>CM050520.1:77890433-78535433 GCA_027563665.1 Antrozous pallidus | reverse complement strand
AGTCATGGAAGATAACAACGATTGTTTCTTAAAGCCCTAAACAGATCATATAACTTATAATATTTGATGTAACGCTTAATTCCCTGAGTTATTTACTATTTCACCTTCAATTCTGTTATCTTTCCAGGCACTGGAGTATAACTCATCTATTAGTAGTTTTTCCTAACTAACCACAGGCTTATGGTAACTTCCAAATATGTGTTCTGGGTCCCAAACAGGTGTCACTTCAGGGCTTTTCACATTCCTACACTCTCAGACTCAGTACTTCACAGCTGACAAGATGCTTTTATACATTTCTTTGATTGTAAATTTACATACCACCTTTAAATATGCAAATAAAGTACAGCTCCTGTATTTTTTATAATTCATCTAATCATATTAAGAAGCCCTCCTCTATTGGGTAACAGGCAGGAGGGATACTAAATGTAGTCTAATCCATTAAACTCGGTTGCTAATTTAAATAGCACCTGATATGAAATTCAGTCTTTTAGATAAATCTGTGTTTATGCTTTCCCCCTTTCTGCTTCTCTTCCATTTGGATCTGGGAATATGGAGAGGGGCTTCTGTGACCACATGGGGCCGGGGAAGGACAGTCCCAGAGCTTGCAGCTTCTTCTTGGTTCTTCATTTCCTTTGGGTTTCTGCTCAAATAATGCCTTTTAGTGAGGCTTTTCCAACTATTTTAATGCTCATCTTAAAATGGCATCCCCTCCCCCACCCACAGCTGCAATTCCTTGCTCCAGTTTACTGCTTGACTTCTCTTTGTAGTACTTGCCTTTGCAGATTGACATGTGTATTTATTCATTGTCTCTTTCCCTCACCTAGAAGGAAAGTTCTAGAAGAGTAGGAACTTGCTTCTGTTATTTTAATCCCAGTGCCTAGCGTGACACCTGGCACATGGTGAATGCTGCAGGAATGTTTGGTGATACAATGTCTCTATCGTACTTGCTACAGCATAGATAAGAAGAGCCCAGCATAGCTTTTGCTCCAAGCCCCTGCTCTAGGTCTGTCTGCTTGATGCTGCTGGCAGACCTTTCTCATGTCTTCCAGTGAGCTGTTGGCAGAACATGTCTTCTACTACCATCAAAGTAGTTAGAAAAGTAGGGCAGTATCTTAATATTGTAAACTACAAGGTGTATGAAGTTTGGTATTATTTTAGAGATTGAACTAAAATCTGTTTAGAGTTCCCGGAACTGTTTCTACAGACATACCCAGTGGTGATGGAGGGAAAGAGGACACGGTTTGTTAGACAGATGTAGGTGTAAATTTTGGGAGGAAATGAAGTAAAAATCATAATATATTGAATCATGTTAAATGCTACTCTTTATTGTGTTCTGACTATGTATATACGTATATTATCTCCAAGATAGCCTTAAAGAGTAAATATTAGTTGCTCTGTATTACAGTGGAGGAAACCAGGGTCTGAGTTGTTGATAACATGGGTAAAAGTCACAGGCTTAACAAGGGGCTGCGCTTGGATTACTGACTTTACATTTTTTCCACTACTCCATGCTGTGTTCACAGTTGTGTCCAAAAGGATGTTGGCAGCCTACTTGTTTTTGAAAACTATTTGCAACGCTGTTTGAAAATGACCTTAAAAGCCTTTCAAAGAAACATAACAATAGCTTCTTATAGTGTGATCTAACGAGCCCACTATTTTTGTGACTGCGCATGTCATTAAGTGTGTTTGTCTAGGATTTTGTGCTGGCTAATGACCGCATTGCTTCACCAATTGCCATGATTATAGAAAGATCTTTCATCTGGAACAGCGAGGGTGGCCTTTGGCAGCATATAGAGAGGAAAGTGGACAACACAGTACATCACTGTGGGAAGTAAGTGACTCGCTCCTGCCCTGAGCTTGCACAGAAGCAGGACAATGAAGGGGGAGAAGAGGTAATTATCTACGTTTGAATGATGACTGCTGAAAACCATCCTCCCCACAGTGGTTAGAGCCAGGGTTTTATGGCCTCGGCATTGACACAGTAGGACCTAATGCTGATAGCTGGAGAGAGAAAGCTACATCTTTCATTCTGGTGCTCCCATCTCCACGGTGTTTCTCATAGTCGTGCTGTGTATCTTAAAAGCCTCACAGAGCAGTCATCCATCAGGAGTGGCATTGATTATGCCCATTCATAACTCAGGCCTGCTACCTGAACTCACATTGCATTGCTTCTCTGAAGGCACATAACACCTTTATCTCTTTTACTGGATGCTGCTTACCTACTTAGTGATTCCACACACAGCAACGTGTGGGTAAAGACAGCCTGCTCTTTCCTAACGTGAGCACACGCCAGCCCAAGCAAAGGCTAGAAGGTAACGAGCTTCCCAAATCACTATGTGCAGAGATTTGAAAATAACATAATGAAGTGCCTCGTTAGTATTCACAGGTAGAAAATAGTACCTGTCTGTGTTCAGTTGTCAAAGCAGTGAAGAGGTCTTCCTGTAAAAGAGGTGAAAGTGGCCTCCAAAATCAATTTCAGGTGTAAAATCCCTGCACACTACCACCTTTTCCTGGTTAATATCAATGCTTCATTCTAAATTATAACCTTCAGCACTTCTGGGCTATGGATGTATTTATTAGCATCTCATTTGAGAGGAAGTGATTGACAACAATTCTCTTTACAAATCGCAAGTGATGTCTAATTTGGTTTTCTAATGGGGATATTTGTACAATCTGTTTCCTATTCCTGATAGATTACTGCGAGTTAAAAGGTTTGTCAGTGTGGAATTATGTTTACTCATAAAGGCCTTAGGTTTGCTGTGTGCCTCTGGTGATGATGAAATTTGAACATTCTCTGCATTGTGGGGTTTCACACATCTGAACAGATGACTATAATGCACTCTCATAATCGCTTCAGTAAATTTACCAACATTGGGCAGTGGAAACCAGGTCAAAGCCAATGGAAGCTTCACTGAAAAGAGGATCCCTTCAGTTGGGTTTTGAAGGATAAGCAGGGCAGAGAACCAAGATGGCGGCATAGGTAAAACACCTATCTTGCCGTCATACTCAGCAATTTTAATACTACAACTTAACGAAAGAACAAACACCTTCCAGAATCACCAGAAAGCTGGCCGAGTGAAAATTCCAAAAATAAAAGAGAAAATAAGACACTGTGACTCAGAGGAGAGGCAGTGGATGGCGTTGAAAGATTCGCACGGAGAGAGATTTGGAGCGCGCGCCAGCGAAGAGGGCGGGCGGCTGAAAAGCGGCCAGATTTCTCGAATGGGGAGACAAAGACGTCCCACTGGACTGATTCTCCAGCTCTGGGCGAAGTCCAGGGAACCCACTATCACACGGGGTGAAAACTGGACAGTGGGAGGGCATGCCGAAGCTCGGGTGCTGCAGGGGTCTCCCGGCTTGTGGAGAAGGCAGCTTGTGCGCGAACAGCTCAGCTGCGTGACCACATAGAAAGGGCTCTGTGACTTGTCTCTCATTCGGAAAACCATCAGTCTGCTTTGTTTTACGACCCTGGGTGGGACATTGGGCGTGCAGACTCATTTGGGGAGAGTCTGAATTCCCCGGCAGCCGGTGGAGCTCGGCAGCGGCTCTCTCTCAGAGGTGCTGGCGGCCATTGCCACTGGCACAGACTCCCTGGGGCCGCACAGGGCAGAGCTAACGCTGTCTGCTTGGCCCGGAGACTCTGCCCATCCAACCTGAGCACAGCTGAGCTTCACAGACCATTGGCCTGGAGGTCAACCCCTCCAAGTGCTAACAACGATTAACCTGAGCTTAACTTCAGCAAGACTGTGCAGCCCATATCCACCTCAGGCAACTGTGGAGGCTGAGCCACTGTCCCTAGTAGGAAGTCTACCACACAAAACTAATTGACCAACTCAGGGAAGCAGCCACCATGCAGAGACATGGAAAGAAATCAGATGTGAAAGAAATGGAGGGAAAAAAACGACTGGACATGGAATTCAAAACCACGGTTATAGGGTTTTTCAAGAGGCTCCAACAAAAGGTCGAGGCCTATAAGGAAATAAACAAGACTGCAAAGGAAATGAATGAGTCCTACAAGGAAATGAACGAGACCCTCAAGGATATGAATGAGACCTGCAAGGAAATGATCAAGACCAAAGTGGAAATGAATGAGTCCTACAAGGAAATGAAGGAGACCCTCAAGGATATAAAGGAGACTCTCAAGGATATGAAAAAGGACCAACCAGAAATTAAGCATACACTGACTGAAATAAAAAATATTATACAAAGACCTAAAAGTGCTCTGGAGCACCCCAAGAACCAAGTTAAAGATGTGAAATACAAAGAGCTAAAATCCACTCAGCTGAAAAAGCAAGAATCCAAAAGAATCCAAAAAATTGAAGATAGTGTAAGGGGCCTCTGGGACAACCTCAAGCATACCAACATCCGAATTATAGGGGTGCCAGAAAAAGAGAGAGAGCAAGACAATGAAAACCTATTTGAAGAAATGGTGACCGAAAACTTCCCACACCTGGTGAAAGAAATTGACTTAGGAGTCCAAGAAGCGCACCGAACCCCAATATATAGGAACCCTAAGAGGACCACCCCAAGACACATCATAATTAACATGCCAAGAGCAAAAGACAAAGAGAGAATATTAAAAGCAGCAAGAGAAAAACAGATGGTTACCTATAAGGGAGCACCCATACGATTGTCAGCGGATTTCTCAACAGAAACAACACAGGCCAGACAGGAGTGGCAAGAAATATTCAAGGTGATGAACAGCAAGAATCTACAACCAAGATTACTCTATCCAGCAAAGCTATCATGCAGAATTGAAGGTCAGACAAAGTGCTTCGCAGATAAGAAAAAGCTAAAGGAGTTCATCACCACCAAATCAATATTATATGAAATGCTGAAAGATATTCTTTAAGAAGAGGAAGAAGAAAAAGATAAAAGTGTAAATTAGGAACAACAAATACACATCTATCAACAAATGAATCTAATAATCAAGTGAATTAATAAGCTGATGAACAGGATAAACTGGTGAATGTAACAGAATCACGGACATAGAGAGGGAATGGACTGACAACTCTTGGGGAGAAAGGGGGTGTGGGAAGTGCAGCAAGAGTCTGGACAAAAATCATGCAACTATGGGAGAGGACAGTGGAGGGGGGTGAGGGCGGAGAGTGGGATGGGTACCAGGTGGAGGGGAACTATAGGGTGAAAAAAAAGGGAACAATGTAATTAATAAACTGAACAATAAAGATAAAAAATGGAAAAAATAAAAAATAATAAAAAATAAAAAGAAAGAAAAAAAATGAAGGATAAGCAGGAGCTTAACAAGCAAAGAGAAGGAGTGGAAAAAGACATTTTGTACAGATGGCATATGGAAAATTTTGGAGGAGCAAGTCCTGTTTGGAAAATGGTGATAACTTAGTTGCTATAAGTACAGAAAACTTATCTTTGTTATGTTATTCTTTTCATAGTTGGAGCTTTTTGTTTCCTGAGTTATGTGGAATTTGATATGTTATTTAAATCATAACAATAGTTACATGGTATTATGGTAGGGTGAGTACTAAGACAGAGGGAGCTATGAGGCTTACAAAGAGCAAGAAATGACTTCCACACGAGGTTTGAGTTTGAGGAAGAATTCTATTGTTCTGTGACTCTCCCCTCATTTATAAAATGAAGGCATCAACTGAGCTCTACCATTATTAGGTAATAAATGAGTGAAACATGACAAGGGTCCACAGTCCGTGGATACCCCCCCCCGGGGCTCATGAATGTTTCTGAGGGTGGGAAGGCAGAGACAGGTAGGTGACTGGATGTTATCTCTCTGAGATGCACAGCCCTGATCATCTCTGTGCACTTTACAATGTATGCTCACGTAGGTACTACAAGGCTTTGGGAAAAGAAAATGTACCTCTCACAGAAAAGTGTGGGAACCCCCACATATAGAAAATGCTTTGTATCCCTTGGCAATCTATACTATGTAACTTGTTCCTTTCTGTGTACTCTCAGAGAACTGGAGGCAACTAATTTTAGAAAAGAAACCCATCAGAAAAATAGACCCACATATCTTCCAAGTGTCTCTCTAATGACTGAACCACAAGTTAGAGTGAACAAAGTTCATGTTCAAGAATAAGAAAAATTCTCTAGAGGGACATTGGCACAGTAGAAGAGAAGGAAGCTGAGTAGAGAGAGTGAAGCTAGGAAACTATTCTTAGGGTCCATCTGTGGACCCTTAGCTTTTTGCTAGATTTTCTTTGATACTGAGGTAGAGGTTGACATCTTTTCTGCATGTTCTCCTTGCCATCAATGGTAAATTAAATATTTATTTAAGTTCAGTAGGTATTTCAATAGCTCTGACAAGATAACTTATTGGGGTCCTGCGTCTTCTTTAACAAAATGCTCAGTGACACAGGCTATAAGGCCCCTTCAGTAAACCAGTAGACAGCAAACCTCCCTCTCACCTGCTTCTTCTCCATCCCAAAGTGCTGAGCTTTGCATTTCTACAAAATGACCACCTCAGACTCAGCTCAGAGGATAAATTCCATTCTTCCTCTGGTTCTCCCATCCTGTGGAAAATTCTCAACTTGGACAGAGACAGAGCCTTGAGGCCCAGGAAAGATAGAAGCAGATACCAGGTGAGGTCAGGCACTTGGTGTCCATTAGCCTTTCCTTACAGAGAGAAGGGAAGGCCCCTATTTTCGCTCTTGTATGGAATGCAGCATAAATTAATCATAAAATCAATGAAGAAGAAAAATGGTAAGAAAAAATAACTAATTTACCTGATTTATGAAGGTCATTAACAACCTACTAGGATGTTCTGATTCACTTGAGACAGTAAATTTTATATTACAAAGATGACAATTGAGAAACAGGAAGTGGGAGAATCCTCCCTTTCCTAACACATATGCCTCCCAGCTTCCCCAGTTTGAAATGGAGTCATGACATCTCACCTTCCTTTTGTGCTGAGGAGTGTGAGTCATTTCTCTGGCCAATCTTTTGGTTTGGGTTTTCAATTTTCTTTCTGCATCTAATAGTATCTATTATATGCTGGTCAAAGCATTGACTTTGAGATTAGATGAAATCTTCCACATTAAGAGATAATTTGCTGTGGAATCTCAGAGGGAAGGCAGGGGAGGGTGGGTGGATGGGAAGAGATCAACCAAAGAACTGGGATGGGTATATGCATAAGCCCTGGACACAGACAATAGGGTGGTGAAGGCCTGGGGTGGGGGATGGAGGTAGAAGAACATTAGAAGAGGCAATGTGGGAAAAAAGGGACATATAAAATACTTTCAACAATAAACATTTAATTAAGAAAAAGAAAGATAATTTGCTTGGTTCTAGCTCCTCTAACTGAAAATTTAAAAAACTCATGCAGAGATTGCAAAACTAAAGATTTTTTGTTTCTACACTTTTTTTTTTATCTTATCCCTTTTGCCCCCCCAGGTATAGCATGACTGAGTCTGTGACTTGTAAGGGACTTCACTGATCCTCTCCTGTTTCTCAATGAGTGCATTCTAGATTGTACCAAGTATGGTTCTAGATTGTATGAGGAGGAACTATCTTTAAAAAATTTAATAAGTAATTGCTTTAATATCTATATATATAAAAGCCAAAGTGACTGTTGCAACAGAACAAATGACCAAACAGGTTGGTGAGGTGACTAGGCTGGCAGGGGGGTTAGCGAAGGTTGACCAAACAACCAAGCAGTAGGCTGTGTGGGACAACTAAGCCCACAGGGTCGGGGGGGGGGCATTGTGGGCAACCAGGCTGGCAAGCGGTGGGCGGTGAGGGGTGACTAGGCTGGCAGAGGGGGACAGTGAGGCATGACCAGGCTGGTGGGGGGGGAGTTGGGGCGATCAGGACGGCATGGGGGGCAGTAGGTGCAACCAGGCTGGCAGGGGACAGTTAGGGGCGACTAGGCCAGGGGCAGACATCCCCCAAGGGACCCCGGATTGAAGAGGGTGCAGGCTGAGCTGAGAGGGACCACCCCTCCCATGCAAAAATTTCATGCACTGGGCTTCTAGTGTATTATATAAATTTAAATAGTGCATAAAAACTATGGTTTTAAGGATATTATTGTATACGATGCATATGGCAATACTTTTAAAGTTCTTTGAGGTAGATGAAATCTTCTAATCTTATGGATGACTAAAGTTTGGGACACACTGGCATACTTTTTTTTCTTTCAATAGCTAGGGAAATGAGGCCCAGAAGACAAGTAATAAACCAGAGCCACACAGCTGATTATTAGTAGACTCGGGCTTATACTCAGGATACAGAACTCCTTACCTATTTATAATTTTCTCCTTTTCCATAAATGTGTAGTATTTCTTTTTGCTATGTCTACAAATTATTTTTTTTTTACTGCTAAACCATGCATTTAATTTTTAATGCGCCAGATATAATGTAATCTGGGACGGGTGTTTAACATGGTATCTAATGAATACTGAAGAGTGATTTTGAAGGTGAGCATGTTGGACTTGGCTGTGAAATCTGAGAGTCTGTCAGTTGGCACCCCCATCATGTCTGTGGCATGTGTACCTGTCAGTCACTGTGACAAAGAATTTTTTGGACTAGAACCTGGATTGTCTATCAGAGACAAAGAATGAATCCACGGAGGGAAGAGGGTATAGCAAAGGTGGAGATTTATTGAAGAACAAGTACAGACGCCCACATAGGGTGGGGGAAAGGATCCCACAGAGTTCCTTTTCCTATGGTTTATAAAGGCTACAGATCATGGTGCCTTGATATCCTCTCTGATTGGTCACTATTCCCTTAGACTGGTTACTACAGTAACTCCTGTGAAATTCTCTCCTTCCCAACCCCCACTTTCCTATTGTTTTCCTATTCCCTTTGGGCTTTCTTCTTCTCCTTCTGGATGAAGGACTTCTTTCCCTTTATTTTGTAAATATAGACCTTTGCTGTTCCCAAGTCCATCATTCTATGGAAATATACCTATTGCAGCTTTTCTGTTGCTCTGCAGCCTTGTGCTTCTTCCATGGTCCCCTTGATTTCTAAATTTCTAAATTTTTCCAAAACCTGTCTTTTCACCCCTAAAAAAATTTGTTTCAACAGCATTGTATTCCACAGTTAATCAGGGGAAGAGAACTTTCACAAGCTATGTTGGATACCAAAATTAGATCTATTTTCTGTAAGATAATATCTGCACTCCCTATTTCTATTTCCCCCCCATAATTTTGATCCTCATGTCTCTGCTACAATGGACCACTAACAACAGTAATCAGAGCTAGCCCTTAGTAAGCTCTCACTATAGGCCAACCACTGTTCCAAGCTCTTTACTTAAAGGAAAATGTTTTCACCCATCCAGTCTTAACACTGGCGCTGTAATGTAGGTCCTATTTTCCTCTCAATTTAATGACCAGTATTAGAAGGCAATTACGAGTATTTTGTCCCAGCTGTCTGGTCCATTGTTCACACTTTTGTTCTTGTGATCATAGCAAATCAATCAATCTTGTCCAAAATCTTTAAATAATTTCTTTACAAATTTTTATTAGTTTGTACTCTGTGGCAGTATTGAAGAACTGAATGTAGTTTGGAGTTAGTGGGTGATGGAACCTCTTTTAAAAACAGCATTGTTTACTAAGCTTCATGTTGTGTATAAAACTGCTATCATGTAATGTTACAAAGTCCCTTAAAGAGGGTGATAGGGTGATTAAGATGTACTTATACAAAATAATTTTAAAGTTAGATAAAACAAAATGGATGAAGTGAGAACGTTCAATGAGAACAGTGACTCCAATGAAAACAACTGACTACGGAAATAATAATCATAGCAGCTATGGTGCACTGAAAGCATTATATTGAATATTTATTTTACTTGTTTATACATTTAAATTCTCAGAACCCTCCTTTAAGGTATTTGTTATCAAACTGATTTATGGGTGAGGACACAGACATGCAGTGCCCTAGTTTGAACCCAGGTCTGGTTGTTACATTTCACCTATCTTTACTCCTGGGAGTTCAGAAAACATCTCTGGCATGTGACACTGTGTTCTTTTGTCCTATTTTGGGAGGAAAACACACCAAAACTATTTCCGGCATAGATAAAGAGCTGATCCTCTATTTCAGGGTTATGGGTGTTTTGGGGGCCTATGAGCAATAATTACTTTTTATTTTTATTTTTTTTTATTTTTTTATCTTTCAATACTTTTTTTAAATCTTTATTGTTCAGTTTATTAATTACATTGTTCTCTTTTTTTCACCCTATAGTTCCCCTCCACCTGGTACCCATCCCACTCTCCGCCCTCACCTCCTTCCACTGTCCTCTCCCATAGCTACATGATTTTTGTCCAGTCTCTTGCTGCACTTCCCGCACCCACTTTCTCCCCAAGAGTTGTCAGTCCATTCCCTCTCTATGTCCGTGATTCTATTACATTCACCAGTTTATCCTGTTCATCAGCTGATTAATTCACTTGATTATTAGATTCATTTGTTGATAGATGTGTATTTGTTGTTCCTAATTTACACTTTTTTTCTTCTTCCTCTTCTTAAAGAATATCTTTCAGCATTTCATATAATATTGATTTGGTGGTGATGAACTCTTTTAGCTTTTTCTTATCTGTGAAGCACTTTATCTGACCTTCAGTTCTGCATGATAGCTTTGCTGGATAGAGTAATCTTGGTTGTAGATTCTTGCTGTTCATCACCTTGAATATTTCTTGCCACTCCCGTCTGGCCTGCATCATTTCTGTTGAGAAATCCGCTGACAATCGTATGGGTGCTCCCTTATAGGTAACTATCTGTTTTTCTCTTGCTGCTTTTAATATTCTCTCTTTGTCTTTTGCTCTTGGCATTTTAATTATGATGTGCCTTGGTGTGGTCCTCTTAGGGTTCCTATATATTGGGGTTCGGTGCGCTTCTTGGACTCCTAAGTCAATTTCTTTCACCAGGTGTGGGAAGTTTTCGGTCACTATTTCTTCAAATAGGTTTTCATTGTCTTGCTCTCTCTCTTTTTCTGGCACCCTTATAATTCGGATGTTGGTATGCTTGAGGTTGTCCCAGAGGCCCCTTACACTATCTTCAATTTTTTGGATTCTTTTGGATTCTTGCTTTTTCAGCTGAGTGGATTTTAGCTCTTTGTATTTCACATCTTTAACTTGGTTCTTGGGGTGCTCCAGAGCACTTTTAGGTCTTTGTGTAATATTTTTTATTTCAGTCTGTGTATGCTTAATTTCTGGTTGGTCCTTTTTCATATCCTTGAGAGTCTCCTTTATATCCTTGAGGGTCTCCTTCATTTCCTTGTAGGACTCATTCATTTCCTTTGTGGTCTTGCTTATTTCCTTATAGGCCTCGACCTTTTGTTGGAGCCTCTTGAGAAGCCCTATAACCGTGGTTTTGAATTCCATGTCCAGTCGTTTTTTTTCCCTCCATTTCTTTCACATCTGATTTCTTTCCATGTCTCTGCATGGTGGCTGCTTCCCTGAGTTGGTCAATTAGCTTTGTGTGGTAGACTTCCTGCTAGGGACAGTGGCTCCGCCTCCCCAGTTACCTGAGTTGGTTATGGATATAGTCTTGCTGAAGTTAAGCTCAGGTTAATCGTTGTTAGCACTTGGAGGGGTTGACCTCCAGGCCAATTGTCTGTGAAGTTCAGCTGTGCTCAGTTGGATGGGTGGTGTCTCCAGGCCAAGCAGACAGCTTTACCTCCACCCTATGCAGCCCCAGGGAGTCTGTGTTGGTGGCAATGGCGACCAGCACCTCTGAGAGAGAGCTGCTGCCGAGCTCCATTGGCTATTGGGGAATTCAGACTCTCCCCAAATGAGTCTGCACGCCCAATGTCTCACCCAGGGTCATAAAACAAAGCAGTCTGATGGTTTTCCGAATGAGAGAGCAAGTTGCAGAGTGCTCTCTGCGCGGCTCACGCAGCTGAGCTGTTCACGCAAGATGCCTTCTCCACAAGCCGGGAAACCCCTGTAGCACCCGAGCTTTGACGTGCCCTCCCACTGTCCACTTTTCACCCCGCATGATAGTGGGTTCCCTGGACTTCACCCAGAGCTGGAGAATCAGTCCAGTGGGACGTCTTTGTCTCCCCATTCGAGAAAACTGGCCGGTTTTCAGCCACCCCCCCTCTCCGCTGGCACACGCTCCAAACCTCTCTCCGTGCAAATCTTTCAACACTGTCAGCTGCCGCTCCTCCAAGTCACAGTGTCTTATCTTTACTTTTATTTGTGGAATTTTCATTCGGCCAGCTTTCTGGTGATTCTGGAAGGTGTTCGTTCTTTCATTAAGTTGTAGTATTAAAATTGCTGAGTATGACGGCAAGATAGGTGTTTTACATATGCCGCCATCTTGGTTCTCCACCAGCAATAATTACTTTTAGAAATCTCTAACATAGCACTGACAGCACCACCTTCATTTTGATTTTGTGATGTAGTAACAAACAGAAATATTCAAAAATATTTAAAAATGTCTAAAATGTTTTAAAAAGTTTTCAAGTGTTTGAGTTAAGTTTCCTAAAACTTAAACTGATATTAAGGACACATTCTCCACTACCTTGAACATGTGTATCCCAAATAAGGATTTGAACTTTGATTACTGATTTAGAGTGATTTGCTATGTTAGACATATGTTCACCTACATAATTGCTGATTAACATTTGTAGCCCTAATCTACACTAATAAAAGAGAAAGATGCAAATTGACCATACCTCCATGATGCCTACCAGCCACTCAGGAGTGAGTATGCACATTGAGCCAACAAATATGGCAGGTTCATTTGCATATGCAGGCATGGCTCTAAGACTGAAGACTGAAGACAGCTGAAAACTGAAGAGGCTTGTCTTCTCTGCTGTGACTGGAGCAAAGGCCTGGGTCCTGGGTGCTGGAGGAAAACCAGTGCTGGAAGCCAGGGGAAGGAAGGCCTATTGCATGAATCTTCGTGCAATGGGCCTCTGTTGTAGTTATAAGATAAACACCTGAACTACTGTGGGTATAAACAGGCAATAAAAAGGGGTCCCCCAGAGACCTCTTCGATCATTGCTTGATCACTGGATGTGCTGTTACATATAGCTGATCACATTGATCCCTGAGCTGTGCTGTGGCTTGATCGCTGGAAGCTTGCCTTTGCTGATCGCCCCCAGTCTGGGTACAGTCCGCTCTACACCAGAAGGCCAATGAACGGCTGAACCTCGGATTGAGCCATGCTACACCACAGCAGGGTGCAGGATCTCTGATGGTGACACCTCCCGGAAACTGAAACTCTGTACCTGATCTGACTTGCCAACTAGAGATGGCGCCACTACTGCCGCGAGAGGAGAGTCACGTCTTGGGATCCTGTTAAACTTGTGCTCATGGAACCAGGACTTTGTGTGAGTAATAAAATGCTGTGTGATTTGTAACTGCATAATTTTGTGTGCCATAACTCCTCTGGCAGTCTCTATAAAATTACTCAAGTGTTTTAATTATAAGGTCAGATATTAATGCCTGCCTGCAGTCCTGCTTGCTTAGAGGAGTCTCTTCCTTAGCAACTACTTAAAATGTCTGAACACTTGCATGGTTAAGTTTATCTGAAGGGATGCCTCAGATAACACCCCTTCTTTCTCAGACATTTTGACATTTTGATTTTTCAAAAGTGTCATCTAGCTCCATTAGTCACTTTATTCATAAGAGTGAGTTGGGTCTGGATTCCGTTTGACTGATTCAGAAATCAAACACTGAGGCGCTGCAATTGCAGAGGCATTTCAGGAGAGAACAGTGCACAGGTTGTAAAGGCTCTTCTCCAATGAGGGCTTTCAAACTATTCTGACCAAGGCAACCTCCTTGGAATAACTTTATAGCCTTCCAAAGTAACCATTCTGAAAACAACATATTCAACTGTATGTTTGACTCATTTGGTAACAACAACCTCCCAAATCCACAAATTTAAAATAAGTCGCCATTTTATACATAAACAGTAGAAGAAGTTCAACTTTCCCAGAATAGCCCCTCTGGAAAAAGCCCCCCTAGAATCTTAGATGGCTTCAAAGCTGTCTCTTTGTAATTGTGATTCTGACCCACGTGTTCCAACGTGCCTTTCAGAACAAGAGAATCAAGTCTGTTTCCTCTTCTACATGGAGGCTCTTCACATATTGGAAAACAGCTCTCTTATTTTCCTTGCTTCTTAAGGTTAATCAAAGTTTCCTTAAAACTAGCTTCTTCTATGAAAGGCTGATAGGATACTCTATCCAGAAAGTTTTAGTGTCCTAGATAAACATGGCTTAGTTCAGGTTCGAAAAATAGAAGATGTGTAATGTTAGAATACCACTTGGCCTGTTTTCTCTTTACAAGGCAGGTTTTAGGGCAATGATAAATATTTGTCTAAACGGTGCAGCTGAGCCATCCGTAAATTTCCATAATGGCACTCTAGGTGATGTGCTGCATGGTAATTACTGTTACTTGCAACTTCATAAAGCTGGATTTTAGCAACACGCTCATGACTGAAAGCACTGTCAGCAAACCCCTCGCATGTCTCCTTGTCACCGTAAGTGGCTTTATGGAGGAGGGAAGAGGTGATATGAGACAGTGGGAAGATGGTTTGTAAGACTTTACCAACGTCACAAATATTATTTGATCAGTCCAAAATGTCAGGGTCTTTGCCAAGACTGATTCAGTGACAGAGAAGTGAATCAGAAGAAGAACACACATTAAACACCCGTTATGTGTCATGCCCTGCAGTAGCTGCACAAAGGAGGAATACAGGCTGTGCTAACCATACTTCAGCTCTTCTAGGAAGTGTGTGTCTCCCTGGAGAAATACTTCCTCTTAGACAAGGATTCTACACCTTTCTACAGAGATGCAAGGAAGTTGATCACATCAAATTAGCAGATTCAACAATTCAAGGATTTGTGTTAGGTTCTAAGAAGTAAATGAGTAAGACATTTCTTGTTAGTGTTTTCTTTCCCTTTTTTGTAACAGTCTTTTGGATTTTGAGATGATTTAGATTGCTAAGATATAAGTGCTCCTTAAAAGCTAAATTATACCGCAAATATTGATGATGCGATGTCAAGTGTAAAATGGGAAGATTACAAAGATTGCTTTGAGTAGTTGTATAGAGCAGTGATAAGAAAGCAGAATGTGGAGCCTGAATGTTTATCCCATCATTTTCCTTGGACCATTAAATAACCTACCTGGCTCTAGCTCTCTCATCTTCGACCTGGGAATGATGATGATACATGGCTCGTATCTCATTGTTAATAAAATACTGTATATAAAGTGCATCAGAGAACACCTGGCCCATAGTTCAAATTCAATATACACTATTTTTTTGTGATAGCTGTGCTGTACCAGATCATTATGAAATTACGTAAATACTTGGAGTGAAGCTAGAATGGCCAATGGAAAATAAGCTGATGATTATTTAACAAGAGAATTGGAAGGTATCTCTCTCTTGACTTATTTTGAAAGAATATCTGTGTGGTAAGTATCTTACCTAATAATAGACAAACATGTAAATTGACTGTACTTCCACTATGCCCACAGCTAATCAGAGTGAGTATGCAAATTAGAAGGCTAAAGATGGAAGCCACATAGCTGCTCCAGGCTTTGTGGAGCAGCTATTGAGTCACCAGGAGCGGCAGGACATCTGCTGTGAGAGGGAGAACAGGGGCGAAGGGATCTACAGGAGCAGCACTCTGGCCCCAGTGATGATAAGACTACAGACTCTGGAGTCTGCAATGAATATGAAGATGGCAAACTCCAGCCTGAGTCTGCAGCAAAGATGAAGATGGCAGACTCTGGCTCAAGCAAAGGCCTGGGTCCTGGGTGCTGGAAGAAAACCGGCGCTGGAAGCCAAGTGAAGGAAGACCCATTGTACGAATCTCTTCATGCCACAGGCCTCTGATTATAAAAGAAAAACAAAAATTATTAAATAAGATCTATTTTAATAAAAAACTTAAGTCTCTGCTATCAGGAGCCTCTTGGTTTAGTTGGGGAAAGACAGAATTATGGCTACACATTTTATTTTTCAATTAAAAATATTTTTAGATATGTTTTTATTGATTTTAGAGAGAGAAGAAAAAAGAGGGATAGAGAGATAGAAACATTGATGAGAGAGAAACATCGATTGGCTGCTTCCTACGTGCCTCCTGCTGGGGTTGTTCCTTAACCAGGAATCAAATCATGATCTCTTGGGTCATGGGTCAACACTCAACCTCTGAGCCATATGGGCCAGGCTATGGCTAAATATTTTAAATGTAATTAAGGAAAGAACAAAAAAAGGAATGATAAACCTTGTGAGGGTGAAAAGAAAATATCCAGAAATATTTCCTAGAGCCAACAATGTCTGAGAATAAGTTGGAAGAAGCAATAGTGATGAGATCTGAAAAGCCCTCCTGCCAGATGATCTGAGGTGTATGTGAGGATTTGAGTGACATAAATTGGTACTGGATTGTGGAGAGTCTTAAATGTCAAGCTATGAAGTTAAGACTTTGCTATTTGCTCTGTGAGTTTATTCCTCCTACACTTTTCTTAGAAAATATAAATGGCATGAGGATGCATTAGACATCCTGACATTTTCTTCGAATGATTAGTTTCTCAGTATATTAAAATAACTGGGAATGATAATGTTTTAAGTAAGATGATTGGAGACAAAGGAACAAGTTAAAGTATGCTAATTATGAACACTGCTAAAACCACTAAAAGACTTCCCGTTGTAGTCATTTTGTGTGGAAGCTGTGAATGAGGAGATGGAGCTGGGACCTTTCTTAATATCACTGCCTACAGCATCCTCCCCTGGAAACTGGCACAACCAGAGACCTTTCAAACTTCTGGATAAAGATGAAAAATGCATAATATGTGGAAACAGAGTGAAGTTTATACCCTCAAACAAATCAACAAATCTTTAATTGCTGATATAAAAATGTACCCATGAGTCAGAAAGGAACATGGCTCTTCCACTTACAAGTGAACTAAAGTTTCTTTTATACTGGGTGCCTCAAACATGATTTAAAAAATATATATATTTTATTGATTTTTTACAGAGCGGAAGGGAGAGGAATAGAAAGTCAGAAACATCGATGAGAGAGAAACATCGATCAGCTGCCTCTTGCACGCCCCCTACTGGAGATGTGCACCCAGCCAAGGTACATGTCCTTGACTGGAATCGAACCCGGCACCCTTCAGTCCGCAGCCCGACGCTCTATCCACTGAGCCAAACCGGTCTCGGCTCAAACATGATTTTTAAGCGCAATAAATTCATCCTATCTAATAAAAGAGTAATATGCAAATTGACTGTCACTCCAACACACAAGATGGCTGTCCCCATGTTGTCAAAGATGGCTGCCCTCATGTGGATGCAAGATTGCCCCCACAAGATGACCATCAGGGGAGGGCAGTTGGGGGTGACCAGGCTTGCAGGGGAGGGCAGTTAGGGGCAAACAAGCTGGCAGGGGAGTAGTTAGGCATCAATCAGGCTGGTAGGGGAATGGTTAAGGGTGATCAGGCTGGCAGGCAGAAGCAGTTAGGGTCAATCAGGCATGTAGACAGGCGAGCAGTTGGGAGCCAGCAGTCCTGGATTGTGAGAGGGATGTCTGATTGCTGTTTTGGCTTGATCCTACTGGGATTGAGCCTAAACGGGCAGTTGGACATTCACTGAGGGGCCCCAGATTGGAGAGGGTGTACGCTTGGCTGAGGGACACTCCCTCACCCTCGTGCATGAATTTTGTGCACTGGGCCTCTAGTTTTATAATAAATACCAAGTTGGTGGTAGGATTTGAGATGGGAAGGCTTGGTGAAAGGTACCTTGGCTTTTGGCCTGAGTGACTGGCTGTGTGTTCTTGGCTCCACTGTGGTAGGTCTGGGTTATGTTAGGTGGTGCTAACATAACACTTCTTCAACAGGGAACTCTTGGAGAATAACAGAGACTTTCTCCCTTCTTCTTGCTTTTAGTAGTTGAGCTGGGATCATGCAGTGGGATGCAACTCAATCTACCTGTGCCAAATCACATACTTGTTTGCATATTGAATATCACCTAGGGCAGTGGCCGGCAAACTCACAAGCCGTGGTTTGCTGCTCTGTTGACTAATGAGTTTGCCAACCACTGATCTAGACTCTCGATTCTAGTAATTACAGGCTGTTGTTGTTCCTTGTGATTAAGCCCCTATGGAGGGAAAAATGCTCACCTGTCCAAATTCAAATAACGGACTCAGAGACACAAAGGAGGTGAAAGTAAAACTTTCAATGGTTTTCTTGCAAGATTGGGTGTCTGGTTGAACAGGAACACCTGGGGTGGTTCCCTCAAGCAATTTACCCTTAGTGCCTGAGAGTCCCTTTCCTGGTTCTTTATTGGTTGAATACTATGGGGTTACCATTCTTACTGAACGTCACCTTGGTCTTATTGTTTCCTATTGGGTTATTCAAAAAGTAGGCTGGGGGCCTTTCTAGCTGTCTCCACCTCCCTTTGTCTAGTTGTGTTGGAAGGTCTTCCTGGAATATGTGCTGTTGGTCATGTACACATTTCTTTGTTCTTATTACAGTTTGCCCTGGGATCTTATTGCATAACCCTTGTGGTTCAGTAACTGATAAGCATGCTGCTGTTATATTTTACTGAAAGCTAACTACACTGAAGATGGGACCACAGAACCTTATTTTCTACACCTTGGAAGATTCTTCAGCTTTCCAAAGTGATATACTGTCTTCCATTTCCTTGAAGCAAAGGTGTTCTTAGTCCATCTTTCATTTTCTTACTTCTGATGGGAAAATGACTGTGTGGTACTTACTAGGTGCCAGATTCTAGTTTAAACACTTCACATATGTTAATTCATATAAAAATGTTTGAATGGATATTACTATCATCCCGATTTTACAGATGAGGAATGTGAGGTATAGAGAGGTTAGGTAACTGCTCGTGACCGTACAATAAAAAATGCTGGATCTGGAGTTTACTTCAAGAGGTCTGGCTCCAGAATCAATGAGTCACTATATTACATTGTCTTTCTTAAATAGAGCTGTGGGTTCTTGCCTTTATGATAATAAAAGAAAGAGCATAAGTCCTCAGCCTCAATGTCAGGAGGTAGTGGAGGGTGAGAGAAACTCTAGCAAACACAAGAAGGACCATTTGAAGGGAACATTTCTACTCATATCAAATCATGGATCACCATGGGATGTTCCTGGCCTAATATTGTCAGAATGAATCTTCTGATTTTTCAGTAAAGGCCATAATTCATAATTTTAAAAAGTATTTTATTGTTTTCGAGATGCTTCAAACTAGTTACAAAATTTTAAAAACTCAACATATGCCATGAGTGGTTAATAGGACAGCAGTTTGTGATGTTAGCTGAGAGGTATTAATAGTGTCATGGTTACAAGAACGGTCTCTGCAGCCAGACTTCAAGTTCAAATGCCCACCTCATGCTTTGCCTCTGTCTTCTTGTCAGTAAAATGGGGCTTATGACATAATGAGGATACATGCCTCAAATAATTGATATGAAGATTAAATTAGTTAGTATAAATAAAGCACGTGAACAGTGCCCAGAATATGATTAGCTTTATGTTAGCACTTAAAACAGTCACCTGCTCCATGAAATGGATTTCACAGTGGATGAGGAGCTTACATAGATCTTCATGACAAGTGGAGTAGGAAATAAGCTGTCCTTGGAGAAGAATATTCTATGAAGCCATCACATGACTAATATTTAAAAAAATCAATTTTTAGGATGGTATTATCTCCATTTTACTGCAAGTCTAGATTCTACCTCCATTTTCATCAAAGGGAGCTCAAAAAATAAAATAAAAATGATTTAAAAATATTTTTATTGATTTCAGAGAGGAAGGGAGAGGGAGAGAGAGATAGAAACATAAATAATGAGAATCATTGATCAGCTACCTCCTGCATGCCCCCTACTGGGGATCAAGTCCACAACCTAGGCATGTGCCCTTGACCAGAATTGAACTGGGACCTTTCAGTCCTCAGGCTGACACTTTATCCACTGAGCCAAATCGGCTAGGGCAAAACTGATTTTTTTTACTTTTATTTTTTTTCTAGTTTTTTAAAATCGTATTTTCACTTAGCCCTCTTTTGGGAATAAGAGTAGTAGAAGAAAGAATAACATAACCCTTTAAAATGGCATTTATTAGGTTTCTAAAGTACTTGGTTCCATAGAAAGCAATAAAGAACTTAGGCAAATTTTCTGGAAAGAAAATGTAAAGGAAAAGAAGAGAAAACAGAGTTCATCTGTTTCCAAATTGGACAGTAATTACAGTGAGCATCTACCAAGATGGTGTCTATAGAGATGGCCTGAGGATATAAATTGGAGTCATGAGATCCCAAAGGTTTCTGCAGTGGTTCTCAATCTTTAATGGGCTAAAGAATCACGTGGGAGCTTGTTAAATGCACTTTGTGCTGGAGTATCTGTTATTTTAGGTCTGAGTAGGGCACAGGCATATGTGTGTATTAATCAGAACACTAGCTTCATGGATTTTAAGAAATACTGTTCTAAAATAAAAGTTTAGGCAATTAGACACTGTGGTTACTACCCAACTGCTCCTCCTGTGTTTTTAACAAAAAATATTCTTTTTTATTAAAAAACCCACATTTTTTAGTTGATTTCAGAGAGGAAGGGAGAGGGTGAGATAGAAACATCAATGATGAGAGAGAATCACTGATTGGCCACATCCTGCATGTCCTACACTGGGGATGGAGCCCACAACCTAGGCATGTGCCCTTGACCAGAATTGAACCCAGGACCCCTCAGTCCACAGTCTGACACTCTATCACTCCACTGAGCCAAACCAGCTAGGGCACAAAAATTATTCTTAGCTATTATGGGCTCTTTTCTAGTTAAAGGGGTTGAATATGGATTTGATCAAACCAGTAACTAGAATTCCATTCAGCTAACAGGCACAGGCATGGAATATCACTCTGGTCAATATCATAAAATGGTGACTCTTTGGGATAAGTTTTCTACTCTAATAGAAGACAGAAATGCATTGAGCCACTGTTATTAATTTAATTTTATTTTTTTTGCCTCTGGATGAAATTCTGTGGGGAGATAGTACCTGGAGCTACTAAAGCCAAAGTCTAGTATAAGCTGAGTTGTGCACACATTGAAGATGTTGGAGAAGAAAGAGGAAGGAAATGTTCTTGATAACCTTATTGATGATTAAAATAACCTTTGAAATATCTTGTTATTTGATGACTTTTTGAGATAATAAGCCTCACATAATTTCAACTACCTTTCATTAGACTCCCTGTTATTTGAAGTTTAAGCATCAGTATGATATACATTTTGTTCCAGAAAGCTATAAGGAACAAACCATAAAATACAGAATTTGCTAAATGAAGCAGATACAATGGAGGACAGTGATAACTGCACTCCACCAGTCTGGGAAGTTGGAAATACCTGTTGTGAGGTTGCAAAATATTTGGTCCAACTGCCAGTTGTTTCTGGGGATGCAGATTGCATTCTGATCTAGCTTTAGCTTAGAAGGAATGTAAGAAAATTCAATGTATGGGAATTTTTTGGCTTTTGTTTGTGTTCCTGTTTGTTTGTTTTTTCTTCTCCTTTAATAAGGTTCTACAAGAAAGGTAAATTGTCTGAATGTGACCCCATACAAACAAAAAGAGAACAGGCTTTGCACATTTTATGCATGTAGGCGGAACATGAGCAGGCTGTCTTTTATTTTGAAGTCTTGCAGTGTTAGAAAAGTATTAGTTTCTGCCAACCTCAACCCTCAAAGTTAAAGCTAGTTTAGGAAACAGCAGGAACACGGGAAATTTATCAGAAGATACAATTAATTAGGTTGGTGCCTCAGGCCTCTTGCAAATATGCCACATTATTAATTATTTCTTAGTAGAAGAGAGGTAAGTCTTCTTTCAAAGATCGAATAAAGGTGGAAGCTTCTCCAACAAAGACAGAGGTTTTAAGGTAGAGACCATGAAACCAAAGAAGGTTGGGGTGCAGAGGTTAAAGGACAGATAATGGATGGGAAATACAGATTTCAAAAGTAGTGACCATATCAAATCAAAAATTTTATCTTTGGTTACTAACTCATGTCAATGACTGGAAGTGTCTGCTAAAATCTTTGTTTCTGAAGAAAATCTGATATTGATGGAGAACAGTTTGAATGATCAACCTCTAAGGCAAACTGCAGACTTCTAATCTGGAACCAACAGGAAGTGAGCAGCTAAATCTGTGCAACCTTCAGGAAATCTGTTTCACATGGCTCATCTCAAATGTGGTCAGGAGGATGAGCCCCCTAGAGAGCAGAACAGCATTATGGAGAACAGGGGGACCCTCCCAGAGGGTTTACCCAAGACTACTGAGGACAATGGGGAAGAGACAACCTCCCATAGGGCAGACCCAGGCTTCCACACTGGCATTCTTGGGAGCTGACTGCACTGCATAGGCAGAGTCCTCACTATTCCTGCCCAGTTAAACAGTGATGTTTGCAACAGGCTCGTCATCACCTCTCAACACGTCCCTGTGCAAATGTAAGTTTTGTGACAGTTATCTTTCCTTTTCTCCAAGTGTGCACTTGTGGTGTATAGGTAGATAACTTGTCTTTTCACTCTAGAATCGAACATATGGAACCAATAAAGAAAACCGAGCATCACCCAGATGTTCAGAACCTGGAGCCAGATGCAAAATTGGATGATACTCGAGAAGTTCTCCCTTTAGGAAATGGAAGAACGCGTGTTAATTATCAGGCTGTTATTTTTGGCATAAAAAGGGCACCTATGGGTATTGGGCAGCCAAAGGTGGAGAAGGCTTTCAACTATTGTTGACTACCCAACAATTCTCCCCACCTCCTATCACTGCGGACTGCCTTGTTTAAAGATTTCCACTTTCTTCTAGTATTAGGAATGCATATGCTTCATGGGGCTTCTCAGCTTTTGGGTTTGAGGTGATAAATTTCAATAAGACTAAACCAGTAGTGGCAAAGGCATTATCAGGGATAGCCATTAGTTTAAGTGTGGGTTGGGGCTACTTCTTGGCAAATTGCACAGCAAGATAACTGCAGAGAGACTTCTGGAAATGATGTTCCTTCCTGTAAAACTGAGAGGCATACGGAGAATCCCTTCCTAACCTCTGGAAGATGCTACGGGAGGGGAGCTACACTGGCAGCTCTGCTGGAACTGCTCACCCACAATGCCAGGGAGAAATGTGAGTGAGATGAAACCGGGTCCCAGATGACACTGGGAAGCCTCTGAATAAGACTTGCATTATTCCAGCATCTGATGTCTTATGGAACGAGATAATAATTGCCCGGTGTTTCCTGTTACTACTGGGCTTCCTGTTACTCGCAGCATTGGGCATCCTAGACCAGCGGGAGAGACAAAGCCTTCTTAAATACTGTGTACAGGGCTAGCATGACTTATTTGTTTGGCGCACAGGTTCTTAACTCAAAGAAACACCTGAATTTGAAGCCAGACTCTGCTACCTAGTTGCTTAAACAAGTTACTGAGCCATATTAAGCCTCAGGGTCTTGGTCTGTGAAAATGGAAATCATAAGATTGCTGTGTGCCCTGAGATAATGTATGTGCAGTTAGCATTCGATAAACATTTATAGCTTTTCACTGTTACCTCAGAGTCGAAGCTGTTGATAGTGTAGCATACCCGCATTCAGACTTGGTGAGTGCTGCTACATGTTAAATCAAACTAAAATGCCACTTATTGCAGGCTTCACTGCATCAGAATGGGGCTGCTAAAGAAAAATAGGAGCAAGTTCGTTCTGCAGCAAGGGAACTTTCTCAGCCCTGCTGTCTGCCCAGCATCGCTGGGTTACACAAGCGTGGACACCTTCTATAATTATCCAGATGATTCCGTTGAATTTGTGATTTCTTGCTGATCTGATAATTGATGGAGAGCAGGAGATATCTGAATATGGATGCTAAGTTAGTTTCGTCAAGGGAATAGATTATGCTGGCATTTCTGTCGCTAATTTATTTAAACCACATAATCATTGTTGCCATTCTCTCTGCTTCTGGGAATTGAATGTGTCTCTATCCAAGTTGGTATACCATGTATTCATGAACCACACAGGAGAGTCAAGTCCAATCAAAGACCACTGGCAAGATGAACATAAGGATTGGCCCAAGCTGAAATAGAAGGGAAGGTAGCATTCTCACATACACAATTCCTAAAAAATAAGATTATGAACTCAGGGCATGTTTTTATGAGGAAGATAAACATGAACTCACTAGCAGTTGCTAATTTGTTCAATACAATTCTCTGAAGCTGTCCTGTACCTGGCCATAATGACATTTTATTCCAACACTTCCAGCCCCGTTGCAACAGTCAGGCTCCAGCTAGCTGAGAATTACCAGTCCCTTCTCACAGCCCGATACCTAGTATTGGAAACTATTAACAGAATTTATGCTTCAAATGCCCTTTCAAGTATGAACCTAGGCTGTGGGCATGCATTTGCAGGTGTTAGTAAAGGATTTTATTTACAAAAGTCTTAGGTCATTACAAGTTGCTTAATTTTCCTGAACTATTATTTCCTTGCCTTTAAAATGCATCTGTTAGTGCTTTTACCATGGGATTGTTGTTAGAATAAAAACTGCATAAAGAAAATGAAGCTTGTGTTGGTTGATTTGTTACCACATGATACATAACTGGGTAGGTAGATTATAACTAAAGGGGGTTATGTTCCAGAAATATACTCACAGTACTAACTTGATGGTTGTGCAAAATTCACATTGAGGGCCCTAAGGAGGTTACCTCAAAGGCATGGTTTTATTTTTCAAGTAGCTTAAACTGAGGTACAGTGAAAGACGCTGTGTGTATATTTAAGCAGAGTAGACACAGGAACATAGGTGGCATCAAATAGTGGTCCACTTTGCAGGATGATAGGCATTCAGTTGCACACAAACAACTCAAACGGCTGTGCAGAGTGAACAGAGGGAACATCCATCTTTTGTTCTTCCAAGTGGTCTTGGTGACAAAAGACCAGGTATAGCTTTCTTTCTGTCCCTGTGTCTGGACTTAGATTCTCTTGACAAACATTGGCCTGTGATGAGGTAGAACTATTTATTTCCTTAATTTCTACTAATCTTTCACTTTTCTGCATAGATAACATCTGAGAAGTTTATCCTGACTCCTTGCCCACTGTAGTTCCAGGCTAGGCATTCTCTGTTATCCCAACTCATCCTGTGCATTGTTATTACACTCTTTCACTTCCTGCTATTGCCTTCCCACTCATGTTCACAAAACTGTAAACTTGTAAGGTCAAGGGCCTGGGCCAGCCTGTGACCTCTGTACCCTAGAGCCAGCTTGTAGGAATGCAAGTATCTGCAGTAGGAATGCATGCCTGAATGAATAGCTAATGGTTTTGGCACTCTGAGTTTCTATCTCTGGAAAACATAGTCATTTAAAAATTTATTGTGAACTTTAAATATACAGTATATACAAAATGAGTATAATGAAGCCTCATAAACCAAAATGCAGATCCAACAATTATCAAGATCAATATTTTGCCATATTTGCTTCATCTTTTCTCATTTGTAGTTTTCTTATAAATCTCAGATCTCATGTCATTTTTCCCTCAAATATTTTGGATGTATCTCTAAAAACATAATCACTTTTTTTTTTACTTAACCACAATGCCATTATCACACCTAATACAATCAACAATTCCCTTATGTAATGTATTGCTTAGTCATTATTTGAACTTCCTGATTGTCTTTAAAATGGCTTTGACTTACTTCAGTTAGAAAAAAAAGTGGTACATCATTTGGTTGTTATGTTTTAAGTTTCCTCCTACCACATTTTTTATTTCATACCATTGTCTTATTAAAGAGCTGAATGTATTGCCCTGAAGAATATCCTATATTCTAGATTTGTCTGTTTACTTAGAGTGTAATTGATTTGTTCCTGTAGTCCCATATATCCTATAAATTAGAAGTCAACTCTAAGGATTGACTCTAAGTCAACTCAATAGGATTCAGGGTCAACTGTTTCTTACAATAGTTCACAAGGGTTGCAGTGTACTTTGTGTTACCTCATATTGGGAAACATACAGTGTCTGAATGTCCCAGAGCAGGATTTTGTGCAGGCACCATGCTTTATTCAGCAAGTCCTCCATTAGTCGATATTTGTTTATTTTCCAATGGTTTGCTATCACAAACAATGCCACAGTGAATAATCTTGTGCATAAGATATACTTTCTTACAGTGTATCTTAATTTTTTGTTGTTGTTATGAATCTTCTCCTGAAGATACTTTTTCTTCATTTATTTTTAGAGGGATGGAAGAGACGTGAATGGAAGAGAGAGAGAGAGAGAGAGAGAGAGAGAGAGAGAGAGAGAGAGAGAGAGAGAGAGAGAAATAACATTGATGTGAGAGAAATACATTGATTGGTTGCCTCCTGAACATGACCCAGTCAGGACCAGGTACATGCTCTTGTTGGAATTCGAACCTGAGATCCTTCCATGGGCTGACTGATGCTCAAATCACTGAGCACCAGTGGCCAGCACCTGATAGTATATCTTTAATATAGTTTCCTAAGGATGGGATGTTTGCTTCTTTGATACTAATTTATATTTTACCATGGCTGCTTTGAAAATTATTTTTCCATTTTTTAGCTTTAACCATTTTAATCTGTGTCTTGGTGTGTTTGTCCACCATAAAAATTTGAAGAAGTAATGTGAGATTCTAGATGCAGTTATCTTTCTCCATATAGGATTTACCTTTGCTTTGGCATGGTCCATAAGAGCAGATACGAATGTGGATCACCTTAACACAGTTTCAGGGATTTGAGATGGTTCACAATAGGCTTCAA
This sequence comes from Antrozous pallidus, assembly GCA_027563665.1. NCBI lineage: Eukaryota > Metazoa > Chordata > Mammalia > Chiroptera > Vespertilionidae > Antrozous > Antrozous pallidus. The sequence goes on along the minus strand of CM050520.1, from coordinate 78,508,783 downwards.
GTAGTGCCCCTCCCAACCTAAAGCTCAGCAATTCACCAGAATCCTTCTTGCCTGGTGGACCTAGGTTACAAATTTCCCCCAAGTCCTGTTTGACCATCACAAGTATTGGTTTCTCAACCTCTCAGTCACTTCCTCCAGAAATGATATGACACCTGTGTGGGAAAGACAATCACTACTGCAGGGGTCTTCTTTCCTTGTCACTGTCCTTTTTTGTCTGCTTTGTTATTCCCAGTGTATCAATGATTTTTTAATGCTTTATGTTTTCCAGGTTTTTGTGTTGGACGAATTGGTCTAAGTGGTCTAGTCTACTGTTACTAAAAGCAGAAGTGCCTTCACCTATTGTTAAAATAGAAATTATTATTGTTTTTGAGATTCTACCTATAGACTTAATGCCTACTTCTCAAAGTTAAATTTTTTGATTGCTTGTATCTGTGCTATCCCCACAGTGACATTGGCCCTCCTTGTAGGCCATCAGGTCTCCTAGGTGCCTACCTAAGTTAGAAGCAGTGCTGTGAATCTGAGGAGATGTTGGTTGGAAGTCTTTTCCAGATCTGTATATTTGGACACATTTTAGGATTTAGTGTCAGGCTACACAGGTAAAATTTTCTTGTCAGTGTAAATCAAACTTCTAATAATTAACTTTTAAAAATATTCTTCTATTGTAAAACAGATTTGGATAAATCTATCACAATGACATTATAAATAATTGCTTTGTGACGCATTAAAATTTATTATGCATCTTAAATTTACCAAAGGACAAATCCATTATACTGCCTGTACATCTGAGAAGGGAACTATGCCTCCCGCCCTTTTTTTTTTTTTTTTACTTTATCAAGTATTCTGTAATTGTGTAAAGAGTAGATTTTTGTTTTTATTTTTGTGTTATACCTAAACTAATTATTGTGTCTGTGCTTGAGAAATACTGCCAAGAAGATGGAATTGCTCAAGGCAAATGATAGAGAAATGCAGAGCCCCTCAGATTATATCATGGACAGGCTTTGTCTGGAATTAGCTTTAGACATGCAGTTGAACATTTCCCCTTCTGTGTTCTGTGTTCTGATTTTCCTTTTACCTCTGTTATTGCCTAGTGGAAAGATCTTGGGCTTTGGAATCAGGACATCATGAACTCCCCACTCCACCTCCTGCTAGTTGAAGATAGTAATTGTCAAATCAGTTGTAAAGATTGAGATACCCCAGAAAGCAGAGCATGGTATCCCATCACTGGTTCATCTACTTACACAGAGGCTATGTTGAATGTACTCTGTTGTCTGCTATTTGAGCAGAGGTAAAGAAAGCACTCAGAGAAAGTTGGCAGAGTAAGGAGAAAGGGCAGAAGTGGGGCTTTCTGCTTACCCATTCACCACTTTGTGTATATGCAGGATTCTTGAGTGCCTTGTGGCTCAGCTGGACACTATAGAATATGGGTGATGAGCAGCCTTTTTACCATTTAAGAGAGGTGAACATGGGGCAAGAAGACCTCAGCAGCAAGAGGACAATGATTGAACTCTGGTGGTGTCAGAAGAGGGAATTAAGGAGCTTTGGAGAGGTCAGGCTGGAGCTAAATCTTCTACTGCTTTTTACATAATGGGGACGTCAGCTGAAGACTCAACACAGGCCTTTCTCCAGCCATCCCAGTTGGATTCCTGCCACCTACAGGATATCAATGGCCAGTCAATGCTACCAGGAAAACCAGTCAAAACTAATATAGAGGACAATACTATTATACTAATAGCTTTTAAAATAACAAACACCTGCTCTTGTTCTCTTGTCTTTAAAATTTTGTATGAGGACAAGGAGGTCCCTGAGGATGCTAATAAACAGAGTTATGAGCTTCCAAAATCCTATGAAAGGGGATGAAAGAGGTGTTTCAGGAGCTGACGAAAAACTTCTCTCCACTTCAAGGTAAGGTTAAGGAAAGAGGAGTCAAAAACCAGAACACACCTCTTTACCAATACAGGTTCCTCAAACCATGAGTCTGGCCATGTTGAGGAAGGTTTTAATCCATGGAATTTTTAACTGAACCTAAAGTAACTTGGAAATCAAGGTCCTCTGCATAAGGAATTTTATCTCCCACTACACCAAGGGAAGGCACACAACACAGCACTTGGGAGAGTGATTAAAGAAAAATAAAACTGATTCATGTTTGTATACCACTGATAGCAAACCAAATAGCATAGCAAAACATCTAGCAGAAAGGAAAATCTCATAATAAAACTCTGATAAACTGTAATATTACAATTTGACAAAATTTACATGCTAGTTTCTCTAGAGTAACTTCCTCACCATCCCTAATTCCTCCCCACCTCCAATATTACAATGAGTAATAGAAAAAACTTCAAGTCCTAAAGCCCAGTTTGCTTTGGGTATGATCTACATAATACGATTTTATAAATACTAGAGGCCCAGTGCATGAATTCGTGCATGGTCAGCGTCCCTCGGCCTGGCTGGTAATAGAGGCCTATTGGGGGGCTTACCAGAAGGAAGGGCCCCAGGAGGTTGGCCAGCAGATGAGGGGGCCAGCCAGCCAGTGTGAGTGGTAAGGAGGGGAGGGGCTGAGGGAGTTTGGCTGGTGGCAGAGAGGCCCAATCTGGGGTGGGGCTGGCCAGGAGGAGAGACCATGGGAGGGTGGGAGGACTGATTGGGGCCCAGATCTGCTGGTTGGCTGCTGCAGTGCATGTCATAACAACTGGTCATTCAACCACTCTGGTTGCTGGGCTTTTATATATATACTAGGGGCCCAGCCCAGTGCATGAAATTCGTACACTGGGGGTAGGTGGTCCCTCAGCCCAACCTGCCCCCTCTCACATACTGGGGATGTCCTACTGATGGCTCAACCCCATCTTCCCCAAGGCCAAAAGCCTCTGGCCGAGGCTTTCCACCTTGGACACCTAGTGATGGCCTTGCAATGGGGCTGATCGCTAGCTGGCTCTGCCCCAGCCCCGGCCTAGCCAAGGCTTTTTCCAGCCTTGGGGAGCAGCCATCTTGCTTGGGCATTAATTTGCATATCACCCCTGATTGGCTGGTGGGTGTGGCTTGTGGGTGTAGCGAAGGTATGGTCAATTTGCATGTTATTCTTTTATTATATAGGATAGATGATAATTTCAACTACCTTCTAAGAATGGGTTCATTAATTTTGCCGTAAGCCCCTCTTAACATCTAGATGGCTCATTTTACATTTGTTAAATAATTTATACATCATCTCCCTTTCATGTTACACTCCCATCTTCCTTTCCTTTTGCATTTCAGGTAAAGTATTTATAACTTACAAGTTTCTTTCTCATGATAAGATAGGAACAAAGCATTCTCTCAGAAGACTCTTACCAGCAGAACACCTGGCACCCTTTGTCTAAGGACACCTACCTCCCAGATGAGAAATATTTAATTATCTTTGCTGTCAATCCTTCACTCTTCTAAGATTACTTCTTAAACCTCAACTGTCTCAATATGGCCATACATGTTCACAATGGAACTTACAGCCTCTTGGGAATTTCAATTTTCTTTGCTAAACCTCAGGTTTGAAAAGCAGATCATCAGCTTTTACATCATTGTCAGGTTCTGTCTAAGAATAATACTTCATTTTAATAAACTTTAATTGCTACATTAATCCAATTCATTATCCATGCTGCTTGCCATTTACTGTTCTTTTAAATATCTTTCCATCTGACTCTGTGTACACAGCCTGTAAACAAAGGCAGCTGCTGAATTTGTTCTTACTATTACCATTTGGGATGTGCCGTCTACCTTTTGTTCCCAAATTTAATTATAGCAAATGAAACTGCTTACTTTGCAATTGGTGGAGCTGGTTTCTGTCTGTTATCTGTGGAAGTGGAGTTCTTGGGGTGTTTTGGAGAAAAGAATTTCCTGGGAGGAGAGGGTTTTATGGAAATCTTTATTGATGATGTAAAATTAAGGGAGTTCCCTTCCAAGGTCTCTTCTCCATCTGCACCGGAAAAAAAGTCCAGCTGTATCTTCAGCAGGGCTAGAATTAAGGCCACTGCTCAGTCTTTCCGCTCCACATCAAAGCACAATCCAGTCTAGCATCTGGCTAGCTTAGCTTGTGTTCCCAGCTGCAGTCCATTGCATGTGGGTCTCATGGCTATGCGGTTGCTTAAGGCCAATGGCTATGGCAGCAAATGCAAGGATGAGTGTGGGTCATGGAGCAAGTGAGAACAAGAGGGAACAAGCAAGAGAAAGGGAACTGTCTGGGGATTTTAACCTTCCACGATTTCTTACGCTTACAGCAGCTCCACTCTTCTAGCCAATGATATCCCCTCAGACTAGACTGACAGGCAAGCACCTTCCTTATGTCACCCAGATATCACTGTGATCTGCAGAGAATGGACTGGTGGTTTCCTGGTGTTCCAATTTCTCCTTTAGGGACGTAAGCACAGGTGGCCAAGGGTGCCTCAGCCAGTCTCTAAACAGACACTGACCAGTAGGACCTAAGGTACTTACTCAATATTGACTGAGCATAAATGACACAGGAGACAGACATACAATGCACGAATCACACACGGTTTATTTACCAGAGTCCTGGTGGTTTCCAGACCTCAGCAGTCCACCTGGAGACCCGCGCCAACAGACACACACATGCTGGACGTTGGGTGTTGCAGCTGCGGTTCGGGGTCTCGTTTGAGGCCTCGGCTTCACGGCTCACAGTTCACTGCAGAGCTCAGGCAGATGCAGGCAGGGGTCATGGAGAGTGACCGACTGTGGAGGAGCAGACAGCCTCCCTGACCTCCTCTGTTTCCTTCCTCTTTTTATGTACTCAGATGGGGGTCTTCAGTGTGTCTTATCAGCTGGTCCCAGGAGCCTTGCTATCTGGTCTTACATATGGGGTATAGGCCACTCAAAGGTTCTTATCAATTTGTTTACATTACATTCCACACTAAATTTGTTTACATTACATTTCACACTTTCAGATATCACACTTTAATTCCACACTTTAATACTTATTCTATATTGTATTTTATCCTTATTACTATTACTATAACACCTGGGGAGCATGAAGCTGTAGCTTCCCAGAGAACCATGCTATAATGTCTGGCCTCCCCTTTGCTATATTTCTATTGTTAAGATTAATAACTAGCTAATTAAGATGAGAACATATACAAGAGGTGTCATAAATAAATCTCATCATTTTACTCTCAGAATGGCCCTTCTAACTTAACATCATAACTGTGTTTTCCAAGTCTGGTCATTCAGAGCCCACTGGCTCCAGGTGATGGTAGATCAACGCCTGATGATATTCTTCACATTACAAATCCTCTTTCCCTCCATGGAGTGACTTTAACCAGACTCAGGGATATGGAATGCTTGGTAATTCTACTGATTCAAAACATCCAAACTAAAAGCAGCTACACACCTGTCATGAAACAGATTGCTGATTTGCTACTGAAAGTCACTAAGGACAAGCAGCTCTCTTAAAAGGGATTGTAAACTACGTTTGAGATGACAATCCTTATAAGAATATTCTGTTTAATAAAATTTATTAAAAATAAAGGCATACAGATCTAAAGTCATGGAGAGGGATAAAACTCCATAGTAATATTTTTCTTCAGTCATGTTTAAATAAGACTATTATTCAGAAACAATCAGAATCAAGATTCAGAGAGCGTTTCCCCTTTTCATACCAATAAACTTCCCTAACCATTATTGTACTTTATCATTATCCAGGGTTTTAATAAGATGTCAGAGGTTCTAAACATATTTTCTTAAGTTAATTTTAAAATGTGCATGAAAATGTTATTTTATTGGATTATAACGAAGTTATAGATGTTAAATGATGCTTTTCTTCTTCTTCATTGCTTCTCTTCCCCCCCCCCCCTTTTTTTTATAGGACCCTGCTTTGGGGTTTCATGGATATTAGCGGGAGAAGAACTCTGAGCATGTAGGAGGCAAGAAAACAATGAAAAAAGTAAGATAAGGGTATTAAAAAGAAATACTAACATGTAACTGGTGTGGCTCAGTGTTTCAACCTATTAACCAGGATGTCATGATTCGATTCCTATTCAAGGCACTTGCCGCCCCCCGCCCCCCGAGTTGCTGGCTCAATCCCCAGTTTGGGGTGTGCAGGAGCTAGCCGATCAAATAATCTCTTGCATCGTTGACATTTCTACTTTCTCTCCCTTTCCCTGTCTGAAATCAATAAAAGTTATTTTTTAAAAAAAGAAACACCAACAATTTTACTATTTTTATTGGGTTGTCTGTGTTATTCCAAAATTGAAATTGTTATTGATGAAGAAACACTATGTGAATGAAAAAGGGGCTACATACTAAACCTGATAAGCTCAGGGGAGACCTGCGTTTTACTTACAAACTCAGAGACCTTTTAAAATAACCATGTAGAGCCTCAACTGATTTGGTTGGCTCAGTGGCTTGAGTGTCAACCTTCAGACTGAAGGGTCCCAGGTTCTATTCCGGTCAAGGGTATGTATCTTGGTTGTGGGCACATCCCCAGTAGGGAGTGTGCAAGGAGGCAGCTAATTGAAGTTTCTCTGTCATTGATGTTTCTAACTCTCTATCCCTCCTCCCTTAAAGAATCAATAAAATGTATGTTTTAAAAAATTAAAAAATATAAAATAACCATGTAGGATGCTCTGAAATTAAAACTTCCTAACAAAAAGCAGTTCATGGTAAGTAGTCCTGTTCTAGGGTGGTATTTACCCTGAACAAAGGTCAGTCTTTATCCTAACTGAGCCTGTCTGTTGTCTTTTTGCATCTAAGATAACATACCTGATAACATAAAAGTAATTTCCTTCACCCACGCACTACTCCTCCTCGAAACACACCTTCAGCACTAGCACAGAGACTACAAATCCCCCATTGTTCTAATCATCCTGTTTTTAACTGTTAAGAATCCTTTTCCCATCCATATTAAAGAAGCATGTGTCTATTTATTGTTTCACTTTTTATCCAATCCCAGAGATTTTTCTGTTTTGCTTTCTTCTGCCTCCCTAATCCATCGCCAGTGCATTTCATGCAACCTCTTTAAGTCTTCCCCTTTGATTCTGAAGTACAAAATAAGTGGTAAAACTGCCATTTTCGGGAGCATTTTCTCAATCCCTTGAGATTTTGTTTTCTGGCAATTATCATCAATTTGGCTCAAATAAACTCATAAAAAATTCTCTCAGGTTTATTTATGACTTTATTTATGACTTTATTAAGTTGACAACTACTATATATGATGGTTTTAAAACTCAAACATTTTCACCTTGCCCTTGAAGTAACTGAATGCTCAGACAATTGGCAAGGTATGTTTTTTGTTTTTCCTTCTTATTTTAATATCATAGTTGACTTTCTTCTTCTTTCTGATTGCTATATATTGTACAATATCATCACTTTGCAATAAAAGACACCAAAGAAAGTCTAGGTATTGTGTGACTGACTTCTTGTTTATACCATTGTAATAATATGGTCATTATTTAACAGGAAAGAAGTAAAGGGGATATTAGATAATATAGGCATGCTGTTCATACTGATGCGGCAGAATGCATGGGAGAATAATCAGCCAGCACTCTGAAGGAGGAAAGTTGAGTCTTCATTTCAGAGATCTGCTAGTCCAGGGGAATTCCGGATCCAAAGCCTGAACTGAACTCATGGGGAGGCTCTGACCTATATATCTCCTCCTGTGGTGGGCCTTTGAGGGTCCCTGCAGCCCTGTCCAAGGCAGTCTTGGCTGGGCCTTGGGGGCATGCTCTGCAGCTCTGCCCAAATCAGCTGTGGCAGGGCCCTGGGGTTAAGCTCTGCACTCCACCCAAGTTCAGTCAGAGTGGGGAAGTAAGACTACAGTTTTAACCAAATACTGAACTAAGTTGCAAGCCCTCCCATTTTCCTTTCAAATACAACTTTGCTAATATAACACCTTCCAAGTTTGTTCCCCACTGATTGGACAAAGGCAGTTCAAACTTCAAAGCAAAGAAGGTGCTTACCTGACTGTTAATCACACCTGGGAACAGGTAATTGGCCAGAATAGGTGTGGCCATTGCAAGGGCATGAAACATGAATATTTAAACTCCTAGACAGAGAATTGTACTTTACTCTCTTGGCTCTTAGCTCACAGGGCTCTAACTCTCTTGGGATTCCTGATGCAGGGGGCATGCTCCCCTGCATTCATCCATGTGGCTCATGGCCATGTGAGACCTGCACAATGGACTTCAGTTAGCCTGAATGCTGGATTGAACCTGGCTGCAACATGGAACATCTCATTTTCCTGTGGCAGCTTCTGAAAATGCTTGTTTAGGCAGTACCCTATAACCCTCACTTGTGATGGAGAAATCTTGCCCTTCAATTTCTCTGGCAACACTTGGTTGGCATTAACTTGTTAGAGCCCAGCCTATTGTTACATATGGTAGAAGCTGTACCCATTTTACTTGCAAAAAAATAACACTCAGGTTGCAATGAGTGCTGGGAACCCTAGAAAAACCATCATCACTTAAAGACTGGGTAACAGCAAGATTAGACCTTGGAGCAAAAATTCACAACCCTATAACAATGTTCTCATCCCAGGAGAAAGAATTAATGGTTTGTTAGTTACTACCTGTTTGAGTCACAAATAGGTTTCTTCTTCCCTTCTTCTTGTGGGCAGTTGATCATGGCCGCCTGAGTACTGTGCTGACAAGGTGTTGTAGAGTGGGAATTTTTGAGCACTATTTCCATTCCAGAGAGGCCGTGGACTATGCCCCAGATAGAGTTGTCAGTGCTGACACCAGGCCAGACCTTGAGATATAGTCTCATGGCTCCTTCCCAGCACCTAGGCCTTGCAATATAGAACACTGTCAGCTTTCTGAAGAACAGGATGATCCTGTGAATAACATAGTCGTCAATGGCATGATCCTGATGTAGCTTAGGAAAAACTGTTTTATCTTGGGTTGTTTGCTCTGCAAAAACAGGATGTGGTTAATGTGCTTAAAAGTGGTTCTGCAAAAAGGGTTGGGGCTGCTCTCTGGTCTCCCTGCATGAAGGATGGCAGAGCAGTTCCTGGGCCGGCTTATAAAGGCTCCCTAAGTTTTACTTTGGCCTGGGCTCCAGTGGTCATTCACTTGCGTTTGCTCTACAACAAAGGGTGCTGTTCTCTGGATAACTGAGAAAAGAAAAGAACTCAGTGCCTTGGAAACTTTGTCATCTGCCATGGGCATGCAAATTAACCAAATTAAGGTGGCCTATTCACATTTTTGTTTCATTTATGAGCCATGTCTACCTTTTAATACTTGCCTGAGGATATGTTTATTGATTTACTTTTTATTTTTATTTTTTAGAGAGAAAGGAAGATAAACATTGATGTGAGAAAGAAACACTGATTGGTTGCCTTCTGACCAGGGATGAACCACAACCTAGGCATGTGCCCTGCCCTGGAATCGAACCCACAACCTTTTGATGTACAGGATGACTCTTTAACCAGCTGAAACACCCAGACAGGGCCTATGCCTTGCTTTTACAAGTTCCTTTCTTATATTTTGTCAAATTCTATTTTACTCTAGGACAAGTCCTTCATTGCCATGTGACTCTATTAAAAATAAATTCAGACCCAAATTAACAAAATCAAAAATGAAAGAGGGGAAGTAACAACTGACCCCACAAACATATAAAGGATTGTAGAAAAATACTATGAACAACTCTACTCCAAGAAACTGGACAACCTAGATGAAATAGACGTATTGCTAGAAAAGTACAAGCTTCCAAAACTCAATCAGAAAGAATAAAAAAAAACTGAATAGGCCAACAACTATCAATGATATTGAAATAGTTAACAAAAAACTTACAGCAAACAAAAGCCCTAGTCCAGACATCTTCACAGGTGAGTTTTATGAAACATTCAATTAATAACTAAAACCTTTTCTTCTTAGACATATTCCAAAAAATTGAGGAAGACACCCTTCTAAGCTCTTTCTATGAAGCCAGCATCACCCTAATACCAAAAGCAGATAAAGACACTATAAAGAAAGAGAATTACAAGCCAATATCCCTGATGAACATAGATGCCAAAATATTCAACAAAATTCTAGCAAATTGAATCCAGCATTACATTAGAAAAATCATATGCCATGACGAAATGGGATTTATTTCTGGGATGCATGGTTAGTACAATAAGCTGCAAATCAATAAACGTTATATGACACATAAACAAATTGAGAGACAAAAATCATATCGATCAATGTAAAAAAAGCATTTGACAAAATTACAATCATCAATCAATGTAAAAAAAGCATTTGACAAAATTTAACACTGTTTCTTAATAAAATTAAATCACACACAATGTTGAGCTAAGAGGTCTTGATTGATACTGGGCAATAATTTTATAGATGGGATTATGTATTAATTAATGACTTTAGCATTTAAAGTCAATATTCTGAAGTAAAACTGTCATTATTCACAGATAGCCTGATATTGTACACAGAAAACCCTAAAGACTCCACCAAGAAACTACTAGATTTAATAAATAAACTTGGCAATGTAGCAGGATACAAAATTAACACCCAGAAACCTATTATTTTGTAATATACCAATAATAAACTCACAGAAAGAGAAACAAAAAAAACCCATATACAATTACAACAACAAAAAATTAAGATACCTAGGAATAAACTTATCTAAGGAGGTAAAAGATATGTTATCAGAAAACTACAAGATGTTGAAAAAAAGAGATAGAGGAAAATATAAACAAGTGGAAGAATATATGGTGTTCATGGGTTGGTAGAATCAACATCATTACCCAAAGCAATGCAATCCCCATTAAAATATACCAATGGCATATTTCACAAACCTAGAACATACCCTCCAAAAATCTATATGGAATATTAAAAAGATCATCAAAAGCCACAGCAATCCTGAGAAATAACTATGGTTCACTATGAGCTAGTGTGTTGGAGGGATCAAAATACCAGATATCAAGCTATTCCAAAGGCACTGTTCTCAAAACAGCCTGACACTGGCACAAGAAGAGACATATGGACCAATGGAACAGAACAGAGGATCCAGAAATCAACCCAAGCCATTACGCTCAATTAATATTTGGAAAGGAGGCAAGAGCATTCAATGGAGTCAAGACAGTCTCTTCAATAAATTGTGTTGAGAAAATTAGATAGACAGGTGAAACTAGACCACCAACTTACTCCATACACAAAACAAACTCCAAATGGAGTAAAACATGACATAGAAAACCATAGAAATCTTAGAAGACTCCATAGGCAGCAAAATAGCAGACATATCTTCTAGTAATATCTTTAGTCCATCTCCTAGGACAATGGAAAATGAGGAGAAAGTAAACAAATGGGAGTACATCAAAATCAAGTTTCTGCACAGCAAAAGAAACCATCAACAAAACAAGTGAGCCCCCCTGCATGGAAGAACATATTTGCCAATGTTACATCTGATAAGTGGTTAATCTCCAAAATTTACAGGGAACTCATACAACTTAACAAAAGGAAGATAAACAATCCAATCCAAAAATGGACAAAGGACCTAAATAGAGACTTTTCAAAAGTGGACATAAGGAAGGCTAAGAGATATATGAAAATATGCTCTAAGTCATTAATTATCTGAGAGATGCAAATCAAAATGACAATGACGTATCAGCTCACACTTGTCAGAATGGCTATCATTAACAAATCAGCCAAGGACAAGTGTTAGCAAGGTTGTAGAGAAAAGGGAACTATCATGCACTGCTGCTGGGAATGCTGACTGGTGCAGCCACTGTGGAGAACAGTATGGAGTTTCCACAAAAAAATTAAGAATGGAACTCCCATTTAACAACTAATACCACTTCTAGGAATATATCCCAAGAAATCAGAAACACCAAATAGAAAGGATATATGCACCCCTATGTTCATAGCAGCACCACTGACAATAGCTAAGCTTTGGAAACAGCCTAGGTGCGATCTGTAGATGAGTGGATTAAAAACAGTGGTATATATACACAATAAAATACTACACTGCTGTGAAAAGGAAGGCACTCTTACCATTTGCAACAGCATGGATGGACCTGGAAAGCGTTATGCTACATGAAACAAGCCAGTTGAAAAAAGCTAAATATCTCATGGTCTCACTCATTTGTGGAATATAATGAACAACATAAACTGATTAACAAAATAGATCCAGAGACAGAGAAGCATCAAACAGGCTGTTAAACCTTAGAGGGAAGACCAATCAAAGGACTTGTATGGATGCATATAAACATAACCAATGGACACAGACAATTGAGGGTTCTAGGGGGTGGGAGTGGGTGGGGAAAAGTCAATGGGGGAAAAAGAGACATAAGCAATACTTTCAATAATAAAGAATTAAAAAATAAATTCAATATTGTGTGCAATATCATTAAAATGTTTGTATGGTCAAAAAAGTGCTTAGTGAAAGTCTGGGTTTAGCAGAAAATATCATATTGATGTTATTGGTGTTTGTGATTAGCATTAGAAGGAAAGTAAGAGGATGTATGTCAGTGATTCTATATACCACCCTGAGAGCAAAATAAATTTATTATTTGTCTTAAATCTCCCTGAAGCTCAAAGAAACATAAAAATTTCAGATACTGCAATGAGAATGTTATGGAACACTGACAATAAAACTTAGAAGGCTGAACAAGGTTACATATTTTTGACAATTATAAGCAGTCCAGTACTTGGGATATGTGCTGAAATGTGGAAGATGGCACCAAGTAGGATGCCATGTCCCCATATGGAGAATGGGGATTGGAGAGGGGTGAAAAATTTGCCCAGAATTAATATTGATTAAATATAAAGGAGGAAAAACAGAAAAAGTTTCTCTTATGGTTGTTTATACTATGAGAACAAGACTAACAAATAAGTAGAATTACCTGAAGGAGGGCTAGTTTGTTGAAAATTCATAGTGCAGTGTTAGTAAAGGAGATCATTATCAGATAGAAGCAAAGTACATTTCTCATTGGCCTCTGACCACTACAAGGGTCATCTAAGTCTTCTGAGTTACTTCATATCATATCAGCCTATTTCTCTCTTTGTTTTAGAAGACCACAAAAATGCTGAAACTGATTATTTTTAAAAATCTAATTTCTTCTAAAATTTTTAAAGTTAAAATCAATTTTAGAATTCCTTTTCCTCTCAAATAATTACCTTATATCTTTTACATCTATAGCTATATGAATATTGAGGGGATGCAGAATTTATCACTCCCAAATGTCTTTTAAAACTATATTGCTTATGTTAAGTTTGTTATTTTTAAGACAAGAAAGACCCAGAAAGAACTTTTGACCTTCTACCTAACTGCCTTAAAGAATTTTGATAGAGAACCTGTTCTAGGAAAGGAGCTATCATTACAAATAACTATGGTTCACTATGAGCTAGTGTGTGATATATAGAGGAACCTATCAAAGACAGTTTGATCAAAGTCCTCTCTGTATCCCATTGATGGTCCAGCAAATATTTGTTTACCAAACATTTGCTTTTTCATCTTCATGTGAATTTTCTGCCTGTGCTTTAAAGCCCCAAACAACTACCCTCCTTTCTTCTTAGACCAAAATGGCATATAAGCCTCAACTGCCTGATTTGCCTGCAGGTTTCCTATTCTTAGAGAATACCCATATGTACGTAATAAATTTGACGATTTTTCACCCGTTAATCTGCCTCATGCCAATTTGATTATTAGAAAAATCAGAAAAATTTAGAAGGGTAGAACAAAAATTATTTTTTTCTTCTACATGAAGAATAAGACCACTGTAGAAGAAAATAATGTGTTCAAGAAGAATTATCATTTATCTAATGCTTACTCAACTGATTTTGAATAAAAAATGAGCTCTAGTAACTTAAGGTACCAATTGTATATAATACAATGCATCTTGAATGATACTTATTCTTATTGCTACATATTTTCCTCACAAATCTGCATTTGTGCAGTACTCAGTGTAAACAACCTGTCCCTTCCTCTCAGAGTCAGCGGGAGTGCTCAAAGGTTGAAGGCTTGAATCATCTTAAAGCCTCATAGGTCTGGCACTCAGTGTGGGCTGGGATTTCAGCTGGTTGTTGCCAGAATAGCTACATATGACCTTTTCATGACTGCTTGGCTTCCTCAGAGCATGATGGTTGAGTTCCAAGGATAAGCTTCCACAAGGATCAGGAAGCAAGTTGAAGAAGGTTAAAAAGTTGAAGAAGGTTTGTGACTTAACCTTGGAAGTCACATAGCATCATTTCTGCTGTAGACACAGATCTGCTCAGATTCAAGAAGAGAAAATGCAGATCCCATTTCTCAATGGAGGACTACCACTATCATATTGTAAGAAAAGCATGTAGGATGGAATATATTTTCCATTTTTGGAAAAATACAAAAAATGAAATTTGCAGAAGTACTAGTTATATACACCCACCTTTAGGAAAATGGAGAAAATAAGCACTCCAATAATTTTCTGTATTTTGTGGCTCAGAAAAAGACTAAAATAGGGAAAGACTAGGACAATGATCTGTACATTGGTTAAAAGTGATAACATGGTGCCTACTACTCAGCAAGCATGCAATAGATTCCTTCCCTACCAATTAAGCCCAGTAATTTCTATGGTGTTACTAAGGGACTTGTTAAATTAAAGCAAACAACTAAAATTAAATTTTAGTTGTTTTAGATTTAGATTAATTTAGTTAAATATGCCGTTAGAAGTGCTATCCTTTTATCAACTACAGAACCTGATTTAATGAAATATGAAGTAATATGGAGATGTTTGCTTGTGTTTTATAACTAATAATAAATCCAATGCTTATTAATATATTAACCTATTAGTTATGTTTCAAATCAGGAGAGAAAGAGATGCATAGTAATTGAAAAAATAAAACAACCACAAAACTCTCCCAGGTTCTCAGTTTATCAAGATGGTATAATGGTGTTTGTAATCAAAATGACATTGGTTCAAAACTTGACTAATATTTTGTAGTTATAACATTAAAAATAATCACAATACTAGTTAACATTTATAGAATGTTTATTTTGAGACAGATATTTTGCTAAGAACTTCACATGCATTATCTCATTTTTTTTAGCGATCTTAAGGCAAAAACATGATTATCCTCGTTCACAGATGTCATCCATAAAATAATGGAACTGATATTTAAACATATTTTATTTAACTCAAATTTTTACCTACTATGCAAGTTCCTCAAGTTTCTTCAGTATCCTTGTCTATATAATAGAGATATAATTCCTATTTAAAGGAGTATAAATAAGATAATGTATTTAAAAAGATTGCAGGCATTTAAATCCTAATTTTATTTTCTCTTCAGGGGTTAAGAACTCAGTTCATAACCTGGATGGCCTAGGCACTAACTATGAGTGCCTGATTTCGTATAAGCAGCGTCTGTGTCGTCTATAGTTACTGATGGCCAGAGCAGGAAAGGGCCTTTGATATCTAGTTCAGTTCCTTGTTTGACAGCTGAAGAAACCTGAGGTTCAGAAGGCTGAATGACTTACCCAGAGTCACAGAGCCAGTAATTGGCAGAGCTAGGATCTAAATTCAAGACTAGCATTCTGGTAGTACATACTCCAGTTTCTTTGACAAGTTAATTGTATTTTAACATGAAAAAATAAGCAAATGATTAGATATAAAAATATAAAGTTTGCTGACCTCTCATTTTTATTGATAATTTTATAATTATATTTAGTGTTTTAATAAATAATTATTAGTAAGGCACATTTATATGTATTTGCAAATGCCTGAAACTGACATTTCATGCCATCCTCAATGATTGTTAAGTTGTTAGCAACTCACCCCACTGGGGTTAATTATTACACCTAATAACACTCATGCTAGGGACTCCTGCTTAGACTAATTATTCTCATAAATCTCTTTAGAGAAGTGTAAAATTCTCATTACTTAAATGATAAAACAACTAATCTTTGCTCCTTGTCCCTCTGAGATAATAAGATTGCCAAGACTGCTACAGTTGAATGGTGTTGGAAGGTAATTAATAATGCTACAAGACTGGCCCCAGGCAGCTGACTATGCCTGGAAACAGAGAATGCAGACATGTTGGAGACACAAAAAGGGAATATGGAGTATCCACTTTTAAATATTTAAAGTAATTTTTTTCCATTTAGTAATTATTTTTCATTTTTTTAATCCTTATTTTTCAGTTTATTAATTACATTGTTCCCTTTTTTTTCCCATCCTATAGTTCCCCTCCACCTGGTACCCATCCCACCCTCCGCCCTCACCCCCCTCCCCTGTCCTCTCCCATAGTTGCATGATTTTTGTCCAGTCTCTAGCTGCACTTCCCACACCCCCTTTTTCCCCAAGAGTTGTCAGTCCATTCCCTCTCTATGTCCGTGATTCTGTTACATTCACCAGTTTATCCTGTTCATCAGCTTTATTCATTCACTTGATTTTTAGATTCATTTGTTGATAGATGTTTATTTGTTGTTCACAATTTATATTTTTACCTTTTTCATCAGCATTTCATATAATATTGGTTTGGTGGTGATGAACTCCTTTAGCTTTTTCTTATCTGCGAAGCACTTTATCTGACCTTCAATTCTGCATTATAGCTTTGCTGGATAGAGTAATCTTGGTTGTAGATTCTTGCTGTTCATCACTTTGAATATTTCTTGCCACTCCTGTCTGGCCTGCATCGTTTCTGTTGAGAAATCTGCTGACAATCATATGGGTGCTCCCTTATAGGTAACCATCTGTTTTTCTCTTGCTGCTTTTAATATTCTCTCTTTGTCTTTTGCTCTTGGCATTTTCATTATGATGTGCCTTGGTGTGGTCCTCTTAGGGTTCCTATATATTGGGGTTCGGTGCACTTCTTGGACTCCTAAGTCAATTTCTTTCACCAGGTGTGGGAAGTTTTCGGTCACTATTTCTTCAAATAGGTTTTCATTGTCTTGCTCTCTCTCTTTTTCTGGCACCCCTATAATTCGGATGTTGGTATGCTTGAGGTTGTCCCAGAGGCCCCTTACACTATCTTCAATTTTTTGGATTCTTTTGGTTTCTTGCTTTTTCAGCTGAGTGGATTTTACCTCCTTGTATTTCAAATCTTTAACTTGGTTCTTGGGGTGCTCCAGAGCACTTTTAGGTCTTTGTATAATATTTTTTATTTCAGTCAGTGTATGCTTAATTTCTGGTTGGTCCTTTTTCATATCCTTGAGAGTCTCCTTTATATCCTTGAGGGTCTCCTTCATTTCCTTGTAGGACTCATTCATTTCCTTTGTGGTCTTGCTTATTTCCTTATAGGACTCGACCTTTTCTAGGAGCCTCTTGAAAAGCCCTATAACCCTGGTTTTGAATTCCATGTCCAGTCGTTTTTTTCCCTCCATTTCTTTCACATCTGATTTCTTTCCATGTCTCTGCATGGTGGCTGCTTCCCTGAGTTGGTCAATTAGCTTTGTGTGGTAGACGTCCTACTAGGGACAGTGGATACGGATACAGTCTTGCTGAAGTTAAGCTCAGGTTAATCGTTGTTAGCACTTGGAGGGGTTGACCTCCAGGCCAATTGTCTATGAAGTTCAGCTGTGCTCAGGTTGGATGGGCGGAGTCTCCAGGCCAAGCAGACAGCGTTCGCTCCGCCCTATGCGGCCCCAGGGACTCTGTGTCGGTGGCAATGGCCGCCAGCACCTCTGAGAGAGATACGCTGCCGAGCTCCACTGGCTGCCGGGGAATTCAGACTCTCCCCAAACGACTCTGCACACCCAATCTCTCACCCAGGGTCGTAAAACAAAGCAGTCTGACGGTTTTCCGAATGAGAGACAAGTCGCAGAGCGCTCTCTGCAAGGTCACACAGCTGAGCTGTTAGCGCAAGCTGCCTTCTCCACAAGCCAGGAGACCCCTGCAGCACCCGAGCTTCGGCGTGCCCTCCCACTGTCCAGTTTTCACCCCGTGTGATAGTGGGTTCTCTGGACTTCACCCAGAGCTGGAGAATCAGTCCAGTGGGACATCTTTGTCTCCCCGTTCAAGAAAACTGGCCGTTTTTCAGCCACCTGCCTTCTCTTCTGGTGCGGCGCGTGCTCCAAACCTCTCTCCGTGTGAATCTTTCAATGCTGTCTGCCACTGCTCCTCCGAGTCACAGTGTCTTATCTTCACATTTATTTGTGGAATTTTCACTCGGCCAGCTTTCTGGTGATTCTGGAAGGTGTTTGTTCTTTCGTTAAGTTGTAGTATTAAAATTGCTGAGTATGACGGCAAGATAGGTGTTTTACCTATGCCGCCATCTTGGTTCCTCCCTCCAATTCTTTTTCATTTTAGAGGGAGATCCTTAGATATGTTAAAATACTGTTATCTAAAATTGCACTAAGTATTTAATATTTCATTTAGCCTGATTTCCAGACTTTTATTGTAGAAGGAGATCCTTAGCCTAATTGTTAAATTTGTTGTCACCTAAAATGTCACTATTTAATTTTTTTCATTCATTTACTCAACAAATATAAAAGAGCACTGGGATAGAGCCTAGAATGGATGGACACTACTGCTCCCCTTGCAGAGCCTGCAGTCCAGAAGATGGACAAGTAAACAGACAACCCAAATCTATAATAACAGGAAGGTAAAATGCTAATTAGACTGAACATACTTCTGGATGTCCTTCTGGATGAAGCCAAGGCTGGAACTAAGCAGCCTGGGTCCCGCGTGCTGGAGGGAAGCTGATGCCAGCAACCAGGGGAAACAAGGCCTACTCTTGCATGAATTTTCATGCATTGGGCCTCTAGTATCATATAACTTGGGACACTATTGTGTGACTTCTCCATGTCACTGAATGTCATCGCTGACTTCTTCAACCACCGCCACTGACTCACAGCCACCACATGGACTAGCCTACTCACTCAGTTTGTAACTCCAGAAAAGGGGTCATTAACTCTTAGTTTATCTGTGCTTCCATTACTTCATTGAAATGTCAGGAGACAGAAATTACTCCTGTTACTTGATTAGAGAGGCTTGAATACAATGATTGGTTAAGTAGATATACAGAGGTAACCAAATGGATAAATACAAAACTCAGAGAATGGCAACTGCAGGAGGCAGATATGACCCCTAAAGGTGAAGGGACAAAGATAAAGGGTTGGGTTATTATAACTTGGAAACTTTAAGGAGAGGCCCTGTGGACTTGAACCCCAGGGCTCCAAGGAGAGGGCACAGCTCACGTTATGCTGTTGTCTCTAGGCATTGGATGATGAAGCAGTTCCTGCAAATGTTGGAAAAACTCCAAAACGGATTTATCTGCTACTAGGAACCTCTGCTTCTGGGAAGGAGAACATTCCTGAGGTGACTCTACTGGTAGCAGGGAGGCTACAGGAACCCTCAGGAAGCAAAGAGAAAACTGTCCATGTTTCTCCCTTTTCCTGCAGGCCAGTCTTCCTCAGCTACTGCTCCCTACTGGCAGAGTCCAGTAGGGTGCCCTCTGACAAAACAGAATTCTGAGTCCCAACTCCAGCATCATAAACCAAAGTATTTAAGGGTGAACTAGGAAAAGGAGGCGGTTATTTAATAAATATAAAAAATGAGAATTCAATAGAGTGGCCCCTGGACTCTGTTGTCTTCAAAACCCCCAATTCCATGCCTGACAAGTGCTCCTTAGATTCTTTATATGTAGTTTTGTGAGGAAAGGTTCCCCTCCTATGTGGGAAAGGAGGTCACTAGGAGATGGGAAAGAGGGAGTCTTACCCTGCAGTCTTTGCTCCTTCCTCACCTATTATATGGTAATATACACAGTTAACTTAATATGCACAGAGATATTTATGATATCCTCCCTTTGAAGCATCTGGGTCCATATATCTTCATAGGGAAATGGTTATGTATTCAAAGGTGCTCCCAGATCCACTGGCTCATCCTGTTTTGTCAACACCCTGGTAAGAGTTATGCTGAGGATACAGAATTCTTTCACTTTCTACTAAGAAAGTCTCTACTGTGCCTTTTTTGCTCAGGGTTGTTGAGAAATTGGCTACTGGCCCATCTTCTGGAGGCCTTATTTTTGGGTTAGAGATGTGAGAGATACAGTTCTGGGAACAAATTGGGCAGAGATGAGGATGGGTGCTTCTGCAAGGAAGGATGAAAAGAATGGATTCGGTTCAGAGAATGACAGAGAATGACTCTTTGGGGGAGAATATAGCTATTATATATAATGGTTTGCATGTTTTTTGTACACACATTTTTCAATTCTAGAACTTTGGTGTGTATGCGCAAAAGATCAACATATTAAAGTGCTCGAATAAAATGTAAGTGGCATAAATAATCATAACTCTGCAACAGTGTGGCAGTGTCTCTTTCCAAAGCACCTATAGTAAACCTGCTAGTCACTAAGTGGCCTTTTAGCACCATGTAAATGAGGACTATTATTTACTGCCATGAGCATGGTCTATTATATATTTTTTACATACTTCAGATAGAGCCAGCCTGACACAGTGCAGCATCTCTGATACCCTATTCCTGCCAGGTTACACTTTGCTCCACACCTGCATTGCATGAGACCATCTAAAGCACCAGCTCACAGATACCACCTCAATAGATAATTTCCTCACTTTTAGCAAAAAATAAGTTTTACATATCAATACAAATTTCAGGGTACTCTTGTATCTCAAGGATATGAAAAAGGACCAACCAGAAATTAAGCATACACTGATTGAAATAAAAAATATTATACAAAGACCTAAAAGTGCTCTGGAGCACCCCAAAAAAACAGGTTAAAGATTTGAAATACAAAGAGGGAAAATCCACTCAGCTGGATTAAAAAAGCAAGAAACCAAAAGAAACCAAAAAATTGAAGATAGTGTAAGGGGCCTCTGGGACAACTTCAAGCATACCAACATCCGAATTAAAGGGGTGCCAGAAAAAGAGAGAGAGCAAGACAATGAAAACCTATTTGAAGAAATAGTGACCGAAAACTTTCCACACCTGGTGAAAGAAATTGACTTAGGAGTTCAAGAAGCGCACCAAACCCCAATATATAGGAACCCTAAGAGGACCACACTAAGGCACATCATAATGAAAATGCCAAGAGCAAAAGACAAAGAGAGAATATTAAAAGCAGCAAGAGAAAAACAGATGGTTACCTATAAGGGAGCACCCATACGATTGTCAGCGGATTTCTCAACAGAAACGATGCAGGCCAGACGGGAGTGGCAAGAAATATTCAAAGTGATGAACAGCAAGAATCTACAACCAAGATTGCTCTATCCAGCAAAGCTATCATGCAGAATTGAAGGTCAGATAAAGTGCTTCGCAGATAAGAAAAAGCTAAAGGAGTTCATCACCACCAAACCAATATTATATGAAATGCTGAAAGATATTCTTTAAGAAGAGGAAGAAGAAAAAGATAAAAGTGTAAATTAGGAACAACAAATACACATCTATCAACAAATGAACATAAAAATCAAGTGAATTGATAAGCTGATGAACAGGATAAACTGCTGAATGTAACAGAATCACGGACATAGAGAGGGAATGGACTGACAACTCTTGGGGAGAAAGGGGGTGTGGGAAGTGCAGCAAGAGTCTGGACAGGAATCATGCAACTATGGGAGAGGACAGTGGAGGTGGGGGAGGGCGGAGGGTGGGATGGGTACCGGGTGGAGGGGAACTATAGGGTCAAAAAAAAGGGAACAATGTAATTAATAAACTGAACAATAAAGATAAAATAAATAAATAACATTCAAAATTCAATTATTGAATTACACTAACCTCATTTTAAGTCATCAATGACCACATGTGGCTAATAGCTAACATTTTGGAGAGCAGATACTGGAACATTCCTTCACTGCAAAAAATTATATTGGATAGTGTTGGTAGATTGTACCTATAGTCAAGAGTACCAATTCTGAGTGTAATGATTTCTAGAAATTTTCTAACAGAGGTATGTGAACATTAAACCAAAAAGAGAGGAAAGAGGGGTAGTAATTATTTACTTTATTTTCTTTTCCTATTCTCCCATTTAAAAGAAAAAGTCGACAATGATGTACTTATCTTCCCATTATTATTCATTATAGCTGGGCTGGGATGAGAAGGCTCTTTCCTGAGTACCTCTGGAGTACCTAGGATCCAGAGGATGATATATTCCAAGAAGTCCACCCAGAATTCTCTTGCATGAAGATCATGTATATCTGAATTGCTGAAGATGTCTCATGGGAGCACCCCTTGGCGGAGCAGAGCAGAGCAGCGCTGCCTTGCTGAAGAGGGGTTTAGCCCTCAAATTAAACTGTTCCATGGTGGTGCTGTTTTCACAGCTGTGCTGTATCACTGTTGAGCTGTTCAAGGAAGGAAAGGAAAATAAAGTTTCCTTCTTCAGTACACACCAAATTAGGGATCCCTATGGGCATTGAATTGGTGGCAACAGCATAGGTTGACATATTATTTTATTCCCATTTACAGATTGGAAACTGGGGCTTGTAAAATTTAGTAACTTTCCCAAGGCTTCATAGCTAAGAAATAAATCCAAGATTTGTTAAAAAAAAAAAAAAAGGAAGTTAGGGATGGGGTATGGGAGTCCTTTTCCCACTGTAGGGAGGCAAAAATTTGCCACCCCATAATGTGTCTTTCTGGCATGAGGATTTTTTTATTTTTTATTTTTAAGAAACAAAAGACTCAGAAAGAAACTGACCTTCCCACTTACTGCCTTAAATATTTCTTTTACTTATTCATTCATTTGTTCATTCATTAATTAATTAATTCATTTATTTATATTCTCTGACCCTAAAGTATTTTATATAGAGGGCTTATTCTAGAAAGAAAGCTATTACCATAGGTAACTAAAGCACAATATGAAATAGGTGTGCTAGAGAGACTTGGCAGAGCCTAGAGATGGGAGTCCACTGTGTGATCCATTGTCACTGTGTGGTCAAACATTTGCTTTTCCATCTCCATGTCAATTGCCTTCCCTTTCAAGTCCCAACCCACTTCCCTCTTCTCCTTAGCTCAAGATGGCATATAAGCATCATTGCCCGCCTTGCCCTTAGGTTCTATAGCCTTAGGGAACCCCTGTATGCATAAGTAAGTAATTAAATTTGTTTATTTTCTCACAATATGTCTCAGGTCTATTTAATACTAATACCAGCCAGAAGAATCTAGAAGGGTAGAGTAAACTTTCTTTCTCTCTGAATACCCAATACCACACAACCAGTTATCAGAAGCAATTTTTCCTTAGGGACCCAGACCTCCTTGTTCTGCTACCAATGTTATTTTGAGGCATCTTGTCTTAGTATATTGAGGATGAGCACCTTTCAAAATCTAAAGAGATCATAGGCACAAAAATGTTTTCCTGTAGAGAGTGCCAGCAGAAGCAGCTGTGCCCATGTTTGGCATGTTAATAGACACTTGTACAAAAAAAAAACACTTAAAAAAACATTACTTCTCATTCCACCTGCCTTTCATAACCCACCTTTATTTTCTAGGTTACAGTTGAGTTATTCAAAGCCAGTATTCAGAAAGAAACCTTTCTGCCATTGCCTGGAGGCCATAGAACGCATATTGTCAAGTTAGAGCAATAGCTAACTAGGACGGCACAAAAATCACAGCAACACAACAGCCTGAAGTCAATAGCTGCCCTCATTTACCATGCTCACAAACTGCACAAATGCTCACAAAGAGAAGAGTGACTACAGACATCACAGGACTGGAAGTTGCCTTCTCTTGGAAGCTTATGTTTTTTATCTGCTGTGGTAAGGACAACTTGGCAGGCCTAATAGCAAGCACCAGCTTCTTTTGTACCATTGTGTACCTTTGTAGCTCACATTCTAGTTTCAGGGACTAAAATAATTTTATTTGAAACAGAATAAGACACCAAACAGTGTTTTCTTAGTTATGAGGCTGACATAAATGCAAAAAAAATGAGTTAAAGATCCCTGGAAAACTCTTACAAGCCTGAGATTCATTTTTTCCCTTCCTAGACTCTGAGCCCAGAACTCTACAAATCTATTTCATAAAATATGATTTTTTTTCTAAAAATTTGCCTGTACAACTGCATAGTTCAGTATTACCCATGTGGCATGTGTCTGAAAACTTTCTACTGAGCTGTAACATGATAAGATGTTGTATTATTCAAGACACTTGCTATCATTCAGGCAGCTTTTATAGAGAGAAAAGTAATGAAATGCATAAGTAAAATAATAACATAATCTGTGCAAAAGCTAATTTGATATAGAGTAAATGTAATATGTTTTGATTCCATCGAAGCATATTATGCATGCTTTGTGAAATCTTATTTGCAAAATTAATTTAAATTGTCTTGGAAGAGAGCTTGCTGAAGGACTTAAACAAGGGTAGCAATCATTAGCAAGATGAAGGAGCAGTGCTCAGGCAGCAAGAATAAAGGCTATCAGCCTGGCAGACTGGAGAAGGTAGAAGGTTGAGGAAAAAGGAAGGGAGGGAGAGCTTGTGACTTAATAGGAATGCCACAAATGATGAAGCGGACTCTCAGCATTTCATTGTCCTGTCCGTGAGCACAGACACCATATTTTTTGTTTATTTCTTAGAACAGGGAGAATGTTAACCCATTCTCTTTACCTTTTCTGTAGCCTACTGTGGCATTCTTCCACATCCTCCAGCCACAGGATCTCCTGCCCAGTGTTCAACATGGGGATCAGTCATGTCCTTCCTCTGGTGATCATGCCGACTTTCCAAAGTCTCCACCCCCGGTTGAAGATTTTTTTCCTTAGGACTGGTTGGAACTAGGATATTGATTTTACTTCTTAGCTTGACAAGTATTTATGAGCACCTTCTATGTGCTACGTTGTCTACACAGTATATTTCTATGGTCTAGAACTAGATTTACACCTGTGAACACAGCACTGTCCCTGCTTCAGTATTGTCCCTGTCCCCAGTGGGACTTGCAGTGGGAATACAGGCATTTACAATGCATCGTAGGTCCCCCAGCCAAAGAAAACCACCCTTTCTCTAGCCAGCCATCTTGTGAGGTCATGCTCTCAGCATCAAAGGTGAAAACAAAGAATCTCAAGGGTCTTTTCTGTGACTTGCCTCTGTGTCAAACAGGGAACACATGATACTGCCCGAGACTACTCTACACTCAGGCAGATACAGAGCCTCAGAGGTAAGTCACTTAGAGACATTCTACTTGGTAAGTGGAGATTTAGAAAACAGAGACATGTTCAAGGATATTAAAATTAATTAAAATATTTATATTGTAGCCCCAAGGGGCCCAGACTCCAAATTTCTAAGTGCCCTGACATGGCGGTCACATATGTGACTGCTTATCACTACTTGGTTTGTCAAAGGATAGCTGTGGCATATGCTGTAACTCCAAGCAGAAACACCAGAAATCCTGAACATCGGAAAAGCATGAAAGTTGAGAACACATTTGTATGAACCGTTATTTAGTTTCATTAGAGAACAACTGTTTGAAGCACACATCACTCCCGTCATTCTGTGGCCAGAGCAGCATCTCATGCTTTGTAAATGCATAGCCCAGGAGACATGTTGTGAATTCAAATACTAGAGGTCACATAGCTTATTCACAATGAATTTGTCATATGCCCTTTGTGCAGGAATTTTACATGGTAAGAACTATGTCTACCATTCACAAAGACAGTTTATGAGTTGTTGTTATTTTACTCAATTGACATAGGCTCAGGTAGGCTGCAATCTACCTATTACCTTTTTGTGATCAGAGCTAGTAATTAATGAATAGCTAAGGTCAGTTTATGAACAATTGTTAATTAAGTAACAAAACCTACCACTTTCTCAGCAAGTGCTTAATGAGCATTAGCTGAATAGAGCACACAGAACCTCAGGTATCAGATGAAGTTCCCTTCAAGGATATGCCTAAGTAGTAGGACCCAGTTTTCTTCTGGTCCCTAAGTGGTGTCCCATGAGGGAGAAGGGTTTTCATTAAAGGCTTGTGTAATGGGCGTCTTCTCCAACCTTGCACAGAGAACTTGACTAAATTTCCACACTATGACTAGGATCTCTTGAGTGGGCACAGCCTGAATCAGAATCTCTATCAATGTCTTTTTCCCTCTGGTGTTGCTTCTCCCAAATAATTCTTCACCTGGAAAACAGCACCAGAGAAATCTGAGCAACCTGAATTTGAGGCAACTAGTTGGGTGAGCTGCTCTGCTCTGGAATAGGAGGCAAGGAGGCGAGCTTGGATCACTTCCATTCCCCATCGAACCAACGAGGAGTTATTGCCAGCTCCCCCAGCTTCCTATGTCTCACTGAAAGAAGCTGGGAGAGAGTTGTGGAGACACAGTCTAAAGAGGCAGGGCTTCAAAGATATAGAGTTTGTGGACTCTAGAGACAATGACAAGGTTAGGGAAGTGAGTGAGGGAACACTATACCATTGAAGATGGGTGAGAAACCCTTGTAGAAGCCGCAACCTAGACAAGTTCACAAAAGGCTAAGACTTAAATAGATGATAGAATTCCTCTCCACATACCAAGTTGATTCCAGTTTAATCACAGTGAATTAAATCTAAAAGAGCTGCAATACACAGTCTCTCTGAGTAGTCTTAAAAGTGACAAGTCACAGTTAACACAGGCACTGAGCATGGTTTGATACTAGCTTTATTTCTCTGTGATGATTCTCTCAACTCTGCCCTCCTCAGACCAGCTTTCCTTATAATGGGGAAGTGGCTATTTTAGTTCCAAGATTCATATTCACATTAATATAGACCAGAAGGAGATACTACTAGCTCTCGCAGAAGAGCAAGGGATTTTCTTTCTAATAAGCCACCAGAAAACTTCCTTTAAGTTTTATACAACAAATTGGGTTACATGCCCAATTGTGCCCAGGGGAATACTGTGCATTAATTGACTTAGTTCTGATCTTCTGGTGGCAAGAATTAGATCATCTTCATTGGTTTACCGTAATCAAGGCCATTCTTAAAGATAGACAAGGGGTCAACTATGTTTTAAGTACATGGTGCATTGGGGGATAACCAAATGGAAATCTAGGTGTGCCTGTGAAAGGGATTGAACAAAACAAACAGAAGAAAGTCAACCAATCAATGTCCCCTATACCCATTAAATGCACAATTTAATAATTTAAAAGTTATGACACAGGTTTCACTGGATATGGATCGATAGCTAGTTACTTTACAGGATCCCACCTTCAAAACAATGACTCCACAGAACCTGTAAGAATCTCAGTCTCCAGTATTACATTCCACCACAGTAGATGTGTATATGAAGATTTAAAGATAATTAAGAGAATTACGAATTTCATTGCAAATATATAAGCACCTAAACATCATTTAGCAAACAGTACATGAGCAAAGGTTTATACCACACACACATCCCTCAGGAAAGATACATAAAGCTATTGTATAGTCTCTAACCTTCAACAGCCCTCAGCAATGTTGGAACAGATAAAGTATGAGCATTGTAGTTGCATAAAATGGATATCTTATGGGTCTTAAAGGTCATGTAATAGAAGTTTATAGATTCTTTATATAAGAATTTATTTTCTTCTTTAAGTCTGTTTATACTGATTATATGGGGCAGTGGAGAATGACTTCCATAGGAGAGAACAGGAAGGGGAGAAAGTGAGAAATAATGCATATTTCTTTTTTCTCTGTTCAAAGGGGACACTTCTTCAGTGTTATGTTCTCTATTTCCTTTTCTGTCCTCTTCTGCATGCTGAGCTTCTCTATGCTACTGAATGAGTATCACTTAGTACAACTTAGTAATTGCTCAATAAGTATTTGTTGAGGTGGATTGGTGCATTGAAATGACTTTAGTTTTAATGCCTACTTCCTTGTTTGAGACTTACTGGAATAACTGTGACTGATAGGAAGCAGTTATTGATTCAGAATTGTTATAGTATTGTAAGCAATACTCCTTCTCCTCATTTTCTTCCCTTTCTTCACTTTTACTTTCCTCTCCTATTATACACAATGACCATCAGAAAATTCTAATCATATTTGAATACTTATATTTCAAGTGACTTGATCTTAGAATTTGAGATAAATAGCTCTATTGTAGAAATCTGAGAAAGTTGAAGTCTAAGAATTACTGGCTGCATATTTTTGAGTTGGCACCAATCATGAGTAGCTATATATTTTCTGAAGCACTTGAACCTTCTTAATGAATACAAGCTCACATGCATTTGAATTGTAACTAATGGTTAAGAGCCTAGTGCACTTTGGTTCAACTCCCTTTCAACCTCTTAATGACCTTGAGTAAATTACTTCATCTCTTGATATTTTTTCCTCATAAGTACCTGAGTTGTGAGGATTTAATGAGAGACTAAATATAGAACATTTGGAATGATGCTATTTGTAACAAGTGCTTAATAAATATGAGCTTATATTTTTATTGTAAAGTAAAATATTTCACTACACACTACAAAGTGTCATGATTTTGAAATGATATTTATAATATTATATTATTATTTGTGTTGATACTTGAGTCATTTGTGTCTTCAAGGCCTTTTTTATATTCAGATCTCCATCTTGTTCTTTCCCTCACACATGTGTTTATAAGATGGTCGCTTCATTTCACTCGTTTATTCATTCCTGTCAAGGTTGCATACCAAATTCTTCATTCTAACTTTTCTGCCTTAGGTGTAATCTCTCTCCATCTCTACTCTTTGTCACTAGTGTTTTTTTTTTTAGCTCCCACCAACACAGAAATAAAGAGTCAAAGAAGCCCGCAGTCAGAAAGTAACACAAAGATTTGGAGCCATGCCATCAAAGTTGGATGCATATTGGCTCATTTAATCCCTACACAACCCTATGAGTGAGGCACCATTATCAATCCCAGATAATAAATGATGAAACTGAGGCAAAGAGGGATTAGGCGGCTTGAAAACAAGATAGAATTAGAATCCCTAGAGATATTAATGTCCCTTTTGGATAGAAGCTGATTGAAGTTAACACTGTTTAATTTAGGCTATTAATTATGCTTATTAAAATTTCTGGAATAATCACTAAATAATTGTAAAATCACTTGTATAAAGTCTACACAAATTGGGCACAAAAGTGGATAATTCAAATAAAAAACAATTAATAGAATAGAAATAGAAATCTAAAAAAAGGAAGTGGCACTTATAAACAGTGCAAATATAAAATGATAAGGTGCTAAAAATAAAGATTTTTACAAATCACAGAAAATGAAAAGGGTTAAGCTTTTTAATTAAATAACAAGGATACTAAATGCAATAGAGTATTCTAAAACAGAAAAAAGGGGTTAGACAAAGAACAGAATAAAAAATTTAAGCTTTGCCCTTCCACTATGTTAGTGATCAGAGAAACACCAGAATTCTTTGATGAAAATATGTAATAATATGATCTCCTTCAAAAATATCTCTCAGTAACAATAGTATAGATAGCACTACTTATTTATTTACCCTGGAGGCTGTGGAATGTAAGTGGTGGTGGTGGGGCGGGAGGCAACTAACTTAGTCTAGAGGTTGGAAAAAAATTCTGAAGAAATAGGATTTAAACTGAGTTCTCAAGAGCAAGTGAGATTAATTGAGGCAAATAGAACCTTACTATACAACTCTGAATGTGACAATCCCCAGGTTAACAGGTTCATTTCCCTTTCTCTGGCTTCAGGAAAATTGGGGATACAGTTAAGAGTGAGCCCCACAGTTCAGGTACCTGGGAGAGTCAGCCAGAACTAAACTCCTTTGCCTTTCACTGCTGTGAATTTATAAGTCAAAGTGTGTCTCATTAATCCCATTTTAGGGAGAAGAAGATGAAAATGAGTTGATCAATCAGAACTTTGTTTCCTAGCAGCTGATTATAATCAGCCTAAAACATATGCCTGATTGAAATTGTTCTTGATTGAAGACTGGATAACTGAAGCCTGCTGGCCACATGGAAATATCACCAAATGTTTGATTCAGTGAAAAATGTACTAGATTGTGAGGCAGAGGACATTAGTCCTTGTCTCCAGTTCTATAACCAGCTATGTATTTTAGAGCATTTCTTGTCATCTCTGTGCTTCAGTTTACTTTAAAATGAGTAAAGGGATAGGGCCGCATAATCTATTAGACCCCTTAGAGCTAACTAATTTTTCCATTTATCTTCACTAGAGGATGCCAAGACATCCTTGTGTTTTGAGTATGTGGTGGTTGGGCAACTGGATGATTGTTATGATCATGAAAATAGCAGTAAAACTAGCTAGCATTCACTGACTCTTCTGAGGGCCAGGCAGTGAACTAGATACTTCACAGAGAAAATGAGAGAGAGGGTGAGAGGGAGGGAGATAGGAGAGAGAGAGAGAGAGAGAGAGAGAGAGAGAGAGAGAGAGAGAGAGAGAGAAAGATATGTCAATGATGAGAGAATTACTGACCAGCTGTCTCCTACATGCCATCAACTGGGGA
Organism: Antrozous pallidus; assembly: GCA_027563665.1. NCBI lineage: Eukaryota > Metazoa > Chordata > Mammalia > Chiroptera > Vespertilionidae > Antrozous > Antrozous pallidus. The sequence goes on along the minus strand of CM050520.1, from coordinate 78,478,575 downwards.
TTGAGCCCACAACCTGAGCCTATGCCCTAAATGGGAATCAAACTGTGAATTCCTGGTTCATAGGTCCATGCTCAACTGTTGAACCACACCAGCTGTACTACCTTTACTATTTTAGTTCTCACAACAACCTTATGAGGTAGATGCCATTCTTGACCTCAGTTTACAGACAGGGGCCTGTAGCAAAGAGAAATGAAGTAACTTACTTAAGATCACAGCTCAAAGAATGAAGCCAATGTCAACTACACATTCTGACTGCTAAAGATGAATGGGGAATGAGAGAGACAATCATTGATTGAAAGAAGGAAACAGAATAAGAGGTAAGATGGGCCTATGGAAAACTTCATGTTTCACAGTTGGTTTAAGACAGTTCACGGCAGGGCAACTACATTGCACATCTCTAAGGGGCGTAATTCACACAAAGTTCCATTTTAATGGCAGGATCTAAAGCTGTCAAATATGGCACTCAGGGTTCTGGCAAAGTAAGAGGGACAGCATTTTCACTCTATTCTCCTAGACCCCTTATCCTGTTCTCTCACTGCTGAGATTGAAGCATACATCTCATATAAAAAATATTGTTTGAAAATTTAACCCTGCTATTTTGGCTTCTGTAAATGCTTGCTTACTCAAATAAGGAAAATAAAACTATTCCCATTCCAGAGAAGCCATAAAATGTGAAAGACCTTTTCTTTCTTTTTTTAAAAATATATATTTTATTGATTTTTTACAGAGAGGAGGGGAGAAGGATATAAAGTCAGAAACATCAATGAGAGAGAAACATTGATCAGCTGCATCTTGCACACCTCCTACTGGGGATGTGCCCACAGCCAAGGAACATGCCCTTGACTGGAACCAAACCTGGAACCTTCCAGTCCACAGGCTGACACTCTATCCACTGAGCCAAAATGGCTTCTGCTGAAAAACCTTTCTTGAAAAAATTTAGAATACTATACCCCAGACAGAGTTGTCAGTGCTGGCACCAGGCCAGGCTTTGAGATATGGTCTCAAGGCCCCTTCTGAGCACACAGGCCTTCTTTCTTAGAAAGCCTGGAAGTCTCATTCCCAATTTGGGAGACAAAGAACTAGATGAAGTTTCCTCCATGTTGGGGGTGGGGGGCAGAATTTGAAAGACACATTTTTTCTCTGGGCCTGCACAGAATCTAATAATAAAATGTAACTCCCTTTCTCTAAGCATGGCTTAGTTTTTCTCTGGTCTTCTGTAACAAGATGAGACCAAATCTACTCTAAATTTGAGGTGGAAGTAGGAAGTGGGAAGTGGAAATCAACATTCACAAAGAGAAAGTTTTCATATGCTTAACAGAGAAGAGAAACTATTCTAAATTTGTTCAAGAAAGGTTTTTCATATGAATGCAAAATAACACACACGGTCCCAATAGTTTCAGATCCACCGGCAGAAAGAATCCCTGACCTCTTTTCTTTCTGTAATATAATATATCTGAGAGATGTATACAAACTCTAGATTCATTTTGATATCTTTTACCATTTTAATGTTGGTCTCTGTTGCAAGGTGAAACCTTAGAAGACCGCAGACTCTTTCCTCTGCAGTGTAGAGAATGAGCTATGGGAGAAAAGCATAGAAATTTTAAATTAACTTACAAAGGGCATTTAGGTTGAAGGAGAGGTGATTGATAACAGGATTGCTAGAGTGTTGAGATGATTGTACTTTTGTCAAGAGGAGTAATTATGACCGGCTTTTGTACAAAATTAAGAAATGCCTCTTACTTTAATCTTTGGACCTGGAAACTAGTGGCCTATGCCCAGCTGTGTTGGTTTAAATAGAGTCAATGTTTTTGAGGATGTGCTGATCATATCATGCCTTCTACATCACAATCCTGTTGGAAGAACAGCCTTATGCAGCTACCTTTGTAATAAAAAATATGATTTACACTAGAGGCCCAGTGCACAAAATTCATGCATGGGGGCGGGGGTGGAGTGTCCCTCAGCCCAGCCTGCATCCTCTCCAATCTGGGAACCCTCGAGGGATGTCCAACTGCCTGTCTAGGCCCTAATCCAATAGAATCAGGCCTAAATGGGCAGTGGGACATTCCTCTTACAATCCAGGAGTGCTAGCTCCAAACTGCTTGCATTGCCTGCCTCTCTGATTGCCCCTGACCACTTCTGCCTCCCAGCCTGATCACCTCCTAATCACTACCCTGCCAGTCTAATTGATGTCTAACTGCTCCCCTGCCAGTCTATTTGTTCCCAACTTCCCTCCTCTGCCGGCCTGGTCACCCCTAGCTGCCCTCCCCTGCAGGTTTGATTGCCTTCAATTGCCCTCCCTTGCAGGCCTGGTCCTACCCAACTGCCCTTCCCTGCTGGCCTGATTGCCTACAACTGTCTTCCCTTGCAGGCCTGGAACCACCTCCCACTGTCCTCCCCTGCTGGCCATCTTGTGGTGGCCATCTTGTATCCACATGGGGGCAGGATCTTTGACCACATGGGGGCAGCCCTCTTGTATGTTAAAGTGATGGTCAATCTGCGTATTACTCTTTTATTAGATAGGATAGAGGCCTGGTGCATGGGTGGGGGCCAGCTGGTTTGCCCTGAAGGGTGTCCCGGATCGGGGAGGGGGTCCCCTTGGGGTGTGGAGTGGCCTGGATGAGGGGCTTGTGGTGGTTTGCAGGCTGGCCACGCCTCCCAGCCACCCAAGCAGAGGCCCTGGGATCTAGGATTAATTTATGTTCTACAATTGAAACTTTGTAGCCTAGAGCAGAGCCAAGCTTTCTGCTCGCTCCGTGGTGACAACTATTTCTATTTGAAACTTTGTAGCCTAGAGTGGAGGCTTAGGCTAGGGCTGCAGAAGTTTGGCTTCCTTCATTGCCCTGGCAACCCTATCCTCTGTTCTCTTCAGCTCTGTGGCTGTTGCCATTTCTGTTGGGATTATGTATCTTCTGTAATTGAAACTTTGTAGCATTAAGTGGAGGCCTAGGAAATGGCAGGCAGAAAGCTTGGCTTTCTCCGTTGTTGGGGAAACCCAAACCTTCCTCCTGCTCTCAGTGGTGGCAGCCATCTTGGTTGGGGTTTATTTGCATAATTTGCTCCTGATTGGATGGTGGGCATGGCTGTGGACATGGCTTGATTGGAGGTACAATCGATTTGCATATTACTCTTTTATTAGATAGGATAATTAGACTTTTAGAATAATGTCAATAAAAAATAATCGGAGAACTAAGATGGCGGCAAAGGTAAAACACCTATCTTGCCGTCATAATCAGCAACTTAACGAAAGAACAAACACCTTCCAGAATCACAAGAAAGCCCGCCAAGTGAAAATTCCACAAATAAAAGTGAAAATAAGACACTGTGACTCGGAGGAGCGGCGGCGAACAGCATTGAAAGATTCGCGTGGAGAGAGATTTGGAGCACGCGCCGCGGAGAGGGCGAGCGGCTGAAAACCGGCCAGTTTTCTCGAACGGGGAGACAAAGGCGTCCCACTGGACTGATTCTCCAGCTCTGGGCGAAGTCCAGAGAACCCACTATCACACGGGGTGAAAACTGGACAGTGGGAGGGCATGCCGAAGCTCGGGTGCTGCCGGGTCTCCCGGCTTGTGGAGAAGGCAGCTCACGCGAACAGCTCAGCTGCGTGACGGCGCAGAGAGCGCACCGCGACTTGCCTCTCATTCGGAAAACCATCAGTCTGCTTTGTTTTATGACCCTGGGTGAGACATTGCACGTGCAGTCTCATTTTGGGAGAGTCTGAATTCCCCGGCAGCCGGTGGAGCTCCACAGCGGCTCTCTCTCAGAGGTGCTGGCAGCCGTTGCCCCCAGCACAGAGTCCCCGGGGCCGCATAGGGCGGAGCTAACTCTGTCTGCTTGGCCCGGAGACTCTGCCCATCCAACCTGAGCACAGCTGAGCTTCACAGACAATTGGCCTGGAGGTCAACCCTCCAAGTGCTAACAACCATTAACTGAGCTTAACTTCAGCAAAACTGTGCAGCCCATATCCACCTCAGGTAACTGGGGAGGCTGAGCCACTGTCTCTAGTAGGAAGTCTACCACACAAAGCTAATTGACCAACTCAGGGAAGCAGCCACCATGCAGCGACATGGATAGAAATCAGATGTGAAAGAAATGGAGGGAAAAAAACGACTGGACATGGAATTCAAAACCACGGTTATAGGGTTTTTCAAGAGGCTCCAACAAAAGATCGAGGCCTATAAGGAAATAAGCAAGACCACAAAGGAAATGAATGAGTCCTACAAGGAAATGAAAGAGACCCTCAAGGACATAAAGGAGACTCTCAAGGATATGAAAAAGGACCAACCAGAAATTAAGCATACACTGACTGAAACAAGAAATATTATACAAAGACCTAAAAGTGCTCTGGAGCACCCCAAGAACCAAGTTAAAGATTTGAAATACAAAGAGGTAAAATCCACTCAGCTGATAAAAAGCAAGAAACCAAAAGAATCCAAAAAATTGAAGATAGTGTAAGGGGCCTCTGGGACAACCTCAAGCATACCAACATCCGAATTATAGGGGTGCCAGAAAAAGCGAGAGGCCAAGACAATGAAAACCTATTTGAAGAAATAGTGACTGAAAACTTCCCACACCTGGTGAAAGAAATTGACTTAGGAGTCCAAGAAGTGCAACGAACCCCAATATATAGGAACCCTAAGAGGACCACACCAAGGCACATCATAATTAAAATGCCAAGAGCAAAAGACAAAGAGAGAATAATAAAAGCAGCAAGAGAGAAACAGTTGGTTACCTATAAGGGAGCACCCACACGATTGTCAGTGGATTTCTCAACAGAAACGCTGCAGGCCAGACGGGAGTGGCAAGAAATATTCAAAGTGATGAACAGCAAGAATCTACAACCAAGATTACTCTATCCAGCAAAGCTATCATTCAGAATTGAAGGTCAGATAAAGTGCTTCGCAGATAAGAAAAAGCTAAAGGAGTTCATCACCACCAAACCAATATTATATGAAATACTGAAAGATATTCTTTAAGAAGAGGAAGAAGAAAAAGGTAAAGATGAAAATTATGAACAACAAATACACATCTATCAACAAATGAACATAAAAATCAAGTGAATTGATAGGCTGTTGAACAGGATAGACTGGTGAATATAACAGAGACATGGACATAGAGAGGGAATGGACTGACAATTCTTGGGGAGAAAAGGGTTGTGGGAAGTGCAGCAAGAGACTGGACAAAAATCTAGCAACAATGGGAGAGGACAGTGGGGAGGGGGAGGTGAGGGTGGAGGGTGGGATAGGTACAGGGTGGAGGGGAGCTATAGGGGGATAAAAAGGGGAAACAATGTAATTAATAAACTGAACAATAAAGATTAAAAAAATAATAAAAAATAAAAGATAATTGATTGTCAGAATTATTTATTTACTTCCTTATTTATTCACTCATTGGTAGTTTCACTAGTAGAAGTGATTAAAAGTACTAGATTTACATCCTACCATCAGCCTGCAGACTGTAGGGTCCCCGGTTCAATTCAAGCCAAGAGCCCATATCTGGGTTGCAGCTCAATCCCTAGTAGGGAACATACAGGAGGCAGCCAATCAATGATTCTCTTTCATCATTGATGTTTCTATCTCTCCTTCTCCATTCCTCTCTGAAATAAGTAAAAATACTAAAATAAGTACTAGGTTTAGAATAAGACAGAGCTCGACTTAAATCCCAGCCTTTAACTTTCCAACCTTGTGACTTTGAGCAAATTATTTAATCTCTGGACTCTAGGTCTCCTTATTTGTAAATGGGATTAATGATACCTCTTCATAGAATTATTATGAAGATCACATAAAATAATGACATAATAAAAACTCAAAAAATTTGAGCTATTCATATTAATATAATTATATCTTTATATGTCCCAGAGAATCAAACTCTGGGAATAATACAGTAGAAGTTGAAAAATAAAATATATTTTATTTTCATCAAGGCTTATTTCTTGTTAGCTTGGGATTCTGACTAGCTTAGGTATTAAAATTTATAAAAATATATATCTTGTCACCACTAATAAGGTACTTTTCTCCCCTGCATAGATGAATACTGAATAATGCAATTTTTATACAGAAGAGAGAATAAATCCTCTTACTTGCTTTCACTGTTGTGTATTCTTGCAAAGCTAAAACTTTTCTTCATTACTGACCTGGGCATAGTGTATCAAGAGTTCAGATGACAGCTTGTGTCTGATCTCCTATTTGATTTTCTATTTATGCTAAAAATATGTACAAGCATATTCCAATGTTATAAAGATGGAAAGGAGGATTAGAGGAAACTCATGGCTTCCTAACAAGTTTTCCATGTTTACTTCTATTCTGAGTGGAAATTTTATAAGTTCTCATTGAGCTCTGCCTTGAACTTAAACACTTGTACCATTAAGAAGACACACAAACGAAGATTTATTGAGCTCTTATGGTATTCTATGTATAATATCAATATTTCTACAAGATTTTTCTTATTCAATTTTCATAGAAGTATGGGTTAAGGACTATTGTGACCCCTGTAATGGGTGATAAATATATTTATTGAGGTTAGTTACTTGTTTAAATCACACTGCTCATTTACTTATTCATAAATTTACTGAGTGTCTGAAACTGTGACGTGCTCTGTGGGATATAGGATGTGAGAGTTGGTATCTTTGTCGCCTGGGAACTTGTAGTCTAGTAGCAGAAGGTGAGGCACAGAGGACAGTATCAACCTTATAATGGATGCCATGAAAAGAAACATCATTCTTTGGTATTCTTTCTTGCCATAAGTTATAAGTTCCCAAATAAACCTCAGACATATATGCTTCTATGTATGTCACTGGCTCTGTTTAGACTGCGTCTTTCTCTAGTCCTTCTCTTCCTCCTCCACTCCTTCCTTTCACTAAGTCTTACATATGCTTTGAGACTCAGTTTAGAGGTTATGTCTTCTAGGGAGTCACTCTTTAATCTGGCCCAGGGCTCCCTGTCTGCATTCTCACTGATATCTAGGAAATTCTGCAGAGTAAAAGCAATTAGGGTTTGTCCAGGATGACACAAGTACTGAAATTGTTTGGAGGCTAGAAAATCTGCCACATAGGTTTTCAGTGGCTTCAAGTTTAGTAATTGAAAAAGCAAATTTAAAATGGGTTCAATAACGGTAACTTTATCTGCAGGTATTTCACAAAACAGCTGTGATTTTCCAATCTGACAGTCTATAAAGAGGTCCTGCCAGAGCAAGGTCTAATTCTTGGACTACTTATTCCTAAATCCTGCTCACCATGCTAATTGCGAGAGAACGTTCTTCCTTGAACCCTGCTCACTATACCACTGTTGGAAGCACAGGTCTTTCATCCTGCCTACTATGCCAACGGTCGGGTTTGAGCCCCTATGTCAGAGGCTGGGCTTTCTTAAACACTGGGTGGTGGATGAGAATTTGTGGATGTATAAGAGAATTTTTATTGTAGAAGCCAGTGGCCCTGTAGCCATTGCTAACATGAAGCCATTAGACAAAATGGTTCTCCAAAGTAAAGTAACATACAGTGGTAACCAAACAATAGTTAGTTGACAACACATCTTTTCCACAAGGTAGTAGCAGCCTCTTTGTCTACAGCCATTCTCTGAGCAGCCTCTGGACCCACAGCCTCTCATAGTAGCTGCATTTGAGCTCACTCACTCAGTAGCCTTAGTAACATAATTTAATACTACTTAGACAATAGAGGGTTTCCATCAAAGTGACATCAATCATTTGGGTTATAGAAGCGCATGCTTGCACAGTGTACCATGAGATTGCTGTGTCCTTATGCCTGTGTATACCATCTCAACCTTGAATACTTTGATTAGGAGTCCCATGCTCAGAGTGGCCTTGAACATCTGGTGTACTCTGGACGAGCCTTTGCACTCTAATTGACCTTGAGCACACAGTGTACTTTAGACAGAGCCCCACAGCTCATTAGTTTAAATTTTAAAAAAATACTTTAAAGAGCTATTTTATATCAGAATGACTTTTTTCAGATCTTGATTTAGGATGGATGAATGGGAATTACAAAATGGGTCTTAGCCACCAATAAACAAAAGGAAAAATACATTACTCTAAATATTCCTCTCTACTTACTTGGTCTTATTATATAAAGTATTTCCCAAGAGCTCTGGGCAGTCTTGTTTCAAATATCTCAGAGGATAATTCCTCCATCACTTGTGCGTGTAGGTCATCTCAGATGTGTATTTACTGCCTGAGCAAGGAAACTACTTTTATTTATATTTTTATTTCGTTAAAACTCTTTTAAGTTGACAACATTCTCCATTTTTCTTTTATGTGTTTGTAGAAGAGAGTACACAGGAGCTGGGACAATCACCTCTAGGTCCTATGAACAGATAGCTGATTTAGGAACCTGTGAAAGCAGACAGGCATGGGCAAGCTCTGTGACAATAACAACACGCTTACTGGCTAAGCTGGCATCTAACTCTTTTCTTGGTTGTTGTTTTTGTTTGTTTGTTTGTTGTTGTTTGGTAAGACATCCTAAAGAAAATGAAATGGAAAATAGTGAGGCAATCTTCATAAGTAATAATTATCTTAATTTCAATGATGTTTTCACATTTCACATCATAAGTGAGTACTGATGGGGAAGTAAAATACTATTCTTTGTATCAAAGCACCATCTTCATCATTTACCTGAGATGGATTGTTAAACTAGAGGCCTTATTTGATAAATTCCTAATTAGTTGAAATGGCCTTTATGATGACCATTTATTTGAAAATCTAGGAATCATTGGAAAGTTTAATTATTTGCTTCACTTTCACTGTAGAAATAAGAATGGATTTTAATATTATGTTTTGAAAATTTTATCTTTATATATTTCAAGGAGGTGAATGAATTTGCCTATAAAGTTCTGTGATTATCAATGAGGACATGCAGTGCTGCCATGCACACACTTAAAGTCAGCCTCACAGTTTAAGAGAAACTTACAAACTCTTTTTTAAAATATATTTTTATTTATTTCAGAGAGGAAGGGAGAGGGAGAGAGAGAAAGAAACATCAGTGATGAGAGAGAATAATTAATCAGCTGCTTCCTATATGCCCCCTCCTGGAGATTGAGCCTGCAACCTGGGCATATGCTTTGACCAGAATTGAACTTGGGATCCTTCAGTCTGCAGGCCAGTGCTCTATCCATTGAGCCAAACCAGCCAGGGCTACCACTCTTTAATAGCACAGAATAGAAATGTGCGAGAAAAATACATAAAAGTGTGGCTGCAGGTGATCTTTCTTCAGGGTAACTGCAGTGGTTCTCTCACATTTATAAGCCAATTATTAGGAAAAGATATGCAGGATGAAATAGCAATTCTTACGGTCTAATACAGGGAGAGAGAAAAAAGATATCCTAGGGCTTGAAAGAAATATCTAGTAATTTATTGTGGAATTGAACTTGAGATAATGTGAGCATGGCATAGATATCATGCACAGGCATTATTTTTTTTCTGCTGAATTATTAAAAATAATTTTTTATAAGTTAATCTTGAAACATAGACTCCAAAAAGATCTCATGTATACAGGGACTGTGCAAAAAACACTGTGATGGCTTTAAAGGAAAAAAACAAACAAACACCACAAAAATAATTTTGCTTTCCTTTTTTTTTCCCTGTTAATGAGATCCAGGAAGAAATAATGCAATTTTCTATGCAGTTCTGAAAATTGGTGAATTTAATATTCTATCCTTATCAGATTGAACAGTGACCTTGAGTAAATTGCTCACTTCATCTTGCATGCCATTTTTGTAACAATATAATGGGGAACCAAGATGTCAAATGTGCATACTTTATTCTGCTCCCCTGACAAGACTCCCTTCTCTGCTGAGCCCTCATGGGAATGCTTACTTCTCAACAAAATTGCCTAAAGTAAGCATAGAGTCAGGACCTGTTTGATACCCCTTTTTTAAAGGGAAGAAAATTTGCTTAGAAGATATACAGTCTTGAGTTCAAATTTCTGTAGCTCCTCAATTGTATAACCATAGTCTAGTAACTTTTAAGCATCAATTTCTGGTTTATAAAATAATTCTTGCTTTGTAGTAATTGGGAGAATATGAAAAAATGTACATAAAATGTCACCAGTAAGAGACTCAAAATAACACATTTTATTACTCCTGTCAATAAAAGTAATTTAGTTTAACAAATATTCATTGGGTGTTTACTTATACAAAGCACCTGGCTAGGCACTGAAGCTAGTAACATCAAGATAAAACAATCCATGCTTAGGAAAGAAAAAGTCTGTCTCTGTCACTTCGATGTTTCTCTTTCTCTCTCTCTCTCTCTGTCTCCATCCCTCTCTGCCTTCCACTATCTCTAAAAACCAATAGAAAATTTATACTTGGGTGAGGATTAAAAACACAAAATATTCTTTCAATTGACTAAAGATTTTTTTGAATGAGATTGATATTTAAATTGGTGACTTTGAGTAAAACAGATTACCCTCTATAATGTAATAGGTCTCATCTAATAAGTTGAAGAACTTAATGACAAAAAAAAAAAAAGAACTAATCTCTGTTGAGGAAGAGGGACATCTGCCGGCAGAATGCCTTTGGACTCAATCTGCAACTTGAACTTCTGGTCTCTCAGCCTGTGGTCTACCCTGTGGATTTTAAATTTGACAGCCTCTAGTCATGAGAGCCAGTCCTTAAAATAAATACTTCTCTATAAGTAGATACATATAGATCTATGTTGATATGAATACACACACACACACACACACAAATATATATGCACACATATGATATGTATTTCTCCTATTAGTCTATTTCTCTGTAGAACCCTAATAAATGTACTTTGATATTTTCAATTCTAATATCTAACCAACTAATAGGTTGTGACCTGCAGTTTAAAAACCACTGAAAAATAATACCTTTCCATTTAAATATTGTACTAAATATTCCTCTCTCCTAAACTCTGTTGCATTTTGTCTTAATGACATAAAATACAACCTAGCTCCAACACTTTTGGATACACTTACTCTAAAAAATTATTTTTTGTGGCAGTATTATTAGAATTTTTTATTTGTTAATTTTTCAATTACAGTTGATATATAATATCACAAGTTTTAGTATACTTTTCCAAATTGGAAAATTATCAGAGATAAAATATTCAAGGATTTATTTGACTTTTCTTATTAAATACTAGAGGTGCGGGTCACAAAATTTGTGCTTGGGGGTGGGGGATAGCCCAGCCTGCACCCTCTCCAATTTGGGACCCTCGAGGTATGTCCAACTGCCTGTCTAGGCCCCATCCTACAACGCCTCCCAGCAACCCAAGTGGAGGCCCTGGGCTCTGTGATTAATTTATGTCTACAATTGAAACTTTGTAGCCTGGAGCAGAGCCAAGCCTTCTCCTTGCTCTGGGGCAGCAGCCATTTCTGTTTGAAACATTGAAGCCTAGAGTGGAGGCCTACGCCAGCAACGGCAGACTGAAAGCTAGGCTTCCTACATTGCCAGGGAAACCCAAGCCTCTGTTCTCTCCAGCTAAGTGGCTGCCACCATTTCTGTATCTTTTATAATCAAAACTTTGTAACATTGAGTGGAGGCCTAGGGAGGCAGAAAGCTTGGCTTCATCTGTTGCTGGGGAAACCCAAGCCTTCCTCCTGCTTTCAGTGGTGGCAGCCATCTTGGTTGGGGTTTATTTGCATAATCTGCTCCTGATTGGCTGGTGGGTGTGGTTTGTGGGTGTGGCGAAGGTATGGTTAAATTTGCATATTACTCTTTTATTAGATAGGATAAATACACAAAGGCGAAAAAAATCATCCTTCTTATTTTATCAACTGTTCATACTGATTCCATAAACTTGCATTTCCTATAAAACAAAGTTTTCGTCTCTTCTCAGTTCTAAAAATAAAACTGAAACTTCTTCAGACATCAAAAATCTCTATAGAGAAGGGAACACCAAGATGACTCCAGTATAAACATGAGAAAACATTAAATGAAACCAAATTGAGTTTCTACAAAAACTCTGACTAGGACTCTTCAAAAATGTCGTGTTATCAATGACAGGAAAAGTCTGAGAAACTGTAACAGGCTAGAGAAGAGGAGGGAGACATGCTGACAATGTGAAGTTGTACCCCGAGGGAGATCCTGAGACAGAAAAATGACACCGAGGAAAAACTCGTGAAATCTGAATAACTGTTGAGTTCAGGTAACACTTATGTGCTAATCTTGGTTTTAGTTATAATATATGGAACGTGGTGGTTAGAACAATAATAGGAGAAGCTGGGCAAAACTTATATAGGAATCCTTCATTAACACTGCAAGTATTATTTTTAAATATATTTGTATTGATTTCAGAGATGAAGAGAGAGATAGGAATACCAAGGATGAGACAGAATCATTGAACAGCTGCCTCCTACATGCCCCACACTGGGGATCCAGCCTGCAAACTATTTGAAGGAAAGCTCTCTTTATTTCCCTCCAAAATAATTTTCAGGCTATTGAGCGTTTCATTTAAAAATCTTTATCACATGAAACGATTTCTCTTAAGGTTATGGTGACCACTAGCATGAATTAGATTTAATATTTTAGTTTTATTATTTTTTTATTATAATTTTATTTTTTTATTATTTTTTATGTTTGTGTCCTTATTCCTCTATTACTCCCCACCCCACTCATTCCCCACTCTCTCTTGTCTGTGTCCATTGATTACGCTCATATGCATGCACACAAGTGCCTCTATTGATCCCTCCCCTTTACTCCTAGCGTCCTCCACCTTCCCTAAAGTTTGACGTTCTGATAGATGTTTCTCAGAAACAATGACAAGACAGTCAGAAATTAATAAAAAATGGTTACCTCTAAGAAGGGGGGAGTTAGAAACGGGTAGAGGAAACAGAGATGTAAGAGAAACTTCACTGATTATATACTTTATATAGTTTTTAACATGATATGCCCTTACATATTTTATAGAATAAATTAATTTTTTTTAAATGCCAGCTGTTGGGAAACAAACAAATAACCCAGTTGGTAGTGTAATGAAACGGAGGAAATAAATATTTAAAGTGAATTCTGAGAAAAAACAAAACCTCAAAAACCTGCAAACGAGGCACATGCCCCGACTGGGAGTTGAATCGTGGCTTCCCGGTTCATAGGTCGATGATGCTCAGCCACTGAGCCATGCAGGCTGGCTCTGCAACTTTTCTGTAAATCTAAAACTATTCTGAAATTAAAAAACAAGTAAAAGTGTAATAGTTGCACGAGCCACAGAGAAATATACTAAATGCAATTAAAAGAGTATCATTGAAGGTGTCAGATAATAATGGATAATATATCTAAATTGGTCTTTTGTGTTGAGGCCTAAAGGAGAAATCCTTTGAGATGGAATTTCTCCTTAGCATTATGGATTGTAGTTTAAAGATTATTGCATGTCAGATTTCACATAAGAGACATTTTATTGAGTAAAGTTGATTATTTTCATCAGTATTTTAATAAAATGGATCAAATTATGTTGATATTTTTCACAATATAATTTGAGAGATAAGTAAAAGTAAATAAGCAATGATATGTTATTCCAAAAAAAAAAAGTACCTGTGATTTTAAACTCAAAAAAACAGGTACTAATTTTCATCTTATTTTTTTTTTCATTTGAGTATTACTCATCTATTATAAATGTGTGCTGAATTCTTATTGCATTTTTCTAGGAGGAGAAAAGGGAAGAGTTGGTTGTGGGATAGAGGAACATCAAACTATCTTACCATAACTAGACTTTGTATTTAATGGCATTCTAAGGGACATCCAGATAGCTTACTAGGGATTATTGAGCCTTATAACTGATTTAGCCACATTCAATACTAAATGCTCTTTTTTTCCCCCTAAGGTATTGAGTCTAGATACATACAGTAGAAAAATCTTTGTATTCTTGTTGCAGACATGAATTGCATTTGTGGTTTCCCCCCCCAAACTTCCATTTTTCCATATTGAAAAATGCAGCTCCTCACAGCATTAGTGCACGGAAGCTAATTGCTGTAATGTAATGTCATCTTCAAGCTTCTGTGGCTAATTATAATATTGTTTATATCTCATTCAGATCACAGGTCTTTGGAGGTGGTAGATTTGCTCCATTCAATCATGCAAAGACTGAGCCTTCTCCCACCTAGTGGTTCTGCCCACATTGCCTTGGGGAGAAGTACTAGTAACTGACATGGCTTCACCTAATTGTAGGGAAGTTTGGTGAATATAGGGTAGGTGGGTGACCAGGAGAAAAAGAGTATGGTTTCCCTTGGAATAGAGTTGCAAGGCAAATGGAATGTTCTTGTGGCAGCATCTAGTCTTACATTTGGACTACAGACCCAGTGCACAAAATTCATGCATGGAGGGCAGGGGGTGTCCCTCAACCTAGCCTGCACCCTCTCTAATCTGGGATCCCTCGAGGGATGTCTGACGGAATCCTAAATGGGCAGTCGGACATCTCTCTTACAATACAGGACTGCTGGCTCCCAACTGCTCACCTGCCTGCCTTCCTGGTTGTTCCTAACCACTTCTGCCTGCCAGCCTGATTACCCCAAACCACTCCCCTGCCAGCCTGATTGATGCCTAATTGCTCCCCTGCCAGCCTTTTTGCCCCTAACTGCCCCTCCCTGCAGGCCTAGTCACCCCTAACTTCCCTTCCCTGCAGGCCTACTCCCCCCAACTGCTCTCCCCTGCAGACCTGAGTCCCCACAAACTGCCCTTCCCTGGAGGCTTGATCACCCCCAACTGCCCTTTCTTGCAGGCCTGGTCCTTCCCAACTGCCCGTCCTTGCTGGCCATCTTGTGGTGGTCATCTTGTGTCCACAGGATCTTTGATAGTCAATTTGTATATTATCCTCTTATTAAATAAGATAGAGGCCTGGTGAATGGGTGGGGGCCAGCTGGTTTGCCCTGAAGGGTGTCCCGGATCAGGGTGGGGATTCCCCTGGGGCATGGGGCAGCCTGGGTGAGGGGCCTGTGGTGGTTTGCAGGCTGGCCATGCCCCCACAGTGACCAAAGCAGAGGCCCTGGTATCTGGGATTTATTTATCTTCTACAAAATTGAAACTTTGTAACCTGGAGTGGAGCCAAGCCCTCTGCTCACTCCATGGTGACAGCCATTGCTGTTGGGATTTATTTATCTTCTATAATTGAAACTTTGTAGCATTAGGCAGAGGCCTAGGCAGGCCATGGCAGGTGGAAAGCTTGGCTTCCTCCTTCTCCAGGTGCAACTCAAGCCTCCTGCTCTCTCCAGCTCTGTGGCTGCCATAATTTTTGTTGCAATTTATTTATCTTCTATCATTGAAACTTTGTAGCATTGAGTATAGGCCTGAGTCAGCAAGGGCAGGCAGAAAGCTTGACTTCCTCAATTGCAGGGGAAACACAAGCTTCCCTCCTGCTCTCTGTGGCTACAGCCATCTTGGTAGGCTTATTTGCATATTCTTTCCTGATTGGCTGGTGGGCGTGGCTGGTGGGCATGGTTAGTGGGCGTGGCTTGTGGGTGTAGCAGAGGTATGGTCAATTTGCATATTACTCTTTTATTAGATAGGATTAGAAGACATAGTCCTCCCTTTGATTGAGGGACACGAGACCACATGGGGCTCTAGACATGAAAGTATTAGGTTCTGAGCTTGCTGTAGTCTTTTCTTTTTTGTAAAATGATGGAGGAGCCTATATAATTTTTCCAACCAACCATATCTTTAACACTATTCATTTCTCCAGTGAAAATTACTTTTAACTTTCATTATGTTAATTAACAATCACTCAAGTATTGATTAGATGTTTGGAAATCCTTAGAGTAGCTTCTTCCAAAATGTGGATTGAGATTTTCTTTTTATAATTTTCAGTTACAGTTTGATACTCAATATTATATTAGTTTCAGTAGTACAGCAGTGATTAGACATTCATGTAATTTAAAAAGCATTCTCCTCACAAATCTAGTACCCCCATCTAATATCTATAGTTATTATAATACTAGAGGCCTGGTGCATGAATTCATGCACAGGTAGGGTCCCTTGGCCTAGCTGGTGATTGTAGCAGATTGAGGCTGGCTGGTGGCAGGAGGTTAGCTGTGGGAGTCCACTGACCACTAGGGGGCAGCTCCTGCATTGATCGTTTACCCCTTGGCAGTCAGTGACTATCATAGCTACCAGCCAGTCATTTAGTTATAACAGTTGCTTAAGCTTTTATATATATAGACTAGGGGCCCGGTGCAGGAAATTCATGTAATTCATGCACTGGTGGTGGGTGGTCCCTCAGCCTAAACTGCCCCCTCTCACATACTGGGGGCCCTCAGGGGATGTCCTACTGATGGCTCACCCCTGGCCTGCCCAAGGCCAAAAGCCTCTGGCAGGCTTTCTGTTCTTGGGCAGGGGACCTTGGCAAGGGAACCCCAGCCAGCAATCGCTCTGTGATCAGGGCCGATCACTGCATGGCCATGCTCCCAGCTTAGCCCGGCCTGGGGCACTCAGAGAAGTGGTCGCCCTGAGATCAGTGCCAATCACGGCCAGGCCATGCCCCCAGCCCAGCTATAGGCCAGCCACCACGCTGCTGCAATCAATCAGGGGCCTGCCATCGCTACCTGGCCCCACCCCCTGCCTCGTGCCACTCGGCTCCGCCCCCTGCTCCTGATTGGCTGGTAGCGTAGTGAAGATATGGTCAAATCTGCATATTACTCTTTTATTAGATAGGATTACTGACTGTACTACTTATTTTTTTTTTTCAGTTTCAATGTCCAACTTTTATGAGTCCCAGTTTCAGTGTCAAATAATTCTTTATGTGTATAAGTCAGCAATGGTATCCAGATGGTGGACATATCGCGTCAATGCAAGATCCATCCTCTCTGGTATGGTCCTGGGCCGCCTGCAGACATGCACAGCTGCTGACTGCTAGCATGGCAAGGTGTCGTCAGTGTCCCCCATCTCTGGACCATCCTCGTGACTGGAACAGATCCATCAGTTCCTCACCATCGCAGGAACCCACATGGTCTTGGAGTTGTTCTCTGAAAACACACAAACACATTCTCGACCAAAAGTTAACAAAGGGATCCTCTATGCAAAATAGACTTGGGATTCTTTTTAATTTTTGCCTAAATGATTTTCCTTTGGCTTATTTTGACACCATGTGTGTTTTTTCATGGGTATCCTGCAATTGTTTTTACAAATGGAATTTACTTTACTGGAGTAAGAATTTTCTAGATGTATTTTACTTACTCGATATATTTTTTTTCCCTTACATGATATTACCCCGCTGTCCCCTCCCCTTTTTTGATTAATGGGGACTTTTGGAAATTTTCTATTGCAGTCTTGATAATTTTAAATTTTAATTTTTGCACACAAAGTGACTGCTTTAGGTTCTTTGGATGTTAGGCAATTTTACAGTGAGATGAACTACTAATAGATTTTTTAGTTAATGTTTTAGGAAAAGCTTTTTGTCCAGTACACTGTAATTTTCTTGAGTATTCACTTATTTCACTTGGCCAATTTAAATTAATCTGAAAACTTGATTACTATTTTCCTATCAATTTTAATACTGACTGTACTACCTATGCTGTACTTTATATCCCCACGACTTCTGTAACTGCCAACTTGTACTTTTTAATCCATTTACCTTTTCACTCAGCCTCTCGACACCCCTCTTTTCTGTCAAACATCAGCTTGTTCTCTGTATCTATGAGTTTGTTTGTTTGGTTTGCTCCTTTGTTTTTTAGATTCTACATATGAATAAAATCATATCATATTTTTTCTCTGACTTATTTTATTTAGCATAATCCCTAAGTCCATTCATGTCACAAACTGTAAGATTTTATTCTTTCCACTAGAGGTCCTGCATGCAAAATCACGCAGTAGTATGCTGCCCCCCTGCGCTTGCAGACCCACCCACCTACCCACTACTGCTCACAGCCTTTGAACTCTCTTAAGGGTGGTTGGGAGGGAGTTTCCAATCCCACTCCTTTTCCTCTAATGGTTTTCCTGCGCCTCCCCCCTTTTCCTATGCTGGTCAGAACAGCCTCTGGTTGCTCCCCCCTCAAGGGATAATCGGGGAAAGAGCCTTTGACCTTGGCTATAAAAGCACCTGTTTAATCACTGAACTTATTAGCCCCCCAGAGTCCAGATGGATAAGTTACTTCAAATAAACATTTTGGGGTGTTTGCAAAAATTGAAAGGGAAAAACTATTGCTTTAAAATAATGTCAATACTATTTCAAATATTGTAATGAAAGTATGAAAAGAAAACCCTCACATAAAAAGGCTGAAAAATGTTTTTTTACTTTGAAGACAGTAATAACTGAAAATAACAGGTTTCTCTCAGGCCATATCCTGAAAAGACAGCTGCTTTTTAATGTCTTAGGCATATACAGAAATCTTAAAGGACCCCTGACCCTGCCTTCTGAAGATTTTAGGATAACACGTTTGTCTTAAAAACTGTGGGGTGCCTAATTTTTAAAAACAACTGGACAAACCCCTTCCTTAACCATATTGTCACATAATCTAAGTTATCTATACTAATATAAAGATAATATGCAAATTGGCCATGACACCCTCACAGGAACAACCGAACAGCAGGCTGCATGGGATGACAAGGCCGGCAAGTGGGTTAGTGCAGGATGGCCAAACTACTAACCAGTGGGCTGGGTGGGGCTACCAGGCTGGCAGGTGTGGGGGGAGAGGGTGAGGGGCAACCAGGCCAGCAGAAGGGGGAAGTGAGGTGAGAGGAGAACAGATCCACAGAGGGGAGCAGTGAGGGGCAACCTGGCCAGAAGGAGGGGCAGTTGGGGGTGACCAGGCTGGCGGGGATGGGGCAGTTGGGGGCAACCAGTTGGGGGGGCAACCAGGCTGACAAGAGAGAGAAGTTGGTGGTGACCAGGCTGGCAAGCAGAGGCTGTTAGGGGTGATCAGGCTGGCAGTTAGGGGTGATCAGGCAGGCAGGCAGGTGAGCAGTTAGGAGCCAGTGGTACCAGATTGTGAGAGGGCCAAAACAAGCCTTTGGATATCCCTTGAGGGGTCCCGGATTAGAGAGGGTCCAAGGTGGGCTGAGAGGAGCCCCCCACCCCCTGTGTATGAATTTCATGCACTGGGCCTCTAGTCTATATTATAAAAGGCCAGTGGCTATAATGCCATAATGCCATAATGACCAAATGGCTGGTCACCAGGAGGTGCATGGAGCACCTCTCAGTCCCTCCCTGGCAGCCGACAGGCTCTGGTCACAGCAAGGCAGGTGGCGGGCAGGCCGGGCCTCATGGCAAAGAGGGCTCGGGGGATGGGCACCAGGTAGGCGAGGGCAGGAAGCATAGTGCAGGTCCCCAGGTGGTGAGTGGAAGTGATCCAGCCATGGAGGAAGGGGTGGGGGCACACGCGGCCAGTGGCAGGGGGAGATGGCACGCAGGGGAAGGGCGCTAGCTGGGAGAGAAATTGAGGCAGAAGGTAAAATCTATTACTAAGGGAAAAAGCCAAACAGTTTGGAGCAGCCAAGGACTCAGACACTCAACACTGGGGATACAGGAATGGAGACCAGACAGGCACAAATGAGCTTGTGAGGCCTGTGGCAGCAGTGGCCATGCAGCAAAGCAAACCTGAGCGGCCTGTGCCAGGTGGGTGCATGGGGGAGGGACTGGTGGGGGAGGGGTGCTGTGGCGTGGGAGATGGCAATGGCAGCTCGGGGAGGGGGGCTCCACTGGCCTCGCTCCTCTCCCTCCTTCCCACCGGGAAGTCGCTGGGGGCTGGGCATGTGCAGTGCAGTCTTTTAAAAATAAAAATTAAAAAACCCGCTAGCACTTCAAGGTGCCTCCTGGCACTGGCCACCCTGCCCCCACCCCCACCCCTTGAAGAGCTCCAGGCAGAGGAGCTCAGGTGGGTGTGGGTCGCGAGGCCCCAGGCCCCATGCAGATGGAGAGGTTCATGCCACAGCCGGAGTAGTGACACCGGTTAACTTTGCTGGAGAGGCCGGCGGGGCTCCCGGGTGTTTGGGGCAGCCTGTTTATGCTGGGACCCAGTTGCACGGCCACGTACACGTGGGGGGCATGTGCTGGGAGCATGGCACAGGCATCATATGGACATTTGTCTGTTAAAAGGTGTGCACAAATCCTTTGTGTGCATAAATACATTTGTTTCTTAGAAGCGTGCCTGGGAAAGTGCTTTATCTGTAATAGGCAGTTTTCAAAATGTGATTCAGAGCAAGGGATCTGTAGCAAAAACACGCACACAAGAAAAGGTTTTTGATACAAAACACAAAGCTATAATTGAAATGTTTATGCTCTAATGTACTGTGAATCAAACATATGGTGATATTTATCGTCTGGTGGGTCTATTTGAAATGTTTGGTCAATCACTTCTCATTTCATTACACACTTGTGTACTTTTTGCACGTGTGTAGCACATCAAGGCTGTTTATAAAGAAGTAGAGGCCAGGTGCACGAAATTTGTGCATGGGGGAGAAGGGGTCCCACCAGCCCAGCCTGGACCCCTCCAATCCAGGACTTCTTTGGGGATGTCTGACTACCAGTTTTGGGCTGAAACTAGCAGTTGGACATACCTCTGGCTGGCTCTTAACTATTAATCGGCCTGCCTACCTGATCACCCCTAACTGCCCCTGCTGATAGTCTGATCACCCATAACTGCCTCTGCCTACCAGCCTGATTGCCCCTAACTGCCCCCCGCCCGACCCGCCAGCCTGGTCGCCTCCAAGTACCCCATCCCCGTCAGCCTGGTCACCCCCAACTCCCCCCCCCCACCGCTGGCCTGGTTGGTCACCCCTAACTGCCCCCTCACCAGCCTGGTCACCTCCAACTGCCCCCATCTGCCTGCCTGATCACCCCCTAACTGCTTCCCTACCAGCCTGATTGCCCCTAAGTGCTTCCCTGCTGGCCTGATTGCCCCTAACTGCCTCTGCCTTGCCCCACAGCTGGGACCCAGGCTTCCCTCCGTCTGGCCAGCTATAGGCACCCAGTACCTGGGCCAGCTTCACTCAGGCCGGCTTCAGCCACAGGCACCCAGGACCACAGGGCATGCGGCTTGTCCCTTTCCTGGGCCACAGATTCAGGTGCAGCTGCTGGCGTCCAGGACTGCGAGGCAGGCGGCTTGTCCCTCTCCTGGGCCAGAGAGGCAGGCACAGCTGTTGGCATCTGGGACTATGGAGTGGGTGGCTTGTTCCTCTCCCAGTCCGTAGCCTGTCTGGTCCCCATTCCTCTCTCCTCAGTGTTGAGTGTCTGAGCTGTCATGGCATGATGGCATGAAGGTGTGATGACTATTTGTATAATAGCTCTTCATTATATAGGATTTTGACTTGTCACAGTCTATCTTCAAGTGGATATTTTACCACTTCACATCTTGTATAGAAACTTCACTGTAACAAAATTTCATTTTTCCCAGGCAATCTTTGTGCTATTGTTGTAACACATTTTACTTACACAGATGTTATAAAACTGACATTACATTATTGTTTGTTTAAATTACCTTTAAATATATTTCAGTAATAAGAAACTTCCATTATATTTTTTCCTATGCATATAATGTCTTTGGTGTTTCCTACACGTAGGTGGGGGCTTTTATTTACTGGTTTCCTTAGCACCCTGGGCCCACACGTTTCCTGGGTGTCGGCTTGTGAGTTCTTCCTGAGTCAGACAGCCTGAGGCCTGGGCCTTGCTTTTGCCTCCGAGCTCACCCCTCTGTCTCCCGGACTTCTGGATGTCACAGGGTGGGAGGCCCAGGGTCAGAACCAGCGCTGGGGACAGCGACCAGGGCTCCTTCTCCCGGTGCTTGGGCCCGGTGCCCAGGCCGAGTGCGGCTCTGGATCCTGGGTCACAGCGTGCCCACGGACCCAGACCATCACCGTCCCGTAAGGGCGGGCAGTGAGCCCAGCTCCAGGGTCCAGTTCTGAGGGAAACTCTGGTCCCTTTACCTCAGGAGTGAGGCCACACACGCCTGGCGGAGTCCAGGCCTGGGTCTGCAGATGGCCTGGGTCCAGTGCCTTTCTGGCCCATGGAGACCCCACCGCTGTGTGTCAGCTCTCGCCATTCTCACTTCCTTTCCCGTACTCGCTGCCGCCGCTCTGCACACAGACCGGGCTGGGCTGTGTGGCTCGGTCTCCTCTGCCTCAGGGGCTGTGTCCTGGCTCCTCTCCTGCCCTCACGGCTGGGCCTCGCACTGGAGTCCGAGAGCTCTGGGAGGCGGGAGCTGGGACGCTCCCCTCCACCACCCTCCCCAGCCTCAGGACTCAGCGTAGACTTGGCAAGCATGACCATCCGCAGGTGGCATCCTTTGGCAAGCCCAGCAGGGCACAGTGGAGAGGTGATGAGCTCCAAGCAAAGATGCACCTGGATTCAACTCGTGACCCCGCCACTCTGCAGCCAAGGGACCTCAGGCACATATCGCACCTGCTGCTCTGCGGCTCAGGGGGTGTTCATGTTCGCAGGGTGCGTGGCTCACCCCTTCTGTGTCCTCGCCTCCCTCAGCCTCCTCCTGGCCCTGGGCAACATGGGTGCCATGGCAGGGCCACGGGATCCATCCTATAGGGCAACGCCATGGTTGGTCGGCCCTGCCCATAGCCCCACACGGCCCCCTGATCCATCCCTGTGATTGGCTGGTGGGCACAGCTTGTGGGCGTGGCTTATGGGCATAGCAAAGGTATAATCAATTTGCATATTACTCTTTTATTATATAGGACTAGAGTCGTGGTGCATGAAATTCATGCATGGCGGGGGGTGAGGGGAGGGTATGGCCCTCAGCCCAGCCTGCACCCTCTTCAATCTGGAACCCCTCGAGGGATGACTGATTGGAATTGGGCCTAAATGAGCAGTTGGACAGCCCTCTCACAATCCAGGACTGCTGGCTCCCAACTGCCCACCTGCCTGCCTTCCTGATTGTCCCTAACCACTTCTGCCTGCCAGTCTGATCACCCCCTAACTACTCCTTGCCAGCCTGTTTGTCCCTAACTGCCCTCCCTTGCAGGCCTGGTCACTCCTAACTTCTCTCTCCTGCAGGCCTGGTCACCCCTAACTGCCCTCCCCTGCAGGCTTGATCATCCCAACTGCCCTCCCTTGCAGGCCTGCTCCCTCCCAACTGTCCTCTCCTGCTGGCCATCTTGTGTCCACATGGGGGCAGGATCTTTGACCACCTGGGGGCAGCCATGTTGTGTGGTGGAGTGATGGTCAATCTGCATATTACTCTTTTATTAGATAGGATGGAGGCCTGGTGCATGGGTAGGGGCAGCTGGTTTGCCCTGAGGGGTGTCCCAGATAAAGGTGAGAGTTCCCTTGGGGTGTCAGGCGGCCTAGATGAGGGGCCTGTGGTGGCTTGCAGGCTGGCCACACCCCCTGGCAACCCAAGTGAAGGCCTTGGTATTTGGGATTTATTTATCTTCTACAATTAAAACTTTGTAGCCTGGAGAAGAGCCAAGTGTCGTGCTCGCTTGGTGGTGGCAGCCATTTCTGTTGGGATTTATTTATCTTTTATAATTGAAACTTTGTAGCCTTAAGCAGAGGTCAAGACAGGCCAGAGTTGCAGAAGCTTGGATTCCTCCATCTCCAGGTGCAACCCTTGCCTCTGGTTCTCTCCAGCTCCATGGATGCCGCCATATTTGTTGGGATTGTTTATCTTCTATAATTGAAACTTTGTAGCCTTGAGTGGAGGCCTGGGCCCACCAGGGTATATGGAAAGCTTGGCTTCCTCCATTGCAGGGGAAACCCAAGCCTCCCTCCTGCTCTCAGTTGCTGCAGCCACCTTGGTTGAGGTTAATTTGTATACTCGCTCCTGATTGGCTGGTGGGTGTGGCTGGTGGGTGTGACTTGTGGGTTTAGCTGAATGTTTGTTTACTTGTATATTACTCTTTTATTAGATAGGACTAGAGGACCAGTGCATAAAATTTGTGCATAGGGAGCAGGGATGTCCCTCAGCCCAGCCTGAATCCTCTCCAATCTGGGACCCCTGGAGGGATGTCCAATGGCCCATTTAGGCCTGATACTGGTAGGATCAGACCTAAACAGGCAGTCAGTCATCCTTCTCACAATACAGGACTGCTGGCTCCAAACTGCTTGTCTGCCTGGCTCCTTGATTGCCCCTAAATACTTCTGCCTGGCAGCCTGATCACCCCCTAACCACTATCCTGCCAGCCTAATTGATGTCTAACTGCTACCCTTCCAGCCTGTTTTCCCCACTTCCCTCCTCTGCTGGCCTGGTCACCCCTAACTGCCCTCCCTTGCAGGCATGATCATCTCCAACTGCATTCCCTTGTAGGCCTTGAACCTCTCCCAAAAGCACTCCCCTGCTTGCCATCTTGTGTTGGCAATCTTGTATCCACATGGGGGCAGGATCTTTGACCACATGGGGGCAGCCCTCTTGTGTGTTAAAGTGATGGTCAATCTGCATATTACTCTTTTATTAGATAGGATAGAGGCCTGTTGCATGGGTGTGGGCCAGCTGGTTTGCCCTGAATGGTGTCCCAGATCAGGGTGGAGGTTCCCTTGGGGTGTGGAGTGGCCTGGATGAGGGGCTTGTGGTGGTTTGCAGGCTGGCCACGCCC
Source organism: Antrozous pallidus (assembly GCA_027563665.1). NCBI lineage: Eukaryota > Metazoa > Chordata > Mammalia > Chiroptera > Vespertilionidae > Antrozous > Antrozous pallidus. Next base: position 78,454,144 of record CM050520.1, on the reverse strand, counting down.
CCCAGCAACCCAAGCAGAGGCCCTGGGATCTGGGATTAATTTATGTTCTACAATTGAAACTTTGTAGCCTGAAGCAGAGCCAAGCCTTCTGCTTGCTCAGTGGTGATAGCCATTTCTGTTTGGGTTTATTTAAATTCTGTAATTGAAACTTTGTAGCCTAGAATGGAGGCCTAGGAGCTAGGGTTGTAGAAGCTTGGCTTACTCCATCATCCTAGCCTCTGTTATCTCCAGCTCCGTGGCTGTCCTCATTTCTGTTGGCATATATCTTCTATAATTGAAACTTTGTAGCATTAAGTGGAGGCCTAGGCTGGCAAGGGCAGGTGAAATGCTTGGCTTCCTCCATTTCTGGGAAACCCAAGCTTCCCTCCTGCTCTTAGTGGCTGTAGCCATCTTGGTTTGGGTTTATTTGTTCCTGATTGGCTTGTGGGCGTGGCTTGTGGGCGTGGCTTGTAGGTGTATCGGAGGTATGGTCAATTTGCATATTGCTCTTTTATTAGATAGGATGCTGCATATTGGGTTGGGATCTTTCAAATGCTAACTAACCAAACCTCTAGTGTAGATTTCAGATTAGAATACTTTATTTATTTTTATTTTTTTTTAAATATATTTTATTGATTTTTTACAGAACGGAAGGGAGAGGGATAGAAAGTCAGAAACATCGATGAGAGACATCGACCAGCTGCCTCTTGCACGCCCCCTACTGGGGATGTGCCCGCAGCCAAGGTACATTCCCTTGCCGGAATCGAACCTGGGACCTTTCAGTCCGCAGTCCAACGCTCTATCCACTGAGCCAAACCGGTCTTGGCCAGATTAGAATACTTTAGATATTAAGTGTTCATTTCTATGTGAGGATTAAAGTTAAACACTGAGATTATGTATATATCTTACAACTCATGCTAAAATATCTAAAAGCATATTATAGACAACATGTGTTGTTTATATTTTTAAAAAGTTTGTATCTTTACCCAAGGTTATGTTTATTGATTTTAGAGAGGGACAGAGAGAGAGAGGGAGGGAGGGAGAGAGAGAGAGAGAGAGAGAGAGAGAGAGAGAGAGAGAGAGATCAGTTGTCTCTTTTATGCATCCCAGTTAGGAATCAAACCCAAAACTAAGAATCAAACCCACAGCCTTTTGGTGTTCAGGATGATGGTCTAACCAACTGAGCCACCAGCCAGGGCTTTATCCTATATAATAAAAGGCTAATATGCAAATCAACCAAATGGCAGAATGACCATTTGCCATGATGTGGACTGACCACCAGAGGCAGACACTCAATGCAGGAGCTGCTCCCTGGTGCTCAGTGCTCTCCCATAGGGGGACCTCTGCTCAGCTGGAAGCTGGGCCCATGGCTGGCAAGCGCAGTGGTGATGGTGGGAGCCTCTCCCGCCTCCGTGGCAATGCTAAGAATGTCCGACTAATGGCTTAGGCCTGCTCCCTGCTGAGGGCTTCCGGACTGTGAGAGGGCGCAGGCTATGCTGAGGGACCTCCCCGCCCCCTGAGTGCATGCACCCGGTCTCGTTTTTATTATATAATGAAAAGTGTTTGTTTTTGATACTTTTGTGAAGTCTGAAGCTCTGTATTTATATTTGACGATTTTCTTGCAACTTCATGATACATCAGTGCCTTGGGTAGGTGAGATCTTAAGAGATTGGGGAATGTACTGGAGTATAACAGTTGAATAGAGGACACCTAAAGCCAAGATGGTTCACATGGTGCAAACTGAAAATCTGAAAGTTCATTGAAGGGGTTCATAAATAGAGTATTTTCTGGTGAAAGAGCTAAGGTATGTCTATGCCAGGGACTGATAAAATTATATCTGTTTGTTTCCTTCCTTTCAGAGATGGTCAGGCAGTTTTTCATAGAGGCTTTTGGAATACTTCAGATATTTTGCCTTTCCTTATGACTGGCCCCTTGATTAAGCTTAGGGTAGGAATGTGACTCTTACATATTTTTCTAGTGAGTCCCTCTGTTAAGTACGTAAGAGCAGCATTTAAACCCTGTCTTTCCAAATAAACCATGTAAACCCACAGTTTTAGCTTACAGTTCCCGGCATAGCCTAGAGAGCCTGTCCACTCCTCCACTGCAGAGTCCAGTAGTGTCTAACAGCTCTCAATAAGTCTTGATATATATTTCTCAGATTTCTATGGTGTAAATATTTCCTTTATGGTCTATTTCATCCTACCAACACATTGTTATGGAATACAGAGTTAGGAAGAACTGCACATTCAGCTCTCATAAGCCAGATAAAAGTGGTCCAGCATCCCACAAAACAGCCCCTTCCTTCTTCAGATGCACTGAGGAGAGATTTGGATTTAAACCTGTCACATTTTACAGTTCACTCTCTATGAAGAGGTTTGCCATAATCAGTTACGAAGGCAGAGCTCTACATAGGTTGAAGCTACTGTGCCACTTATACTAGGTGACTCATGCCACAATTATCTAGTGTGGTATAGTGGTACAGCCCTAATGTACAACAATGATATTTGATCAAATACCACAAAGTGTGAAAGAGAAAAGTTTTCTTTCTTTATGAAGTAATAGCTTCCAAAATAAAGAGGAGTGCCCTTCAAATCTAGGTTTCATTGTTGCATATCTTATGGCAGTTTAATTTATATGGCTACTAAAATGACCATTAATTACAGCATGATGGAGATTATATCACCATATATAAATGCTCAGTAAAATAAATCTCTATGAATCAAGTCCAAAATCTCACTCATTTGCTTGCAAAAATAGTCACCTCATTTGAAATATTAAACATATTATGCTTCAGTATTAGGAGCAAAAGAAGTCTGTCTTTACAACTGCCTGCAACTTTATTACTCAATTTACATGCTAAATAATACCTTGTTTATAGATTAACTTTCTGGAAATAATTTGTAGATTTTATGATGACCTTAAAATTTACATGCATAATAGGAAACAATTATATACCATTTGCTGGAGAGAACATAAATATGAAAACAAAATAAAAAAATAAGTATAGCTTAGGGCAAGTTCTAGAAAATTCAATATTGTTCTATGTTTGCATAAACTTAACTAAGGAGTTGATTATTTACGTAACAGTAGGAATAAGTAAATCCTTCCCAACCCAATCTTTTAAGTAAAAATAATAACAAAACAAAACAAAACAAAACAAAACAAAACAGAAAAAGGCATTGGGATTGGTTGGCTCATGCTTCATAGAAAAGTTGAAGAAATAATTCCTAGAAGCTAAATGTCATTTTTTCTTCTCCCCAATTCCTTGGTTTTAAAAAAAGTTTTAATACAAATAAAGCAAAATAAAATATGCAATTAGTGAGATAGTAAAAACATTTATGTAAGTTAATTTCCTGATTTTTTTTACAGGATTTTATATTTTCCCATAAACTCAGAAGACCTCCTCTATACCAAGAAAGAGCAATATTCATCTGCATTAGTTGTTTTGTGTTTTCTTTTAAAATTTTAACCTGGCATTTTGACAGCTATTAATTTTATGTATCAATTTGATTAGGCTATGAGAGTGCCCAGATATTTGGTCAAACATTATTCTGGGTGTTTCTGTGAAGATATTTTTATATGAGTTAAACATTGACGTGAATAGACAGTAAAGATGATTGCCCTCCCTAGTGTGTGTGTATGAGTGTGTATGTGTGTGTGTGTGTGTGTGTGTGTGTGTGTGTGTGTATGATCCAATCAGTTGAAGACCCAAATAGAACAGAAAGACTGACCTTTCCTCCAATAAAAGGGAATTCCTCCTGCCTGACTGCTTTGAGCTGGGACATCAGTTTTTTTCTTGCCTTTGAACTTCAATAAAACATTGGCTCTTCCAATTCTCAAGTCACTGGGTTGCCAGCTTGCCACCTGCCAAACTTGTAATTTGTTATCCTATGTAATTGTGTGAGCTAATTTCTTATAGTAAATCTTGTAATAAGTATCTCTTTATATGTTTCTTTTTATATGTATATGTATATGTGTATATATATATATATATATATATATATCTCAATATTAGTATTTTACATACCAGCAGGATTATATATATATATATATATATATATATATATATATATATATATATATATGTATATATACTAGAGGCCTGGTGCACGAAATTCATGCAAGGAGTGGGGAGGTCCCTCAGCCCAGCCTGCACCCTCTCCAATTTGGTACCCCTTGAGGGATGTCCAACTGCCCGTTTATGCCCGATCCCACTAAATGGGCAGTCGGACATCCCTCTCACAATCTAGGACTGCTGGCTCCCAACTGCTCACCTACCTGCCTTCCTGATTGCCCCTAACCACTTCTGCCTGTCAGCCTGATCACCCCCTAACCACCCTCCTGACAGCCTGATTGATGTCTAACTGCTCCCCTGCGAGCCTGTTTGCCTCCAACTTCCATCCTCTGCTATCCTGGTCAACCTAACTGCCCTCCCCTGCAGGCCTAGTCCCTCCCAACTGCCCTCCCCTGCTGGCCTGATCACACCCAACTGCCCACCCTTGAAGGTCTGTTCAGGCTTAATCACCTCCAAATGCTCAACCTTACAGGCCTGGTCCCTCCCAACTAGCCTCGCCTGTAGGCCTGGTCCCCCCCCAACAGCCCTCCCCTACAGGCCTGGTCACCCCCAACTGCCCTTCCCTGCAGGCCTGGTCACCTCCAACTTCCCTCCTCTGCCAGCCTGCTCACCCCTAACTGCCCTCCCCTGCAGGCCTGGTCCCTCCCAACTCCCCTCCCCTGCTGGCCTGATCACCCACAACTGCCCACCCTTGAAGGTCTGTTCCCTCCCAACTGCCCTCCCCTGATGGCCATCTTGTGTCCATATGGGAGCAGGACCTTTGACCACATGGGGCAGCTGTCTTGCATGTTGGAGTGATGTTTAATCGGCATATTACTCTTTCATTAGATAGGATAAAGGCCTGGTGCATGGGGAGGGGGGGCAGTTGGTTTGCCCTGAAGGGTGTCCCAGATCAGGGTGGAGGTTCCCTTGGGGTGTGGGTCAGCCTAGACAAGAGGCCTGTGGTGGTTTGCAGGCTGGGTCCTGGTATCTGGGATTTATTTATCTTCTACAATTGAAACTTTGTAGCCTGGAGCAGAGCCAAGCCTTTTGTTTGCTCCTTGGCAGCAGCCATTTTTGTTGGAATTTATTTACCTTCTACAATTGAAACTTTGTAGCCTGGAGGGGAGCCAAGCCTTCTGCTCATTCAGTGGCAGCAGCTATTTCTGTTGGAATTTATTTACCTTCTATAATTGAAACTTTGTAGCCTGGAGTGGAGGCCTAGGCCTGCCAGGGCTGCAGAAGCTTGGCTTCCTCCATTACTATGGGCAACCCTAGCCTCTGCTCTCTCCAAGTCTGTGGCTGCCACCATTTCTGTTGAGATTTATGTATCTTTGAGTGGAGGCCTAGGCTAGCAAGGGCAGGCAGAAAGCTTGGCTTCCTCCATTTCTGGGGAAATCCAAGCCTCCCTCCTGCTCTCAATGGTCGCAGCCATCTTGGTTGGGGTTTATTTGAATAGTTGCTCCTAATTGGTGGATGGGCGTGACTTGTGGTATGGCGGCAGTATGGTCAATTTGCATATTACTCTTTTACTAGATAGGATTCTAATATACACATAGGTTCTGTTTTACTGGAGAGCCATCTAAAGCAACAATAAGGATCTAGCTGTGCTCCCCAATTCCATGAAAAGTATGAAAATTCTCTTTTGATTTGACTTGATTTATAGAGTTGTACTCTATTTCATTAATTTGTGTCTAGTTATACTTTATCAGTGCATATTATTTCAATCTGGTCACTTTGTAAATGTTTAGTATTTTCGTAGTACTTGTCCAAAGCAGTTCAAAAATATTTATGTTATAATAAAATAAAGATAGGAATTGGGCTGAGGTTTGACAAATGTCTGCTATTCTACCCAAAATAAGCAAAGGCAATGAAAAAGCTTTTCAATCTTTTCTGTCCTTTATTTCTCCCTTTCTTCATTGCTGCCTGCCTGCCTTGGAACCCTTTCCTTAAGTGAAATCTATAGAATTCAAACATAAAATTCAGACATTATAATAAATCTGCACTGTGCGGGTAGGGGATTGGCAAGACTTCCCCCAACTTCTGCCCTTCCACAATTGATCCTTGAGATGTTCATTCTACAGAAAATTCCATTAGAAAACCACATTTTTGAACTTATATTTTCAGTCCCAAAGTATGCTTTTATTCTTCATATTTTTACCAATCATAATAATCACTTAAATGGCAGTATTAATATCACAATTTACCCAATGCATTTTCAATATCCTCTTTAATTCTTTAAAACCAGAGGAAATGCAAGATGAAAAGAGATTTATAAAAATTGCTATGTATTATGTTACTTCCTAACTGAGTAGTTTATTTGCTTACTAAATGGTCTTACATTTATAGTCAATCGTCATCAACAGATAACTCATAAACTTCAATTTCACATTGCAGAGGAGGTGAATCTGACTTGATTCATGAAGAATATGTTGTTTATCATGGAGAATATGTTACTAAATCCAGTTTATGGGAAGATTATGCTATTTAATTTACTTTCAGAGAATAGAATATACTTTCAACGAGAAACTGCATTGGCTATTAGAAAAGAAATGTAGCTGTCAATCTGTGCCGTTTCCCAAAAGCATGGGTACATTGCTTTGACAAAAACAAGTCAGATTTTTTTTTCCAATCTAACCTATTAGGAAGAGCACTGGACTGATAGTTGGAGCTGGGTTCAAAGCCAAGTTTTTACAGTAACTAACTCTGCAACTATAAGGAGATAGCTATGTAACGTCTCAGGGCTTCGGGTGTCCTTGTTAGCAAATAAGGGATCAGGTAAAATGTGGGAGCCATGATCTTTTAAAACCTGATGACCAAGAGAAGCTTCCATTGTTCCAGCTGTCCTGATAATCACCAGAAAAAATGAAAATGGCCTGGCGGGCAGGGCTCAGTAGTTGAGCCCTGATCGATGAACCAAGAGGTCCTGGTGCAATTCCAGGAGGGCAAAAATCAAACTAGTGAATTGTGAGCCTGGGGTTCCTCTGGCATCATTATTCATTTACTTCTCTCAGCGGAACACAGTAAAACTTTGATGAGTTCCTGTTGTATAAATTATTGTGCCATGCCCTCAAAGGTAGGAAGGTGAGTAAGGTCTTTCTTCATCCCAGGAAGACCTTAGTCTAGTCCACTACCTACCTAATCTGTCTGTGAAGCAGAATTATCTGGGAAACTTCCTTTAAGTTCCCATTCCAGGAGATATTTCCAGGATGTTTTAGGTAGATCAAATATTTTTTAGTTTTAACAAGAAGAGATTATGCTGAAATTAGAACTGAAGCTGAGTCAACCCAAGAAGATCCTTCTGCAGCCTTCCATTGTAAAGGACACTAAATCCACAAAGTGAATGCAGGGTCAACGCTCTCATTCCAGGTCCTCGGCTAGAGTATCTTTGAGAGCTTCCCCAGCTCCAGATTTTTCTAGAAACCACAAACCAAGTAAAGGAAGGGAGGAGAGGAGAAATGAGCTTCATCTGAAGGGTAGCTTGCAGCATTTCATCAGCCTGAATTGTTTCCTTTTTCATAGTGAAAGAAAGGGATGAGTTTATTGCTCAGGTTTTGACATCTTGGGCATATTTTCTGATTATCAGTGAGAGGAAAGGAAAGGGGTCTTCATCAATCTGCCTCATGCATATTGCTAGTCTTTCCCACAGCCAAGAAGTAGGCAATTCCTTGTCTCTTTAAGGAGGTGGGAGCAGAAAAGCAGGAAGTAACAGACCTGAAATAAAAGAAATGATATTTCCCACTCTCTATCCAACTATTGGCCCACCCCTTACTTCACAGTAGCTTAAAGACCCAACAGGCTGTTAGAATCTCACTTAAGTAGAAGGTGAGGGATCGGGATTGGTAGGGTGGAGGCCCTGATTGGCTGGAGCCAGTGAGTTTCTGGACCTATTGAACCAGAAGAAAAGGTACAGCTAAGGACTGGTGCTGATATTTTCTAAATGGAGAGACCCTCCCCTCACCCCCTATTTGTGTTTACCTGTAAAGACAGTACGCTAATTCACCTTCCAACATTATCAGGATTCATAAGAATAGAAAGTTTCAATTGTCAGAAATTAGCTAGAAATTTAGATCTAATGGTAAAGAAAATAAGTGCAATAAATAGTGATAGTGCCTCATTCCACCCGAAAAACAAAAAATATTTCTTTCCTTAAATAGCATAAGAGCTAAGTCCTATCACTTTCCGTGTGAGTAAAGAAGCCCCTAATAAGTGTCTCCCTGCAGAAACACGTTCCAGCTAAACAAGACTGTAACTCGTGACCATTCAATCCCTTCATGGTATCAAATGGTCCTCTAGATGGCTGCAGTTCGTATCAAAACCCGATTTTTATGTTTTAGAATTTTTTCTCATTAACACATTCTCATTCTCAGCTGTGTAAGGAAAATTAGTGAAATATAGTGAGGACAGCTGGAGTACATTAATTATTTTTACCCTTATAAAACCACCTTAGAAGAGCACTCATCCTGCCAAGAGAATATCAGTATTCATAAGTTGTGTTTTGTTTGTTTCTGTTTTAAAGAATTCTGGTTTGGTAAATAGATTGGCAGGTGATAAAGATAGAATGGTAAGTAATAGTCATCATGGGGGCCATGACCAGAATATGCCAGAGCTTCAAGGCCTACTTGCCATATGCATGTATACAGGCAAGAACACAGCAGTATTAGTTGAAAGGCCCCTTTGCTCTACTCATGCCTGAGGGCAATGACTCAGCAGTAGCACTATACATACTGTACAGCACACCCTTATATAACCTGTTTGTGTTAATGTAGACTCAACATCACAATTGGCCCGAGGATTCTTTTGTTTAAGCATATATATAAATTGACACTGACCAGTCAGACTATACACTATGTGTCTTTCTCTGTCTGATTTATTTCACTTAGCATAATGCCCTCAAGGCCCATTTATTTTATGACAAATACAAGAATTTATTTTTATACTAGGGCCCCAGTGCATGAATTTGTGCACCTTGAAAGGAACTGTGGGCCGAGAGGCTGCAGTAGGCACAGGGGTGGGTCTTGGCCCATCCTCTGCAACCCTGCTCAGCCCCTCCCATCATGGCCTCCTGTCCCCTGTCTTCCAGCAGCGCTGCTCTCGCAGCCGCTTCCATGTGCTGATGGTACTGGCCTCACTTGCACCCACTGATGGTGCAGAGCGATTGGAGCTGGCTTCAGCAATGGATGCTAGTGGGTGCAAGCAGCGGCTGCTGTCCCAATTGCCCCTCAGGAGCATAGTGGAGGTGGAGAAGCCTTCAGGAAACATTAGGGCCGGCAGCCACTGCTTGCACCCGCTGATGGTGCCTAATGATAGGGACTGGCGCTGCACACTGGCAACGGGTATGAACGATGGCTCCATACTGGCTGTGGATGCAAGTGCCAGGTGGGACCACAGTGTGCAGGAGCAAAAACTTTTCAATAACCACCACAGGCTCACCTTAATGACAGCGCCCGCTGCCCTGCCTGGTCTGGTGCCCCTGCTCACCTGCTCCACTGTATTGCTGTGGCCAATGCCCGCCCATGATCTGCACACTCCCCCTGGTGGTCAATGCATGTCATAGTGACCAATTGTTCGGTTGTTCCAGTTGTTCTACCGTTTGGTCTATTTGCATATTAGCCTTTTATTATATAGGATATACACCACATTTTAAAAATAGGTTATTGATTTTTTTAATAGAGAGAGGAAGGAAAGGGGAAAACATTGACGTGAGGGTGAAACACCAATCGGCTGCTTCCTCATGCCCTTACACATCTTTATTCAGTCACCCACCAATGAACACAAGTTGTTTCCATAACTTGGCTACTGTAAATAATGTGTAATGATGATAGAGCTGCACATGTTTTTTAAAATTAGTGTTTTCATTTTCTTCTGATAAATACCGATAAGTGAAAATGCTGGATCATGTAGTAGTTCTATGTTAATTTTTTGAGGATCTTCCATACTGATTTTTATAGTGGATCTACCAATTTATATTCTCACCAACAGTGCATGAGCATTTCCTTTGCTTCACATTATTGCTAACACTTGATACTTCTTATCTTTTTAAAATATAATAATCATTTTATCAGGGGTGAGGTGACATTTCATTGTGATTTGATTTACATTTCCCTGATGACTACTGAGTTTGGGCCTCTTTTTATATATCTGTTGGCCATATATATATATCTTCTTTGAGAAAATGTCTGTTCAGATACTCTGCCCTTTTTAAATTAGGTAGCTTTTTATTTTTTGTTGGTATTGAGTTGTAGAAGATCTTGATATATTTTAATATTAACTCCGTATTAGACATAAAATTTTCAAATATTTTCTTCCATTCAGTATGTTGCCTTTTAATTTTGTTAGTGATCTTTGCTGTGCTGAAGCTTCTTTAGTTTGATGGAGTCTCACTTGTTCATTAAAAAAATTATTGTTTAAAGTATCACATATAGTATTACATATGTTTTCTTTTTCCCCACATTGCCTCTCCCCAGCCACTTCCAACCCACAGCATATGCCCTCACCTCCCTAGTGTCTGAGTCCATTGGTTATGCTCATATGCATGCATACAAGTCCTTTGGTTGATCTCTTATCTCTTTCTACTCTTCCCTGCCTTCCCTCTGAAGTTTGATTCTTCTGTCTCTGGATTTATTTTTTTATTTATCAATTTATGTTGTTCATTATATTCCACACATGAGTGAGATAATGTGATATTTATCTTTCTCTGACTGGCTTATTTCGCTTAGCATAATGCTCTCCAAGTCAATCCATGCTGTTTCGAATGGTAGGAGTTGTTTCTTTTTTACAGTAGCCTAGTATTCCATTGTGTAGATGTACCACTGTTTTTTTTTTTAATACACTTATCTGCTGATGGGCACGTAAGCTGTTTCCAAAGCTTAGCTATTGTAAATTGTGCTGCTATGAACACCTTTCTTATTGGTATTTATGATTCCTTGAGATATATTCCTAGAAATGGATTCACTAAGTCAAATGGGAGTTCCATTTTTAATTTTTTGAGGATACTCCATACTGTTTTCCACAGTGGCTGCACCAGTATGCATTCCCATTAGCAGTGCAAGAAGGTTCCTTTTTCTCAACATCCCAGCCATTCTGACAGAGGTAAAAAATAATAGCAAGCAAGAAAGAAAAAGAATATGGGGAGAAAACATAACAAAACAAACATATCGAAAAGTATAAACAAAAAACATCCAGAAAGGGGAGAGACAGAATCTGTAGATGCAGAGCTTAAATAAATAAAGTAAGGTTAAGGAACTGGATGAATAGGGGAAGGACCATGGTTTAGAATAGAGAATGGAGAAAAGGCATGAGAAGACAAGAAGAAAAAATAAAATAAAATAAAATTTTTTGAAAAGGAGAATATACTAGAAAGCAGATAGGTCTAAATTTAGGAAATGAAATAAATTTTTTAAATTGGAGAAGAAAAGAGCAAGAGAAGAGAAAAAATAAAAATAAATTGCATAGTGAAGAAAAAGCTAAGAGAAGGGGAAATGGAGTAGGAGCAAGAAATAGGAAATTAAATATATGGATCAATCAACAGAGGCTGAAGTAATAATAGATCAATAAAACAGATAAAGGAGATTGATTTTTAAATAGGGGAAGAAAGAAAGGAAAGAGAGAGACTAAAATGGGAAAAGGAAAAGAAAAATGGGAGGAAAAAAAGAAAGAGAGGAAGAAAAAGGTGCCAAAAATGAAATAAAAAAGTGAAGTGTTGTCCATTTTAACCGAGTTTTAATGCACCTTGGGAGCTGGCTTAGGACCTCTCTTCTGTTCTGTCTGTCAATTCTCGGCTTCCTGTTAGGCACACTTAGGTGATGGCCACTCTCATCACTGTCTTTTGGCTTTTAGCACCCTGTTTGAAGCTCCAAGTTTTCCATCGATCCTTTGCTTACATCCGTCTCCAGAGGACTTTGCAGCAAGGAGGCTGGGCCAATCTGCTCTCCCCTCCTGTTGCCAGCTGTCAATCTTAATCATTCAAGCATCTGTTTCTGACAGGACTTTAGGTCGCATTGGTGCTGTTTCATTCTCAGGGACTAATATGGGTGTGTTTGTTTGTTTTCAGACCCAGAACTACTCCTCCATGAGTGACCCAAAATATTACTCTGTCCTTAGTTGGTCAGAGATCCTTGTATGAAGACTAATGGGGTTGGCCGGCCACCTGGAGTTTTTATCAGTCTGGTTCCCAGAATAGAGGGGCAGTTGGCTCTTCTTCCAATCCAGCCACTCATGGGAATATTCAGACCTTGGCCTCTGTCTTCTTTTTCTCTGTAAATCTCAAAGTGCAGGGAGTGTAGGCTATATCACCTGACCTGAGGCTACTCTAAGGGGTAGCTCTGCTGGGGGAGAAATGGCCACTTAGGTTTGGAAGCTTAAGATAGTACCAAAGCAGGAGTCCTGGTCATGGCTCTCTGCCCTGTTTCTTCCTCAGCCTCTCCTCAGGCACCTCAAGTCTGTGCCTCCCGCCCTGACCCAAAGCCTCAGGTGAGAGATTGCAATTGAGAAGTCCTGCCTTGTAAGTTTCGACAATAAAAACAAAGATAAAACAAACAAACAAAAACAATGAAACCACAGCTTTCTCTCCTGCCAGCGCAGCTCTGCCTTTCCCTCCTGGTGCTACTTTTAGAGTGGCAGTATTTCACACCTGTGGTCTTGGCAGCCTTGGCAGACTCCCTGGAGCCTTGTGGCTTTTCTTTTTCACAGTTGTATGTTACGCCTGCCACCAAGGGACATGGCTTTGGTGCAACCCAGCTTCCTTCTCTCCCTCTCCACCCACTGGCCTGCTGCCCATCACAATCTCACATCCTTATTCCTACCAGACTCCAGATGTTCTCTGCCTTTCCTTGTTGTAAACTGACTCTTCAGCTGTGCCTGATTTGTTTATTCTGGGTGGATGTTCTCAGATTTAGTTATATTTCCTGTTTGCCCCCAGGATGAGGTGCACAACATGGCGACCTGTTGGGCCACTATTTTTTTTCCTCCTGTCTTTCTCTGTTTTTAAAGCATTTCATCCTCGAAGATCCAGCACAGGAAGGCTGATGACACCCTGTGTCTGGCCTTTCGTCCTTTGTACACAGTCCCCCCACTTCTCTGAATATCACCAACCCGAGACTATGAGCATAGAAAGATTCATAGAACGCTTGGGACCATGGAGACATAGCTATGTTTGTAAAGGTCGTCTTCTTAAAAGTGTTCTGGCTATTCTTGAACCAGTGGATCCTCCACACAGAGCTGAGACAATACTCTCTGGATCTCCCCTACTGCACTCTACCAGTAAATACAATAGTCCCATCTGGCCTAAGGGGTATACATTCCAATACCCCTAACAGATGCCTGAAACTATGAGTAATACACACTCAAATATATAATTTTTTTTCCTATACATACCTGTGATAAAGTTTAACTTATAAATTAGACTCAGTGAGAGATGAATAATAATTAATAATAAATAGAAAAATATAGGTACTGCAATAAAAAGTTATGTGAATATGCAATTTCTATCTCCCTCAAAATGTATTACTATGTCCTGAGCGATAGGAGGCTCCTCCCTTCCTCCCCTCCTTCCTCCTTCCCTGTGCTTTGGAATGCTCTGCTTGCTTCCCCTGCTCTCAGAGCTGAACCCAGTTAGAATTTCCCCATAAACTTTGATCATTTGCCAGGTAGAAGTGCAAAACTACTTATCTTGCAGCTGCCCATGTCAAGTCTTATCATCAGTTACTTTGCTTATTAACCTGCTACTTAGAAAGAGAGAGAGAGAGAGAGAGAGAGAGAGAGAGAGAGAGAGAGAGAATCTTATTATGCTCTATTCACCCTTTCTTCTTGTGGTGATGTGAGATATTACAATGCCTACGTAATGAGGTGAACTAAGGTGAATGATGTTGCCATTATGACCTAGTGTTAGACTACTATTGACTGCCAACACGTCAGAAGGAAAGTCACCTGCCATAGATGATCCTAGATCATCAAGACATGAGGATATAGATGGTTGAACTGTCAGGAGCAGCAGATGTGGATGGTTGGGGAAACTTAGTACGTATTTGCAGACCATGGTGTCTGTGGGTATCTGAAACTGCAGGAAGCAACACTGCAGATAAGGGGAGACTACTGAATTGTTTTTTTTTCTCCATGTGGGGTGACAGGCAGAAATCAAAATCTGCCCTTCACTGTGCAAATCAATGCATCAATCCTTGTGTCTAAATCCTGGCCCATTTAGGACCCTTTTCTCTTCCCCATCCACATACTGTATTTTCCTAAAAAACGACAATTTGCTTTCCCTCACAGAGAAATCTGTTTGTTTTTTTTTTAACTAACTTTTATTTTCCTCTCCATACCATTTGAATGGAGGGAAGTGTGCATAAATGATTGAATGTGTGATGAGGTAGAGATTTTTATTTATCATCAATTCTCCATGAGGATTTTTTTATAGAATGAGAGAACTAGTCTGTCAGGCTGCTCTGTGGTCTTCTGTCTATGAGGAGAGAAGGGGGTTCATGTTGAAAGTATGAACTGCCGGCAAATAGCAGTTCATGTGATTTTAAAGAGACCCTAATGCTCCCCTACATCACTCTATCAGTCTTTGATTGGAGGTTGACACTGAAACAGACACAGAAAAATGTGGGCATGATCCTAAATACAAGCACTTCCTACTTAGCAGGAGAGGCGAGGATGCTACAGAGTTGAAGCTCAGTTGGACAGGACTGTGACTGGTGGGCAGCTCTTTCGCAAGTTTGGTAGGAGAGGAGGGGAACCTGAGGGGTTCATTCACTCACTTGTTCACCCTTTTCCATCAATGGAGACAGAGAGCTCACAATAAGTGCTTTGTATTTATCCACTATCCTTTGTGTTAATTTCCCAGCATGCAAACATACTACAATATTTCTCTTCTTAAAACTAATTTCTCTGTTCAAACTACTTCATTTACTTTTTCCTTTACTTATTGCTACATGTATTTTTTTTTTTAGTTCCCAAACATGTCAAATTGTTGGCTTCGCCTTTCCCTGAATGGCCACCACATTGTCAATACAATGTGAATGATGTCTTCCTTGAAATTCTCAGCAGCATTTGGCCCATTTGATCACTCCCTCCTTCACCTCTAGATCATGATAATCTCATCCAACTCTTACCTCCACATCCACTCCTCCTGGGTCCAGACTCAGTCTGTTCTTATGATTGGGTTAATAAAATCTCCAAAAGATCTATGAAAATAAAAAATAATTTAAAGAACCAGGTTTCTTATGTATTTTGCTAATTTCTTCAGATTAAATATAGCTTCTAGGCAGGAAGAACCTTTGCGTTAACTTGTCCTTCTGCATACCAGTCCCTAGCACTGTGCTCTGCACACTATAGCTATTTAAAAAATATTGTTGAGTAAATTAATGCATAAAACTGTCAAATAATTTTATTCTGTCCTTGAATTAGAAAACCATGAAGAGTTTCTTCACCAAAAGTCTTTTGGAATCTTTTAGCACCCTTTCTTTGACTGTTTTCTTTCTTTGCTGATCTGAGGATGACAAACTTAAGTCCTTTTAGCCTTTTCAGGGACTGCTAGTGGTTAGCAGTTTATAGTTCTAGCCAGATGCTTCATTTAAGCCACTCCAGTGATGCATATTTGATATTAGGCTAACTTACTGAGACTTGTGGTTGTCTTCTGAATATGAATAAGGTAGCTGCACACATTAATTTATAGCAGGGTTATGTTTAATCATAAGAAGGAAGAAATACCAATTATTCTCTTGTGCAGTTTTAAGCAAGTATGAATAGAAAACAGCTTTGTGGCATGAGTGAGTTAAATCCCAGAATTGGTCTCTGAACACAATGTTTGAGAGAAAGTCCTTAACTGTATCCATTAGAGGGGCTATAAAATAGCAGGGTGTTACATTTGCCACTGACAGGCTTTGTTATCAGCGATGCAGAGTTTAGTATCTGCTAGTTCATAGCTGGTTTTATTAGTTCGGATGCTTTTTACAGAAAAAGAAATAGATTCCATTTCTAAATCTTACAATTATGAATTCTGTCAATGCTTTTAGCCAGAGGGATTTATACCTGTCACTCAATGGGACAATTTGCAATTTGGCTTAACGCAGAGTGCTTCTCTCTAGTCCAATTTTTCTCTACTTCTCAAAATAAGACATCCATAGGCTTATCCATCTGCTTTATGTTAAATTGATCCTGGATTCATGCAGAAAGTTGTGTGTTTTTTTGTAAGATGGACACAATGTATTAAAAATAATTTCATGACCCTCCCCCACCCCCCATTAGGTTGAAGTAATCTGGAATAAAGTTTTTGGAAACGGGAGGGGAATGAATAAGATATTTCCATCAGTAAGTTTAATGGGGCCTCAGTGAACCTGACAGTCTGTTCCTTGTGGAGTTCTGGGGGTGACTTTCAAGAAGGGGCATCTGTAAACTGATGGCATGGGTCTCCGGCGGACTCAGAGCCTGCCATCTTTAGGTCCTTCTCTCTGGGCCAGTCTGGCTTTATCAATGGCCTCCTCACCATGCGAACTTGGTGTGTCACAGCAGTTCTTGTGCCATTTAAGACAACCTGAAGACAGTGATTGTCTTCGATCATTTCTGTTTTACTGACCATCCTTTAGAATATACTAGAAATTTTAATAAAAAATTGCGGTTGATGGCATGTATTTAGGTTCCCAACTTCTTTAACAGAGCATTTTAATATTGTTTGAGTGGCTACAGGCAGAGTCTCTCATTGCATGCTTTTATTTAATTTATTTACTTCCAAAGAAAGAAAATATTAGCATTTACTTGGAGCCAAAGATTAGGTCCTGGACATTGTGGGCTGCAGAATATTGCCTCTATCAAATAGCTCTTTGATATAAGCCTCTTGCTGCTAGACTCATCTGAAGGGACAGACTCTCCAAATTATTTGAAAATAGCCACAATTTCCTTTGCAGACATTTATTGGCAATCATACCCTCTCTATGAAAAGGATATATTGAGAAATGAACTTCAATGCTTGATTTTATTGTTTACTTCAAGGTAAATGATTTAGTTTGGAAATTACAATGGTGCTAATATAATGTAGCTAAACTGTGAGTCTTATTCTGAGCAGGCTTACATTGACAAGAAATTGTGCTTTAAAAGCATTATTACTGACAATAAAGATACAATAGCATAGAAAACTGCCTTTGAAAAAATGGAGAGAACATTGGCTTTGGAGTCAGACAACTTGTATTCTTGGTTTGGGACCTTGAATAAATAAATTATTCTCTTTGAGTTTAGTGTTTAGTGTTCAGGATTGGTGTGAAATTAAATTTTAAAAAAGTACAGAAGCACACTCTGTGGACTGGTAAGTCTTATGTCAGTATACAGTCTTATAAAGACTATTTTAATGGATCTAAATATTATGTTCTTAACTCAAGGCCTCAGAAACTTCAGGCAAGTGAGGTTGACTCCATATAATTTTTTAAAAATACATTTTTATTGGTATACCATTAACATACAGTAAACCATACATAATGAGTATATACTTTGCTAACTTTTGACATATTAAATGATCACTAAATATCCATTACTTCAGAAACCTTCCCATGTCCCTTTACATGTTCTTAGGTTTGGAAGGAGTACATTCTGTGCTAGTCCTCATGTCTTGATTTTCTAAAATATGTTATTTTATTATGTCTTATTTAATTTGCCACAAATCAAATGATGATACTTTTGTTCACAATGTCATAATAATTTATCTCTGATACAGAAGTTCTGGATAATGGATTTTATCCTTGCTTTCACTGTTAACAGGGGTCCTAAAGATAATGATGCAGCTGACTTTTCTCAAAGGACATTTAATAGAAAAGGAGATAATACTGAGAATGCAAAGGTGTAATTGACAGAGACCATGGAGGATATTTTATCCTGTCTACAACATCCATGGAGACCTTTGGTCCACACCAAAAGGTCCTGGAAATTGGTCCTGTCCAAAATGGAGACCTTTGGCCCACAGCGGAATCCTGTTTTCCTGCAAGATTTTAACCCCAATTCATCTGCCTCACCCCATGTGACATGCCAAGCTCGGCTACCTAGAAAGAAGAGTTTGTATTGGCAGTACAAATGGTTGGATTAGTGAATCATGATAGTATTTTTATGTATTAATCTTATCATCCAAATGTATAAATTAGTGTTCAGTGTACAGGATCTTGTAACCCAAAATGTATGGGCTATTTGAACCCAGGGACTTTTCCTAAGTGTGGATATTTTAGACAGGATCAAATATGCTCATGGACATTTGAAACAGGGCTGAATTTCAAGGACCACTTGGTGTCCCAGCAATCATTTCATGCATGTTATTTTGGTGCTGCAGATGATTATCACACTGCAATGAGTGTCTCAGCATTGGCAAACACATGTAAGGTCTTATTCTAAATGACTTTTCTTAGTTCATCCAATATTTGTTGGCACTTCCTATGTCTTAGGTAATTTCCCAGTGCTGGGCTAACCAGAGGATAAGCACCCAGTGGCTTACATTCCAGCTTATGCTCAAATGCCTTCAAGGCCTCAGCCTTTGCCCTTGTTCCCTATAAGGGCACAACAGATCCCTTGTGAGGAAGCTTCCAGACAGTGGACTGACAGCATAAAGAAAATTGGGAGACTTTATGCTTTAATCTGGATTTATTTCCCCTCATTATCCCCTTCCCTGTGGAATCAACAGAGTATTTATTCCAAATAGAAATTTAAACAGTGCCAATCATATACTGGAGGCACTTTTCATATCCAAGCTGTGTCAGTCTATATAAATGAATGAATAGTGAATAAATGAATATGATTGAAAAGCCAAAGCCAAAGCTCACCGGAATAGCTAGTGTAAGTGCTGTGACTTTCTGAACCTGCTGCTCTTGAATGGTTTGGGGCCAGGGGAGGTAGAACCGAGTGAGCACTCCACCCAAATTCAGGGGGGCAGACAATGATCACTTATGGTTAAAAGAGATTGTTTTAGTATAAAAAGGGATCCTGGTGGCCAAATTCACACACAGGCCAGTTTTAGCCTCATCCCACAGCTCCAAAGTCAGGTTTCCCCAGAACCCAGTTTGCTGGAGGGTATTTGTAACATCTATTCTGAGCCCCAAAGAGTTAATAAACTTAAGGCCTCATGGACGCAAAACAAAACACTTTTTAGTTTTAAGAGGAAAGCTCTTGAGCCTGATGGCTATAGATTGGAAGATGAAATAATCAGAAAAGAAGAGTGTTTAGGTCTAGATTATGATCTCTACTCAGCTTCTATTTAGAGAGGTGCTTCCCCTTCCCTTCCTTTCCCTCCTCTCTCCTCCCCTCCCCTCCCCTCCCCTCCCCTCCCCTCCCCTCCCCTCCCCTCCCCTCCCCTCCCCTCCCCTCCCCTCCCTTCCCCTCCCCTCCCCTCCCCTCCCCTTCCCTTCCCTTTCCCAAATCACTGCTGAGAGATTTAGATATTCATCTTATATAATAAAAGGTAATATGTAAATAGACCAAACAGAGGAACAACTGGAATAACCAACCAACCAATTGGTTGCTATGACATGCGATGACCACTAGGGGGCATGTGTGGAACATGGTGGACCTTGGCTGTGACGGGATGGTGGAGCAGATGAGTAGAGGCACCAGACCAAAACAGGGTTCTGGTCGCTGTCATTGGGGCGAGCCTCTGGTGGCTACTGAAAATTCTTTATTCCTGCACACTACCGTCCTGCCGGGCATTCACACCTGCTGCTGGCACTGGCCCTGCTCACATGCACTGCTTGTGCTGGAGCCACCACGCATACTCACTGCCAGTGCTGGCCCCACTTGCCCCTGCCGCTGGCACTGGAGCTGCTGCTCGCACTTGCTGCTGGTGCCCGGTGGCAGTCCCGTTCACTTGGTACTATCAGTAGGTGTGAGCGGTGGCTGCCAGCCCTGATCACCCCTGAGGGCTTCTTCACCTCTCCTTGCTCCTGAGGGGCTATCGAGGCAGCAGTTGCCATTCGCACCCACTGACAGTGCCAGCCCCACTCACACCAGCTGCTGGTGCTGGTCCCCAATCGCTCCGTGCTGTCAGCGGGTGTGAGCAGGCCGGTGCCGTCAGTGTGTGAGAGTGGTAGCAGTGGGACTGGGGCTGCAGCGGGAGGGGCTGGGTGGTGTGGTAGAGAATGGGCCGAGACCTGTCCCTGTGCCTACTGCAGCCTTTTGGCCCACAGTTCCTTTCAAGGTGTACAAATTTGTGCACTAGGCCCCCAGTTTAACAATAATAGGCAAATAATTACTGACCTCCTAATATGTGTTGGGACCTGAAGATACAGCAATATTGAAAAGCAGACATGGCCTCAGCTCTCATGGAACATTCTAGACTGAGGAGACATATGTAAAACGACAAATCTAAGTTATATATTATATTGGTGTCCTAAGGGAAAGGCAGAAGTCTTCTGAAAACATATAGCAAAGGAATCTAACCTCAGCCAGGTTAAAGGAGGCTCCCATGAGAAAGTGACATGTGAGTGACATATAAAGGATGGATATAATAGTAGTAGTTGTCAGATATCATTCCAAGTGCTACACAGGTATTGTCATATAATACTCACTGCCACCACTTGAGGTGGTAATCAGAGCAACATTTATAGATAAAGAAACAGGCCCAGCAAATTTAAGTAAATTGGCTAAAGTACCCAGCCAATAACTGGGGTAGCAAGACTGAAACAGGCAGTCTGACTTAAGAATATATTATTTTAAACTTCTAAGGATTAACTAAAAGGAAGCTATTAATAAAGGGGAACTTAATAAAGGGGTTTTATACACATCACCAGCACATATAAAGACCCTAGTGGAAGGCAGCTTGGTATGTTAAGAACCAGGAAGAGACCAATGTAACTGGTGGAATGGAGAAATGGAACATGATGAAGCTAGAGGTGAAAAGCAGGTTCCAGACCCCCAGGATCCTGGAGTCCCAGCTAGGGAGTTCCGTTTTCATAGGCTATGTATTTCAGTGCCATTGTAATTAGAAACAGAAATGGAGTAATAATGGAAAATGGAAGTTACTTCTTAATCTCTAAGTCATGGCTGAAAGAAGCTAGATAGTTTTTGTTATTAATATATCAATAATACCAGAAAATAGACATCTTACTGTAGGAAATAGACAAAGAAAACTTGAATCAAAACACAGAGCCTATATGGCAAAGGCATTCTGAAACAATGCCAAGCTGAGGACATTATCAAGACATTATTTGCTAAGGCTTCCCTCAGTACTCAAATGAGGGAAGTTAGTGGCTAAATAAGGTATAGACATTGGTGGTAATTATCTACCCAAATTTGTAATTCGACATGTAAATAGATGTGTGACCTAGAGAGTTTTAGTAAATTGCCTTTGGTTTATTTGATAGACGGATTTGTTCCTCTCAACTAATCCTACAGCAAGCAGTGTGAGTCCGGAAACAGGAGGATTCAATCACTGTCAGCTCCTGCCACCCACTGTGCTCCCGCTGGGGCATCCTGCTGGGCAGTGCCCCTCATGCACTCAAGTGTGTCCTATTGAGGATGAGCCTTTGTGATTCTCCTCTTTAGCTCACAGAAAATGACTGTAGAGCATTCTCATAGAAAAGGATCAGCTGACAGCTGAGATTTTTCCTCTTCCCATGCCCCCAACCCCCCATCACTCACAAGCTATTTACATGGTGATGCAATCTTTTGGATCTTATGCTCAGCAGTCAGGGTTGATCAATCCACCTTTAGCTTTCACTCTTTGCTTTGGGGACAGCAAGGTCAGAGGTTGTTGTTATTCCACAGGCCGAACACTAGGGGGTGATTAAAGCACATCACTCTCATGACCAAACTGAGTTCTAACAAGAAGCGGTGAAGCAGATGGGCTCAGATTCTGGTCAATACAACACAGCATATCAAGAGCATTTGCCATACTCTGCAACTGTTCAAGTGTACATACAAGTGCTCAGTACCATTATGATGTCCTCAGTGGAATTTCTGTTCAATTCCAAGAGAGAAAAAAAGTGGCATCTCATGACTATAAACAATTACTTAGCAAATGGAAGACAGGGGATAGTCCTGCCTGATGCCACACAATCTCTGGTAATTTACAGGTGTCACTAGAACCCAATTTTCCTTTCCTGGCAACAAACAGCCTTGCACACTGACTCATATGTCTTCCAATGTACTAAACCCTAGGGCAACTCAGTGCCAAGAATCCTTCAGGCCAATAGTATTTGTGACCATTGCGACTCTCTGGTTTTTGGACATGCTCCCATGGCAAAATCCTCTTGAAAGAAATGGAAAAGGAAGACATTCAGTGCGAGTCTCCAAAAATGGCTCTGTGGCCACACAGAGCATTGCTTGTGATTGACTTTTAATGTTGAGACGCATGTGACTGTTCCTCAGGGCTGCATCTTTCCATTAGCAAACAGCAGTCTCCACCTACTACTCCGAGAGTCTGAAGAAAATGTGGTTAGCTAATGCTCTGTTTCCCCCTTGACTGTCAAGCATCAAGAACATCACATCTTCTCGGATCATATAGGTGTGTTTGAGGCAAGGACATGGGGCTAAACCTCTTTAGTGAAAGTTCATGAAAGTTGATTTCTTTTTAAATCAGAACCCCTAAATAAAATGTACAAATATATGTCTCCCAAAGCCCTCAACAAGGGGGTGATACTTGGATGAAAATGGACCACATACTTCTTATTTTCTCCTTTTTCAAGTAATTTTTATTCAATTTGATAGATACTGAAATGTGCATAAATCCTAAGCATGTATCTCAGTGAAATTTCATAGAGGGAACACAACCATATAACCATCACCCATAACAAGAAGTAGACTAGCAACCCAATAATTAATTTCTCAATAAATTAAGCATTCTCTTAAATTTTATGTGCATATGTTGCCTTCTACAGTCTCACACCATGGCTGGAATGAATTTCCTTAGCAACATGTTCTTTTTAGAGTCATGGTTCTCCAAGTGATCAACAGCAAATTCTCAGCCTCCCCGCTAACCTACTGAATCAGAAACTCTGCTCTACCCGCTGTGTTTTTACATGCCTTCCATGTGACTCAGACACATACTAAAGTTTTAGAAATTTTTTTTTCTAGCTCAGCTTTTATTTTTTTAAACCTCAAAATAATGTTAGAACAGTGTTCTGTGTGTCCTGGGGTAGAAAGTGTTACATTAGAATAGTGGTGGTAAGGTTTAATTGCTTATCTTCGCCCTAACCTTTTGGCAACTTCAACATTTGTCAGTTTTATTGAGGTATAATTTACATATCAATTTTTACAATTTTGTAATTTACTCACCCATTTTTAATGTGCTGGTCAATGGGTTTTGACAAATGTTTATAGTTGCTTCCTTCTTTAACTATTTCCATTGCAGCTTCCCCAAAATAGTTGGTCTCCTCATGTCTCTCCTATGAACCTGTGAGCAGAATTCCTGAGGACAAAACCGCTTTAGCCATCATCATTGTGTTCCTATCCCTGGAACAGACACCAATGTGTCTCAAATGAGACTTCACAAATATTTGCTGAAGAAATGAGTGAATCAAGCTGGGTAAATGAAAATAAACCCATGGGGAAGACTAACTGGATTGTAGAATGTAGGGAATAGGTGGGTCCAGGAATTCTGTATAATTTGAGGTTCAAATTAGAGCTAATTGGGCTAGTGGTAGAATAACATCTGGGCAGCAGTGGGTTTTGCTCTCTGATTACACCTGCATATGTATAATCAGACATTTTTATTCTTCTGTCAATATTCCCTCAGGCTAACCTGGAGGTCACTTATGGTCAGTTCCCTTTGAGGCTGAAACACTTCCTGTGTCTCTCTGCTTTGGGGCATTTTCTGGACATCTGAGTGTTTTAATCCACAAGTGAGTCAGGACAGAAGTATGGAGAAGTTAAAACTTCAGGAGCAATTGTTAACCGATGAGGGATATTGTTGTTGGAGAAATACCCCACTTCCTGGACCATCAGTGGGAAGTTCTAAGATGTGCTCTACCCAGTTTCCCACAGTTTTCAGTGGGCTTGAGTCTTGGTTTCCCATAGCAGTGACCCATTCCTAACGTACCCTTTATTGACTCTCCTTCCTTTCCAGTCTCTCCTCCAGGTTTCCTTGCAGGATCACCTTCTCAAAAAACTTCTTGCACCCAAAACGTTGATGCTGAGTCTAATTTTGAGAGAATCCAATCTAAGTCAATAAAATTAATAAATTTGACTTTTTCTTGCTCTGTGACCTTGAGTAATTTACTAGTACTTCCATCTCTAATACTGTCTATTTGCTCATTTATAAAATAGGGGTAATGTAGTTACATTTTTATGAAAACCTTATTGAGCAATTATATTATAGTTCAGTAATTAATAGCTATTTCTAGGTAATATGCACACCTTGCACACTGCTTCCCTACTCACATTTCTAATAAGGGATGACTCCACATAGATGACCATACATCAATGCAATCATGAAACATTAGAGGGTTAAGTGACCGTACCTTGGCTCCTGATTGGCTAAGCCACCAGCCAATCAGGAGCAGGGGGCTGTACAGTGCACAATCCTGCCTCTCCCTCTGCCTCCGCACGGCCTGGGGAACGAGCGCCATGGGCCTGGAGAGCGGACGCTGCGCTGGTGGTCCTGGCAAGCCCGCGGTGCCTGTTGCCCAGGCCACGTGGAGGCACGGCAGGAAGGCCTGCCACCGCCGTACTTTGCTGTGGGTGCCTGGGGTCTGAGATGGCGAAGGGAGCGAGTGCAGGGGTCCCAGATCACTGGTGCACATGCGAAGGGTGGGGCCACGGGAGGCCGGGGGGAAGACCGGCTACCCTTCTTAGCTGCGGGTGCTGGGGGTCCCAGATCATGAAGGGCGTGCGGCGCATGGGGGTTCCAGATCGCCATGGTGGAGGGGCCAAGGCAGAGGCTGTTAGGGGTGATCAGGCCAGGAGGGAAAGGCAGTTGGGGGTGATCAGGCCAGGAGGGTTGGGCAGTTGAGGGTGATCAGGCTGATGGTGGGGGCAGTTGGAGCTGAGCAGGTGGGCAGAGGGGACCAGTTGCAGAGTGGTTAGCAAGTAGAGTGGTTAGGGGTGATCAAGCAGTTACACAGGTGAGCGGTTAGGAGCAGATTGCGAGGGGGTTGTCCAAGTGCCAGTTTAGGCCCAATCCCACAGGGATCTCAGATTGGAGAGGATGCAGCTGGACTGAGATACAACCCCCGCCCCTACCCCCCGCGTGCACGAATTTCATGCACTGAGCCACTAGTGTGTGTGTGTGTGTGTGTGTGTGTGTGTGTGTGTGTGTGTATACGGCTCCATGCTATACATTAAATCCACAAAACTTATTTGGAAGTTTATATACTTTGACCAACATCTCCCTATTTGCCTCCTCAGCCCCAGCTCTCAGCCTGGCATCAACCATTCTACTTTGTTTCTATTAGTTTGGATTTTTTAGATTCTACACATAAGTTATATCATATAGTATTTACATAGTATTTGTCTTTGTCTGGCTTATTTCCCTTAGCAAGTTCCTTCCGTGTTGCAAATGTCAGAATTTCCTCATTTTTTATGGCTGAATAATAATCCACTCTATCACATTTTCCTTATTAGTTTATCTATTCATGGACCCTTCGGTTGTTTCCATGTATTGGTTGTTGTAAACAGAGATTCAATAAACATTGGGGTACAATGATCTCTTTGAGATAATGATTTAGTCTTCTTTGGATATATACCCATAAGTGGATAGTGTATTATATAATTGTTTTATTTTTAATTTTTGAGAAAACACCATACCTTATTTTTGTAGTGGTTGTGCCAATTTGCATTCCTACACACAGTGCACCAAGATCCCCCTTTTTTCACATCTTCTCCAGCACTTGGTATCTTGATAAAAGCATTTTTGAGCAAAGACATAAAGTGAGTAAGGGCGCTAATCATAGGGTATTCCCAAGAAGGAGCAGACATGCCAAAACAAAAACAAAAACAGGAGCCTTTCATTTGGAATTGCAGTAAGTTCAGTGAGGCAAGAATGGAGGACGAAGGAGAATGAGAGTAGA
The DNA here is from genome assembly GCA_027563665.1 of Antrozous pallidus. Taxonomy (NCBI): domain Eukaryota; kingdom Metazoa; phylum Chordata; class Mammalia; order Chiroptera; family Vespertilionidae; genus Antrozous; species Antrozous pallidus. The sequence goes on along the minus strand of CM050520.1, from coordinate 78,428,143 downwards.
TTATTTTTTGCATCACTAAGGCAACAAGGGCAAGATTGCATTGGGTTTTTGTAGGACATAGGATGAACTTTGGATTTTACTTAGAGAGAAAGAGTCTTGAGCAGAGGAGAAATATGATCTGAATTATGTTTTAAAAGGGTCATTATGGCGGCTAAATGAAAAAAAGGCAGAGAAGCAAAAATTAAAGCCTATAATCCAGGTAGGAGGCTGGGGGAGAAGTGGTTTGACACAAGTAGCATGGAGGTGGAGAGAAAGTGTTGAGTATATCAAGAAGGATTTGCCATGGGTTGGATGTGGGGTACAAGAGAAAGAAAAGACTCAAGAATTAGCCAATGTTTTTTGGAGTAAATAACTAGAAGACTAAAGATATTATTTACTAATATTGGGTTGGAGGAGGAATAGACTTTTTGGGATAAAGCAAGTGTTGAATTTCACATGTAAATTTTGTAATGTCTGTTATTTATCACAGCAGAGAACAACATACTGTATCGGCTACATGCATCTATTCTAGAGCCTGATTTCTTGGTTCAAATGCCAGCTTTGCCACTTACTTGCTATGTGACCTGGGCATACTTATTTCACCTGTCTGTCTTAAGTTTCTCCATTTTTGCTAGCGCATAATCATAAATTCTTATGAGGATTTAGTGAATTAATACATGTATGGTTCCTGATACAGTGCACAGCACAATGTAGGTACTATGTAATAATATCTACACTTTTAAATATGTTAATTAGACTGGGAGACTTTCTGGACAAAGCCACGATGGCAGGGCTGGGGTAGATGGAGTTAGGGGCAATTAGGCTGGTAGGGGAGGGTAGTGGGTGCAATCAGCCAGCAGGGGAGCGCAATTGGCAGTGATCAGGCCAACAGGGAAGGGCAGTTTTGGGTGATCAGGCAGGCAGGCAGAGGCAGTTAGGGGTGATCAGACAGGCAAGTGAGCGGTTAGGAGCCAGCACTCCCAGATTGCAAGAGGGATGTCTGATTGGAGAGGGTTCAGGCTGGGCTGAGGAAAACCCCTTCCCCGTGCATGAATTTCATGCACCGGGCCAATAATGTCAAATAAAATATTGAATAGGCACACGTATGAGTTTTCAGTTCAGGAGAGAAAGTAAAAATCTGGAGTCAAAGCATAGCTGCTATATCAGGCGTCTAAGGAGGTCACACAGACAGTGAAAGCAGATAGAGAAGGGTACATCCCTGGAGACCAAGTCTTGGATCACTCCAAGGTTTATAAGTGAAGAAAAGGTAAAGGAATCAAATCTACAAGTTGTTGATTCCTTTTTAAGAACTTTACATTTCTTGTACGCTACTTGGAAATTCAGCTGAGTGACTCACCAAAGAGAAGCATCCACTTGAAATTGTATCTGTGGCGGGGCCCGCAGCAGAGCCTATCTTAAAATAACACTTGTCATTCCAGGAATGCGGCGGTGTGTCAGAAACTGTCAGCCCTGCATCACACATTTCATTCCCATGAATGACTGGGGCAGAACGTGGAGACATGATGATTTTTTCAAGAAGCCCGGGACAGCTAAAGGAGTGTGAGCCTTCCAAGTAGTCCCCTTGGAGGTAAGATATGTATTTAAAAGCCACTTATTGCAATGTGCTGCTTTTTTTGTCTAAGTAATTTTGGGGATAGGTATCAAATAACAAAGAATTAAAAAAGAAAATCAGTATCTATCCTTTGCAGATTATATCTGCTATTTTATTGTGGTAATATATAACATAATATTAGTGATTTTAACCATTTACAAATGTACAATTCAAAGTTGTACATTGACAAAGTTGTGCAACCATCACCACTCTCTAGTACCAGAGTTTCTGTTTGGAGTGATTGATAGCTCACCATTTTCTTCTCACTCCATCCCCTAGTAACCTCCAATCTACATTTTTTCCTCCTATGCATTTGTCTATTTTAGGTATTTTATACAATAGTTATCCTTTTTTTATATGGCTTATTTTACTTATCATACTATTTTTAAGTTCATCTATGTTGTAGCATATTATCAGAGCTATATTTCTTATAGCTGAATAATATTCCATAGTATGTGTATACCACATTTTGTTTATTCATTCATCGGATTGTATACCTGTTTTATTTTTTATTTGATTTTTTCTTTCTTGATTAAGGTATTACATATGTTTCCTTATCCCCCTATTGCTCCCCCAAACCCCCACTCATGTCCTTACCCCTCTGGTGTCCGTATCCATTGGTTAGGCTTATATGCATGCATACAGGTTGATCTCTCCCCCTTACCCCATCGTCCACTACCTTCCCTCTGAGGTTTGATGGTCTGATAGATGCTTCTCTGTCTCTGGATCTGTTTTTGTTCATCAGTTTATGTTGTTCATTATATTCCAGATCATGTGACATTTATGTTTCTCTGACTGATTTATTTTGCTTAGCATAATGCTCTCCAGTTCCATTCATGCTGTTGCAAATGGTAAGAATTCCTTCTTTTTTACAGCAGCATAGTATTCCATTGTGTAGATGTACCACTAGTTTTTAATCCACTCATCTGCTGATGGGCACTTAGGCTGTTTTCAAATCTTAGCTATGGTAAATTGTGTTGCTATGAATATAGGGTGCATATATTCTTTATGACTGGTGTTTCTAGTTTCTTGGGATATATTCCTATATTACTTGGTCAAATGGGAGTTTCATTTTTAGTTTTTTGAGGAAACTCCATACTGTTCTCCACAGTGGCTGCACCAGTCTGCATTCCCACCAGTAGTGCATGAGGGTTCCTTTTTCTCCATATCCTTACCAGTACTTGTCACTTGTTGATTTGTTGATGATAGACATTCTGACAGGCGTGAGATGGTACTGCATGGTCATTTTGATTTGCATCTCTCAGATGATTAGTGACTTAGAATATTTTCATATGTCTCTTGGCCTTCCTTATGTCCTTTAAAAAAAGTATTTAAGTCTGTTGACCACTTTTTATTGGATTGTTTATCTTCCTTTTGTTAAGTTATATGAGTTCCCTGTAAATGTTGGAGATTAAACCCTTGTCAGAAATAACATTGGCAAATATATTCTCCCATGTAATGGGCTTTCTTTTTGTTTTGTTGATGATTTCTTTTGCTATGCAGAAGCTTTTTCTTATGATGTAGTCCATTTTTTAAATTTTATCTTTATTTTCCATTGCCTTAGGAGTTGTATCAGTGAAGATAATGCTTCAGCATATGTCTGAGATTTTGCTGCCTATGGATTCTTCTAATATTTTTATGTTTTCCTGACTTATGTTTAAGCCCTTTATCCATTTTACATTTATTTTTGTGTATAGTGTAAGTTGATGCTCTAATTTCATTTTTTTTCCCTGTATCTGTCCCATTTTCCCAGAGAAGAGATTGTCTTGACTCCATTGTATGTTCTTGCCTCCTTTGTCAAATTTAATTGAGCATAGTGGTTTGGGTCAACTTCTGGGTTCTCTATTCTATTTCATTGGTCTATATGTCTGTTCTTGTGCCAGTACCAGGCTGTTATTGGAACAGTGGCTTTGTAATACAGCCTGATATCTGATCCCTCCTACTTATCCTTTTTTTCTCAGGATTGCTGCAGCTATTCAGGGTCTTTTAAAAAAATTTCAGGTGAATTTTTGGAGAGTTCATTCTAAGTCTGTGAAATATGCCATTGGTATTTTAATAGGGATTGCATTGAATCTGTAGATTGCTTTGAGTAACATTTTAATGATGATGATTCTATCAACCCATGAAACAGTATATTCTTCCATCTATTTACATCTTCCTCTATCTCTTTTTTCAACATCCTGTTGTTTTCCAACTACAGGTCTTTTACCTCCTTACTTAAGTTATTCCTAGGTATCTTAATTTTTTTGGTGTGATGGTAAATTAGATTTTTTAAAAATCTCTCTTTCTGTAAGTTCACTATTGGTGTATAAAAATGCCATAAATTTCTTGGCGTTAATTTTGTATCCTGCTACATTGCTGAATTCATTTATTAAGTCTAATAATTTTTGATGGATTCTTTAGGGTTTTTTATGTACAGTATCATGTCATCTGCAAAAAAACAAGCAAACACCAGTTTTATGTCTTTTTTCTTCTAATTGGATACTTTTTATTTCTTCTTGTCTAATCGCAATGGCTAATCCTTCCAGTACTATGTCAAACAGGAGTGGTGAAAGTGGTTATCCCTATCGTGTTCCTGTTCTTAGGTGAAATGGTTGTAGTTTTTGCACATTGAGTATGATGTTGGCTGTAGGTTTATCATATAAGGCTTTTATTATGTTGAGGTATGATCTGTCTATTCCCATTTTGCTGAAGGTTTTTATTAAAAAATGGTGTTGGTATTTTACTTATAGGATATTTTTCCTTACATGATATTACCCCACTGTCCCCCCCCCCCCTTTTTTTTGGTTAATAGGGTCTTTTGGAAATTTTATCTTGCAGTCTTGGTAATTTTAAATTTTAATTTTTGCACACGAATATTACTGCTTTAGGTTCTTTGGACATGTAGAAAATTCTTACTCCAGAAAAGAAAATTCCATTTGTAAAACCAACTGCAGGACACCCATGAAAAAACACACATGGTGTCAAAATAAGCCAAAGGAAAATCATTTAGGCAAAAATAAAAAGAATCCCAAGTCTATTTTGCAGAGAGGATCCCTTTGTTAACCTTTGGTCGAGAATGTGTTTGTGTGTTTGCAGAGAACAACTTCAAGACCATGTGGGTTCCTGCGACTGTGAGGAACTGATGGGTCTGTTCCAGCCATGAGGATGGTCCAGAGATGGCGGACGCTGATGACACCTTGCCATGCTAGCAGTCGGCAGCTGTGCATTGCTGCAGGCGGCCCAGGATCATACCAGAGAGGATGGATCTTGCATTGCCACGATGTGTCCACCATCTGGATACCATTGCTGACATGTACACATGAAGAACTACTTGACATTGAAACTGGGACTCAGAACAGTTGGACGTTGAAACTGACAAACTTTTTTTGCTCTTGTACGTTTGTTTTCAGTATGCAGAGGCAAGATATTTTTGAAGAAAAGAAACAGGGGGAAGTGATTGATATAGAGGCAGTGTGGCCTCGAACAGGCTGTCAAGCTACAGGGGGAAGGCTGGAGTGGAGGGGAGGCGGATGCTGGAGGAGATCAACCGAAGGACTTGTATGCATACATATGAGCATAACCAATGAATGAAAGACACTGGGGCGGGGAGGGGGGCAGGTGGGGACATGTGCTGGGGGGTAAGGGAGGCTGGGGGGGGAGGATATTAGGGGGGAGGAAAACATATGTAGTACTATTAAATATAAGTTATATTGTAAATAAAATTTAAAAATGGTGTTGGATTTTGTCAAATTTTTTTCTGCATCAATTGATATGACTATGTGATTTTTATCTCTCCATTTGTTTATGGGATATATCATGTTTATGGATTAGTGGATGTTGTACCATCCTTGTATTCCTAAGATAAATCCTATTTGGTCATGGTGTATGATCTTTCTGATGTACTGCTGGATCCGATTTGCTAGAATTTTGTTGAACATTTTGGCATCTATGTTCACGAGGGATATTGGCTTATAATTCTCTTTCATTGTGTTGTCTTTATCTAGTTTTTGTATTAGAGTGATGCTGGCTTCATAGAATGAGCTTGGAAGTGTTCCTCTTGAATTTTTTGAAGTAGTCTGAGGAGGATAGATTTTAGTTCTTCTTTGAATGTTTGGTAAAACTCCTCTGTGAAGCCACCTGGTCCCAGGCTTTTGTTTGCTGGAAGCTTTTTGATGACTGCTTCAATATCCTCCCTAGTTATTGGCCTATTGAGATTTTTAGATTCTTCCTGGTTGAGTTTGGAAGGTTGTATTTTTCTAAGAATATGTCCATTTCCTTTAGGTTGACTAGTTTATTGGAATAGAGTTGTATTTTTTGACAATCCTTAGTATTTCTGTGGGATCTGTTGTTATTTCTCCTGTTTCATTTCGGATTTTGTTTATTTGGGTCCTCTCTCTCTGCTTCTTGGTGAGCCTGGCTAGAGGTTCATCAATCTTGTTTTTTCTTTCAAAGAACCAGCTCTTGGTTTCATTGATTTTTTGTATTTTTTTCTGTCTCTATATCATTTGTATGCCTGTTTTAAACTCCTTTAATTATATATCTAAAAGTAGAATTGCTAGGTCATATGGTACTTCTATATTTAGTATCAGCTAAACTGTTTTCCACAGCTGCTGCCTTGCTTTGCAATCCCATTGTATGAGGTTCCAGTTTCTCCACATACTCACCAACATTTGCTATTTTTCTTTTTCCCTTTCGGATTATAACCATCTCGTTGGGTGTGAAGTGGTATAGTATTGTGGTTTTGATTTGGGTTTACTTAATAACTAATGATACTGAGCATTTATCATGTGTTTACTGGCCATTTATATAAATTCTTTGGAGAAATGTATGTTTAAATTTATTACTCCTTTTTTATTTGGGCTGCTTGTCTTTTTGTTAAATTGTAGGAGTTCTTTATATATTCTGGAAATTAACACATTATCTAATATGGTTTCCAAATATTTTCTCTTTTATCTATAGGTTGCCTTTGTATAGAATATACTTTTCTATTTTTTATATTTATTTATTTATTTATTTATTTATTTATTTATTTATTTATTTCAAGCTTTTTGTGTCTTTGGAACTAAAGTGAGTCTCTTGTAGACATCACATAATTGGGTCATTAAAAAAATTCATTTTCCAATGTCTGTCTTTTTATTAGGGAATTAATCATTTGAAGTGATTACTGATAAGAGAGGACTTATTTCTGCTACTTTACTGTTTGTTTTCTCTCTGCCTTATAACTTTCATGGTGGGTGTAAATAAATTTTTGGGCTAAAAAAAAAAGAAAGAGCAAAAAGACAATATTTTTCCCAGTAAAAAAAACAACAAAAATCACTACAATTATTATGACAAAATATTTTTTAACCTCTAAGCAAAACTAGTTTAAAAAGATGCCCTCTGTGCCCTAATCAGTTTGGCTCAGTGGATAAGCATTAGCCTGTGGACTGAAGGGTCCCAGGTTCGATTCTGGTCAAGGTCATGTACCTTGGTTGCAGGCACATCCCCACTTAGAGGGTGTGCAGGAGGCAGCTGATCAATGTTTCTAACTCTCTATTCCTCTCCTTCCTCTCTGTAAAAAAAAAAAAAAAATCAATAAAATATATTTAAAAAAGGATGCCCTCTGTGAGCTCAAGACCCATGGGACTTTAGTACTGTGGTTTACTACCGCGCCCCGCCCCCCCCGGATTGATTCTAAAATAAAAAGCTGGAAGTAAAAGAGAAATCATCACCATTGTTATTCAACAACACCAAACTCCATAATTTTCAAATATCCTATTTAAATTAATATGTGGTATTTCTAGTGGGCTTTGTGCTGGACTCTTGCAATTTCTCATTTTGATGGAAACTTACAGTCAGCAGGGGTAATATACATTAACTACATGACTTCAAGGAGCCTTAATACATTTCATTACCTAATGAAGACTTCAACCACTGGTGTTCATTTATAGATATAGTCATCCAGCTTTTTTAGAAGGTCAAGAAATCTTAAATATTCCTAAGCATTCTTCTTTACTCCTTCTTCAAAGACTTTTTTCTCTTAAATTACTTGCAGGGCTTGAGCATAGGGCAGAAGAGTTCTGCTCTCTCCACGGCCACCGGAATAAGAGAACTATCACTCCACTTTGACTCATATATTTAACTTTGCGATATGTTAGAACAAACAAGAAAAATTAACTGAAAGCCATTTTCTTTTTTTCTCACAGATATGAAGCTACCCTGGAGAAAAGGAGTGAGATTTAGCCTTCTCCACTAAAACAGAATAGAAAAAAATTGAATAACTATTTTTTTCTTTAAAAAAAAAGCAACAAACAGGCTCCCAAGATATAAAACATAGACATGCAAAGCTACTCAGTTTGAAGTTATAATGAAGGGAAGGTTGTGGCCTTGAATCTTAGAGCTGTGGCCTTGAACGTTAGCCTTTATTCCACAATTCTTCCTACCAGTAAACTCTAAACTCCAGGCAATTTCAAAAATTCTAATTGCTGGGCTTTTAAAATTATTGACAGACCAGGTGATTTCAATGTGCAGCCAAGGTTGGAACCATTATAAGAAAGAGGGAGCCATTGAAATAAAGTCTATTTTTCCTTTGACTGTGATGATTAATATTTTTCTACTCTGGAAAACAGCCATAGATGGTAGAAAAAAATAGATAGCTGGATTAACATAATTCCTTTTGATTTGCTGTCATTTCACAAACAACAGGGTTAGAACAGAGAGTGAGATTTTTTTTTAGGTCATGAAAATGTTAACAGACTGTGTGTTGAAAAAGAAAGCAGCCCATATGTTTGGAGCCAAACAACTTGCTCTTTTGTAATTTGACTCCTGAGGAGAATATTTTTTCAGACAAAATTATGCCAGAAGTCAAAAGACAGAGTAAAATTATAATAATAAAATCCTATTCCCTACTTTGGAAAGTTAAATGATTAGAAAAAAAATCTATGGGGAATATCTCAATCCTCTCATTATGTCTACCCTCCATTCTATCAGGAAAGAACAAAGGGAATTAATTAAGAGGCATGTAAGAGAGGACACCTCTTTGTCCAGTTATGATTTGAGGAGATCAAAATGTTGCTTTCTTTGAGAATCAAAACTGTAAAGCATTTTTTCACCACTCCATTACAGGGAGCTCTTGTCTTTATTAGGCATATTTGAGCTGAAACAATGTAATAAATTTAGATAGTAAAAAAACCACACACATGGCGGAACAAAACGCCATAGAAATTACCAAGGTATAAGCTGGTAATGAGCATATTTTAGAAATTGGTGCAGTAAAGATATGCTGAGGTCCGGTAGTAAATTTTTGAATAAAAACAAAGATACTGTTTTCCAAAGGAAAGAGACTTGAGGTCACTCTAATTTTTAAGATTTCTTACATTTTCCCATAAGGAAATGGCCTTTTGCCCTTTTAGTGCATATTGAGAACAGGTAGAGAAAGGAATCCTGGGAGGGGAATTTTTGTTTCAACCCAGCGAAGTCAACTGGCGAATGAATACTTCTTGGCTCCTTCTCACCACAGGGAGACCCAGGCCTGACCATGTTGGAAAATGCATCATGAACCAAGGTGCTGATGAAGATGGGGAAGATTCTGCCAGCAGTGATTTCTTTTTTCTATATATATATATAGATCTATCTATCTATCTATCTATCTATCTATCTATCTATCTATCTATCTATCTATTTCTACCTATCTACATATTTATATATTTCAGAGAGGAAGGAAGAGGGAGAGAGAGATAGAAACATCCATGGTGAGAGAGAATCATGGATTGGCTGCCTCCTGCAAGTCTCCCTTGTGGGAATGGAGCCCACAATTTAGGCATGTGCCCTTGACCAGAATCAAACCTGGGACCTTTCAGTTCGCAGGCCAATGCTCTAACCACTGAACAAAACCAGCTAAAGCCTGCCAGCAGTGATTTCTACTTTCATGTGGAGACTACCTATGCAAGTTATTACATTTTTCCATTATCCTCCCATTTCTAGCTTTTACAAGTCACACTTTAAAAATGGAAATAAAAAATGGCACCATTTCTAGTACTCTGTAGGTGTCCTATTACTTAAGTTCTTTGTAACATGATCATTGAAACATGTCTTTAGAAACCTGAAAATATTATGTTGGGCAAACATGGTTCACATCCACTGACAGAGCCAACACCATTAGGTTTTGGGTGCAAAGAAGAAAGAGCATCTTTAACCAAGACCAAAAAGGCAAATAATATCATAAAGAAAGGAAGGGAGGAACTAACAGGAAGGGGCCGAGAAGGGGCAGAGAAGTAATGATTGAGAATTTTCATCTCTGAGATATGGTGCATGTGCTTATGTATTTATTATCACCAAATACATGGAGGCTCAGATAGGTTAAGAGACTTGCCTAAGTTTGCTCTGTTAGAGAGTCAGGGAACTACAATTAAATCCTGTTCACTTGATCTCCAGATTTCTACTTTTTTGTACTATGCAACACAACTATCCCAATAAAAATAATACAAAGTAAATCACATAAATATGCAAATCAAAAAGCAACGTGCAAGAAGACACTGTAACCTATTCATTCTAAACTTCTCATTGTCTGGATGGGCTCAGGTGGAACAGATTGGTCTAGAATTTGAAGGTGCTGGAGCTGAGTGTTCAGATAAGTAAGGCACTCTAAGGGGGAAGATTTAGGCTCATGCATTAGAGCTTCTCAGATTAGACATCTTTGATCCACTTAAAAATCAAGAATTTTCAAGTACTCTTTGGATTTAGAATTGTCTTGAGAACTATTTTACTCAGATTAAAATAATGTTATGTATGACCACTTACTAAGGAAATTTAAAGTTTTTATATGTACACTAGGGGCCCGGTACATGAAATTCATGCACTGGGGATGGGCGATCCCTCAGCCCAACCTGCCCCCTCACACATACGGGAGCCCTCAGGGAATGTCCTACTGACACCTCACCCCCAGAATGCCCAAGGCCCTGCAATGGAGCCAATGTCTGGCTCTGTCCCAACCCTACCCCCCTCCCCCCCCCACCAGCTCATACCTGGTTAATGTGGGGCTTGGCCCCGCCCCCCTGGCCCAGGCCTTCTCCCTGGCCAGCACGTGCTGGCCACCTCGGCCCCACCCCCCACAGCCCTGGCCGCCTCAGTCCCCCTCCCCCATGGCCCTGGCCACCTTGGCCCCACCTCCCCGGCCTTCCTTTAGGCCAGTGGGTGCTGGCCTCCTCGGCCTCAACCCCCCAGCCCGGGCTGGGCACTCACTGCCTGGCTCTGCCCCAGCTCCTGATTGGCTGGTTGGTGTGGCTTGTGAGAGTGGCCTGAATGGAGGTATGGTCAATTTGCATATTACTTTTTTATTAGATAGGATAGCTCATAGTATCTCCATAATGACTCTGTGGTGAAGTTTTAGCTCCCATTTTAGATGAAGCAAATTCTCAGGAAGGTTATGCAACCTGCTCAAATTTAGTTAGTAAGTTGGATAATGGAAATTCTACCCCAAGTCTGTGTGTTTCCAGGATTATTACTGTTCAACCGCACATCTGATAATGTATAAACTCATTGTTGTGTATGCTAAGCTGATAAACTAATAATTACTTAATATTAATTTTTCTATTTATATTCTATTTAACACAAATGAGATCATAGTGTTGTGCTCATTTTTAACACATCTTGAAGATCTTTTCATAGCAGCATATAACATTCAACCTCATTTTTTAATCCTTATAATTTTTCTATTACATGGGTATATTTAATGGATCTCATGTTGATGTGTATCTATCTAGTTGGTTTCCAGCTTTTTGTTTTAACCAACAATGTTGCAGTGCACCTTCTTGCTCATAATTTTGATATGGGTCCTTTGAAGAAGTGTCTATTTAAATCCTTTGCCCACTTTCATTGTTGAGTTACTTGTCTTTTAATTGTCAAATTGTAAGAGTTGTGGATACTATACTCTTATCAGAAGATGATTTATAATATTTCCTTCCATTTTGAAGATTGTATTTCTACTTTCTTGAGGTTATGCTTTGAAGCACAATAATTTTTAGTTTTGATGAAATTCAATTTATCTTTTTTTTTTTCTTTTTGGTGGCTTGTGCTTTAGGTAGAGAAACCACTGTCTAATCTAAAGATTTGTACCTTTGCTCTTAATTTTTGATCTTATGTAGATATTTTATCCATTTTGAATTAATTTTTAAAGATAGTGTGAGGGGTCCAACTTCAGTATTTTGTATGTGAATATCCATTTATCCCAGCACTATTTATTTAAAAGGCTATTGTTTACCTATTGAATTATCTTGACACTGTTATTGAAAATCAATTGTCTCTACATTTATGGGTTTATTTCTGGACTCTCAATTCAATCACATTGATCTATATGTTTATCCTTATGCCAGTGCTACACAGTTTTTTATAATTGTAACTTCGAGATAAGTTTAAGGTTGAAAAGTGTATCATCTAATTTTATTCTTTTTGGAGATTTTTTTGCTATTTAGGTCTCTTCCACTGTTTAGGATCAGCTTGTCAATTTCTGAAAAATAGTCAGCTGGGATTTCAACAAGTATTACTTTGAATCTATATATCAATTTAGGTAATATTGCTTCTTAATAATATTAGGTCTTTCAGTCCATGAACATAAGATATCTTTCCATTCTTTAGCATATACTATTTTAATTATTTGTAGTCTTTAGTATACTACTCTTAGACTTCTCTTGTTATATTTATTTTAAGTATTTTATTCCTTTTGATGCTACTATAACTGGAATTATTTTCTTGATTTCATTTTCATGTTGTTCATTGCTAATTATAAAAGTACACCTGATTTACTATATTGTTCTTGGTAATATTCAAGGCTACTGTGAAGCTGGAAAAAAAGAAAGATGCAATATGATAAGTTAACACTTCACAAATATTGCTGTTTTTGCTAATAGTTTGCTATATTTCTTCAATAAAAACTCTGTGGATTACAGAAAGCCTTTTGTTAATTTCTAGAGTTATGAAAAAATAGATTCTTAATTTTTTTATCAGTTTTAACTTTTTATGGAAGAGAAGTCTTAAGGTCCTTATTCTACTATTTTTCCTGGTATTATTCCAATTTTAACTTTAAAAATATGTTCTTATTGATTTTTTAGAGACAGAGCAAGAAAGAGGGAGAGAGAGAAACACGTACCAGTTGCCTCCCACATGCACCCCAATTGGGGATCAAGCTCGTTACTTGGGCATGTGCCCCGACCAGGAATCCTTCAGTACATGGGACAATCCCAACCAACTGAGACACACTGGCCAGGGCCCCACTTAACTTTTAAACTTCTTTGCAAATATTAGTCTAAGTTCCAAACATTCACTTTACAAATGTAATTCTGAAGGCTTTATTTTGTTTCTGGGGGAGGATCTGAGTTTCTTTTACACTGCTCACAATAGTACAGAGCTGGACTAGTTTTACGCATAATCATAGAAATATCCTATTATACAATGTAATTTGAGGAGTATTAATAGGTTCTCCTAACTCCAGACTACCTTCTTATCAGCTTGCCACCATTGAATCTCCCGCCAGTAGAGGCACTAAATTATCACAGCACAAAGGTCTGGGCACTAGAGGCTCTAGTTGGAAAGTAACAATATCATGAAGCACTCATAAAACACTCATTTGAGTGACACCTTGGTCCTTGAAATGATAAGACATCAAACAAATAGCAAGATGCTGAAGGGAGTAACACATAGCATGTCTGAGCTTAAATAGCCAGTGGGATAAGGCAAACAGAAGTCGTAAAGTGAGGTGGAAAGATAATAGATGAGTCTTGTAATTGAAAAATCTAACCTCAAATTTACTCCCCATGACTTTGTGATAATAATTAAATTGAATATCTTTTTTAGTCTCACAGTCTTTTTAAAAATATATTTTTTATTGATATCAGAGAGGAAGGGAGGGAGAGAGAAACATCAATAATGAGAGAGAATCACTGATTAGCTGCCTCCTGCACATCCGGCTCCTGGGGACTGAGCCTGCAACCTGAGCATGTGCTGTTGACTGGAATCGAATCTGGGACCCCTCAGTCCACAGGCCAATGCTCTATCCACTGAGCCAAACCAACTAGGACTAGTCTCACAGTCTTTGTTGGTACAATGCATAAAATAACCCTTACCATGTAGGGTTGTGAAATATGTGTGGTGTAGAGGAAATGCACAGTAGTTAATATTAGTTGAATCTGGAGGTCCAGATATGACATAAACAGAACCATAGTAGGTAAAGTGAGGACTGGAAAGTCTGTGACTGAGGACAGACTGTGTCATCACTTTTTTTTTTTTTTTTAATGTAAGCTCCCAAATTACCAGAACTCCACCATCTAATTCATTGTTGAATTTCTCTGCTTATTGCAGGAACTAACACACAGGAGATGCCTTATAAGATATTTGCATATCCTTTTGTGTCTTACATCTTCAGGAAAAAAAAAATTCTATAAGCTCCAGCTGTAATCATATAAGGAAGGGTGGAGAATATCTGGCCTGTGGGCCCTGTGAGGCCTAAGAAATCATTTGGTCTGGCTCTGCCAAGGCATCAGAGGTAAGTTAATAAAATGTTTGACCAAATATAGCAGGATAATTCTTAAATTGATAATTTTGTATGGGCCACAAATGATGTCATAAATATCCAAATGGACCTTAGCAGAAAAAGGGTTTCCCACCCCTGATTTAGGCATTTAATTACTCCCATTAGGAATACTTCCCGACAGCTTTTCTAATTACCTCTGGTTGCAGCTGGAGGTAACTGTTTTATCTTAGCTGTTTTATCTTAACTGTTCCTGGTGCAGCATTTCAATGGTAATTGTACTCAAAAGGGGTGCTTCCTCTGGCTTAGCTATTGTTAATGCTGAGTTCCCTTAATAATTAATACCAGCTCTCACTCTAACCAACCTGACAGACAGGCTGTTCTGCTTCTTCTCTTGCTTTTAATTGGACCTTGTGAGCTGCAAACTGCACAGTGCAAAGAAGTTAAATAGCAGGCTTTGGCTGACATTTCCTTGTTGATAAAATTCAGCAAGCTCAGCTTCAGGAATGTTCCAGGAAGGAATACAGAATTAATGTTGATTGAAGGGACAAAAATGTTCCCATAATTCTTCCCTCCCCACCAGTGTCTTTGTAGTTACACATTCAATGGGCTAAAGTATAGGGTAGGGTAGGAGACAGTGATTCCCAAGTGGAAAGATAGATGTTTGTTATGACCTTGTAAATGGTCAAAACTGTGCATTTATAAAGCAGGTTTAGCATAGCTTCTTCAGAGCTCTAGCCAGCAATGATAAACATAAACTCAACAAAGAACAGCCAAATATTTATTTAATATTAATCTGAGTATCTGGGCCAGCCACACCACCTCCAAGAAGCAGAGTTAGAGGAAGACTGAATGCATTGGGGTAAATTGTGATAATCATATGTCAATGCCATAGGCATAGCCAAGAAGAATGTAGAATATTAGAAACAGAGTAAAAAAGAGCTTCAGAAGCAGGAATTTCTCACATGTGCATGTGTGTGTGTATCCATTAGACCTAAATTTTATCAATTGTATGCCAAGAGAATGGAATAGCTGCTGAGAAGATGACAAAATTTAAAAGTCAAGTAGATAGCTAAAGAATTTTTTAAAAATCAGTTTAAATGTAATCTCACCTTTAATTTTTGTGTTTTAGGTGAGTGTCCTAGCAAACTTCATTTTCCAAAGTGGAAAGATGTCAATTTTCATGTGGTCTGAGTTAAGGTAAATATCTATTAGCAACAAGCTAAAAATTTATGTTTAACCCAGGGCCTGTCACACCGAAAGTATCTATTGAATATTTATGAGCAGTTAAACTGGGTATCTCACAACATATAAATGATTTCTGTGAAGATTATTTATTCAGTGGTTGAAAGGAATATGTTCTTAGAGTAAAGAAAATGAGTGAATTTTTTACCTTAATTAAAAATGAAAGAGAAAATCAGCTATCATATAGATGAACTGTTACAAGTAAAAAAAACCTATAGTCCTTGTGATTTAGGAAAAACTTACTTTCATATTCATGTACTCACAGCATATATTTTTTTTACTCAGAAGCTGTGACATCTGCATCAGTAAATTTTACTGTGAGGATACCTTGATAGCTTTCAATACAAACTTTCTTTTCTCTCTTGTTACATGTTGGTGGCTCCAGGTCTATGTGTGTAATTGTACTGGGTATCGAGGTAGAAGGCGCAGTCCCTCATCTAATAGAGGGCAACAGCCAGAGAACTGGTGAGAACTTCTGGAGCCTCTCAAGGTTTCTGCTCAGAAATGGTATGTGTCACCTCCATTCCCGTTTGCTTGGTCAAGTCATGTCATGTGGCTAAGTCCAAAGTCAATGAAGAGGTAACATATACTACTCCCAACATCTACTGCACAGCGAGTCGCAGGTCCAGACTAGGGCTTAGGGTCCCCAGATAAAATGCCAGACTTTCAGTTACATTTGAGTTTTAGTAAAAAGCAAACAAATTTTTAGTATAAGGATGTCCCAAATATTGCATGGTGCATATTATTTGTAATGTTATTGACATCTGAAATATAAGCAGTTGGCATTTTTATTTGTTAAGTCTGATGATCCCAGCAGGGAGGATTAATCCCCCTACAGAGAAGATGATATTGAATAATTGGGAATAAAAATAGAATCTACTGTTGTACCTCTGTATTGTGATACTTTTAAATTAGTTAAGTAAATTAATAGTTAATAATTGCTCAGCAAGTCAGCTTGCTACTCTGTGCTCCATAAACTTTCCTCTGTACTAATCTAATCTAATGTCACTTGGCTTCATATTAATGACAAAATTACAATGACCTTCAGGCCTCTGTCCAAGAATTTAGCTCTCCTAGAGCTGTTTATACTTACTCTCACTCAGGTCCACAAACAAATTTGTCACTTGAACGCCAGGAAGCACCCACCATCACCTTTTCCTCTTCTCCTGCAACTCCCACTTACAGACCTCTCCTGACTCAAAGACACTTGAAGGGGTCTCATCACTCCTCTGCCAGTGCCTACCTTGAGGACACTGTGTGCTAAGGGTCCGGGTCTCATTTTCCTCCAAAGCAGCGGTACCTCCGAGCACCAGGCGGGGGTTGGGCCCCAGAGAACGACGGGAGAAACATCCTCTCCTGGCTCGGTTACTACAACTGGCCCCGGACCAGCTCTAAATAGGCCTGAGGTTCCACAGTCTTTCATACCAACATGTTTGCCAGCTTCTGCCCTTCACCCTTCAAACTGCAGTGTTTCAAACTCAGTCCCAGGAACTTTGGGCTTACTCCCTGGAGCGGAGCTTTTGGATGTTTTGTATGGTCCGGGGTGCACACCCACGAAGTTGTTGCCCTTCCTATGTTTTCTGTACCCTACAATGAAAACACGTCACCTCCTTCCTCTTTCTTCTACATCGTGTGCTTGTGCTTGTCTTTCCCATCCTTTCCTTAGCTTCCAGGAGTTTAAAGATAATTGATTTCTTTCCCTAGCAGGTTTCATTCCACCCCCAACATGGTAGTGAACTTCATGGTTGATTTTCCAGTATGGATTCTAATTATTCCTCAGGGAGGAGCAGTACTGTGATGGGAAATTGACCTAAGGCAATCCAATCTATGTTGCCTGTGGTGGGTTTTATGATCCATTCTGGGCAATGTAATGTGGGAGAGTTTTGTTAGAAGCTGCTAGGAAAGGTCATTTTGGGGCTTTAGAGAGAATGATGGGAACTTATTTATCTCTTAAGTTTGAACAAGAGAGCACATGGTGGTAAATGCTGTGGGCACCATACTTCAGCCACGAGGGAGTGAGAGGTAAGAAGAAGCCAGTGCTCTGGATAATGGAGCAAAGGGACAACCCGTGTCTTCCATGACATCACTCAGCCTGCAGTCCCGTCAGTTTGAGGATTGCTCTACCTCTTTGTCATCTAACAAAGATTGCTGTTCAAGCCTGTTTTACTTTTCTACTTGTTAGAGCTGAAGGCATCTTCACTAACATATTCCTCCCACCCCTACCTCATCTCCTGCCCACTCCTGCATGTATGTCAGGATTGAGTTTAATTATAATTTTCTTGAGATTGCTTGAATCTGGGTTTGAACCTTGTACTTCTGCGCTCATAGTCTTTAGGATGTTGTGTCATTGCTTATAACAGTCTATGCCAAGTGCTGGACTATAATTATGAAGGGCAGGAACTATTTCTGTCTTGTCCATTAGTATATCACTATCGCAACACCAGCCACAGAGTACATGCTTATCAGAGGCTTGCTGAAAGAGAGGTTCTAAGGCTTACTCTTTGATGTTCCAATATCACCACATTTAGCCACTTGAACTCAGCTCACCTTCACTGCCAAGTTCCTGCCTCTGGTTGGTTATGGCAATACTGTTAGCTCTTTTCATTAAGTTCATTATTATTCCAGCTCCCACTGTAAAGAATGCTCTCATCTTCCACCTCATGTACCCAGCTAGTCCTTCTGGGTTCCCTGGCTATTGACTTTCCTCACCTTCTAATTGTCCCTATGGCCATCTGGCCAGCCTAGCACCATTGTTCTGGTTCAGCCTTAAACTGTCCCCTTTCCTCAGCCCTCACCAAAGGAAGTGTCTTAGTCCTGAGGTAATTACAAAATACGAAATAAAAAAACAGATTTCATATGGATAGTTTATCTCTTCCTTTAGGTTTAAAGCAGGGACAATAAACTAATGGGGTTGACAAAATACAGAGCCCAGGGGGTTGGGAGTTCTTCAAACATTCCATCAAGGAACAGTGCATTCTTTTCATGTAGCCCAGGTGGAAAGCTGAAGTCATATTAAAAAAAAATACAAAAACAAAACCAGAAGTTAGCTTGGATCTTTCTGTAACACATACACATTAAAAGGTGGCTACACTGTGACAGACTGTCAGACAATCTTTGGTGACACGAATAGTGAGAAAAACTATTCTCTATTTTTCCCAAGCTCACT
Source organism: Antrozous pallidus (assembly GCA_027563665.1). Taxonomy (NCBI): domain Eukaryota; kingdom Metazoa; phylum Chordata; class Mammalia; order Chiroptera; family Vespertilionidae; genus Antrozous; species Antrozous pallidus. The sequence continues at coordinate 78,409,660 of CM050520.1, read as the reverse complement.
CTATGATCATTATAATAGAGTTATCAGAGTGGTATTGTGAGAACAAATATCCACTGCATTTTATTTCTGAATTTATCTGCAAGGAAAATCATATATGAATATACATATACTGAGCGGCCATATTATTATGATCTCTGAATGCATAATATCTGGCAACTCAGTGTGTGTGTGTGTGTGTGTGTGTGTGTATTTATATATATTAGAGGCCCGGTGCATGAATTTGTGCATGGGTGGAGTCCAGCCAGCCTGGCCAGGGGAAGGGAACATGGGTGATTGGCCAGCCTGCCTGCTGGTCGAACTCCTGGTAGAGGGTACAATTTTCATATTATCTTTTTATTATATAGGATATACACTAAGTGGCCAGATTATTATGCATTCAGAAATTATAATAATCTGGCCATAATGTGTGTGTGTATGTGTATATCTATATCTATATCTATATCTGAAAATATTTTCAATTCATGCCAAGCATGGTGACTTAAGTAATAAGCAATATCCAGGGCTTTATTTTCAGGAAGAAAACAAAAGCTGTTTCTATCATACATTCATTTAGGTTAATAAAAATGTTTACCTTCTGTCCAATGCCTTCTGTGTGTCAGAGCTTAACTTACATTATCTATAAGGTTTCTTTTAACTTTTCATTAACTACCAAACAAAAGTACAGAGGATCTTACACTCAACCCCCACATAGCCATCACTCAACTTCAACAATTCGCAAAATATGGCCAGTCTTGCTTCATTGATATTCCTCTTCTACTCCCCTCCTTCTCTTATCTAATTACCTCAGTGAGAGAGGCACTATTGCTAGCCCCATTTAGGATGGGAAAATGAGGTTCTGACAGATTGAAGGGTGTTCTGGTTACACATGGCAAACCCTGGTAAAGCCAGAGATTGAGCAAAGGTCTGTGTTACATCAGAGTCACAGGCTACACTGCTTCTCAGCAAAGGTACCAGATGTGGATGTCAGTCAGGTGCCCATATACCAATGTCTTGAATAAATTAAAAAATCAAATAACTAGTGTTTGTTGAAATCTAATTTGATACTCACTATGGAGATATAATTTAAATGTCATGCAATTCGCCATTTCAAGTGTATGATTTAATGAGTTGCACTACCATCGATGTCAGTCACTTTTGACTATTTAAATCTGCTTTATTCCCAGTGCCTGGAAATAGTAACTAGGATATTATGCATTTAATAAATAGCTGTTGAATAAATGAATAAAAAGTAAGATTTAAGAAATTTACTGTATAGTTGTTTATAAGAGATATATACATATTAACAGAAAAAAAGACATAGTTTATAATAACATACTAAATGTATTCATTCCAAAGATCTTTATTGAATGCCTAACCTCCTCCAGGTGAAATTACTTTTGAAAGTTTTATTCTCATCCTGGAAGTAATGTAACAAATTCAAATATAGTGATTGGAATAGTTTGTTATTATTGAATATACTCAGTCTCTTAATATCTATATAAAGGATATCAATATTGTTTTACTTTACAAAAATTTCTTGCTTTTGATAAGAAGTGGATAATATATAATGTACATTTGTAGCACATGGTCTGGAGTCTCCTTCTAAACGTTAGAATCTAAAGAGATGCCACTGAGACTCTGCACCAAGGCTTTTCTAGATGTTGGGTTACTGTGGGAAAAAGCTTCCAAAAACAAAAGTCATAATTTGAAATTCAGGGTCATGAGATAGGTATGAATTCACAGTCATACCAAGAGTTTGATTTTCTAAAATATAATTTCAGCTTTTGAAGAAAATAAAGTATGATTTCTATTTTAGTAAATAAAATTTGGAAGCATTTGTTGAGCTTTGTAGAGTGAAGAGAAAGTAGCTTTCAAGCTGTATGATAATAATGTTAAGAAATAGAAGCATGTTAAAGTCAGTTCTTTTAAAAACATGTTAGTGATCGAGCTCAGACTGCAGCTTAAACTTTATTGATTTTTTGACATTAAAAAAGTCTGATCATTAACAATCTGCAGGTATTTTAACTTTCTATTGCATTCCTTTATTATGGAATGAATAGTTGTGAGATAAAATAGCTTCATCCTATCTAAAGAAGTAGGAAGAACAAAAAAGAAGAAACCAAACTTCTGATTTTATAAAGTTCAAAGTTCACTTGGATTAGACTTTGAATAATGGTTTTCTTCACATTCACTAGAGAAGCACCTACAACCTAAACTGCTCAGAAAAACCTAACCATCAAATGTACATTTCTATGTACTTCTAAATGATCATTTACTGCAGAAACTCTTATAACATTTTTAGATAGTTCTGTGTTTCTGAGGAAGTAGCAAATGTCTCTACATTGTCTGTTTCCACCTGAGTCCATCAGTTTTAAGTTGTCCAGAACAATATCTAAACCTTGTGAGTTTCAGCAGTAAAGAGAGCCCTGTCTATGGCAGAGAGCAGAAAGTGTGGCTTCACTCAGGGGGAGCACTCTCACTCTGTGTGCGTGATTAAGCATGGCAACAGATGCTAAACGTGCCCTGGTGAGACAAGACAAGGAAGCAATGTTATGGGTGATTGATTATCTGGGTTCCTGGCTTACTGGTCTTGGGACCAGCAGCCAGGAAAGGTCAGGTCCCCTCGAAAGTTTGAGACTGAAACATTTTGAAATTGCCAGACTGTGCATACCCTCTTTTCTTAAGTAATTCTCTACTAAATGTGTGCACTTGAATGGATATATATCTTTGGGGACTGGCCATTTTTTAAAATCTTCTTTCTAAAGCCTTACCACCCAATCAGGGAGACTATAGAGTCTCACGCCTCACGCCAACAAACCCTGCCGTTTGCATTTTCCATCATTAATGTATGCATAAACTTAGTAACATTGACATTAAAGCCAAGACTCCCTAGTGATTGAGCCACAAGTCCCCAGAGCTGCCCTTCTCTCGATTGATTCACAGGCCGCCCTGGCCCCGCCCCTCGATCCCAGCCCCGAGCAGACCCACCTGATGCTGAGCTTCTTAAGACTCCAGGGCAGGGACCAAAGGCTCAGCTCTCATCCAAACCCATTCCCCTCAGGTGCCCCCAGCCCTCCCCCACCCTGTCTCTGTCTCTAGAGAAGGCTTCTGAGAGTCCCATTCTGGCTATGGGCGTGGCTCACTGAGGAAACGTGACCACACCCACCACGCCACTCAGGCCCCCAGTGGCAGTTTGGTGTCTGGGCCTCAGTGAACTGAGAAGGAATTGAAGTCACTTTTTGGACATCTCTTAGCCTCCTTCAGTGTCAACAACACTGCAGTGAACAAGTGCTCAGAGGCTGAGTCTATTCAAAGGTGGAGCAAGTTGTATTCCATTTATACTTTGGGCAAAACGGAAAGATGGTGGCGCCCTGGCACTACTACTAAGCAACACCTTGGGGGCAGCCACCTTACAGGAAGTGCACTTCCCTGGGGCAGAGGAGATGCCCTGGACCTAAGACTTTGGATGAAAAATTGGAAGTTTCTAGAGGCCAAGACTGAAGAGATGGTGGTCAGACCTCACATGGCTCCCAGCAGGCCTTTCTGTCCTGGAGAGATTTGGGCATGGGATAGGCTGGGGTGGGATTGAGTACGGCCAGTCTGGAAGACGTTTGGTCAGACATCTGTTGTAGAGGCAAAAGCAATGATGAAGGCAGGGCTCTGAAAAATATAGGCCCAGGGGTTCACTGGAAAAGTGATTCTCTGTAATCATGAGGACCCAGAAGTTGGGAAGTAAGAAAAATTCCTCCTGCACAAAGACCAGTAATACTTTTATTATTTATGTATTTTAAAATATTTATTGTTGAGCCCTAGCTGGTTTGGCTCAGTGGCTAGAGCATCAACTTATGGACTGAGAGGTCTTCTGGTCAGGGGCACATGCCCGGGTTTTGGGCTCTATCCCCAGGGTTTGTGTGTGTTGGGAGGGTGTGGGTGCAGGAGGCAATCAATCAATGATTCTCATCATTAATGTTTCTATCTCTTTCTCTCCCTTCCTCTCTGAAGTCAATAAAAAAATACATTAAAAAAATCTTTATTGTTGAAAGTATTCCATATGTCTTTCTTTTTCTCCCATCAACCCCTTCCAGCCTACTTTTTTTTCCCCTACCCCAGACCCTCACCATCCCCCTGTGTGCATCCATGGGCTAAGACCAGTAATGTTTTCATTAATTGCCTATTTGGCAGCCAGTGTTTTAACTACATGTACTTCTCACAACAAAGCTATGAGGAAAGATACAATGAGGTATAGTTAAGGTGTTGAAAGGCACACGACATAGGATTCAAATCATTCAGGTGTGAGTTCCCAACACATACCTAAGCATTATTCAAGATGAAGGGTAGATTTCATTGGAACATGAGGGTCCTAAGTGGTGGTAAGAGGATAAGATGTGCACTAAGCTGTCTTCACCTGGAGGGGTGAAGCTTTGAAAGTTGTGCGCAGCACATAGGTCTCACAGCAGCCTGGCCAACCTGTCTTTGCTTGGGTCCTGAGTGCTCAGTCCCATGATGTTGGAAAAAACACTAGTAATTTTGGCAGCATAAATGAATACTGCATATGTACAACTATAGCCTACATATTTAAATCCAAGAGTGACTTGTAAGAATGTTCAGCAAATGATTAGCATGTGATAACACCAAATTTCACTTGGTAATCGGTTCTGTAATCATATAGCATGACTTTTGTACAGCATTTTTAACATGTGTACCAATCAGTGTTCCAGTTGTGCTAAGCCAAAGCCTAACTTTGTAGACATAGTATGTATAAATGCAAAATTATGTATATACTATAAGATACATTATTGTAACCTTAACTTTAAAATGTGGATAAATGGAGAAGAGTTAATTTAGCCCAGCTGACCTGGATATCACAGTTAGATTCCCTGTGGTGCACATGCCTGGGTTGCAGGCTTAATCCTCAGTAGGTGGCATGCAGGAGGCAGCTGGTTAATGTTTATCTCTCATCATTGATGTTTCTATCTCTTCCTCTCCCTCTCTGAAACCAATAAAAATAAATATTTTTTTAAAAGTTAATGTTAAGCCCTAGCTGGTTTGGCTCTGTGGATAGAGCATCTGCCTGAGGACTGAAGGATGCCCAGTTTGATTCTGGTCAAAGGATGTAACTTGGTTGTGGGCACATCCTCAGTGAGGGGGTGTGTGTGCAGGAAGCAGCTGATTCATGTTTCTCTCTCATCAATGCTTCTAACTCTCTCCCTTCCTCTCTGTAAAAAATCAATAAAATATATATTTTTAAAAATCCATGGAAAAATATCCCGAGGGTGGGGCTTGGGCTGTGAGTTAAAAAAGAAGAGTGAACCCTCACCAGGCCATGCTGCACCCTGACCTTAGACATCCATTCTCCAGAGCTTTGAGATAGAATTATTATCACCTACTCTGTGCAATTGTGTTACAGCCTGGGCAGCCTGACACACTTCCCTCTGGTATGAGGTGATGCACAAAGGCTATGCATACAGGGCTCAGTCATTGTCCCTTTGCACTGCCAAGTCTGTCAGAAATGGAAAGAGGTTAATATTTTACCCCATTTTCAAGCCAACAAGGTAGCCTGCCTATTTCAGGGATGCTGAACAAGACATGAAACTGTTGGGACTTAGACAGAGACATTATTATTCACAGCACAACAGGTGGCAAGTGCTTCAGGTTCCCATGGCTCCTATGGCCCCAGACAGTGTTGCTCAGTGGTTGAGCATCAACTTCCAGTCAGGGTACTTACCCAGGTTGTGGGCTCCATCCCTGGTGGGCTTACAGGAACCAGAGAGGAGGGAGCCCGATTTTGGGGTGCATCACCCAAGAACCACCCTCTTGCAATCCAGGACCTCTTGGGGGATGTCAGAGAGCCAGTTTTAGCCGGATCCCTGCCACAGGCTAGGCCAAGGGACTCTACCCGACCTCTAGTCCATTGACTCCCCACTTTGGGTCTGGCTCCCCACGAGGGCTCTAGCCCATTGGAGAGGTCATGGGTCTGACCCTTAGAGAAACTTTTCTTTTTTAAAACTAAAACTAAAACGTTTTTAATTTTGTTTGTTTTGTTTGTTTTTTTTTACAGAGAGTAAGGGAGTATAGTTAGTTAGAAACATCAGTGAGAGAGAAGCATGGATCAGCTGCCTGCTGCACACCCCCTACTGGGGATATGCCCGCAAATAAGGTACATGCCCATGACTGGAGTCAAACCTGGGACCTGATGCTTTATCCACTGAGCCTAACCAGTCAGGAATTACAGAAACTTTTCAACTCAATTAGCTAAATGATGAGAGGTGCAGGACCTACTGGCTGTGGCCCCGATGTCTGGCGCCCCACAGGCCCATCTGCTTAATATTGATTTCCAGTAGAGGTAATGAATTTTCCTGCTACCACTCTTGGCTGAGAAACAGGCCGAGGCTTCCCTCCTTTTGGGTGGACAGTAGCTCCAGGGGAGGGAGGGAGGCAAAGAAGCAGCTCTGATTGGAAGAAGGAGGATCCTGCTGCTACAGAGATGGAAACATCAATGATCCAAGAGGATCTTCGATCGACTGCCTTATGCACACCTCACATGGTGGAGTGAGCCTACAACCCAGGCATATGACAGGGTTTCAGAGCAGTCTGTGACTTCCAGGTTCACTGGTTGATGCTAACCACTGAGCAACACCAGCCAGGCCTATTTTGTGGATTTTAAAATGTGCAATGTGATACATTTAAAATCATTTGAAATCCAAATACAGTGCTAATAATAATACACATGACCTTCATCTACTCTGGGTAAGACAAAGGTCTGCAAACTTCCTGTGTAAAGGATTTGGTAGTAAATGTTTTGGGCTCTGTAGACTATACCATCTTGGTCATAACTACTCAACTCTGTCTTTGTAACATGCAAGTAGCCAAAAACAATATGTAAATGAATGTACATGTCTGCCTTCCAGTCAAACATTAATTATGAACACCAAAATGTTCATTTCATATTATGTTTACATATCAAAAATATTGTTTTCTAACTTTTAAAAAGTGAATAAAAATTATTCTTATCTCATGAGACATATATAAACAAGCAATAGGCAAGATTTCATCCACTAACTATAAAATGCTGACACCTGGCATACAGATAATATAATGACATATTCTCCTTTATCACATTTATTTCCTTCTTTAATGTAAAACATTTAATAAAGTAAGTCAAAAGTTAAAAACTCAGATGTTCTACATGATGATGAGCAAACCAGTGACCTAATGAAAAACTCTTGCTCTTGCCACTGACTTAGCCAAACTGCAGAAGTGTCCTGTTTTGCAGTTATTCTGCAGTAGTCCTCTCTTGGGCTTCTGCTTGGCCTCCATTTCCCAAATTAGTGCTTTTCTAGTCTCTCTTCATTTGTGTGTGGCCTAATGCAGAACCCGAACCCTGAACTGGAATCCTGAACCATGAGGGACGTGAAAGGGGTTCCCACATCTGAGGACAGACTATCAGTAAGCAATGCTGGATGGATGAGTTAAAGGTTAATCCACACTACTTAGCAAAGGATGCCTGGCAGCAAGGAGGCAGGGTGGCCTCCTGGTACTGCACAGAGGGCCCACCAGGTGGCGCTGCAGTACCAAACACTCCTGGCTGGCCAGCCTGGCAGATCTGGTCTCAGATACCCACATGGGTGACGGGGACAAATCTGGGGGCGGACCCCGAGTCACAGAACCCGCTGGGCTTTCTGGCTTGTTTTGCTGCCCCATCCGGGTCCACCAGGATCCAGTGGACGGAGGAGCCATTAGAGGCCTAGGCCAACTGGTATGGATGCCACCCTCACCTCCAGACCAATTGCATCTGCCTGGAGTACAGGCCACCATCCTGCAGGCCCTCATCTCTGGCCTGTGATTGGATCTACTTGCTAATCTGAGGGAGGAGTTGAAGCTGCTGAGGGGCAGTGCAGGGTCAGACCACCTTCCTCAGTGGAGTGCCCTCTAGCTCACCTGCCCAGCGCCTACTGCCTAACACCCTGTCGATTCCCGCTCCCTCCCACCTGCACAACTGGGTACTGGTTCCAGCCTATCTGCCACCTGCTGGGAGCCCGGATCTGGAGTGTCCCACCTGGTGGTGGCTGTAGTGGGAGTGAAGGCTTCTTTCAAAGGTTGAACTTAGGCTTGTCAGCTACTTAAGACACTAGGATTGGGGTTTCCCTGGGCCTTATTCTGGGGGAAGCCAAGGGGTCACTTTCCAGACGGGTGAGACTTGGCGAGCCCCTGGGTCCTGGAAGAAAGTAAGAGAGTGGAGAGGCTCCATCAAGTCACCACCTGGAACCAGGAGCCTCAGTGTGAGACCAAGAGCCCCAGGGCGGGCTCCTTTCCTGTGCACACCTGGTCCCCTGACATTCTGGTGCAGGTTGCACTTGCTCCCTGGACCTGGTTGAGTGGTGGCTGCTGTGCTGACAGGGGGCAGCTGGGGTCAGAGTTCCAGCCAGACTCCAGCAGGGGCCCCCCAGTCTATTAAGCCAGGCAGTGAGGGGTCCTGCTTCTCCAGGGCTTGTGTCTCAAGCCAGGGGACAAGACGGAACTGTAGTCCCCAGAAAGTTAAATACCTAGTCAAACAGGGTATGTGTGTATGTGTGTGTTTGTTGAGGGATAGGGGGTGAACAGGGAAGGGTAGAGAGGAGAGCTGAAGGAAGGGAATGGGCAGGGCAAAGCTTATGCTAGGCTCTGGGAATGTTTGCCTAAGAGGCAAGTCACCATGTGAGCCTATATACCACTTGGTGTTTATTCAGCAGTGACTTACAAGGATGATTATTAGATTTTGTTTGGTTGGTTAGTTGGGTGGTTGGTAGGGAGGTTGGGTGGTTGGTAGGGTGGTTGGTTGGGTGGGTGGGTGGTTTGGTTTCAGAAGAAATAAGAGTGAAAGACAATCATCAGTCTTTACTGAGAGCCCAGCAGTGGCCTGACTGGGTCTTGTCTGGTTAGGGCTGCTCTTCTCAGGCTGAGTTTGGAATTGTCCTGAGAGAGATGGCAGCACTTCTTGCACTTCTCCCTCCTGTGGGCTGAGGGTGGCATCCTTGCTGCCTAGCAGGCTGTCTGTCCACTGGGCTTAGTGGCAGGAATTATTCACACTCAGCTCCCTTCCCCACTGGAGAGAATAGGTGACTTGTGGCTCTCAGTCTTGCACTAAGCTAATGTCAGGATGGAGCAGACCCTGCGTGGAAGTATTTCTGCTTCACAAACCATTTGAGTGAGTCAAATCATATCTATTATGTTTTTAACTGTTAAGGCAGAAGATACAGCCACATTTTCATTCGATGTTTACCAGAATTGATTTTTACCTAAAAGCAAATAAAATTCACTTGTTTTTCATACCTGGGAAGTTACTTGTTGAATTTTATTAAAAGTGATGTATAGTGCTTAACACACATGTATTTTCTGAGCTTATAAAACAACCTTTTCTTTCCAATACAAAGGATAGGCAATTGATGTTTTGAAAAGATAATGCTAAATTTACTCTTTTTGGTTATACGACAGTTATTAAGAAATGTTTAATAATATCTACCAAAAGGTTATAGGATAACTTTAACAGAGATTTTGTACTTTTGAAATGAGTAGTATTATAAAAATGTGTTTACATTGTTGTGAAGTGTTGCTACCATAAAGGTTAATCCAAGGAAATGTTTATTATTGCTGAGATAGTTAGAAGATTGTAGAAATTGGAACCTACAATTAGTTTTTTAAGACTTTGTAGAAAACTTAAGAGGTCTAAGTTTACCCTCATTCTATAGATGTAGCTCGGAGACCCAGAAAGGTGAAGAGAAAGCCCTAAGACCACAAAGCTACTGAGTAGCAGAGATCGAACGAGAACCCAGGGCCAGCGCTCCTTCTACTGTTCCTGTCGGCCTTTGTAGAGCCAGTTGTGGTTAACTTCTTTCCAGAGCTGTGACTTAGGATATCTCAATCCTTTAAAAATGTTTTATGTATAAATATGCCCCTCTTGTGGTCTAGATAGCATTATTCAGTTATATTGCCGTGAGAATGGCAAAAACCATTTTAAAGGAAAATTTGCTGTGCCCAATGTCTAAAGTTTACCAAGACTGAACGTTGACTGAAGACATCAGCCTTCCAATGTGGAATTCTTCAAACACAGCCTGATCTGTGGACCTGAGGCATCTTGCCTAGGAGCCTTTCTTCACAGTGCCTGCCTGCCCCCAGCCTTGCCCTGCCCATAGCCCCTGCCATGCCCTGTCCCCGGCCCTGCCCTGCCCTCAGCCCCCTGTCCCATTATTTTGTCCAAGCAGACCCAGCATCTCCAAACCCCAGTATTCTCATTCAGGAGCTGCTGGAGTGCATGAATGCATTTTAAAGGATATTTCAAAACCCAACGCACTTTTAAGTGTCTCAAAGGTAACTGGATGGTCACTGAACATGGATACAAAATGCACTTACACTAAAAAGAGTTCCTTAAATGTTAAGGTTAGGTTTTTTTCTCATTATAAAAATAATACAGGATCATGGGCAGAAATTTAAAAAGAAATAGTATAAAGTAAAAGAAAAAACTTCTTTCCAGTATCCACGGTTAAACATTTTGAACATTTCAAAGTATTTCCTTTTGTCTGTTATAAATTTATATATCCAAAAACCTTTTTGAGATGATACTATTTATTCATTTTAATATATTTGTATTGATTTCAGAGAAGAAGGAAGAGGGGGGTAGAGATAATAATATCGATGACAAAGAATAATTGAGCAATTTCATTCTACATGTCCCCTACTGGGGATGGAGCCCACAGCCAGGGCCCTGGCAGGGACGCCATGCATGACCTCCTGGTTCACAGATCAATGCTCAACCACTTAGCACACCTCCAGGTCAAAATGATACTATTTATTACATGTGAATTCTGGTTTGTTTTCTTTTAGTTATGGAATATGCATTCCACTACACCTATAACACTTATTTTCCCATTTATTAAGGCACCGTTTATTTTTCCCAGCTTTATTGAGAAATAATTGATATATACCACTGTATAAGTTTAAGGCATACAGCTCTGTGGTTTTATTTACATACATTGTGAAATGATTATAACATCGGGTTCAGCTCATAATCATCTAAGATGTGACAAACCAATATTGAAATCTCTAATGTAATTTGAGTTAGTTTTTTCTTCAAAGTCAAACCTACGATTCTTACTGTTGCAAAAATGTGCTATTTGCAAAAAATGAGCTTACACTTGGAACTAAAGTGTAGGGTGTGGTGGGTCTGCAGACTGGAGCTCTTGACCCCTGTGCTTGCTCACATGCAGTTTTTTTTCTCTTCCAGACTTCACATGAGGCTGGTGATGGATGTGCTGCCCCTACTGGACAGGCCCCACAGTCTGTCTTCACACCACTGGGTGGCAGAGCTGAGCCCGCTGTGTACGGCCGTGGAGCATTTGAAGTTCAGATCTCAGTTCTATCTCGGCAGCCCTGGGGTTGACCTCAGCAGCAGCGTGCACAGAGCCAATGCTGGCCTCTGGGGTGTGCTCTGTGTGGGCCCAGCTCACCCACAACTTCTCTCCCCCTACATCTCAGCCACCTTCCCTGTCCTTCTGCTAGAACCTCTGGTTCTCTCAGAACCTTAGACTGCTCTCCCACCATGAGCGGTGTGGAAGCTTCATATCACAGGATGGTGTTCTGGGAAAACTGGTATGAGAAAAAGAAAAGAAAAAAAAAAAAACACAGCAGGATTCACCTCAATCCTTTGGAGTCCAGGGCCCCATTTTCCAGGACCTCACCAGGGATGGGTTTTGCCTCAGCATTTCAAGGGAATATGCCCAGGCCATGGCTTTAGAGCCAGGCCAGGAGAGGAGAGGGAAGGGTCCAGAGCAGCCCCACTTTAGCACCCACAGGCCCCTGGTCCAGTGCCCTCTGAGTCATTCCTTTCCTGCTCACAGAGCAGTGCTAAGTCTCATTGACTTAAAGATGAATCAGCTCACCACTGTGCTGGTCACTCACCAGGTTCTCACTTCTATCCCCAGTCTGCCCGCTGCTGTCTCCCTGGAGTCTGCAGTTACTATGTTGTCTGAGACCTTGGTTCTAGGTGGACAGCTAGCCATAAACCTGCTCCATCTTGGTGGCTCCAGAATGATGTGTCCTCTTCTTTTGGGAAGAAGAAGGGAAGAAAATGGGTCTGGACAGCAAGTAGTCTATCTGGAGAAACGCATGGACAGTACAATATTTTACTTACAGTACATGAAGTGCTATGTGCATTGGCATGAGGTACTATTATTTTATTATTCTCTCTGGATGTTCTTCCTGGAGAAGGTGACTGAGTTGGCTGGCTGCACAGTACAGGAGCAAGAGGGTGAGTGTGCTGTCCTATGGGCCAAGATGCAATGCGTTTGTGCTGTTCTGTGTTTCTGAGCTTCTTTCACCATGTGAGACAGGTCTGGTCAGAGGCAAGAAGGGCCATGAGTGGCTCCTCCCAGGCCTTCCTGACAGCACTGATCTGTCTGACCTCTACCCTTTGGTCTGTGCTCAGTGCCAGCTGTGTCCACAAGCCAGAGGAGCCCTGGAGCCCTGAGTCACTGTGTGGACAGGATGAGCTTCGATGGCTCCCCTGGCCCACATCATGCATGGGACACAAGGAGGAAGATTTTACTGGATTTAGACACAGAAAATTCCGTTAAGTCAGCCATATATTATTGCCCTATTGTCTCAGTCTTTGATGAACTAATTGAATCTCCCTGACTTAATCACCGAGTAAAGTGGTCAGACCTTTGATGAGTGACACTCTGTCTCTCATCGTTGGTTAACCCCCTAAAATGGGATATGTTGATTTTACTCACCCGCATTACTTTCTTCCATCTTGCAGTCAAGTTGACAGGTAAATTGGAATCATCTCTGGAAGGAGAGAGCTTAGGAAGACAAGGTATTATTTTTATTATAATTTTGAGCACCACTCTGCCGAGTACACAGAGAAAACTTGTTTATCCTTCCTGACCTTTAACAGAGCATAAGTATCTTTTCTGCAGTTGTGATCTGTAGATGATTACAAGGCACGTGCTTCTAAGGACAATGCTGCCTCCTTCATCCTTGTCCTTGGGTAGCATCACCCATGGGCACTGTGCCCAGGACCCAACCAAGACACCGAGAAGTGAATCTGCTCTGTTGACAGGACCCTGGCCAAGCGTTCCTGGAATGCCACAACACGCTCATCCTTGTCACTTGGTGGATGTGGTTTAGTGAAGCAGAGGGTCACTGTGGGAGCTGCCCATGTTGTGTTTGTGAGATGGCTAAAAGGTTTGGAAACTCCAGTAAGAAACCAGGTGGTACAGTGAAGGGGCTGTTTACCCCAGTGATCGCCTTAGAGGTGGCTGAGACATAGCAGCTTTATTAAAGGCTGTGGAAAGCCTATGATGGGATGAGAACATAGCTGTGAACGTCACTGGTCTGGAGGGTGGCCCTCAACTCCACTGACTACCACTTCTTGTGAGCAATTCCTTATACTCATCCCTGACCTCAATTGGACCTTCTGAGCCACAGTCTCTGGGGCAAGACAACTATATCTGGGTCATCCTGTTATTTTTTAACCTTTTGAAACTATAATTGTAGATTCACATTATTGTAAGAGAAAATGCAGAGGTGGCCCACAAGATTTCGCCCGGTTTCCCTCAATAATATCTTATAAAAATCTCACAACCAGGCTATTGACAGTGACCCCATCACCTATGTAGGGCAGGTTTCCGACTCCCTTTGTTTCCATTTTCACGTGTGAGTATTGAGTCCTGTGCTCTTTTATCACGGTCTTTCACTATGTGGGCCAGATAGGGAATAGCACCCTCTGATTCCCTGCATCAAGGACAGTGTCTTCTATTTTTTGGTATATTTTTATTACAGTAAAATATACACAATGAAATTTACCATTTTATCTATTTTCAGTGCACAGTTCAGTGGTGTTAAGCACAGATATATTGTGCTGCTGTTACCACCATCATCTGCATCACTGTTCTCATCTTCTCCAGCTGAAGCTCTGTCCCCACTAAACAACAACTCTGCATTCCCTCCCCCACCCCTGATACCCTCCTTCTTACCTCTGTCTATGACTCTGGAGTCTCCAGGGACCTCATGTGAGAGGGGTCACACAGTATTTGTCTTTCTGTTACTGGCTTATTTCACGGAACATTATGTCTTCAGAGTCCATCCAGATTGTAGCATGTGTTACAATGTCCTATTTTTCTAAATTGAATTTATTGTGGTGAGATTGATTTTGTAGCTTTAAAGTATAGAATTCTATAATACATAATCTGTGTGTTGTATTATGTATCTCACTTCCCACACACCCCTCTCAGGTTAGGTCTCCTTCCATCACTATTTATCCTTTCTAAACCCTCTTCAACACACACCCCTTTCTCTCTGATAATCACCAAACTGCAGTCTGTGTTTATGAGGGTTTTTTTGCGTAATCCCTTCATCCCCCCCTTTTTTTCCCAATATATTTTATTGTTTTTCACAGAGAGGAAGGGAGAGGGATAGAAAGTCACAAACATTGATGAGATCAGCTGCCTCTTACACACCCCCTGCTGGGGTTAAGCCCGCAGCCAAGGTACATGGCCTTGACCGGAATCGAACCCCGGACCCTTCAGTCCGAAGGCCGATGCTCTATCCACTGAGCCAAACCGGTTTCGGCCCTTCACCCTTTTCACCTGGTTCCCCATACTCCCTCCCCTCTGACCGCTGTCAGTCTGTTTTCTATATCTATGAGTCTGTTGCTATTTTATTTGTTAATTTTTTCATTAGATTCCACATATAAGTGGAACCAAACAGAACATGTGTAACTCTGATTGGTTTATTTCACATAATACTCATCAGCTCCATCCCTTCTGTTGCAAAAGGTAAGATTTCCTTCATTTCCTTTGTTTTTACTGTTTAAGTCAGCACCTGTGTGTGTAGAGACCCTACTGGCCTCTAGGGTGTGCTCTGTGTGGGTTCAAGCTCACCCATAGATCCTCTCCCTCTGGATCTCAGTCATCTTCCCAGTCCTTCTGCTAGAACTTCTGGTTCTTTCAGTACCTTAGACTCCTCTCTCGCAATGAGCTGTGTCGAAGCTTCATATAACAGGATGGTTTTCAGGGAAAACTGGCACGAGAAAAAGAAAAAATATAAGCAGGAGTCCCAACCAATACTTTGGAGTCCAGGGCCCCATTTTCCCAGGACCTCGCCAGAGATAGATTTTTCCTCAGCATTTGAGGGGCTTATTCCCAGGCTATGGCTTTAGAGCCAGGCCAGGAGAAAAGAGGGAAGGGTCCAGGGCAGCTCCACTCTGGCTCCCACAGGCCCCTGGTCCAGTCCCCTCTGAGTCATTCCCTCTTGCTCACAGAGCAGTGCTAAGACTCCAGTCTTCAAGACGAATCAGCTCACCACCACGCTGGTCACTCATCAAGTTCTCACCTCTATCCCCAGTGTGTCCACTGCTGCTTTCTCTCTGGAGTCCGCAGTTACTATTCTGTTGAGGCTGTAGTTGTCCTCATTGGGTGGACAGCTGGTCATTGACTTGCTCCATCTGGGTGGCTCCAGAATGATGTGTTCTCTTTCTTGGAAAAGAGGAATCAGAAGGAAAAAAAATGGGTCTGGACAGCAAGTAACTTCCTTTAGAAATACATGGAGAGGAGTTTCTTTTCTCTTAGTACTTGGAAGTGCTATGCAGATTGGCATGAGGTATTTTCATTTTATTGTTCTCTCTGAAAAAGGTGATGAGTTGGCTGGCTGCACAGGTGCAGGAACAAGAGGGTGAGTGTGTTGTCCTATATGCCAAGATGCAAGGTGTTTGTGCCACTCTGCATTTCTGAGCCTGTCTCACCATATGAGTCAGGTCTGGCCAGAGGCAAGGAGAGCCATGAGTGGCTCCTCCCAGGCCTTCCTGACAGCACTGATCTGTCTGACCTCTACCCTTTGGTCTGATCTCAGTGCCAGCTGAATCCACAGCCAGGGGAGACCTGGTGCACTGATTCACTGTGTGGTGAGGACGAGCTTCGGAGGCTCCCTGGCTCACATTATGGACCAAAAGGAGCAAGATTTTACTGAAGGACTTTTTTTTTTTTTTTTTTTTTTTTTACTAAAAAGTCCTTTATGGAAGACCACATTATTACTTTAATGTCTCAGTCTTTTATGAACACTTAGGACCTCCCTGGCTTAACCTCTGAGTAAAATTTCAGACCTTTGATGAGTGATGTTCCATCTCTCATCTTAATTTAACCCCCTAAATTAGGTGTGTTGACTTCACTCATCAGCATAACTTCTTCCATCTCGCAGTAAAGTTGACAGGTGAATTGGAGCCATCTCTGGAAGCAGAGAGCATGTGAAGACAAGGTATTATTTTTTTTAATTTGAGTACCACTCTGCCAGGTACACAGAGAAAAATTGTTTGTCCTTCCTAACCGTTAACAGAGCATGAGTATCTTTTCTGCAGTTGTGATCTGTAGATGATTAAAGGACATGTGCTTTCAATGACAATGCTGCTGCCTTCCTTCATCCTTGTCCTTGGGTAGCTTCACTCCTGGGCTCTGTGCCCAGGACCTAACCAAGACACTGAGAAGTGAATCTGCTCTGTTTACAGGACTCTGGCCCTGTGTTCCTGCAATGCCACAACAGGCCCATCCTTGTCACTTGGTGGATGTGGTTTAATGAAGCAGAGGGTCACCGTGGGAGGACTGTGCTGCCCATGTTGTGTTTGTGAGATGGTTAAATGGTTTGGAAACTCCTTTAAGAAACCAGGTGGTACAGTGAAGGAGCTATTCACCCCAATGATCTCATTAGAAGTGGCTGATCTTATTAAAGGCTGTGGAAAGCTTGTGATGGGATGAGAACCAAGCTGTGGAGGTCCACTGGTCTGGATGGTGGCCCTCAACCCCACTGACTCCCAGTTCTCGTGGGTAATTCCTTATACTCAGCCCCGAGCCCAACTATTTTTCCTGAGCCACAGTCTCTGGGAAAGACAACCAAATCTGTTTCATCCCTTTTATTTTTTAAACTTTAAAAAATGTAATTGTAGATTCACATTAATTTGTAAGAGACAATGCAGATGTGACCCACGTAATTTGACCCAATTTTCCTTAATAATAACTTATAAAAATCTCACAACCAGGATATTGACATTGACGCAATCACCCAGTAAGGACAGGTTTTCTGATTCCCTTTGTGCCCTTTTCCCCCTGTGAGTATTGAGTCCTGTGCTCTTTTATCACATGCATTTGCCATGCGGTTCAGGTAAGGAACAGCTCTACCTGAGTCACCTACACCGAGGACAGTGCCTTTTTTTGTTGTTACTGGTATATTTTTATCACAGTAAAATATACACAATGAAATTTGCCATTTTAATTATTTTTCAGTGTACAGTTCAGTTGCGTTAAGTACAGGCATATTGTTGTGCTGCCTTCACCACCATCACCTCCTTCATTGTTCTCATCTTCTGCAACTGAAGCTCTGTCCCCACTAAACAACAACACTGCATCCACTCCCCCACCCCTGGAACCCTCCATCTCACCTCCGTCTATAACTCTGAAGGCTCCACGGACCTCATGTGAGAGGGGACACACAGTATTTGTCTTTCTGTTACTGGCTTATTTCACTGAGCATAATGTCTTGAAGGTCCATCCAGGTTGTAGCATGTGTCACAATGTCCTATTTTTCTAAATTGAATTTATAGGGGTGAGGTTGGTAATGACATTATGGAGCTTTCAGGTATACAGTTCTATAATATATCACCCTTCCCCCTCCCCCCACGTCAGGTCTTCCATCACAATTTATCCTTTCTAAACCCTCTTCTACACACAACCCTTTCTTTCTGATAATCACCAAAGGGCTGTCTGTGTCCATTAGTTTTTTTCTTTGCTTAATCCCTTCAGCTTTTTCACCTATTCTCCCAACCTCCCTCCACTCTGACAGCTGTCAGTCTATTTTCTATATCTATAAGCCTGTTTTTATTTAGATTGTAGTTTATATTGTTCATTAGATTCCACATATAAGGGAAACCATAAGGAACTTGTATTTCTATAACTGGTTTACTTCACTTAGCATAATACTCACCAGCTCCATCCATGCTGCTCCAAAAGGTAAGATTTCCTTTTTGGTGTGTGGGTAAGTAGTATTCCATTGTGTATAATGTACCACAGCTTTGCCTCCGCTTATCTGCTGCAGGACACTTGGGGTGCTCTGAAATCTTCGCTATTGTAATAACACTGCAATGAACATACAGGTGCACGTATCCTTTCAGATCAGTGTTTCAGATTTCTGCAGATATATTCTCAGTTGTTGAAATGCTAGGTCATAAGGCAGTTCTATTTTTTACTTTTGGTGAAACTTCATACTGCTTTCCAGAGTGGTTACCCCAATCTGCATCCCCACCAAGAGGACATGAGGATTCCCTTTTCTCCACATCTTCACCAGCACCTGATGTTTATTGATTTATTGATGATAGCCATTCTGACAGATGTGAGGTGATTCCTCACTGTGATTTTCATTTCTATTTCTGTAATGATTAGTGATGCTCAGCATCTTTTTATTTTGTCATGGTCATTTGCAAGTTCTTGGAGAAATTGTCTATTCAGGTCCTTTTCTCATTTTTAAATTTAATTGTCTAATTTTTTATTACATTCAATTTTATAAGTTCTTTATAAATTTTGGATATTAAGCTGTTACCAGCTGTATCATTGACAAATATGTTCTCCCATTCAGTGGGTTGTCTTTTCCTTTATGTTTATGGTGTCCTTCGCTGTGAAACAATTTTGTTTGATGTAGTCCCATTTGTTTAGTTTTTCTATTGCTTCTCTTGCCCAAATAATATATCAGTATCAAAATATTGCTATGAAAATTCATTGCCTCTATTTTTCTAGAATTTTTATGGCTTCAAATCTCACATTCAAGTCTTTAATCCATTCTGAGTTTATTTTTCTATATGGTATAAGAAGGTAGTCTGCTTACATTTATTTTTGTACATATCTGTCCAATTTTCCCAATAGCATTTATTGAATGAATTATCTTTACCCCATTGTATGTTCTTGTGTCCTTTGTCAGATATTAATTGACCATAAATGCATATGTTTATTTCTGGGCTTTTTATTCTGTTCCTCTGACCTATATATATGTTTCATGCCAGTACCATGCTATATTTAGTACCTTGGCCTTGTAGTATAGTTTGATATCAGGTAGCATGTTTCCTCCAACTTTGTATTCTTTCTCAAGATCAGTGGCTATTGGTTTGGTTTTATTTATTTATTTATTTATGTGTGTTGAGGTAATTTTTTTTTTTTTTTGGTACTTCAATATAAATTTTTGTTATATTTCTTGTAGCTCTCTGAAATATGCCATTGGACATTTTAATGATGTCAATTCTTATCTATGAACTACAGTATATGCTTTCACGTATTTGTATCTTCTTTGACTTCTGCCTTCCTTCCTTCCTTTCTTTCTTCCTTTTTCTTAATTTCTTGTCCTTTCTTTTTTCTTTATTCTGTTACCTTCCCTTTGTCTTTATTTGTTCTTTTATTTTTTTCATTCCTTCCCTCCCTCCCTCCCTTCCTTCCTTCTTTCCTTCCTTCCTTCCTTCCTTCCTTCCTTCCTTCCTTCCTTCCTTCTTCTTTTTTATTTATTTCTTTCCTTCCCTTCTTTCCTTTTTTTCTTTCGTCCTTCCTTTCTTCCTTTTTTTTTGTATGTGTGAATCCTCATCATAGGATTTTTTTTTCCCTTTGCTTTTTGAGGAGGTGTGAAAGGGAAGATTGAACAGAGGGAGGGAGGGAGAGGAGGAGAGAGGTAGGGAGTAAGTGAGGGAGAGAGGAGAGAGCGAGAGCGAGAGAGAGAGAGAGAGAGAGACACACACACACGGAGAGGGGGGGGGGAGAGAGACAATGATATGCGATACATTCATTACTTGCTTCCTGCACTCACACAAAAGGTGGCCAGGGATCAAAACTGTAATCCAGTATGTATTCTTGACTGGAAATGAAACCTGTGAGCACTCAGTGTCTTACTTAACACTCTAACCATTTGGCACACCAGTCAGGGCTTCAATTTCTTTCTTTTTTTAAGTACTGGACTTCTATATCCAGTAATGTAATTTTATGTATTTTTTGATGCAATTGTAAATAAGTTTTTTTTCTTAGTTTCCTGTTAGAGAGTTCATTATTGATTGGTATACAAAAATTCAATTGATTTCTAGATATTTCTTTTGTATCTTGCTCTGTTCTGAATTCATTTATTAGTTCTACAGTTTTTATTGATGGAATCATTAGAGTTCTCTGTATACAGTATTGTCATCTCCAAATGATGACAGTCATACTTCTTCCTTTTCAATTCAAATGCTTGTCATTTCTTCCTTTTTTCTTCTAATTGCAGTGGCTAGGCCTTCCAACACTATGTTGAATACCTATGGTGACAGCAGACATCCCTGACTTGCTCCTGATCTTATGGAAAACGCTTTTACCTTTTATCTATGTACAAGTCTGTAATAGTTCACCTGTATATCAGGTTTTTTTTTCTTATTGACTTCTAGTTTTATACAGTTAAGGTCAGAAAAGATTCTTGATACGATGTCATTCTTCTTACATTTATTGAGATTGTTTATGTGCCCTAACATGTGGTCTATGCAGAAAAATGTTTCACGTCCACTTCAAAGCAATGTCTATTCTACTGCTTCAGGGTGAAATGCTCTGAAGATAACAATTAAATCCATTTGATCTAGTGTGTTATTTAAGGCCACTCTTCCCTTCTTGATTTTTCTGTGTGGAAGATCCATCCATTGATGCCAAATGAGTGTTAAAATCCCCCACTATGACTGTGTTATTGTTGATCTCTCCATTGACGTACATCAAGATTTGATTTACACATTTAGGTGCTTTCATTTTGGGAAAATTCATGTTTTCAAGAATTTATTCTCTTGTTTGATTGGTCTCTTTATCATTATGTGGTGTCCTTCTTTATCCCTTGATATAGCCTTTTTTAACATCTGTTTTGTCAGATACAGTTATTACCTCCCAGGGTGTTTTTTTTTTCATTTGCATTTGCATGAAATATCTTTTGAAATCTCTTTACTATTTGTCTGGATATCTTGCATTCTGAGGTAGATCTCTTGTTGACTGCATCTATATGGGTCTTGTTTTCTTATCTATTCAGTATCATGTCTTTTAATTGCAGCAGTTAAGCCACTTACATTTAAAGTGATTATTCATAGATATGTTTTATTCTTTTAACTGTTTCCCTTTTATTCCTTCTTGACAGTTCTTCTATAGATGGTTTGGTGGTAACACACTTCTTTTGATGTTTCTTGTCTGGGAAGCTCTTTATTTCTCCATCAATTTAAAATGATAGTCTTGCTGGGTGAAGTAGTCTTAGTTGAAGGTCTTAGCTTTTCATTACTTTGAGTATTTTGTGCCAGTCCCTACTGGCCTGGTATGTTTCTGTAGAAAAATAAGCTGACAACCATATGGGAGCTCCCCTGTAGGTAACTGGCTGTCTTTCTTTTGTTATTTTAAGATGTCCTGTCTTTAATATTTGTCTTTTTAATTGTGATGTGTCTTGATCTTTTTGGGTTCATCTCCTTTGTGACTCAGAGCTTCCTGGACTTGTGTGTCTTTTCCTTCACTAGGGTAGGGAAGTGTTCAGTCATTATTTCCTTTAGTAGTCTGTAGTCCCTTAATCATTCTTTTCTCCTGTACTCCTATAATGTGGATGTTGTTATGCTTCATGTTGTCCTAAAAGTCCCTTAAAAAGTCCTCATTTTAAAAACCTTTTTTTTTTGCTGTTTTTGTCTTCTGCAACATTGTCTTCCAAATCACTAATATGATTCTCTGCTTCATCCAACTATTTATTTCTTCTAGTGTTTTCTTCATTTCAGAGCTTGTAGTCTTTATTTCTGGCTGGATTTTTTTGTATGTCTCAAGCATTCTTTTCAAGCTTACTATCAGTTTTTCAAGTTCCCACTGATTTCATCCATTCTTGCTCTAGTTTCTGTTAACATCCTTACAACTATTAAAAAATACAACTCTGTATTTGGTTTACTGCTTGCCTCCACTTCATTTAGCTTTTGTTCTGGAGGTGTCTTTTGTTCTTCAATTCGGGACATGTTTCTTTGTCTTTGCTTTTCAGTTGCCTCTGTTTTTTCTTTGTTTCTGTGTATGAGAATCCAAGTCTTGGTAGTGTGGCTTTGTGTATTAGGTGTTCTGTAGAACTCAGTGGCAGAGTTTCTTGATCATCTGTGGTGAGTATTCCAGGAATGTCCCCTGTGGTTGTTCTGTGAACCTTCCAGTGGTACTTGATTCTTGACTGCTATGGGCCCATGCACATATTGAGTCGATGCTCAGGCTAGTTGGCTGTGACCACAGTGGACCTTGCCTACAGTGTAGGCAAGCTACTGACAAGTGTTGATCACGTGGATCCCAATTCATCTCAGCAGAGTCTGGTCCTTGCCTAGATGTCTCCTTGGTTATGCCTCTTGTGAGGTGAATTGGACCCTGCTCTGATGTGCTCTGAAGCTGGCCATTGGGAATTTTGGTCTGGGGGCTTCCTGGGATGGACTCTGGGGCTGACCACTGTCAGATGCCATATGTGACTGGCCCAGGGCAATCTATTTAGATCTACAAAGAAATTCACAATTTGTGACAGCCTCTGCTGAGGCTGAGTGAGCACAGAAAGGTTCCAAGCAGGGCACCAAAGCTGGCTTTTACTAACATTGAGCCTGGGCACAGGTCACCAAAAGTCCCAGATCACCCCATGTTCTGCTTCTCTGCCTCTATCTGCTGGGTGCCTGTTAGCCTCAGTCAATGACAGAGCCTCTAGAAGTACCCCTACTTCCCATTCCCCACACGCCACCCCCACCTGACATCCCATATCCCACACCACCAGTCCCCAACTACCACCCCCATCCACCAACCTGCACCCCCACCTGGACACGCCACCCCACCTTCCACATCCCATACCACTCAGTCCCCATCCCCACCCTTTCCCCAAACCCCCACCCCCCACTCCCCAGCTGCCACATCCCTCCCTCCACCCCCCTTCCCCAGCTTGTGATTTGACATTTGAAATGATATTTGAGATGTGTCTTGAGGGCTCAGGTAGGATTCAGATAGATGAAGAAGGTGAGAATGTGCTTCAGGTACAGAGAGTGGACACTCAGCCTGAAGGCGGGAGAGATGAAGACTGGAGAGACCAGAGCATATGCCCCTCAGATGCCTGTGAGTGAGGGGTCAGGGCAGGGAAACAGAAGACCCTTCATGGAGTGAAAAGGCAGAAGGGAAAGGGAACCAACCACAGAGTGATCAGAGCAGGTAAGACAGGGGCCTTCCTTGGGAAGGCAGGGCAAGGAAGGTCAGGAAACCAAGGGAGGAGACAGATAAGACAGGGAACCCTGTGAAGGGGAAGGGCTGAGGAACAAGGGCCCCACCATAGGGGGACAGGTAATTCTCCATGGAAGGGTGTGTTTCTCCTGTTACCTATCTCTATCCCATATCCCCCCCTTCCCTGGCCCCTCCATGGATGGTTCCATAACCCCACTACTCTTCTCATAACTATGTGGGGTCCTTTGTTCTCCCTGCCTTGATACCTAGATGGAGGATGCCCTCTACCCCCTGCCCTGACATCTACTTAAGGCCCTGTGCCACATCCTTTGCTGTCTCAAAATAGTGCTCCCTATCTCCCCCTTCCCCTCGCCTCTCCTGTCCATGAAGGGTTCCCTGTTCCTCCTCCTCCATACCCTGTCCCTTCCATGTAGGCTTCTGTCTCCTCCCTACCCTTCTCCCTCAAAGTGGGATTCCCTTTCCCCAATGCCTATCCCTCAAAGTGAGGTTCCCTCTCCCTCTACCCTGCCCCCTCAATGGAGGTCACCTTCTCCCCCTGCCACAACCCATCAAAGTGAGGTTCCCTACAACCCTGCCATACCCCATCCATGGAGGGTACCTTCTCCTCCCTGCCCCTCACCCTCAAAGATGAGATCCCTGTCCCCCTGACCTGCCCCCTCACAGTTCTGTCTCCTCTCTGCCCTGCTCAATAAAAGTGGGGTTCTCATTCCTCCAGCCCTCTTCCCTCTATCAAGGGTTCCCTGTACAACTGCCCTGCCCCCTTCATAGAGACGTCTCTGTTTTCCTTCTTTTCCCTGCATTTCACCCTCTAGTTGGGGTTCTCTTTCCTCCTGCCCTGCCCCCTACATGGATTGTTTCCTCTCCCCATTATGATGTCGCTTCATGTGGGCTTTCCTATCACCCAGCTCCGATCTCTCTATGAAGGGTTCCCTGTCCACACTGTCTTGCCCTCTGCCTGGAGTGTTCCCTGTACCCCTCCCCTGTCCCCTTCCAGAGGATCCCTGTCCCCCTTCCCTGGCCCTTCCATGGAGCATTTCCTGTCCCCTTGCCTTGTCCCCTTCATGGAAGGTCCCCTCTCCTCCCTGCCCTGATACCTCTATAGAGGTTACGCTCTCTTCCCTGCCCTCACCCCACCATGGAGGATTCCTCTCCTCCCTGCCCTGTCCCCTCAATGGAGGGTTGCTATCCCCTTATCATGCCCCCTCCCCATGGAGGGTTCCATCTCCTCCCGAATCTGACCCCACCATGGAAGGTCCCCACTACCCCTGTCCTCCCTCCACTCCTCCCTGTCCCTTCCCCTCCATGAAGGGTCCACTCGCTCCCTGGCTTTACTCCCCATGGAAAGATCCCTCTTCTCCCTGTCCTCACCTGTCCATGGTGGGTCCACTCTCCTCCTTGTCCTTCCCCCTACACAGAGGGCTCTCTCTCCACCATGCCCTCCACCCCTCCATGGAGGGTCGTCTCCTCACTGTCCTTACCCATCCATGCAGGGTCCCCTTCCTTTCTGCCCTTGACCCTCCATGGAGGGTCCCCTTCCCTCCCTGCCCTCACCTTTCCATGAATGGTTCCCCTCCTACCTGCCCTCACTTATCCATGGAGGGTCCCCCTCTTCTCAGCCCTCACCCATCCATGGAGGGTCTGCTCTCCTCCTTGTCCTGTCTCCTCAATGGATGTTTCCCATCCCCCTACCCTGCCCCCTCCATGGAGGATCCCCTCTCCTCTCTGCCTTATTCCCTCCATGAAGGGTCCCCACTACCCCTACCCTGCCACCTACATGGAAAGTCTGTTCTCCTCATGACCCTGCCCCCTCCCTGGAGAGTCCCTACTATTCTTACCTTCCCTCCTTCATGAAGGGTCACCTCTCCTCCTTGTCTTTTCCCCTCCATAGAGAGTCCCCTCCTCCCTGCCCTCACCCATCCATGGAGGGTCTCCTACCCTCCCTGCCGTCACCCCTCAATGGAGGGTTCCCATCTTCCCTACTCTGCCCCCTTCAAGGAGGGTCCCCTCTTTTCCCTGCTCTGACCCCTCCATGCATGGTCCCATCTCCCAGAACTGTCCCCTCCAAGGAGGGTCCCCAATACCCCTGCCCTCCCTCCTCCATGAAGACTCCCCTCTCCTCCATGTCCTCACCCCTCCATGGAGGGTCCCTTGCTCCATGCCCTCACTCATACAAGGAGAGTCTCCTCTCCCCTCTGCCCTTTCCCCTCAGTGGAGGATTCCCATTCCTATACCCTGCCACCTCCATGGACAGCCCTACTCCTCCCTGTCCTCTCCCTTCCATGAAGAGTCCCCTTACTTTCTGCCCTTACTCCTCAATGGAGGGTCCCCTTTCCCCCGTGACCTCACCGTTCCATAGAGGGTCCCCTCCTCCTTGCCCTCACCCATCCATGGAAGGACTTCCTCTTCCTTGCCCTCCCCCATCCATGGAGGGCCTCCTATCCTCCCACTCTGTCCCTTTAATGGAGGGTTCCTATCCCCCTACCCTGCCCATTGCTAGGAAGGTCCCCTCACCTCCCTGCCTTGTCCCCTCCATGGAGGGTCTCCTCTCCTCCCTTCCCTCACCCATCCAGGGAGAGTCTCCTATCCTCCCTGCCCTGTCCCTTCAATGGAGAGTTCCCATTCCCTTACTCTGCCACCTCCATGGACAGTCCTCTCTCCTCCCTGCCCTCTCCCCTCCATGGAGAGTCCCCTTCCTTTCTGCCCTCACCCCTCAATAGAGGGTTCCCTCTCCTCCCTGCCCTTACCTTTCCATGAAGGGAACCCCTCCTCCCTGCCCTCACCCATCCATGGAGGGTCTGCTCTCCTCCCTGCCCTGTCTCCTGAATGAAGATTTCCAATCCCCCTACCCTGCCCCCTCCATGGAGGGTCTCCTCTCCTCCCTGCCCTGACCTCTCCATGGAGGGTCCCTACTACCCCTACCATGCCACCTACATGGATATTCCCCTCTCCTCATGGCTCTGCCCCCTCCATGGAGGGTCCCTATACTCTTGCCTTCCCTCCTCCATAAAGAGTCCCCTCTCTTTCCTGGCCTCTGCCCTCCATGGAGGGTCCCCTTGCTCTCTGCCCTCAACCCTCTATGGAGGTTCCCCTCTCCTCCTGCCCCATTCCCTTCATGGAGGGTCCTCACTATTCCTTCCCTCCCTCCTCCATGAACAGTCATCTCTCCTCCCTGTCCTCACCCCTCAATGGAGGGTTCCCATACCCTACCCTGTCCCCTCCATGAAGAGACCCCTCTTCTCCCTGCCGTCCCCTCCATGGAGGGTCCCTTCACCTCCTTATCCTCAACCCTCAATGGAAGGTTCCCATACCCTATCCTGAGCCCTCCATGGAGGGACCCCTTCTCCTCCCTCACCTTACCTCTCAATGGAGGGTTCCCATACCCTACCCTGTCCCCTCCATGAAGAGACCCCTCTTCTCCCTGCCCTGTCCCCTCCATGGAGGGTCCCTTCACCTCCTTATCCTCAACCCTCAATGGAAGGTTCCCATACCCTATCCTGAGCCCTCCATGGAGGGACCCCTTCTCCTCCCTCACCTTACCCCTCAATGGAGGGTTCCCATCCCCTACCCTGACCCCTCTATGGAGGGTTCCATCTCCTCCCTGCCCTCACCCCTCAATGGAGGGTTCCCATCCCCTACCCTGTCTTGTCCATGTAGAGACCCTTCTCCTTCCTGCCCTGTCAACTTCATTGGAGGCCCCATCTCTTCCCTCCCCCCACCTCCATGGAAGGTACGCTCTCCTCCCTGACCGAACCCCTCCATGGAGGGTTCATTGCTTCCCCTGCCCTGGCCACTCCAGGCAGGGTCCCCTCTCCCCCTGCCCTGTCCCCTCCATGCAGGGTCTTCTGTTTCCCTGCCCTGTCCCATCACTCACAGGCTCTGAGAGGTATGTGCTCTGGTCCCCAGTGTTCATCTGTCCTGCCTCCACGCTGTGTCCACTGTCTGTACCTGAAGCACATCTCACCATCTTCATCTGCCTAAATCCTGCCTGGCTCTCAAGACACATGTCAAATATCATTTCAAATGTCAAATCACCAAGGCATCTTTACAAATATAAATTAGATCTGCTTCTCTGTCTGCCTCCATCTGCTGGGTGCCTCAGTCAATGACAGAGCCTCTAGAAGTACCCCTACTTCCCATTCCCCACACGCCACCCCCACCTGACACCCCATATCCCACACCACCAGTCCCCTACTACCACCCCCATCCACCAACCTGCACCCCCACCTAAAAGCCTTCATGCTATGACAGCATTTTTAACCCACACTGGGGCCCATTCTTCTCCTCCCCCCCACCCCCGCCCTCTGTTGTGCCCATCCAGCCTGTCTTTCCTTCCCCTGGGGCACTGACTCTCCTTTTGGGGTGGCTTCCCCAAATCTCCATGTGGCCATCTCTGTCTCAACAACCAGGTCCATGTTTAAGTATCTTGGGGAGCCCTTCCCTGTGCCTGCTGGAGAGTCACACTGCTGAGGAGCCCCCTCTCAGCCCTATGGTCACCTGGCAATAAGTCACAGAACTAACAGAGGTCAGTATGGTAAGACAGGTCATAGAGGTAACCTAGCAACCCTTCCAGGTCAGCCAAGTGGTCTAACCTCTCAAGTTTTCTTGTGTTGTTGTTTAAAGTCAGTGAATACACGTTTATTAACACCAACACACCCTAGGCCCTTTTCAGAAAGCACAGTAGATGTGGCTCACCCCTAGGCCCTGGCCCTCAATAACAGGGATTCTTGGAAGTGAAAACTGGGTAAGAGAGTGGGTCAGAGGAGTAGGGAGTGACTTAACTTTATTGGCTGGTTTTGAGGCTGGAGGCAGGGACCAAAAGCTGAGATTTTTGGGAGCCCCCAGTAAGCTGGGTGTAGCTTTGGCAGGGACACTAAAGGGAACTGTCCCATAAGGAATGGATTCTGCCAGCTCTCCATGGCCAGGACTCTCCTTTCCCCACCCCAGAACCTCTTGGAGGAGCACAACCCAATGAACTGCTTTAGGTTTCTGACACACACCACCTAGGATCCCACATTTTGTCCTGTGAGCCACTGCGTTTGCAGTCATTGGTTAGGGCGCCAACAAAAATCCTTGCAGTCCCTGTAGCTCCTTAGTCATCTAAGCCAAGTCTGTTTTCTTCATGGCTCTTCGTATCTCCTGAAATAAAGCGTTGCCTTGGTTCTTGTTGGCCTGTCTGTCTCCCAGCCCCTCTCAGCACCTGAAAGGTGACCTGTGAAGGCCCCATCCCCAAACCCAGGTAGAAGGCCCGCACTTGCTGAATGAATTCCTGAGCAAAGAGTTCTTTTCTGATTTAATAAACTTATATTTGTAATAAACGTGATTCATTAACTTATACATACATCTGATATCTTAAAACCTCTTTAGAACATCCCACAAAGATTCATAGTTTTTTTTTAAATAAATCTTTTTTTTTTTTTTTTTTTTTTTTTGTCAAAACCGGTGCCTCAAATTTTTGTTTAGCAATGCAGTGGCTGCTTTATGACCTGCCTCTGGGAGGGAGAGGGTTCTGACTGCAGACCAGGTTCACACCAGGATCTGCTTCCTGTCCCTTGGTTTTTCAAAGGCAAGCCTTTTAGGCCTCTGGTGGCCAGTTGACCCATGATGTTCCTAACACCTCATCTCATATCTCCCAGCCTGGTGTTTCTTCCTGTGGGGCATGGATTCAGATCCTGGAGCTGCAGTCCCCTATCATCCTAACTCCCCAAGTTCTAGTTCATTTCTCTCTTAGGGACCAGCAATTCCAGCCATTGGAAGTGGGGGCAGCTCAGGTGCTGTTTGCTCCTGGCTATACAGGCTGGCAGGGGGTGGAAGTGGCAACCACACAAGCATCCTGCCCCACCCCTGGCCACTTAGTGCCATCTTTGCTGGGTTAATTTGCATACTCACTCCTGATTGGTTAATTTGCATACTCACCCTTCGTGGGTATCATGAAGGTACAATCAATTTGCATCTTACTCTTTTATTAGTGGAGAAGATTCTTCAACTAAGAATTCACGATTTCATAAAAATATATTATTATGTATTATTATCACAGCAACCCTGTAAGGTAGGTGTTATTACCCTTTCTCTGAAGGTAGGTTAGGAAATATTGAGCTACTCACCTAAGTTAATAAAGTACCAAAATAAGTGATAGCATTTTAATAAGAACCACAGATCATGGGGCCCTAAGTCCTTCATAGCCATAATTCCTATGGCTTTGCTCAAGGTTGCATTACACCAGCCATAACCAGACCTGATGCTCAGGTCTGCTAACTCCTTCCCCAGGGCTCTTTTCTCTGTTTTCACACTGGTAAACTGAAACTGGAGGTTAGTATTAGTTAAGCACACATTTCCAAGTGTCCTTTCATAAGTCACAGGCTGGTAGTCCTAAAAGCTCTATCATGTGTCCTTTGGCAGCATGGACTACTTCTCTTCCCAGAACTGCAAACATCACTGACTTTCAGGATAAATATCATGACAAGGTCAAGCTGGAGTGACCTCAGTAGGCCCATGACAAAGCTACTGGGGGCAGCTGGGCATAGTTCAGTGGATGCAAGCAAGCAGGGAAAGCCAGAAGTAGAAATAAAATAAACCCTCTCTAGACGAGAGAGTTGGTAAGAGGAGCAATGAAGCTGGTCAAGTTTTCAATGTGCTGGCCTTATTAAAGTTGTAATGGCTAAGCAAAGATAAAGAGAATAACGTTTGTCTTGAATGACCAAAAATTAAAGCCACCCCCACAAGTGGGCCAGACCAAATTTGGCCACCTAGTGGTCCCCCAAAGGGATGTGGCTGAGGAGTCACAGGAAGTGGCCTTATGTCCTAAATATCACATCAGGAATTGGAGACTTTGACGTTGTATTTAAACCTAATGTGTTTATACATGAATAGAGCAGAATTCCTTGTGTGTCCCTGAGCCCATTTTCTTTAACATTTATTACACCCTTATTTTCAGAATGATTTGTAGCAACAATGTTGGTTCGATAGATAGGTATGGATTTTGAGTAATCCAGAGATGAATTACATACTAATGTAGAATGAATCCCTGATTTGGGGTGTGTACATCACTTTTAGTCTTCCATCCTCTGTGGGCTGCATTCAGTGAAACAAACCTTAAAGAATGCAATTCCCATTCTTTTTTCAATTTTGTCTTCAGAACTTTACTTCACTTAACTCAGACCTTAAGCAGCCCTCATAATTCATCTCCACATTTCATAGACTATAAATCATAAATAAATATTTCACCTATTGTAAAAGCTCACAAAATTGACCAAGGGAGAAGCATGATTTTCTAAAATTAATTTTGCAATTTTGCTAGTACTTATTTATGGAATTTCAAATCAGAGAAATTTTTGTAATTGTTGCTTGTTTCAATATGATTTTCTGATTGGAGTGGTTGTAAACATATGCACACTGATGGATCCTAGGCACAAATAACTGATATCCCCAGGATAAAATGAATATTGAGTGGATGACTGGAAAAAAACAAGTGGATAGAAATTCAAGATGGCTTTTGATTTGAATCAATTTTTATTCTCTACTTCTCAGTAATTGAAGACACTTCTACTCGTTGACTTTTCATTTTGTCTTGTATTTCTGTCTTTTAGGCAACACACTTTCAAAACATTTTAATTTTAATCAGATTATGTCAGATATCAGGCTACTTATTGCAGTTAGAAAAATAAATTTTCTAGCCATCAAAGCACGTATGGAAGAAAACACACACAATCATAACCAGAGTGCTGAATTCACTGGTTTCACAAAATAAAATGCTGAAATAAATTTAATCGTTCAGATAGAATTGCTGGTGGGAAGAGACAATAATCAGGTGACAAAAATGTTCTGGTTTCCTTGGTAATTATACTTTTTATATAAATGAGTAATTTGACATGTTGGTTTCTAAGTAAGTCTTTTGGAGTTTGGTGAGTCATTTCCCAACATCCAATTGCCACAGGGTAAAATGAGAAAGCCACAGGACTGAGCTGAAAATAAGCTCTTAAACCTGTGATTTTTACAAGAGGTAACAAGAGAATTCAGCCCTAGTAAGAGATTTAAGCAATCATGTTCTTCTGACTCCAAACTCTGAACTAAAGTAAAAAGCAAATAGAGATGAGATGACTTTTCAGGAAAATGTGATGCAGTGTCTTTAACTTTTTTCTTTTAATTTCCTCTGGAGATCAAAACTTATGTGATAAAAAAAAAATACATTAGTGCATTTGGAGTCAGTGTGCTCAGCCTTGTTGTCTTTATGGAAAATATGATAAAAATGGGAAATAGGAAATACAAACTTAAAATAGCCAATATGTTCCTGGTAACTTGTGCTTTCAGCAAAAGTATCTGAATTTTGGAAAGGACTTTTGTGTTTGTCAGCTGAGGACACTATAACAAAATACCGTATGCTGAGTGGAGGCTAGGAAGTCCAAGATCAAAGTTCTGGCAGGTTTGTTCCTGATGAGAATTCGATTCCTGGCTTGCAGGTGGCCTTTCCTCTGTGCAGGAGCAGGGAGTTAGGGGGAGGGAACAAGGATGGGGAAAGAGATACCTTCTTCTATTAAAGCCTTTAATTCCATCATGAGGGTGCCACTCTCATACCTCCTATAACCCTCATTACTTCCCAAAGGGCCTGTCTCAAAATATCACCAAAATAAGGGCACAAACACTCAGTCCATAATAACTAGCATACATTATCAAGTGCTCACTAGATTTCCAATAGTTGGTAAATCCAAGGAACTGTCAAAAGAAAGAAAGATGTTTCTCCACTGGAGTGGTGACCAGGGCAGCATCCACTTCTGCTTTCCTGTTGGCTGGAAGGAAATGCACAGTGCTTGTTCTGAAAGGAAGAATTATGCTCATTATGCTCACTGCACCTGGGCATTCCAGCTCAGAGATTTGCTACCTAGAGGCAGCTGATCTTTAGGGCTTCTCAAAAGATAGCACCTGCCCTAACCAGTGTTGTTCAGTGGATAGAGCCTCGGTCTGTAGATTGAAGGGTCCTGAGTTCTATTCCAGTCAAAGGCTCATAACTAGGTTGTGGGCTTCATCCCCAGTGGGGGCCATGCAGGAGGTGGTCTATCATTAATTCTCTTTCATCATTGATGCTTCTATCTCTCTCTTCCTCTCTGAAATAAATTTGAAACACACACACACATACACACACACACACACACACACACACACACACACACACACACACACACACAGTACCTAAATCTGACAAAGTGGCAGAAAAGCAGGAGAAAGAACAACCACACAGTGAATTGTCATGAATAAATTAAGATCTGTTGTCAGTCCCAGAACTAATTCCTAGTATCCTTAATGCTTGAATAAGTCATATTCATTTGTATTCTATGCAGCAACAGTCTTAGTTCTATGACCATATAATTTGGAACAACTCCCTAAAGTTTATGATTTAAACTTTTAAAAAATTTTAGTCTTCTCTTTTTCTGAAAACATCTTAATAAAACTGTAGTTAGTTAAAACAATTTGCACATTCTTCCACATGAAAGAAGCAAACAATAGCATTTATGTTATCAAAAGAAACTTGAGCTATTTTTTTCAGCACACACATCTTATTTATGAAGAAAGGCACAGAGTATTATCTTTCGTTAGATGAATCATGCTTTGATCTGCCTAAATTCAAGGTTATTATGCCTCCAGGGAAATGAATCTGTTTTGCTTAATTTTCCTCTGAAAGAACTGAGGCCTCAAATGTCCTTTTCTCAGATTTTCAGTACTAATCAGAATAACGGCTGGAAAATAAGCGTTAATCTTCATGTCCTGAAAGGGCAGAGTGGGACTGCAAAGAGAGCTGCCATTCTGGACTGTGTGACTCAGCAGCCACCATGTAAGCTGCGTGATACGTAAACTTACCTGGGGGCTGCCATCTTGAAATCACAAAGACCAACCCCTCCCTTTGAATTAGCCAATCGTGAAAGACTGTGCACCTGAGCTCCAATCAAGAGCAAAGGACAGGACAGGTCACGTGTGTTAGGGATTATTTGCATCACTAGGTTATGAATGGGATTAGTGCTCTTATAATAGAGACTCAGTTGGCTGAAACTAAATTCCTCCAGGCTGCATTCCTCTCTTCCTTTTAACCTTATGACACAAAAAGAGAAAAATGTGTTGGCAATTATCATGGTACAGTCTACTCAAATCCTGGGATCATGCAATCAATTACAGGCAGGGACCGTAATTTTTAGCAAGCTGCCTAAAGTTGGAGCATGAAAATAAAATTAACTTTATTTTCAATTCTATAATATTGCTATCAAATTTTAATATAGGTACCGTATAGGAAGGTATTGGATTGACATTTCTGAAAATTATTTGGAAAAGCACATTTTTTTCAGGGAATTATTATGAAATTGATTTATTCAGCATACATTTTATTGAGCTGTTAGTATGTATCAACTTCTATTTGAGCACTAGAGGTATGAGCTGATAGTCTTTGGAGAGATGGCAGATCATGAGCATCCCTGGACAGCTTCCTGGGACTGTATCCAGCCTCTTGCACAGTAATTCTCAGAATTTACAATACATAAGGGTAACCTGAGATGCCCACTAAAATGTGGCTCTCTGGAATCTAGATTTTAGGAATCACAGTTCTGGGATGGACATTTTTACTAGCATTACTGGTAATTCCGATGCAGGTAGTCCATTTATCACTCTGAGGAATACTGGTCTAGTACACAGTTGGTTCCATTGACTTACAAGGAACACAATAGATACCAGGAGGATTACTCAGGGTTTATCTAATCTGTTTGCAACTAGAAATATATAATCTTAAAAGGATAATTCTTGTCCATTATAGGCGAGTGGCAGCTGCCAGGAATTACATCTTTGCTTTTAGAACAGAAATACAGCTTATTTGAGTTAAGCAGTCTTAGGAGAAAGACTTACTATAAATTAGTTTATATTTATCTTAAGCAAGATACTCAATTTACCTAGGTCACCTCAAAATGTGACTATTTTGAGTGCAAAATATACTCAATAAAATAAATTGTACTATGAAATTTAGATCTGGTCCCAAATTACACTCTATGGGCAGCAGGTGAAGGGTGGAGTACAGGCCTGTGAGAATAAGCCCAGGGTTACACTTAAGACTTTCTTATAATTTTAATGAGACTTTGACCAATTCACTTTTTATCTTGCTTAGTTTCACTCAAAGTTGAATCAGATGGTTTCTTAAGGTCCATATAACTAAGAATGGCTTGAGAATGGCCAACCCAAATGTGCAGTTCATGTCTAGGTAAAAATTTGAAGAAGTATATATTTACTCAGTAAGAAAATCCTCTAAATACAAGTGTTATAATAGATGCTTGCATGTTTGTGTTTCTTACCCACACACCTGACAGTGGGAGGACTAAGGTGGTTATGGACATCAGTGATCAATAGAAATTACAAAATCAGTCATTTAGTCAGTTGAACAACCCATCCACTATCAGGGTGACCAACTGTCCTGGTGTGTGTGAAACTGAAGTGTTTCATGCAATAGGGAACTTCCAATGCTAAAACCAGGAAGAATTGTCACCCTGCTCATTATCCACCAGGTATTTCTGGGTATCTGCTTAGTTCAGCAGACAAAAGTAGCACATATAAAAAAATAATTGAAAAAGAATTCAGTTCCAAGAAACATAGTCAGTGTGGACTGCAGTTATTGTAGAGTTTTACAAATTTGGTGGGACTGGGTCCAAGCTCTGTGACTTGCAATACTGCTTCCTCCTTTATAAGAAATGTTGTCAAGCTTTTTGTGCTCAGAAACAAGATAATGACTTAGAATATAAAATTTAACAGAAAGGGCCAAAGGATAGAGATTAGTTTAAAAGTTAAGTTGATTGAAAACTTGTCATTTTAAACCTATTAACATTTATTTATTTCTACAATAATAGATGGTGATGATATAAAAAAGGAATAAAATGTATTTTGTATCCTTGCTGTATTTACTCTTTAGTGATGTATATGAATATTATTATGTAAAATAGTAGAGTTAAGCAGTCTTAGGAGAAAGACCTCCTATAAGTTAGTTTATATTTATCTCAAGCAAGTTTTTGAGTTCAAAAATATGTTCAATATGTGAGGAGACCTATGATAAAAATATTCGGAGAGGAGACGGGAGAAAAATGGCGGCGGAACGGAGGGATTCGATCTGAGTCTGCTCGCAGGGCAGAGGGAGGGAGCAGCTGAAGGTCGCGCAGGGAGCATTTGTCCGCGACTAGGGGGACAGCTGTGCTCCAGGAGAAGATAGAGGACTGCTGGGCTGGCCTCCCTAGCCTGAGCGGCCCCAGTACTGCTGGGTTCTCTCCCTGAGCCAACTGCGCGAGGAGGCGCTCGGAGGCGGACCACGACATCTTGAATGAGAGGAGCCGGAAAACATACAGCTGTCGTACGCGGTACCGCTGGGCTGCACCGCTGGGGCTCCCGGAGCACCGGCGCCCAGGTGACGCGGAGGCTCACAGAGCCCAGGGAGCGCTAAACTCCAGCTCGGAAAGGTCAGATTTCCCTGGGGGTACTTTGGGCCGAAACTGAGGGGGCTGGCAGTCTGGGAGATCTGCACCTTGGAACTCAAAACCTGGAGATCTGCACCTGAAATAGAATCTGTGGCTGTTGAAGCTGGTGAACATGGGAGAGGGCCCTTGGAGCTGGTGGCAGAGTTGATCCCTAGAGCGCAATCGGTTTGGACCTGACAGAGGGGGGAAGCCCGGAAGATTTTGGGAGGGTTCTGGCTGCTAAAACAGCAGTCACCATTAGAGAGGCAGTATTGTTTAGTTCAGGATAAAGAGGACCAATAGACCCAGAAGTCAATCTAGAAACACTGCCACCCAGGGGCCAAATCACAAATTGACTCTTATGTGACAGGGAATTGATTATATTTTCTCTTCGACCTTGGGAATACAGTCTATTTTCATCTACACTTTAGTATCTTTTACTCTACCTCAACTTCACCTTTATACCACCACTCTCTGGCTAACCTTTCCCTATTTAGTGCCTTGTTTCGCTTACACTTTTCCCGCTTTAGATTTACCTAATTCTTTCCCCTTACCCCCTGTTAAAATTTCACCCCACTGATATATCTAATCTCTAACCACCTAATCCAAGTGCATATATACCTCTAACTTCTCTGACTTCACTATCTTAAAGTGTTTTTAGCCCTGTCCTGTTGTTGTTGTTTACTTGACTGTTGATTATATTGATTTTTTAAGCAGGTTTATGAGATTGATTTGCTTATTCTGTTATTTTGGTTTGTCTTGTAGGGGGGGTTATTTTTATTTTTGGTGTTGTTTCTTGTTTTGTTGTCCTCATCTGCATTGTTTTTGAGATAGATTTTTGCTTCTGTGTTCCCTCACCTCTCTTGATATTAGTAGTTGTATGTAATTTGTATCAATCTCCAAGTACTTGTTGCAGGTTTGGTTCGGATTAAGGGCTGTCCTATAGGAGTTTTCACCCCACATTTATAATTTACTCCTTTTATTTCTTTTTTTTCTTCTCCCCCTTTTCCCATTATCATTTTGGCATTCCTGTCTTTCTTTTTTGTGAGTGTATGTGTGTGGGGGGGTCTCTTTCTTTTTTGTGTGAGTGTGGGTGTGTGAGTGTCTGTGTGGGGCTGGGGGAGGTTCTCTTTCTTTTTTCCCACCTATTACCGAATTTGCCTTTCTCTGGCGGTCACCTTTATTTGGAATTACAATTACTTTGACTACATTCCGGTTCAGTGCCTGGTGCATTGCACCTGGTTGTGTTGTATTTTGTGCCTTTAAATCAACGCAGGAGAGTGAGAACTACATAACCACATAGACAGAGAAGAGAGACCATGGGAAGACAAAGAAATAGCCCACATATGAAAGAAAAGCAAGGCTCGCCAGAAAAGGAGGTAAACGAAATGGAAGTTAACAACCTGTCAGAGAAAGAATTCAGAGAAATGGTCATAAGGTGGCTGAAAAGAATGGAAGACAAATTTGATAATATGAGTAAGAACCAAGAGGAAATGAGGAAGACCCAGGAAGAAATGATGAAGAGCCATGAAGAAATGAAAAGTGACATTGCTGAAGTAAAGAACTCAATAGAAAGTATTAAGAGTAGACTAGAAGAAGCAGAGGATCGCATCAGTGAGCTAGAAGACCAGGTAGGAAAAAATAACCAAGTAGAGCAGCTACTAGAAAAAAAAATTAAAAAGCAGGAGGAGAGCCTAAGAGAACTTTGGGACAACATGAAACAAAACAACATCCGTATAATTGGGCTTCCAGAAGGACAGGAAACTGAGCAAGGAATAGAAAACCTGTTGGAAGAAATAATGACAGAAAACTTTCCTGGTATAGGAAAGGAAAAACCCACACAAATCCAAGAAGCTCACAGAGTCCCAAGCAAAATAAACCCCAAAAGACCTACGCCAAGGCACATTATAATTAAATTGGCAAACA
Organism: Antrozous pallidus; assembly: GCA_027563665.1. Lineage (NCBI taxonomy): Eukaryota > Metazoa > Chordata > Mammalia > Chiroptera > Vespertilionidae > Antrozous > Antrozous pallidus. The sequence continues at coordinate 78,372,030 of CM050520.1, read as the reverse complement.
CCAATGACAAAGTAAGAATCTTAAAAGCTGCCAGAGAGAGACAAAAAGTCACCTACAAAGGAACACCCATCAGACTAACAAGTGATCTCTCAACAGAAACCTATCAGGCCAGAAGGCAGTGGAATGAAATCTACAAAGTCATGCAAAGGAAGGGTCTGAATCCTAGAATACTGTACCCAGCAAGGCTCTCAATCAAAATTGAAGGTCAAATCAGGAGCTTCACAGATAAAAAAGGACTAAGGGAATTCGTCACCACCAAACCAGCACTGCAAGAAATGCTAAAGGATCTGCTGTAAAAAGAAATAGGAAGTGAAGAAGGATCACAGGGGCAAAGAACAAAAATGGCAACATATAAGCACCTATCAATAATAACTTTAAATGTGAACGGGTTAAATGCTCCAATCAAAAGACATAGGGTAATAGACTGGATAAGAAAACACAACCCATGTATCTGCTGTCTACAAGAAACCCACCTCCGAAAAAAAGACGCACACAGACTGAGGATGAAAGGTTGGAAAAAAGTTATTCAGGCGAATGGAAATGAAAAAAAAGCTGGGGTAGCCATACTTATATCTGACAAACTAGATCTCAAAGTGAAGGACATAACAAGAGATAAAGAAGGCCACTTCATAATACTAAAGGGAGCAATTCAACAAGAAGAAATAACTCTTGTAAACATATACGCACCCAATACAGGAGCACCCAAATATATACAAAAACTCCTAGAGAACATCAAGGGAGAGATAGACAGCAATACAATCATAGTAGGAGACTTTAATACCCCATTATCACCATTGGACAGATCCTCTAAACAAAAAATCAGTAAAGAAACATCAATTCTCAATGACTCACTGGACCAGATGGAATTAATTGACATCTTCAGATCATTTCACCCCAAAGCCACAGAATATACATTCTTTTCAAGTGCCCATGGGTCATTCTCAAAGATAGACCATGTATTTGGTCATAGGCAAAGTCTCTCCAAATTCAAGAAGATAGAAATCATATCAAGTATATTCTCAGATCACAGTGGCATAAAGCTGGAAATCAACTACAATAGAAACAATCCAAAGAAATCGAACACATGGAGACTAAACAGCATGCTATTAAACTATGACTGGGTTACTAGAGAGATTAAGGAAGAGATAGAAAACATCATGGAAACAAATGACAATGATAGCACAACAATCCAAAATCTATGGGACACAGTGAAAGCAGTTCTGAGAGGGAAGTTCATAGCTCTACAATCCTACTGCAAAAAACTAGAAACAGCGGCAATAAATTATCTAACGCAACAACTCAAAGAGTTAGAAAGAAAGCAACAAGAAAAGCCCAGTGTAAGCAGAAGGAAGGAAATAGTAAAGATCAGAGCAGAAATAAATGACATAGAGACCAAAGAAACAATACAGAAAATCAACGAAACCAAGAGCTGGTTCTTTGAAAGGATAAACAAGATTGATGAACCTCTAGCCAGACTCACCAAGAAGCAAAGAGAGAGGACCCTAATAAATAAAATCAGAAATGAAAGAGGTGAAATAACAACAGACCCCATTGAAATACAAAGGATTGTTAAAAAATACTATGAACAACTCTACTCCAACAAACTGGACAACCTGGAGGAAATGGATATGTTTCTAGAAAAATATAACCTCCCAAAACTCAATCAAGAAGAATCTAAACAACTCAATAGACCAATAACTGTGGAAGAAATTGAAGCAGTCATCATAAAGCTTCCAGCAAACAAAAGCCCAGGGCCAGACGGCTTCACAGGGGAGTTTTACCGAACATTCAAGGAAGAACTAAAACCTATACTCCTCAGACTATTCCAGAAAATTCAAGAAGATGGAAAACTTCCAAACTCCTTCTATGAAGCTAGCATCACCCTAATACCAAAACCAGATAAAGATGACACAATGAAAGAGAATTACAGGCCAATATCCCTCATGAATATAGATGCCAAAATCCTCAATAAAATTCTAGCAAATCGGATCCAGCAGTACATCAGAAAGATCATACACCACGACCAAGTAGGATTTATCCCAGGAATGCAAGGATGGTACAATATCCGCAAATCAATAAATGTGATACATCACATAAACAAATTGAGAGATAAAAATCACATAGTCATATCAATTGATGCAGAAAAAGCATTTGACAAAATCCAACATCATTTCTTAATAAAAACTCTCAATAAGGTAGGAATAGAAGGATCATACCTCAACATAATAAAAGCCATATACGATAAACCCACAGCATACATCATACTCAATGGGCAAAAACTACAACCATTTCCCCTAAGAACAGGAACAAGACAGGGTTGCCCACTTTCACCACTCCTGTTCAACATAGTACTGGAAGTATTAGCCATTGCAATTAGACAAGAAGAAGAAATAAAAGGCATCCAAATTGGAAAAGAAGAAGTTAAGCTATCCTTATTTGCAGATGACATGATATTGTACATAAAAAACCCGAAAGACTCCATAAAAAAGTTAGTAGACTTAATAAATGAGTTCAGCAATGTAGCAGGCTACAAAATTAATGCCAAGAAATCTATGGCATTTCTATACACTAATAGTGAACTTACAGAAAGAGAGACTAAAAAAAGCAATCCCATTTACCATCACACCAAAAAAATTAAGATACCTAGGAATAAACTTAACTAAGGAGGTAAAAGATCTATTTGTGGAAAACTACAGGACACTGAAAAAAGAGATAGAGGAAGATGTAAACAGGTGGAAGAACATTCCATGTTCATGGATTGGGAGAATCAACATAATTAAAATGTCCATACTACCCAAAGCAATCTATAAATTTAATGCACTCCCCATTAAAATACCAATGGCATATTTCACAGACCGAGAAAGAACTCTCCAAAAATTCATCTGGAACAAAAAAAGGCCCCGAATAGCCACAGCAATCCTGAGAAAGAAGCACAAAGTCGGTGGGATTTCCACACACAACTCATACCGGGACCCAGGTGGCAGACAGAGACTCGGCCAGCAATAGCTGCTCTATATCTAAATTCAGTCTATTACCAGGAATGCTCGGGACCTACTCAAAATTGCAAATATTCCTTTCCACTAGTATTCACAGGGTAAACTAAGATTTCTGCTTGAGTATTAAAATTGACAGGAAAATAGTAATCAAGTTTTCAGATTAATTTAAATTGGCCAAATGAAATATGTGAATACTCAAGAAAATTATAGTGTACTGGACAAAAAGCTTTTCCGAAAACATTAACTGAAAAATCTATTAGTAGTTCATCTCTCTGTAAAATTGCCTAACATCCAAAGAACCTAAAGCAGTCACTTTGTGTGAAAAAATTAAAATTTAAAATTATCAAGACTGCAATATAAAATTTCCAAAAGTCCCCATTAATCAAAAAAGGGGAGGGGACAGCGGGGTAATATCATGAAAGGGACAAAAAAAAATATCGAGTAAGTAAAATACATCTAGAAAATTCTTACTCCAGTAAAGTAAATTCCATTTGTAAAAACAATAGCAGGACACCCATGAAAAAACACACATGGTGTCAAAATAAGCCAAAGGAAAATCATTTAGGCAAAAATTAAAAAGAATCCCAAGTCTATTTTGCATAGGGGATCCCTTTGTTAACTTTTGGTCGAGAATGTGTTTGTGTGTTTTCAGAGAACAACTCCAAGACCATGTGGGTTCCTGCGACGGTGAGGAACTGATGGATCTGTTCCAGTCATGAGGACGGTTCGGAGATGGGGGACACTGACGACACCTTGCCATACTAGCAGTCAGCAGCTGTCCATGTCTGCAGGCAGCCCAGGACCAAACCAGAGAGGATGGATCATGCATTGACACGATATGTCCACCATCTGGATACCATTGCTGACTTATACACATAATGAATTATTTGACACTGAAACTGGGACTCAGAAAAGTTGGACATTGAAACCGAGACTGAAACACTTTTTGTTCTTATACATTTATTTCTAGTATGCAGAGGCAAGATATTTTTGAAGAAAAGAAACAGGGGAGAGTGATTGATATAGAGGCAGGATGGCCTTGAACAGGCTGTCAAGCTACAGGGGGAGGCTTGGGTGGATGGGAGGCAGATGCGGGGGGAGATCAACGGAAGGACTTGTATGCATGCATATGAACATAACCAATGAATGAAAGACACTGGGGCGGGGAGGGGGGAAGCTGGGGATATGTGCTGGGGAGTGGGGGAGGCTGGGGGGAGGATAAGGGGGAGGGGGAAAGGAAAACATGTACTACTATTATACTGCAAAAAATCAATAAAAAATAATTAAAAAAAAATATTCGGAGAGTTATGGGCACCTAAAGGGAGAAATGTGTGAGAGAATAAATTAAGTTTCAATAACTAATCCAAACCTCTCCATAGTTCATATTAAAATATGTTGCTGGACAACCTTGATTTTAGGACAGCCTATTGAAATTGTTTGATTACAGATACTTTGTAGGAAAATAATCATTTAATGAGGAAAATAATCCCATTGCATATTTTAAAGTCTCATTCCTTATTTTTCAATTTATTATATGCATCCATTCTGTTTACCTCAGGGCAAACTTAAATAAAGGCAGACAAACTTATCAAATGACAGTGGAGACAACAAATGCACATGATATACATTTGGCAGACTCAGTGCCTTAGGAGCCTGAGCTTTGGAATTCAGCACTTTTGGAGCTTGTATTATCCTATATCATAAAGAGATAATATGCAAATTGTCCATCATTCCAACACACAAGATGGATGCCCCATGTGGTCAAAGATGGCTGGCCCCATGTGGACACAAGATGGTTGCCACAAAGTGACCAGCAGGGGAGGGCAGCTGTGGGCAATCAAGGCCTAAAGTGAAAGGGAGTTGGGGAGGAACAAGCCTGCAAGGGAGGTCTGTTGGGAGTGATCAAGGCCTGCAGGGGAGAGCAGTTAAAGATTACTGGGTTGGCAGAGGAGAGCATTTGAGAGTGACCAGGCCTATAGAGGAGAACAGTTAGGGGGGGGAACCAGGCCTGCAGAGGAGGGCAGTTGGGGGAAGCAGGACTGCAGGGAGGGCAGTTGGGAGGGACAAGGCCTTCAGGGGAGGGCAGTTGGGGGAGGGAGGAACCAGGCTTGCAGGGGAAGGCAGTTGGGGGTGACCAGGCTGGCAAGGGAGGTAGTTAGGATGACCAGGCCAGCAGGGGAGGGAAGTTAGGGGTCACCAGGCCTGTAGGAGAGGACAGTTAGAGGCAACCAAGCCAACAGGGGAGGACAATTAAGGGCAATTGGGCCAGCAGGGTAGCAGTTAGGCATTGATCAGGCTGGCAGGGGAGTGATTAAGGGGTGATCAGGCTGGCAGGCAGAAGCAGTTTAGGGGGAATCAGGCAGGTAGGCAGGTGAATGCTTGGGAGCCAGCATTCCTGGATTGTGAAAGGGATCCCAGATTGGAGAGGATGCTTACTGGGTTGAGGGAGACCACCCTACCTTTGTGCATGAATTTCGTGGGTTGGGCCTCTAGTTTAGGTAGAAATTAGATGCCCAATGAGTTTTTATATTTCATTAGTAGGTTGAGCCACAAAAAAATGTTTAAATAAAGAATTTAGATCTTCATGAGTTATAGTTACTATTGCTAAAAATAAGAGAAAAGAGAGTGATAGAGATAGAAATAGAGATAGAGATACATAGAGATAAAGGGAAGAGTTATTCTGTATCCAGGTTGATGCTAGGTGCTATAGCCTTATCCTATATAATAAAAGCCTAATGTGCTAAGTGTCCAACCATTCAGTCAACTGTTCTACCAGTCACTATGATGCTTACTGACCAGCAGGGGTCAGACCCTCTGACTGGTAGGTTAACTTGCTGCTGAGATCTGGCAGATCAAGCTGGGTGAGATGGGGTGGACATGCCCTGAAGCCCTCCTGCTGCCCCTCCCTGGCCTTGATTGTGCACTGGTGGGGTCCCTCAGCCTGGCTTGTGCCCTCTTGCAATCCAGGATACCCTTGGGGGATGTCTGCAGGCCAGGCCAAGGGACCCCACTGATGCATGAATCCATGTACCAGGCCTTTAGTTAAAGGTAAATAAGATCTAAGATCTGGTTGGTTCAACAAAGAAATTCTTGCATAGTGCAAATGCCAGATAGGAAAAATCCACACTGTATTATTGAATATAAAGGGAATTAAGGGAATAAAAAAGATGAAATAAATGTGTAGTATGAAATCAAATAGCCTCATAATTCAAGATATAGGATTGGCAATTGTGTTTGGGGACCAGGGAGTATGGTGGAAAGAAAGGCCATAAAGCCGAAACTGGTTTGGCTCAGTGGATAGAGCATTGGACTGTGGACTGAAGGGTCCTGGGTTCAATTCTGGTCAAGGGCATGTACTTTGGCTGTGGGCATATCCCCAGTAGGGAGCGTGCAAGAGGCAGCTGATCGATGTTTCTCTCTCATCAATGTTTCTGACTTTCTATCCCTCTCCCTTCCACTCTGTAAAAAATCAATAAAATATATTTTTTTTAAAAGAAAAAGAAAGGCCATAAAAATTAAATCCCATCTTATTGGCATGAACAATAATTTTGAAAATAAATTGTCACCATAACATTATCTGTAGATACATATATATATACATATAAAAAAACAAAACACCAAACAAACAAAAATCAGACCAGCTCAGTGAGTACAAATACATCACATGAGCAGCCAATCCTATCTAATAAAAGAGTAATATGCAGATTGACCATCACTCCAACACACAAGATGGCTGCCCCCATGTGGTCAAAGATGGCTGCCTCCATGTGGACACAAGATGGCCACCACATTATGGCCAGCGGGGAAAGGCAGTTGCGAAGGACCAGCCCTGCAAAGGAGTCAGTTGGGGACAGTCAAGCCTGCAGGGGAGGGCAGTTAAGAGTGACCAGGCCGGCAGAGGAGGGAAGTTGGGTGTGACCAGGCCTGCAGGGAAGGGAACTGGTGGGGAACCCAGGTCTGCAGGGGAGAGGAGTTGGGGGGAACAAGGCCTGCAGGGGAGGGCAGTTAGGGGCGACCAGGCCTGCAGGGGAGGGTAGTTAGGGGAAAACAGGCTGACAGGGAAGCAGTTAGACATCAATCAGGCTGTCAGGGGAGTGGTTAGGGAATGATCAGGCTGGCAGGCAGAAGCAGTTAGGGGCAATCAGGAAGGCAAGCAGGTGAGCAGTTGGGAGCCAGCAGTCCTGGATTGTGAGAGTGACATCCAACTGCCCGTTGGACATCCCTCGAGGGGTCCCAGATTGCAGAGGGTGCAAGCTGGGCTGAGGGACCATGCTCCACCCAGGGCATGAATTTTGTGCACCAGGCCACCTCTAATCTATAATAATAAAAGCATAATATGCTAATTAGATTGGATGTTCTTCTGGATGACCTCTGGACTAAGCTGGGATTGTGAGGGAACCCCAAGTTCTATTTGCCTGATAGCAGCCAGAAGGAAGCCTGGGTCCTAGGTGCTAAATGGAAGCTAGTGCAGGCAGCCTGGGAAGGAAGGCCTACTCTTGCATGAATTTTGTGCATCGGGCCTCTAGTACAATATAAGACTGTGTGTTGTGAAGGGTGGAGGGAGTTCAACCCTTTCACCTTAGATTTTTATTTCCCTAAGCTTCCTTCGGGGCTTGATTCTATCTTATATGTAGATTGTGCACCTGGCATCCATGTGGTCAAAGATGGCTGTGAGAGTCTGGACCATTTGCATTTAGGAGAAGAGGAAGAAGAAAGAGGAAGTGGTCACCTTCTAATTTTTCCAAAGACCCGTGAAATAAGAATTTACCTACCTCTACTTGAAGACAGTTGCTCTGATGTAGGTCACAGGCTTTCTCAAAGGTAGCCAACTTTGGAAAAAAGTAGCATGATCCAGGTAAGACTGCATTAAACATTTAAGTTTCACTTCTTGGGAACTGGCATGTGGGGTCTGTCCCTTCATTGCAGCCTTGTGTGCATCCTGGTGTGTAACTTTTTGGGTGCATTACCCTGATCTCTAGAGGCTATTTCTTTTCTTCCCACCTGGATGTGCATACCTGGAGAGGCATTCTCTGCACTGTATTCTGAAGGTTCTGGGTTCTGACAGCATGAGGTCAAATCCTGTCTTTGCCACTTATCAGCTCTGTCACTCTGAGAAAATTAGTTAACCTTTCCAACTTTGTTTTCTCTTGGGGATGTTAACAAGAATACATAACATGTATGGTTGAAGAAGATTATGTATGCAAAATACTTAGCAAAGTGCCTGACCTGCAGGTAGAACTCAATAAATGCTATTTTTATACACTGCCCTGACTTATAAGTATCTGATGTATTGCACCCCATACATATGAAGAGGATAAAGCCATCTGAAGGCACTCCCTGAGTCTGCTACCAAGTTCAGAAACCTCACTGTCCCAGCTAAACTCTAAACTGCTTCTGATATGGAATTCTTGGGCTGGAACCTAGATGCTTTGTCCACCAGAGTCAAAGAAAATCCATGGACAGAAAATGATAGAGAAAAGGTGGAGATTTATTGAAGAACAAGTACAGACTCCCACATGGGGAGAGGGTAAGAGTCCCACAGAATGGGCTCCCAGGTGAGGAAAAAGAAAGGGTCCCACTGACTTCCTGTTTCCATGGTTTATAAAGGCTGCATTTCCTGTGTCCTGATATCTCCTTTGATGGGTCAATATTCCCTTTCCAATTGGTTACTATAGTGACTCCTAAGGTCCTCCTCTCTCTTTGTCCTTCTATTCCTTCTGGGCATTTCCTCCTTCTTTATTTTGTAAATATAGACTTTTTTTTTTTTTTTTTTTTTTGCTATTTCTAGTTCCCTTGCCTTAGGGAAATATACCTGTTGCTGCTTCCTTGTCTTTTGGAAATGTAACTGCACCTACCTTCCTTGTGTTATGGAGATGTGCCTTCTCCCAGTATATAGCCTTGTGTTTTTTCCATGGACCCCAATTCTAAAAATCCCCTAAGTCTGCCTATATTCTCTTAAAATTCCTGTTTTACTTCCATACCAATTACTTAGCAGAGGTATATTCACAGTTACATTTTAGACTTCAAGTCCTCTATTGTTAAGCCCAGGACGCCCGACACTCTCACAAAGGCACCAAGAGACGTTCTCATGCAAACAGCAAAAGGTTTATTCACCAAGCATGCTGGGGCTCACAACATACCCTGAAGTCAGAGTAGAGGCTGAGAGCCCCGAGACAGTGCAGAGCCAGGGCTTAAATACTCTGAGACAAACAACAGGGTCACACAGATGTCGTCAGGGGGACTTTTACAGTCTGTGACATTTACATTAATCTCAGTTTCACATTCTTGGTCAAGCATTCTGTTTTCCTGTTCCCTTATCATTACTCCTGGGCTCTCCCACTCTGCAAGAGGGGCTGGATGTTTTTCCTGTTCCCTTATCATTACCCCTGGGCTCTCCCACTCTGCAAGGGGGGCAGGATGTAATTTACTGGTTAATGTTTCTGTAATCTTTGCTACTAATCTAGTCGCCCTACAGGGTGCACCTTACCAGCCACTGCTTCCAATTCTGCTGCCTTACACTGTCAACTTCAATTTAGTTTAGTTTTAGAACCAGACACTCTAGAGTAGGGCTTCTCTGTTTTTGGCGATTTGCTTTAGAATGAGGCTTCTGTGTGGATGCCAGAAGCTAAATGGACCTTAGGCTGATCATGGGCCAGCTTGGAGTGTAATTGCCAGAGTCGATTATACCCTGTTTCCCCAAAAGTAAGATATCCCCCCAAAATAAGACCTACTTAAAGATTTGCCTCTCACTGTGATATAAGGCATCCCCTGGAAAATAAGACCTCCCAGATAATATTTTTATTCTTGAAACTGAAAAAGCCTGGGCCACACAAGCAATTATAAGGAAGAGGGTTGATTTAATGCTGCTGCTTGTTATGCAAGGGAGCCAAAGAGATCTGCTAGTCTGGGATGCAGCCAGCACTCACCCCGCTAAAGACATGAAGAAATGTCTTCACAAAAGAAAAATAGATCAAATAACGATTCCTGCATGAATGATGGCCTATCTCCAGACTCTTGATATTGCAATAAACAAGCCATTCAAGGACAATTTGTGCATGGCAATTAATGATTAAATTGAAAATAGAATGGAGAGAAATCAGTGTGGGAACTTTGTGAAACCTAAACTGCAAGAGGTTGTGACTTGGGTGAAGAATTCAAGGGAGAAAATCACTGAAAGTTGCATTGCAAATGCACTACGAGCAGGCTACTTTGACAAGAAGTACTCATTTAAGGACAGTGCTATTGCTAAACATGAGAGATTTGGCCCACTGATTCTGAAAGATATGGAGTCACAAGAAATTCACCAGGAAATTCAGGTTTTGTATTGTTATGATGATGTTCCAGAAGAGGATGACATGACTGTCATTGAATAAATCTTACTTTGTGTTCGTACTGGTAAATATCAGTATCAGTAAATGTACCATAGATTGTTGTACATGGAAATAATGGTAGTGACAAGAAATTCTTGATACCGTAGGATTCAGTTTGTCTGGTTTGTGATAACAACTACTACCATACCGTATACAGGTAATAAGTTTCCTTTTTTCTTTGTTCAACAATAACTATGTACTATATTCTTCTTCATGGAAAAATAAGACATCCCCTGAAAATAAGACCTAGTACATCTTTGGGAGCAAAAATTAATATAAGAGACTGTCTTATTTTCAGGATAACAGGGTATGTGGTCCCAGCCTATTCTAAGTAACAATTCCATTAGTTACTCTCAAAAGTACTTCCCAAACCCAAAGGGCATTGTATCAGACAAAGTGTCTTGCTTTAAATTTGGAGGCAAGCTATCAAAGCTGATCTATCCTCATTTCCTCTGTCTTTTATATTTATTTGAGGGGGGAAAAAAACCTAAAATCTCTTCATTGATTTGTTCCTTCCCCTTGTTTCCTGAGTTTGCATAAACATGCCAATCAGTTCAAAATCCTCTGTTGATACCTTTCATTTGGTCAGAATGATAAAGAAGATAAAGAGAGGCTCCTCTCTACCATCTCCTTGTGTCTGAGTTCCAAGCCACAACCTCCTACAATGGGGGATCTTCTTTGTCAGTCATTTGCACTTAGTAGATCTAAAACTAAGAAGTTACACCAACACCCCCTAGGCCTTCTGTTTAAACAATTCACATTTACAACCAAAAAAGACTTTTCAATTCTTCAAGAAGCACTAAATTTAAAAGCAGTCCTTCAGTTTATGTCTCCTTTCACATGTTTAAATATAGGATTTTAAACATTTATAATAATAAATAATTCTGTCTTTAGCTGGATATTTTTCTTAAAAACCAAGCTGGCAGGTTTTCATTTATACAAAACACTCCAGCATCAAGAACTGAGTCATTAGTTGCCTGACTTCACTTTGTCTCAGTAAATTAGCAGAATGTAAATGAGCCGAGGTCCATGAAAAATCTCATTGATTGCTTCTGATTTTGCCTCAAACCCTTCAGGGCTCAGATATATTCGACACACTTGCCTGATTTATGCATATTTGCGTGAAACTGACAGCACCTTTAAAATAAAAAATCAGAGTGTCTAGACATTTTGACAAGTGATAGACCAATCTTTTTCTAGAGATACTTGCTTTGAAATGGTGAAAAATAATGAGGCAGGAATGTGAGGTCTGAGCTTGGGAGCTGTTGGCAGGCCCTGGCAGTAATTGTTGTTGATGCTGTAAGAAGCCATCCTGGAGGTGTGGCCAAAATAAGTAAGAGGACTCATCCTGGCCTAATTTGGCCCTGATCCCACCTGCTAAAAACAGGTTTCTGGACTGACTCTAAAAGGCATGTCCAAAGTGGAAAAGCGTGACAGGCTGTCATGGAGCTAAAAAAAATGTTAACTCCAGATTAAGAAATTAGGAAGTAGTTTTAGTCCTAATTCTCTGTGACCTTGGACAAGTCACCATTCCTGTTGGCCACCTCTTCAGGCTGTGGCACAGAAGTGAAGTATGGTAGCAATCATCTCAGGTAAAACTGCTGTTTGAGTTTTAACCCTGCTATTCTGGCCTCTGTACACACTTGCCTAAAACAATAAGGTAGTTATTTCAGCTTCCAGATTGAGACCTGGAAGCTCACATAAATCCATCCCACATCACAAAGGTTATTTTCCTGTGCCTGAGGACCAGAACCATAAAAGACTGATTCCTGTTGACTCAGTGGCTCCAGGAGTTGGGCTGTACTATCTGCTTTCACAAGATAGGTCCACATTCCAACATCTAGCAGATGTACGGTTAGAGATAAGGAACAGTCAACAGGAATTAAACATAGTCCACTGAAACCCCCCTATCCCAGATATGACCTTGAAGGCTGTTCGCAGAATTTAGAACAATGAAAATTTTATGGTTCAAACCCTTTAAAAGGATTGCCTACACCTGGGACAGTGTGGTCATTGAGTGTGGACTCCACCAGCATGTGGTGCCCTCATGGCCGTTGCTGGCCAGCACAATAAATCCTTGCTTGCTATTACCAACTTACCTGCCTCTGTGGTCATTTGCAACTGGTCATGGAAGTCACCCCACAACAAGAAGTTCCCTGCTGCCATGGTGCCAGCACCTGCAAGCTTAGTACACCTCCTTAGACTCTACTGAAGAACAGAGAAATGCAGGGACAAGCTGGCTTCTTACAGAGAACTTTAAACCACAGCAAACTTTGAACCACTCCTCTCTACACAGGAGTCTCACCTATCCTATCTCATGAATACTGCCTTCATGCTCTCTCTGTGGTGTCTCCAACCAACCACAGTTGCCAAAATGCTGGCATGAAGTAAGCGATCCATAAGTATTTGCTGAATGAATAAGTGAGTAAATTCTTGAATGAGTGAATGAATGGTGGAACAGTGTTAGACAACAATATTATGGATGATGATATCCAAAACAGTGGTCTGCATTGAAACACCAATCCCAGCACCGTGGTACATGTACCAGGTCTGAGGTGGGAAGGCCTTGATGGCCACTCTCAGTAATTGGAAGCATAGTGTAAAGATTCAGAGCCGGGCTCTTAGGTCAGATTGCCTGGGTCCAAATCTCGGAGCTGACAAGCTAACTGAGATGCTTGCCAATTTGTCTAACACTTTTGTGTCTTGGTTTCTTTGTCTGTGATATGGAGAAGAGGATGGTGATGCAGGTGGTGATGATGGTAGTGATAACTTCCGTATAGCACTCTTATAGGGTTTAAATGAGTCACTTCATATAAATTGCTTATGTAGTGCTTGGATCATAGGAAGTTCGATAAACATTGGTTATTACATTTGGACAATAGAGAATCATTGGAGCCTAATTGCTTGATTATATATATATATATATATACATATATATTTATATATATGTATATATATACACACACACATATATACATGTTTACATATATATACACACACACACACATACTAGAGGCCTGGTGCACGAAATTCGTGCACAGGGTTGGGAGGGTTGTCCCTCAGCCCAGCCTGTACTCTCTCCAATCTGGGACCCCTTGAGGGATGTCCGGGCAGTTGGACATCCTCCTCACAATCCAGGACTGCTGGCTCCCAACTGCTCACCTGCCTGCCTTTCTGATTGCCCCTAACTGCTTCTGCTTGCCAGCCTGATTACCCCTAACCACTCTTCTGCCAGCCTGATTGATGTCTAACTGCTCCTCTGCCAGCCTGTTTGCCCCCAAGTTCACTCCTCTGCTGGCCTGGTCACCCTTAACTGCCATCCCTTGCAGGCCTGATCGCCCCCAACTGCCTTCCTTTTCAGGACTGGTCCCTCCCAATGGCCCTACCCTGATGGTCATCTTGTGGTGGCCATCTTGTGTCCACATGGGGACAGGATCTTTGACCACATGGAGGCAGCCATCTTGTGTGTTGGAGTGATGGTCAGTCTGCATATGCATATTACTTTTTTATTAGGTAGGATAGAGGCCTGGTGCATGGGTAGGGGTCAGCTGGTTTGCCCTGAAGGGTGTCCTGGATCAGGGTTGGAGTTCCCTTGGGGTGTGGGACAGTCTCGGTGAGAGGCCTGTGGTGGTTTGCAGGCTGGCCACACTCCCCAGTGACCCAAGGGGAGGCCCTGGGATCTGGGATTAATTTATGTTCTATAATTAAAACTTTGTAGCCTGAAGCGGAACCAAGCCTTCTGCTCGGTCCGTGGTGGCAGCCATTTCTGTTGGGACATTTACCTTCTATAATTGAAACTTTGTAGCCTGGAGTGGAGGCTTAGGTGCCAGGGCTGCAGAAGCTTGGCTTCCTCTCCATAGCCTGGGCAACCCTAGCCTTGGCTCTCTCCAGCTCCGTGGCTGCCACCATTTCTGTTGGGATTATGTATTTTCTATAATTGAAACTTTGTAGCATTGAGTGGAGGCCTAGGCTGGCAACAGCTGGTGGAAAGGTTGGCTTCCTACATTGCTGGGGAAACCCAAGCCTCCCTCCTGCTCTCAGTGACCACAGCCATCTTGGTTGGGGTTTATTTGCTCCTGATTGACTTGTGGGCATGGCTTGTGGGCACAGCTTGATCAGAGGTACATTCAATTTGCATATTATCCTTTTATTAGATAGAATATATATATATATATATATATATATATATATATATACACACACACACACACACACACACACACACATACATATATATGTATATGTGTGTGTATGTGTGTGTGTGTGTGTACTAGTGGCCCAGTGCATGAAATTCATGCAGGGGGTGGGGGGCATTGTCCCTCAGTCCAGCCTGTACCATCTCAATCTGGGACCCTTTAGGGGATATCCAACTGCCAGGGACAGGCCTAAACCAGCAGTTGGACATTCCTCTCGCAATCTGGGACAGCTGGCTCCTAACTTCTCACCTGCCTGCCAGCCTGATCACCCCCAAATGCCTCCCCCACTGGTCTGATCACCCCCAAATACCCTCCCCTGCCAGCCTCATGGCCCCCAACTGTCCTCCTCTGTCGGCCTCATGGCTCCCAACTGCCCTCCCTGGCCAGAGGCCCCCCACGGCTGGGCAAGGGACACTTGCCTCGTTGCCAGGGCGACGGAAGTGTTCTGTGCTCATGGGGTGGAAAGTTTGTCACAATAAAGCAAGCATTCTGCCCGGCTGCTCACACTGCCTGCTCTCAGCAGCTGCCCCCCCATCCTCCCCAGGACTAGGGGACTCTGGTGTGGCTGTGAGGACTGGGTGCCGCCATATTGTAGCCATGGGCACCACCATCTTTGTGGTGGAGTGATGATCAATTTGCATATTCCCTCTTTATTAGATAAGATATATTCCCCCAAAATGTATATAAACTTTAACAGCTGATATCTCACTCCTTTTCAGGTTTAACTGATTTGAAATAATAGGTAAAGCTTGACTAAGCTTTGAACAAAGAAAATTGTCCTAAAGTGCTACTAGACTCTTTTTAAAATGAAAATACATAAACTATAAAGTTTACAGTACAAAACCAGTGACAGCTGATGAATTCAGAGCACACAAATACTGAACACAAATATAAAAAACAAATAATCGATGTTTTCTATTCCATTGTTTTGTGTTATCAGCAGTATCTGGACCAGAACAGTCATCAGTTTTAAAACATGCATTGACAAAAAAAATTATTTCTGTAGATTCTTTTAAATTTTGAAAATGAACTGTATGTTAATAAATATGGACTTTATAATCATTCAAAGTGCCTATACATTTTTGGGACACTTGCATATAATATAACATTATGTATTATTTACAAATATTTTGCAGAGAAATTGAGTGGGAGGTCAAGCCCTCAGGAATATAAATACTTAGTATTTGAAGTAAATGTAATAAGACTTGAAAATAAGCTTCTTATTGATTGCAGGCACTTGGACAAGTCAATTATTCTTTTTTGAGGCCCAATCTCTAATATTTAAAATGGAGGAGTGTCTCAGTCAATTTGGGCCTCTATAATAAAAATACCACAGTTTAGGTGGCTCAAACAAGAGACATTTCTATCTTATAGTTCTGGAGGCTGAGATGTTTATGGTCAAGGTGCTGATGAGGGCCTCTTCCTAATTTTCAGATAAAAGTCTTCTTGCTATATTCTTATGTTAGAGAGAGAAAGAGATAATCTTTATTCTGTCTAGTCTTTTAAGGCCACTAATTCCATTTATGAGTGTTACACTTTCATGTCCCAATTACCTCCCAAAGGCCCCATCTCTAAATACCATCACATTGGAGATTAGAGCTTTATCATATGAACTTGTGGGAGAGAGCAGGTACAAGTACATAGTCTATAACAGGAAATATAATAATATCTCATAGGATTGTTAGTATGGTTAAATTAAAGAATATATAAAAAGGGGATTTTTAAACCTTAAACACTACCCCAAAATAAATGTTTTTTTTTAATTTTTGCTTTGCATTTGTATAATGTTGAAAATGTTAAAATGTTGTTACATTCATATTGTTTCTGACAAGTAAACTATAGATTTTACTATAGGTGACCATTGTATTTGGTCTCATAGTTTTATTAATTAACATTATATTACTCTGTACACAGACTAGGCTCAGCTGAGTGGTTTTCATCTGGGGTCTCTCAGTGTATGTAGCTGGATCTTGTTAGTGTCTTGAAGCATCTGAATATTTCACTGGGGCAGATGACAGAGATTACTTCTTAATAATCTGTGTTGCACCTGGGCTAAAAAGGCTGGAATAGCCTGGTGTGGGCAGGCTTTCTCTTCATGCCACCTTTCCATGTAACTAGCATGGGTTTCCTAACAGCAGGCAATCTCAAAGCAGTCAGGCTTCTTACGAGGGTGCTGGCTCATGTCAGAATGAGTATCCCAAGAGACCAGTGCAGAAACTGCAAATCTTCTCTGGCCTCACCTTAGCATTGTTTTTAACTCTTTCTATTGGTTATATAGGGCCAGCCCAGATTCATGGAAAAGGGAGGACACCAGAGTATGAATGGCAGGATGCATGGATCTTTGGGAAGCCTTTGTTGGAGAGTAGGCATTAGAGGTATGCAGATAACAGTCATTTAGCATATGATTCCCAAGTTCAGGAGCTCATGCTATACAAGTAACATTTTTTATTTTATTTTAATTTGTTGATAAGACTGGAGAGCCTAGAAATTTTCAAAATAAAAAGAAATATGATAGAAATACTAAATGTCTTAGCTCTTTCTATTTGCTCTTCATTAGATCCATCATATAGATCAGATTAACTCTATCAGATTCATGATATAACAGATGTTCAAGGAAGATATAACAGATGTTCAATGAAGTTTATTACACATAATTCTACATAGAGAAACCATTCCAGTGATTGTCACTAAATTGACCTCAATTATGAACACCACTCAATTATTCATATGTTCACTTCTTCTTGTATTCAAATCAATATCTTTCATATCTCAGCCATTGACTTGGTATTATATAGCATTAGCCTGTGTTGTATTTGGCTGTGCATGTGTGTATATATATATATATATATATATATATATATATATATGACAACATCTGCATTACAGGAATACCAAAAGGGGCAGAAGATGAGTAAGTAACGGAGAACCTGTTTTTTAAAAATATAATGACAGGAAACTTCCCCTATCTGGTGAAAGAAAATGCCACATATATATATTAGTAAATCTCTTAAGAATGATTTCAACAAGATCAGCTTTTTTTTTTTTACCAGCTTATTAGGATGGTTAATTTTTAAACCTGCTAATGTTTGTACTGTGCAAATTTTACCAATATTCACATAATACTTTCTGCTCTCTAGTCTTTAAGTCATTTTGGATGCTTTATTTCAAAGTCAAGTTCAAGGTCCACTTCTCTACTGGAGTCTTTCCTTGACTACTGCAACCTGCAGTCATCCCGCCCTCCCTTCACCCTGGAGCATCATTTTTCTGTTCTACTATTTGATACATGTTGGCTCATGTCAAATCCCATTTATAAAAATTTAATTCTATCAATACTTAGAAGCAACCTCCATAAATCTTTAATTTGTATTGTGCTTTTTTTTTCTTTACTGTATTTGTTGTTATTCAATATTTGTTGTCTATATTTGCTGATTTTGGTGTAAATATTTAACTTGATGATGTAAGTACCTTAAAGACAGGGATTTTGTGTGTTTTATTTACTGCTGTGTCTTTGGCACTGGAAGAAAGTGTCCAACAGAGCAGATAATCAATCCTTGAATGAATGGCTGTGGTTACTGAGGCTTTTAGCCTGTGCATGCTCTTAGCACTCATACCCAGGGATTTGCTGGTCCATAAATAGGCACATTGCTCATTGTCATCTTTTCTCTGTGCCAGATAGACAGTGTACCTCTCCCTTCATATCTTACAGAGGTGCTGTAAGGATGACAGAGTGGTGTCCCAGGTCACTGATTAATAGTTCAAGTGTTCTCAAGTACAGTCAAAGTTTCAGTTTGTAAATTATTTTGTGGTAAAAACAGCAGTTTGGGTCCCCACCACCATCCCAGATGGCTCTGTGAGGCAAAAGCCAGCAGGACCCCAAGCACCTGCAGCTGACACCTGTGGGACCAGCTCCATGGAGGAAGGAGTACAGCTCAGAACAAGGTCAACCAAGGTGTAAGACTCAAGGCAGACCCAGCCTCTGGGCTAAGGAGACCCCGATCACTGGACAACTGGCATAACAACATTGGGGTTGAACCTCACTGGCAGAAAGTCAGAGGGGAGATCCCTCCCACAAATGGGACATTAACGATCAAGTCCCAATTTCAACAGGAAAGCTCAAACAATGCACAAAAAGGGCATTCCTAGAGCATCCAGCTCAGGTGAACAAAGAGATCACACTGCTGAAATCCACAAAACACCTTTACATAAGGCCATTCCACAAAGACTGGAAGGCATAGAAGTTCTATCTAATATATAGAAGAAAATATAAAGAGACAGCTAAGCTGAAACTGGTTTGGCTCAGTGGATAGAGCGTTGGCCTGCGGACTGAAAGGTCCCAGGTTTGATTCTGGTCAAGGGCATGTACCTTGGCTGCGGGCATGTCCCCAGTGGGGGCGGGGGGTGCAGGAGGCAGCTGATCGGTGTTTCTCTCTCATCGATGTTTCTGACTTTCTATCCCTCTCCCTTCCTCTCTGTAAAAAAAAAAAAAAAAAAAAATATATATATATATATATATATATATATATATATATATTAAAGAGACAGCTAAAATGGGGAGATAAAGTAACAACCTCCAAATGACAGAAAAGAAAGTGTAAGTCATTGTGGATGCTTTATTTCAAAACATCAGAAATAGAGTTCAAGGAAAGGTTATAAAGGTGCTTAAGGAATTTAGTACAAATTACAACAACATGAGTAGGGAAATAGCAGCCATTAATAAGAGCCAGACTGAAATGAAAAATTACATATCTGACTGAAGAACACACTGGAAGGAATTAAAAGTAGATAGGATGAAGCAAAGGAACAAATCAGCAATTTGGAAGACAAGGTAGAAATAAATAACCAATTAGAGCATCAAATAGAAAATAAAGAACTAAAAAGCAGGAAGATAGCTTAAGCGAGCTCTGGGACAACATAAAACATAACAACACCTGCATTACAGGAATACCAAAAGGGCAGAGGATAAGTAAGTAACAGAGAACCTGTTGTAAAAAATAATGATAGGAAACTTCCCCAGTCTGGTGAAGGAAAATGCCACATAAGTTCAGGAGGCACAGGGAATCCCAATCAAGATGAAACCAGAGACCCACATCTAGACACATCACAATTAAAATAAAAAATATTAAAGATCAAGAAAGAATCTTAAAGTCAGCAAGAGAGAGAAAATTAAATACAAAGAAGTTCCCATTAAAATGTCAACTGATTTCTCAAGAGAAACACTTCAGGCCAGAAGGGAGTGGCCTGAAGTACTTAAAGTAATGAAAAGCAAGGGCCTAGATCCAAGACTACTGTAACCAGTGAGGCTATCATTTAAACTTGAAGGTGAAATAAAAGTTTTCCAGACAAAAAGAGGTTAAAGGAATATATTACCACCAAACCAGCAATGCAAGAAATGTTAAAGGGACTGCTTTAAGAAGAAGAAAAGGAGAGAGAGAGGATCATAGACATAAAGAAAATCATGATGGCAATAGATACCTATCAATAATAATCTTAAATGTAAATGGACTAAATGCTCTAGTCAAAAGACATAGGCTGATTGAATGGATAAGAAAATATTACCTGTATATATGCTGTCTACGAGAGACTCCCTTCAGAACAACAGACTGAGAATGAAGGGAAGAAAAAAACATATTGCATGCAAATAAGAAAGGAAAAAAAACTGGCATAGCAATACTCATATCACACAAAATACACTTCAAAACAAAGCCTATATAAGAAACAAAAAAGGCAACTTCATGGTACTAAAGGGATTGATTCAACAAGAAAATATAACCATTGTAAAGATATATGGACCCAATATAGGGGAGCCCAAGTACATTAAAAAACTCTTGATGGACCTTAAGAGAAATATTGATAACAATACAGTCATAGTGGGGGTCTTTAACACCCCATTGATATCACTGAGTAGATCTTCCAGATAAAAAATTAACAAAGAAACAGAGGCCTTAAACGACACACTAGATCAGTTGGATCTAATTGAGATATATAGAACATTTCATCCCAAAGCAACAGAATATACAGTCTTCTCAAGTGCACATGCAATACTCTCAAAGATGGCCCACACTTTAGGGCACAAAGCAAGTATATACAATTTTAAGAAAATTGATATAATAAGAAGCATCTTCTCAGATCACAATAACATAAAGTTAGAAATCAACTACAATGAAATAAATGAAAAACACTCAAATATACAGAGGCAAAATAGCATGTTATTAAACAATGGGTTGCCAACGAGATCAAGCAAGAAATTAACCCAAACCACCATATTCAATATTTGACAAAGGAGGCAAAAATATACAAAGGAGGAAAAATAGTCTTTTCAACAAATGGTGCTGGGAAAACTGGACAGAAACATGCAAAAAGATGAATCTAGACCACCAACTTATACCATGCACAAGAATAAACTCAAGGTGGGTAAAACACTTAAATGTGAGGCATGAAGCCACAAAAATCTTAGAAGAAAACATAGGCAGTAAAATCTCAGACATATTACCCAGCAATATGTTTATGGATATATCTCCCAGGACAAAGGAAACTAAGGAGAAAATAAACAAATGGATCTGCATCAAAATAAAAAGCTTCTTCACAGCAAAAGAAACCACCATCAAGTTGAAAAGGATACCCACTGAATGAGAGAATATATTTGTCAATAATACATCTGATAAGGGGTTAATATCCAGAATATATAAAGTACTCATACAGCTCAACAAAAATAAGACAAACAATCTAATTAAAAATGGCAGAAGACCTGAATAGATATTTCTCCAAAGAAGACACACAAATGGCCAAGGGACACATGAAAAAATCCTCAAAGTCACTAATAATCAATGAAATGCAAATTAAAACCACAATGAGATATCACCTCACACCTGTCAGAATGGCTATCATAAAAAAAATCAGCAAATAACAAATGTGGCAAGGATGTGGAGAAAAGGGAACATTAGTTCAATGCTGGTGGGATTGTAGATTAGTGCAGCCACTATGAAAAACAGTATGGAGTTTACTCAAAAAAGTTTACTTCTTTCTGACCCAATCAGTGATCCTACTTCTGGAAATATACCCTAAGACCCCAAAACACCAATCAGAAAGAATGTATTCACCCCTATGTTCACACGAGCATTATTTACCATAGCTAATATTTGGAAACAGCCCAACTGCCCAACAGTAGATGAATGGATAAAAAAAGCGGTGGGACAGTTACATTATGGAATACATTATGGACAGTTACAATAGGCGGCCATAAAAAAGAGGGATCTCTTACCCTTTGGGACAGCATAGATGGACCTGTAAAATATTATGCTAAGTGAAATTAGCCAAACTGAGAAAGACAAATATCACCTCATCTCACTTATCTGTGGAATCTAATGAGCAAAATGAATTGACCAACAAAATAAGACCCAAAGCAGGGAGGCATGGAATAGACTGACATACCTCAATATGGGGTTGGGTGACAAGAAGAGATAAACCAAAAAACGTATATACTTACATACATAGCCCATGGACATGGACAATAGGGGAATAAAGATATGGGGGGTAGGTAGGGTCTGGGAGGACTGGGGAAAGGGAAGGAAAACAGGAGATATCTGTAACACTATCAACAATAAAAATACATTTAAAATGAAAAAATAAAAATAATAATTAAAAATTAAAAAATAAAATGAAAAAATTGCTCTGTGATTATTTGAATATAAGCAAAAATCATGTAATCAGAGGCTACATTCATATGTAACAATGTGAAATGTGTCCGTTTAATTTTCCCCCCATGTCACACAGCAAATTAACCTTCCCCATTTTCATCTCCCAGGGATTCTATTCCTTCCCACTGTACAGTGCTCCATCTAATCTTTAAAAAAATTGGGAGCCTAGACATCATGAAGTGCCCCAAATTTAACCAGGATTACCATTGTTGGTATTTTTTATCCTTCTGTCCCTGCTGTGTGCCATTCTGGCTCCTCAACTCTGAACCTCAGCAGGGGAAGAGTGAGATGTTGAGCAGGGGCTATAGCATGGACCAGAGCATAGTTTATAGCATCTGTGGGATTCTAAATCCCTAGGTATGGCTTTGGGATTTCACAGCAGGCTGACTGCTTTGAAATCATTCCATCCAGTTACTTCCAACCAGTGGGTATCCTTTTCAACTTGATGGTGGTTTCTCAGACAGACATGGGCTTTTCCCTATCAGCTCAATGGGGAGTAGGAAAGGGATATAAGAAAACTGGGAGGCAAAAAACATTTTGGGAGGATACCCCACTTTTTTGGTCATCCCAAGTTCTCTTACTTTTTGGGCTCTCTTCTGATACCTCTCCACCTCTTTTCTATATTCATTTATTCATCTTTTTAAATGAATATTTTTACTGATTTTTAGAGAGAGGGGAAGGGAAAGGAAGAGAAACATCGATGTGAGAACATTAATCAGCTGCCTCCTGCACTCTCCCTGTCAGGGATTGAGCCTACAACCTGGTCATGAGCCCTGACAGGGAACCAAACCAGCAACCTTTTGGTGCACAGGATGACACCCAACCACACCAGCCACACTGGCCAGGGGTTCACCTATTCATCTTTTAGTCATCCATTTATTCATTTCCTCAGTACACATTGATTGTATATGTTAGCCACCAAAATAGACAATAGCATATAAGGGTAGAAGGATAAGTTAGATACACCTTCTGCCCTTGAGTTCAGGACATAAAACTGAGGAGCTCTGTGGTGCTCCATTTTCCAAGAGCCTCTTTTCAACCAGCAGTAAGTAATTTAGTTTGTTTCATGGTCTGATGTGTGCACTAGCTCTGTGGAACGCTGGGGCTATGGTGGTGGTTTAGGTCGGGGTGTGCATGCAGGAAGAAAACAACACATTTTGTTTCTCAAGAAGCTCACAGTATAAGGGAAGGGAGAGTTCAGTTAAGTTCAGAGATGGAAATAAAACAATCCAAGGAAGGAGAGTTTCTTTTCAAAAACTGGGAATAAAGAAGGAAGAACAAAGGAAGACTTCTTGTAGGAGAGGAGAATTCTGAAGGCTGAGAATGTTTGGAACCTCTTCTGGCTGACAAAGCAACTTCCAGTCCAGGAGGACAAAGCACGACAGAAAGAAAGCATGAGGTCTGTTTAGCGGTCTCGCTGGGAGGAACCCCTGGAGGCCTTTGAACTGATTGCTGATTGACTTCGGAGAGCTGCTCCTAAAGAGGAGTTTTTAGTCCTGAGTGGAATTGGGCTGGCTGGAACCAGTGAGTGGATTTTTCTGAGAGTTCAGGAGAGAAGTAATGAGGTGATGGCTATGGGACCAGTATGAAGAGGCAGTAAGTACTCAAGCTATGATTACAGAATTAACGTTTTCAATTCAGTGTATGTAGGGGGTTAAGTGCGGGAGAAGTGGGGAAACAAAGACTGAGCTGCAAACAGGCTTTCTGATAACAGTCAAAAAGTGCTTGTCCTCCCCCACCTTGAACAACATTTGCATTTAAGAGTCCTCCTATCATCAAAATGAAGCTGTTAATCATGGTTAAATTTGCACTTTGACTTTGGGCATTTTTAATAGTTCTCATATCGAAACACTTGAAAAATGACTAGGCAATTTGGCTCTATTCACTACTTGATCTCTGCCAAAGCTCTCTCTCTCTCTTTTTTTAATTTTAGATCTTTCCCTTCACTACTTGCATATTTGCAATTATGATCTGTTTGTCCATGGCTGTGCAGACTAATTATGGGGTGCTGTCACTCACTGGCCCTCAACCATGTAAGAGCAATCCTCATTTTCATGCTCTGCTCTTGGACGCTACATCAGGGTAACAAATATCAAGTGGTTTTCAGCAGCAGTTGGATGAATAAGCATTGGTCCTTCTGTTTCTTCTCAGACCATCCTCCCTGTGCTCACAAGTGGGCCTATTAGGCCTACAAGATAGAAAGGACCTGGTGGCCCCATGAATCCATAGTGAGTAAAGATTCTTCTGGGTGGACCACCATATGACTTACAGGTATAGTAAGCAGCCCATTTGTTACTACTGTAATTAGCTAGTTATTAATAATAGAAAAAGTACAAAAGGAAAGCCAGACATTACAGGCATGTCATTTGGGCAGCTTCACCAGGAAGCTGCAACTTTACACTCCCCACAGTACCACTTATCCATTCCCTGCTGAATACTGGGGAAGGGACTGGGCAAAAGGGAGATGGGCACATGCACAGTGAAGTTGGGTGACATAAGTAATGTGTTTGTCAGACAAACGTGGGAACATAGGTCATCGGCCAGAGAGGGTGGGGCCACTGCAAACCTACAAAAATTTGGGGCTACGTATTCCCAAGACAGAGGAATTCTCACTCTTGGCTTGGCTTGTGGCTCTTGTGGCTCTATGCCATTTGCCACACTGAATGGCCTGAATGACTGCCACAGAGAACACAAACTAAGCTAGCCCGATGTTGGATTGGACTATGCTTCAATAGGAGCAAAAACTTTTGTTCTAGCTCCGGTGAAGTCACAGCTATGCTTCTCCTGTGGATGGACAGAGGGAAATGAGAACTTTGAAACTCAGGGATTTAACTTCATATAAATAAATGCCTTGAGTCTCAGAAAATTCATTTTCTTGTGATATCACAAGAAGCCCACTCCCACCAGGGACCAGTGGGGACTAAAGAGCTCTCCACTGACACTTTCATGATGCTATTTGAAGAACAGGATAGGTCTTTAAGTCTAAGAGTGTTTTCCTCAGTAACCTGTTTATATGAGAAAATTCCATTATTCATTTATTCATTCATTTTTCCATCCATCCATTCAACAAATATGTATCTTCTTTCAGGATGATACTGTCTCAGTCCACATAATATCATCATACCAGTTGTTAGAACATACAAATACTTTTTTATTTGCATGTAAGCAGCATTGCTCCAGTCTCTCTGAGTGCCACTCCTCTTCAGACAGTCCCAGTAGCCCAGACACTCCTGAGGGCCAGACATTCCTGAGGGATCTTCTTTTTTATTTTTTTATTTTTTATTTTTTAAAATTTTATTTACAATATAACTTATATTTAATAGTAGTACATATGTTTTCCTCCCCCCCCAATATCCTCCCCCAGCCTCCCCTACCCCCCAGCACATGTCCCCCCCTGCCTCCCTCCCCACCCCAGAGTCTTTCATTCATTGGTTATGCTCATATGTATGCATACAAGTCCTTCGGTTGATCTCCTCCAGCATCTGCCTCCCCTCCACTCCAGCCTTCCCCCTGTAGCTTGACAGCCTGTTCGAGGCCACCCTGCCTCTATATCAATCACTCTCCCCTGTTTCTTTTCTTCAAAAATATCTTGCCTCTGCATACTGAAAACAAACATATAAGAGCAAAAAAAGTTTGAGTGTCAGTTTCAATGTCCAACTGTTCTGAGTCCCAGTTTCAATGTCAAATAGTTCTTCATGT
Organism: Antrozous pallidus; assembly: GCA_027563665.1. Lineage (NCBI taxonomy): Eukaryota > Metazoa > Chordata > Mammalia > Chiroptera > Vespertilionidae > Antrozous > Antrozous pallidus. The sequence continues at coordinate 78,346,075 of CM050520.1, read as the reverse complement.
GTACATGTCAGCAATGGTATCCAGATGGTGGACACATCGTTGCAATGCAAGATCACTCCTCTCTGGTATGTTCCTGCGCAGCCTGCAGCCACACACAGCTGCCGACTGCTAGCATTGCAAGGTGTCGTCAGTGTCCGCCATCTCTGGACCATCCTCGTGGCTGGAACAGACCCGTCAGTTCCTCACTATCGCAGGAACCCACATGGTCTTGGAGTTGTTCTCTGCAAACACACAAACACATTCTCGACCAAAGGTTAACAAAGGGATCCTCTCTGCAAAATAGACTTGGGATTCTTTTTATTTTTGACTAAATGATTTTCCTTTGGCTTATTTTGACACCATGTGTGTTTTTTTTATGGGTGTCCTGCAGCTGGTTTTACAAATGGAATTTTCTTTTCTGGAGTAAGAATTTTTCTACATGTATTTTACTTATAGGATATTTTTCCTTACATGATATTACCTCACTGTCCCCCACCCCCTTTTTTTGGTTAATAGGGGCTTTTGGAAATTTTATATTGCAGTCTTGGTAATTTTAAATTTTAATTTTTGCATACAAATATTACTACTTTAGGTTCTTTGGATGTTAGGCAATTTTGCAGTGAGATGAACTACTAATAGATAATTTAGTTAATGTTTTAGGAAAAGCTTTTTGTCCAGTACAGTTAGATTTTCTTGAGTATTCACTTATTTCACTTGGCCAATTTAAATTAATCTGAAAACTTGATTACTATTTTCCTGTCAATTTTAATACTCAAGCAGAAATCTTAGTTTACCCTGTAAATACTTGTGGAAAGGAATATTTGCATTTTTGAGTAGGTCCTCAGAATTCTTTCTAATAAATTAAATTTAGATATAGGGCAGCTATTGCTGGCCGAGTCTCTGTCTGCCACATGGGTCCTGGTGTGAGTTGTGCGTGGGAGGCATAGCAGCCGTGGGGGTAGGAGACCTTCCTCAGGAGGGGTGAGAATTCAAGCCCCTGCAAGGTTTGTGGATGAGGGTCTGTGTCCCACCTCTGTTGATCTTTTAGTTCTCTCCTGTTGGCCCCTCTGTGACTGTCTTAAGTTGTTCCTTCCCTGAGGAATCTTACCCGTCTCTGGCTAACCAGCCATCCTCCGGGGCCAAACAGGGTGATGTGAGGTTCAGTCCTGTCTCCTTTGTAGTCTATGCCCCCGTGGCCTCCACGTCCAGCACCTGCCATGGGGTCCCCTCGCCTGCTGGCGAGGTCCCGGTACTGATCACATATCTCGGGGGACCCAGGTTTCTTCTCCAGAGAGGGCCCAGCTCACGCCACTGGTCGAGAGACAGATCCATGGTGCCAACAGCCCAGAGACTTCAGCCACAGCTTGAACTGAAAGTTCACGCATCAGCTGTGTGTATTTGAATAATAAGAAGAGGGTCCCTCTTGGCAAAAGGGCCAGAGGGGCCAATATAGAATGCTCGGATGCCTTCCCAGTGCCTTAATCCCTTCTGAAAGGGATTTCCTATCCTTTTTTTAAGTTGCTGCCCAACATTCAAAGAATTAGTTTGTAAGTTTATTTGGGATAATTGTATAATATGCTGTTGTCAAATATCAAATATTATAATGACATTGTAGAATAATATCATGTAAGGGTATTGTGGTGTCACAGGAGGTTAAGAAGGGCCTAGCCTAAGAGCTGGTGTCCATAAGAGATGACATGCTCTAGGCCATGTTAATTCAATCTCAAACTAGCTGCCAATTTTTTTTATAACTTTATATAAACTTTGTCAGGGATGTAAAAACACAAATCACTTACCTTAGTTCAAGCATTCAAATATATTGACTTTCCCCCTTACTCCCACCACCTGCCACTTACCCTGAGGTTTGACATTTTAATGGACTTTTCTCAGTCTGAGGGATCTTCTAACGCCACACACACACACACACACACACACACACACACACACACACACACTTTCCGAATGTCCCAAAAGTAAATGTCTTAACCCATGGCATAGTCCTGTAGCCAGCATTGATTCTGAACAGTTGATGCTCACACTGCACCTGTTAAATGCTTCGAATAACACTCCTGATTTCACTCCCTACCTGGTGCAAAGTGAGATGCTAAAACCCTTGGAAGAACTAGGCTATGGTTTTGCTTTTAGGTAGCTCCTAGTCCCTGTAGGGTCTGAATGACTGGATATAGGTCATAATAGAAGTTATAGTAGATTCAACAACGACCCCCAAATATATGTCTATGAAACCTGTGAGCATTACCTTAAATGGCAAAGACTTTGACATGTGACTAAGTTAAGAATCTTGAGAGCAAGAGATTATCCAGGTGGGCCTTAAGTGTAATAATCACATGTCTTTAGCCCATGGACACAGACAACAGTGTGGTGATAGCCAAAAGTGAGGGGGTAGTAGACATATGCAATAGTGTCAACAATAAAGAAAAATAAAAAAAGGAGAGAAGCAGAGGGAGTTAAAGGAAGAGGAGGCAGTGCTACCCACGAGGCAGAAATTAAAATAATGTAGCTATAAACCAAAGAATGCTGGCAGCCATCAGAAGCTAGAAGAGGCAAGGAATGCATTAGCCTCAGAACTTCTGTAGTTAATATGGCCCTGCTGATACCTTGATTTCAGCCTGGTTTATTGATTTTGTATTTCTAGGCTAAAAAACAGAGGGAATAAATTATCATTTAAATGTTTTAAGTTACCTATTGGTGGCAATTTCTTACAACATCCAAAGAAAATATTAGAGAAGTGTTGACTGACTTCAGATAAACACAGAAGATTCTATAGATAGTAGAGGAGAGGGAACTTTGTTCTCCAAGGAATGTCACAAAAGGCTTAAAAGAGAAAAGAAAAACAAGCAAGGTTGCCCTGACTAATTTGGCTCGGTGGATAGAGAGTTGGCCTGTGGACTGAATAGTCCCAGGTTCAATTCTGATCAAGGGCATGTACCTTGGTTGCGGGTGTATCCCCAGGATGAAGTGTGCAGGAGGCAGCTGATCGATGTTTCTCTCTCATTGATGTTTCTCTCTATCCTTCTCCCTTCCTCTCTCTAAAAAAGAATTAATAAAATATACTTTAAAAAATGAGCAAAGATTAGGCATGCAGAAATGTGACAGAAGGACAAGTGTGGAGGAACAAAAAGTCCTTCCATTTGCCTGGGATGCATTTTGCAGGGGTAGTAAAAATAAGCAGGACAGTGGGAGACAGCAGGTAGTGGTAGAGCTATATTGAAAAGAAGGATACATGTCCCAGGTAGATAGTTCTATAATACTATGATGACCAGATACACATCTCTATGGGCTGGGTTCAACATTTTTAAATCTCTGGGTAAATAAAGGGGATAGTCAAGGACTAATTTTACACAGGAAGTTTGGAAGCAGAGCATAGACATTCATATACATAGAACATAGGCTAAATAGTTTAGTTTGGTTGAAGACAATGGTGAAATTAATTATCCAGAATGAAATGTAGATGTGCTATTTTACAAGGTCACTTTAAAAGTTGCATAAATGGGCAAGGGAAACAAAAGAAAAAAATAAACAAATGAAACTATGTCAAACTAAAAATTCTTTGTACAGCAAAGGAAACCATCAACAAAGTGAAGAGACAGTCCACTAAGTGGGACAATATATTTACCACTGTTACATCTAATAAGGGGTTAATATTCAAAATTTATAAGGAACGTATATGCCTTAACACCATAACAAAACAAAACAATCCATTGAAAAAAATGGGCAAAACACCTGAATAGACACTTCTCCAAAGAGGACATACAGATAGTTAATAGACATCATGAAAAGATGCTCAATGTCACTAATCAGAGAAATGCAAATTAAAAATCACAGTGATCTATCACTTCACATTGTCAGAATGACTATCATCAGTAAATCAATAGACAATGTTGGTGAGGATGTAGAGAAAGGGAACCCTTATGTACTGTTGGTGAGAATGCGGATGCATTAGTGCAGCCACTGTAATAAACAATATGGAGTTACCTCAAAAATTAAAAATGGAACTGCCTTTTGACCCAGCAATTCCACTTTTGGGAATATATCTGAGGAAACTCAACAATAATTCAAAAGAATATGTGCACCCTATGTTCACTGCAGCATTACTTACAATAGACAAGATTTAGAAGTAGCCCAAATGCCTACCAATAAATGAAAGGTTAAAAGGCTGTGGTATATTTACACAGTTGAGTATTACTTGGCCATAAAACAGAAGAACATTTTACCCTTTGATACAGTATAGATGGAGAGAGTATTATGTTAAGTAAAATAAGCCACTCAGAAAAAACTAGTACCATATGTTTACATTCGTATGGGAAATCTAATGAACAAAATAACCTTACAAACAAAATAGAACCAGACTCATTGATAGAAAGAACAGACTGACAGTTTTCAGAGGGGAGAGGTGTTGTAGGGCTGGATGAAGAAAATAAAGGGATTAAGCAAAAAATAAAACTAAACCTCAGACACCGACAACTCTATGTTGATTACTAGAGGGGAAAGGGAGTAGGGGAGGTTAAGGAGGGTAAGGGGGAGGAATGGTGATGGAAGGAGACTTGACTTTTGGTGGTGAACACAATGCAATATATACAGATGATATGTTATAGAATTGTGTGCCTGAAATCTACATTATTTTATTAACCAATGTCACTCCAATAAATTCAATTAAAAAAACAAAATAAAAATATGCATATTATTTGAAAAGAAAGACTGTAGGAAAGAAAATTTCTATGTAATAAAAGACTAATATGCTGAGGGTCTAGTTGTCCGGTCATCTGTTCAACCAATCAAAGCATAATATGTTAATGGTATGCTAAGGCAGCTCAACTGCTCACTATGATGTGCACTGATCACCAGAGGGCAGACAGTTGACTGGTCGACCAGTCACCACCAGGGGGCAGACACTCTGACTGGTAGGTTAGTTTGCTGCTTGGATCCAGCTGATCGGGACTGAGTAAAACAGGCTGGACCCACCCTGGAGCCCTCCTTGGCTGGCCAACCTCCCAAGTCTCTCCCTGGCCCTGATTGTGCACCAGTGGCCCCCTTGGCCTGGCCTGTGCCCTCTTGCACTCTGGGACCCCTCAGGGGATGTTGGAGAGCTAGTTTTGGCCCAATCCCACAGGCCAGGTGGAGGGACCCCACTGGTGCATGAATTTGTGCACTGGGCCTTGAGTTTCTATATAAGCACAGATTAATGATAGTCGAATAGTCATCTTGAAAATCCCAAAGCCTGGGCCTACTAGTAAAAGTGGGAGAGGCAGAATATTAGTAGAGACATCTCTGTGTGATGATTTCATATGAACATTCAGAGAGAAAGGTGACATTAAATCATTGATGTTCAACTTGACCAACAGCTATGACTGGGGAAGATGGTAGGCCACTCAGAGCTATGGCTTTGGCTTCTTGAGTAACTTGTCTTGCTCATCTCAACCAAGCCCCAGATATCCCATCCTTGAAATTGACTCCATACTTTCCTAAGGTTAGAATATGTTTCTAAGTCATTTTTAAAATTGTACTAATGTCTTTATTTTCCACGATAGTAAGAGGGGAATTGGGGCTAACCTTATATATTTAGGTAATTTTAAAAAATTGATTTTAGCATTTCATCTTAAAAATTGTATCTCACCCACACAATCTAAACCGAAATGCTTATAATGGTTTTCTTATGTACTTCAGATTACAATATTATTATTAGTTGGATTTGGATACTTTAAGTGCCAAACTGTTTCCAACTGTCACGCAAACTCTAAGGATTTCTGCACTTCTAATTTGTAGGGGGCCCCCTGGGAAGACATATGGGCACCCTTTCAGTCATGTCAAGCTGAATCCAAGGCAGCAGGCATAGCCATACTTCAGAAACACATCTAACCAAGAAGGCCATGTGTTATCAGTATTGACTCTTCACTTTGCCCATGTATCATTGGGAGCAGGTATTGTTATGTAAACCCACTTAGCACCAAGAATGAGGAATTAAGACCTGAGCTCACCCAAGTTCCTTTTATATTAAGTTTTCCAGTAAGAACCCTTTGTATTTTAGATTATAAAAGAGCTTCCTTGGCTCTGGGTCTACTGTCTCTCCAGCCTGCTTTTCTTCCATTTTGTGTCTCATTCTCTCTTCATTTTCTTAATCCCCAGCTGCCTCCATTCAGAACTGGTTTCATCTGTCTTTCCATGCTGGACGCGGAAAAGAGAGATCCCCTCCATATTTGTCCACTCAGCGCCACATCTGGTGCCCCCACATCTGGCGCCCAACATCTGGGACTAACCCAATGAGAGGCAACAAGAGACAAGAGGCCAGCAGGGATCACTCCAAGAATTGTGCGAGCCACAGATGTAAAGTAAGGTAAAGTAGGGAGCAGATTGTTGTGTATTGAATTAGCTGGGTGTAAAATATGGGTAATTCAGGGTCTCAGGAAAGAGATCTCTACTCTCAAACGCTTAAAACTATGCTCAAAGCTCAAAGATGCTCTGTTAAGCATAGTCAGATTCTTGATCTCTTAAGTCTTGTTGAAGAAATGAGGAAAAACTTCAGAAAGCAGTTGCGAGACTGATATTCAGCAGAAGGTCCAGAGAAGATTCCTGTTCCTACCGTAATTTGTGATCTAGCACAGGAGAGTTTAAGAATGTCTAAGCGAGATGTAGCCACGGCCTTCCATCGGGCAGTGGAGGGGCGCGCATCTCTAAGAATACCATCTGCGCCTCCTCCTCAGCAGCCTCCACCCACTGTTCCTGCAACTAGAGTTAAGAGCCCACCCGACAAACATTTACCTCCTAAATATAAGCGGGAGCCAGAGTTTGAGGCAGAGCAGGACAAGCATCAATGGCCGGATGCAGGCACTCGGCCTAAAGTGACTGCTGTTGGAGGCGCAAATTACTTGTAACCAAGTAGAAAAGATTAAAGGAATTTCTCAATGAATGCCAACGATTCGTCATCTTAAAAAATCTTCTTTCCTTAAAAAAAAATAAAAATAAAAAATTGTAAAAATAAATAAAATAAAAACAGTAGATGCCAGACTATTACTGAGTTTTTCCCCAATGTAAGAAGGAGGTGGGGGAAGGGAGCCACGTGGTGATCCAATATGGACACTACTCCCCAGAAAGCCATTTCAAAAGGGTGTCATCTTCTGCCATGTTGTTTTTCCAACTTTTCCAAAATCTATAAATGCACTGGGGATATCTGTGCACATGTAAAGGGAAAGGCCAGTATATTTTTCTATTCTTATTTATTTATTTATTTATTTTATTTACAATATAACTTATATTTAATAGTAGTACATATGTTTTCTTTTCCCCCCCAATATCCTCCCCCCAGCCTCCCTTACCCCCCAGCACATGTCCCCACCTGCCCCCCTCCCCGCCCCAGTGTCTTTCATTCATTGGTTATGCTCATATGTATGCATACAAGTCCTTCAGTTGATCTTCCCCTGCATCTGCCTCCCCTCCACTCCAGCCTTCCCCCTGTAGCTTAACAGCCTGTTCGAGGCCACCCTGCCTCTATATCAATCACTTCCCCCTGTTTCTTTTTTTCAAAAATATCTTGCCTCTGCATACTAGAAACAAACATATAAGAGCAAAAAAAGTTTGAGTGTCAGTTTCAATGTCCAACTGTTCTGAGTCCCAGTTTCAATGTCAAATAGTTCTTCATGTGTACATGTCAGCAATGGTATCCAGATGGTGGACTTAGCCCTCTGCCTCCACTGTTGCAGCAGCAGGATATCCGACAACATGGTGATTTTATAGGGAGGTCGGGCCAGATTTGAACCTGTGAGTTGGCCAATTCCAGTTGGTTGGGTGAGGGCTGGGGCTAGTGATGCTAATAATCCCTAACACACGTGACCTGTCCTGTCCTTTGCTCTTTATTGGAGCTCAAGCGCACACACAGTCTTTCACAATTGGCTAGTTCAAAGGGAGTGGCTGGTCTTTGTTATTTCAAGATGGCAGCCCCCAGGCAAGTCCACATATCACGTGGCCCACATGGTGGCCACTGAGTCACACAATCCAGAATGGCAGCTGTCTTTGCCGTCCCGCTCTGCCCTTTCACAGCAGTTTAATTAATATTATTTATTGTCCATAACCTAGGACAAATAAAATTAAACTTAAAAAATAAATTAATCTTATTTCAGACTAACTTAAATTGGCTAATTTAAATAAGTGAATATTCATAAAAACTTAATTGTACTGGATAAAATACTATTCCTGAAGTGTTAAGTAAAAAATTTTATTGATGGTTCATCTTATAGTAAAATTGCTAAACATGCTATGAATCCAAAGCAGTCATATTTAAAGCTCATACAGATTCCTTCAACAACAGGTCCCAGAGAAGATCTGATAGGACTGTTCTAGCCACAGAAATAGCAGTGCCCCATGAGAACAGAGGCAAAAGGGTCCAGAAATAAAGATGGTGAAGACTCCTCGCCATACTAACATCAGCAGCTATGCATTGCTGCAGGTTGCCTAGGACCAAGGGCAAGGAAGGTCGGTGTGTACTTCCAGACCATGTGTGCACACCCTTCTATATAGATGTCAATGTTTGATGTTTTGTGTTCTACCAGGACCCCTGACTTGGGGGGCTTGCCTTATTTCTAATGCATTAAAAGGAATGTTATACCTCAGGCATTAACCATTTTTACAGATTGATCCAGTTCTGGAAAGGCTGGATCTATTACAGCAGGGGAACAAAGGTCCCTCAAACCCCTTGTATTTCCATAAAAATATAAGCTCTTATTGATGCCTTAACAGATTTTGCTATGAAGCCCATCAACATATAGTGATAGTACTTATGTGGTAAGTATGGCCAAAATTATTATAGGGCACATTAATTCAGAGAAACTTTTCATTTATTTTTCAACGTTTTAAAATGCTATTTGAGAATGACAATTTCTATGTTTTATTGGAAGTAATGTCCTCAGTGTGTTATCTGCCTCCATATGCCAGCATTAGGGGTAAATCCCCTAGGACTTAAAGCTAATCAAACCTGGCTATGTGGATGTCACTCAATAGTGGAATAAGCCAATTGTGCTCTTAAAATCAATTATGAAAACAAAAAGGGGGAGACAGATGTTACGTGTCACCTCAAAACAAGCTCAGTCATGCTATTTATATTTTAAAGTTTTTGAATTGTGATGTGGAGGTCATACAGCAGATACAAGGCATCTGAACTCCTGTACAATAGCCTCCACTGAGTTAGCTAGGTGGAAGGAAACACAAACCAGACAAGAGTTTTATCAGATTCAGTAATAATGGGGGGAAGAGGTTGTGTTTTATATCTTTCCAGAAGGAGCAGTGCAGCCAATTCGGGTACTAGAGCATTAAGTGCGCCACCACAATGGACCCAGAGAAGCTGTTTGTCCCTTCACTCAAGAGGACTGTTGCCTGATGACAGCAAAGTGGAGGAAGAAGAAGAAAACTGAAAGCTACGCAAGGGACTGAGGTGCCAATATAGAGTCCTCTGAAGAAGAAGACGACTGGAGCCTACCAGGTCCAGATCATGGAAAAGCAAGAAGTTGAAGCTACTTCTTCAACCATGTTCCTGCTCATGCTAGAAACTGTTAGCTGCCAGTCTTCTACAACGTCTTGCGCAGCCAAGTCCAAGGACTCTGAGTAAATACAGGACTGCAGCAAAAGAAACTTTCTTTCATTTAGTAGCTAAAAATGTTAACATGTCTACTTTTGATTTCTCTCTTATTGTTGTTTTGCATTAGCATTGTTTTATTATTGTTCAATAGCCAGAGTTTTGCTCTTCACATTCAAGTTTTAAAAATGATAACATGTACGTAGTTTCATTTACAATTGTTTTAATTGTAAACAATTAAAACAATTGTTTTAATTTAGAGCTTTATTCTTTATGTTTAAATTTTACTTTTATTATAGTAGCTTAAAAACAAAACAAAGGGTGAGATGTGGGGAGCCCCCTGGAATGGACAGGGCATTTCTTTAAGTCATGTCAGCTGAATCCAAGACAGCAGGCACAGCCAAGCTTTGGAAACACATCTAACCAAGGAGGTGAGGTGTTATCAGCTGGACTCTTGACTTTGCCCAGGTGTCCTTGGGAGTGGGACTATTGATATGTAAATCTAGTTTAGCACCAAGTATGCTCAGGGCCTACTCAAGAATGCAAATAACTTCCTTTTGTCTTTACCTTTTGGTGTAACTTCCTGGTATTTTGAAATATAAAATAAACTTGCTGTGTGGGAGAGAAGGCAGGTTCCCACCTAGCACCCAACTTTCTTCTATCCTCTCCATTTTTCTTAATCCATGGCTGCCTCCATTCAGAACTGGTTTCATCTCTCTGTGCTGCACATAGAAAAGGGATATCCCCGCCATATTTGCCCCCCCCCCCATGCCACATCTGGCGCCCCCGCACTAATTTACTTTAGATGCCTTCCCAGGACAAAAAGAGATGCAGAAATGCACTTGACTAACTAGTAAGCTGCAAGGGGGAAAATTATGGTAGGATTTTTAACAAAGTTGTTAAAAACAAACCCAAGGTTCTTTTTTTAAAAGAATTGCTAAGATATGTCCTGACCTGATATGTGTCATTTTCATAGATAACAGGAAATTTGTAATCACAGTTAAGGGTTTTTGGTTCAAGAGTTTGTAGAACTCATACCTGGGATTTCTGTTGAGCATTCTGAAGTCAATCTGGTGCCTAATCTTTTGTAGGGGATCTGCCTTTTGCTCTGTAGTAGGTGAGAGCCCTCTTTTCCCCTTGATATTTGGGAAATTCGTGATGAAGTGACTCAGTACAGGTTATGTTCATCCACTAAGCAGGGCAAACAATCAATTAGTGTAATCTGGAAACCCCTATCCTTTAGTTTGGGAAAATTTTTCCTTTATTTTTGAATTTTATGTAAAAAAGGTTTTAAGATATCTTCTCCTCTCATAGCACTTTCCTCTCTTAGTGAGGCTTTAGAGAGGAAAGAACATGCATTCAATGTGCCTTTTTATCCAGATGTTTCACTTCTGCTTAATAGTTTTATTCCTTTGGTGATAAATATTTTTATGAATAAGTAATTCAAATGCAATCTGGAAAATGTCATGTCTACCTACAGTTTGGCTTTATATTCGAATTTCCGGTAAAGAATAAAATCATAGGTGAAATAGTAAGTGATATGAAAATGTGGTATTTTGAGATGATATTGGAAATACTACCCAAACCTTGTTCTTCCTCTATAAAGTGCTCCTGAAGGAAATACATGCACAGGGGAAAGGAAAGGTAATATTTTAGTTGGAGATTTTGTCTCATATGTTAAAGTTGAACTTTAAAAAGAAGCTAGAAAATAGGGCATATTCAATCTTCCTTATGGAACTTGGGTGAACAAGTCATACCAAAACAGGCCATGTCTTCCATCTCTGTTAACTTGAGGATCACACTTAAATCTGAGATTTCAGCATTTACTAGTAGAAAAACAAATCTGAACATACATACCCACAGCAGCAGAGGAAATAAACAAGTCAGATGAGCCCTGGGAAAGTTTTCCCGGGACCTTACTTGTGAGTAAGTCTAGGGGAGTAGTCTAGGGGAGGAGCATTGTGAAAGTATAATGAAGGATGTAATGGAAAGCTAGAAAACTTGTTTCTGGCATCCCCAGCTACCACTTTCAGGACTTTGCCTTAAGTGGAGACTGAAGAGAAATTTTTTCGAATATTGTTTGGTCCAAGTAAGAGTGAGTCCCTCAGAGAGGCCTATGCCACCCCTAGCACCATTGCCTAATTATGTCCTACAAGTAGCCCAACCCTTATTTCTAATGATGGCTTACAAGGGTTGGAAGGGTAGCAGGATGTACAGGACTTTGGCTTTGCTCCTAGATGCCAATAATCTAAGCACATTATGATTTAATAATTTACATTTTGAGCTTTATGAACTCCCCCTCCCCCTTTTTCAATTCAGTTCTCTCTCTTTTCTATCTCCTGCCAAACCTAATATGGTCCACCTCTTTCTGCTTAGGGGCAAATAACAAGTGTGAATGAGCTTAATGTGTATAACTACCATGATAATATTTATATTTTAAAAGATGGCGTCAAGAGGAATCAGGAGTGTGGGGAAAGAAAAGATGGTGAGCCAGCAAATATCTATTGAGCACTTACTACATGCCAGACACTGTGCATCTTGGTTTCACAAAGCTCTCAATATTGGTAACATTTGTACAATATAATCACCATTTTTAGTAAGACAATTTGCCATCAGACATGCGTCGTGTAACTTGCTTACACTCTAATGGGGAGCCAGTGGTGAGAGTGGGGGATGGACACCCAGACCTGTGAGACCCTGCCCAACTCAGAGGTGGTAGCACCATGCTGGAGGGATCGCCTTCACATTCTATCACAATGTCACAATGACCTCCTGCTCTTTATGAGACTGCATGTATTCTTTCTAAAATAACTGAACAACCGAGAGGACGTCATTAAACCAATGTCAAAAGAAATCACTACAGACATTTTGTGGTAAAACGAAAGTAATTACATAAATAAAAGTTTCCCATTCTCAAACATTTATAAATATCCTATACAGTAAAGTACTAATACACTAAGTAGACCGTGTAGCCAATCAATGTCCAGGAAACATTCTGGACGACATTCTGAATGAAGCCAGGGACTGTGAGGGCCAGCAGAGGCTGCAAGGGGGCTTTGAGGGCTGGCCGGGGCTGCTAGGGGCTGCTAAGGGCTGTGAGGGACTGTGAGGGACTGTGAGGGTCAAGCCCTTACACAAATTTTGTGCATTGGGCCTCTAGTCTACACATAATTTTGTTGTTAGATTGAAGTGTTTTTATTATTTGCTGTAGCTCCTGAGTAAAATGTTATGTTTTTTCCTTTCACATTAATTTTACCCTTAAGAATTCTTGAAATATCTTAACACTTAAATTATGAATCTTGCAAATAAATATTTAGTAGCTAGATCTACATGTTCTCTCTCTTTTAAAAAATCCACATAGACTTGTTTCTGAACTTATAAAACCAAGTCCTTCAAACATTTTCAAAGTGAACAAAGACCAAAGAAAATGTTCATTTGGTTGGAGTTCCTGGCTTGCTGTGCATGTGGAAATGTGAGAGGAGAGCTGAGCTGAGCTGTCTGATTTTTACTTTGTTATTGAATTTATTGGGGTGACATTGGTTAATAAAATTATATAGGTTTCAGGTGCATAATTCTATAATACACCATTTATATATTGTGTTGTGTGATTTATATCATTGTAATTAGCTAATTATCGATAACAGGAAAGGATCAAAGGTGGAGGCCAGACATCACAAGCACCATCATTTGGTCAGCTTCACCAGAGAGCTACAACTTCACACTCCTCAGGGAGCCACCAGTCCATTTTCTGCAGATCACTGGGGGAAAGGACTGGACAAAGGCGAGGATGGACATATGGGCAGTGAAGTTGGTGTGACATAGGAAGGCACTTGCTTGCCCAGGGAATCATGGATTGGCTTGAGGGGGCAGAGCCGCTGTAAATCCATAAATATTTTGGGGATACATAATCCCAAAACAAAGAAGTTCTCACTCTCTTGCTATTCTTGGCTCTCTTGTTCATCTATGTTTTCTCCATAGCCATGCACACCCCACACACAATGGACTATGGATGCAGCTGTAAACTCACACTAAACTAGCTTGAGGATGGATTGTACTGTGCTCCATCATGGAACAAAAACTCTGGGCAACAGCTTTAATCCTAGCTCTGCTGAAAGTAAAATGGAACTCCTTCCTTGGTGGGAGCAAGGGAAATGGTACCTTGGAAATTCATGGGTCTAATGCTACAAAAACAAAGCTTCCTACAATATCTTACCCTCCCCTGTGAGCATTAGAAAATTCTTTTTCTTATGATATTGCAAGAAGCCCATATCCCCCAGGAACCAGTGGGGATGAAGAGTGCTTTCCACTGATAATATATTCACCAACCCAAGTCAAGACTCTTTCCATCACCATTTATCTTGCCTATACCCTGTTTTACCTCTCCCCATCCCTGCTTCTCTCTGGTTATCACCAGTTGTTTATGTCTATGAGTTTTTTTGGGGGGGGTTATTTATTTTTTCTTAATCCCTTCATCTTTTTCACCCAGTTCCACAACCTCCCTCACTTCTGATAGCTATCAGTCTGTTCTCTCTCTAGGAGTCTGTTTCTATTTTGTTTGTTAGTTTATTTTGTTCATTAGATTCCACATATGAGTGAAATTGTATGGTATTTGTCTTTCTCTGACTGGTTCACTGCTTAACTGATTTGACTGTAGGCAGCAATTATCCCTTACTGCATCCCTTTAAAAATTATCCAGTCTCTCCACTTTAAAAAAGACATACTTGGTTCACCTTGAAACAAAATAGCACACCATTCCCAAAGACTTAGAAACTCTGGAAGAAATATACATGCTGTGCTTTTATCTTCTTCGTCTAAATTCATCAACTGCGCCCAGCAGAGTGTCCAGCAAATAGCAGGTCCTCAATTAGTGTTCATTTTCATCATTCTTTCAAACTGCAATTTCATTACAAACTTGAAGCAGCTGTTTACATAATTTTTCATTGCTATGAAACCAGACCTGGAAAAACCACGAATTATTAGGTTCAAGGCTGAACTGCTGTTTTAGAAAAACTCCAAAATACAGTGACTTCAAGCCTATAGCAATACATATATTTCTTTATTTCTTTATGCTGTCTTAGTTCTAAAATGGGCAGTCCACGTTGGTGGGGAGGTTTTCTACATTACCATCATCCTGGACCCAGGTTCCTTTCAACACATTGGTGAGATCTCTAGATAGTTTTTGTAATGCTCCTCAAACTTCTACAGCATGGTTAAAACTGGGTGCATCCACAGGACAGATGAAAGTGCATATGAGGTCCCATTAATGTCTTCCATCCTTTGACTGACAATCCTTTGGTGACAACTGACATCCAACTGCATGGGAGGGTTAAGAAATGCCAGTCATGTGCCTGGTCTCAATGGAAGACACAAAGAGAATTGTGTATAGCACTAGCAATCTCACTTAATAATCTTCATAAGATTTCCAATTCTACCAAATAACACATTCTTACTGATGAAAACTAGCACTGATAATGTAGGCACTATGCTAATCTATGGTAGGGTCTGATTGTAAGGTTAACATAGGCCAGCCTCCTGCTTAGTGAAATAATCTCTTTTACCATATCCATCTTCTATTTTAAAGGAGATAGCCATGCTAATGTTGCTATTTGGCTAAATCTAATTTCAACCACAGACTATTAGTTTGTGAAAGTGCATAGATGACAGCAAGAAAGCCTCTTTGTGAGGGTGTGATGGTCAATTAGCATATTCCCTATTTATGAGATAGGATAAATCCTGTGTATATAATCTACAGCATAGTGACTATAGTTAATAATACTGTGTTACATATTTGAAAGTTGGGAGAATAAGCCTTAATCCTTGTGCACACACCTCCTGCCTCTGATTAACACCAGTCTTTTCTTTTAACTATGACCTTGGTTATGTTTGTTTGTTTCTAGATTCCACTTATAAGTGGAATATATGGTATTTGTCTTTGTCTGATTTTTTTCACTTTGCATGATGCTCTCAAGACCCATCCACATTGTCTCAAATGACAAGATTTCATTCTTTCTTAATGACTGAATAATATATTATATTTTCTTTATCCATTCATCCATATGTTGCTTCTATAACTTGGCTATCTATAATAATAAAATAATAATATGCTAATTAGACTGGACAGCCAAATTACCTTCTGGACGTCCTCCCAGATGACCTTTCTGGATGAAGCTGGGGCTGCAAGGTCTGAGGCAAGCTGCTGCAGCTGCGAGGGCCGAGCCCCTTGCATAAATTTCATGCATAGGGCCTCTAGTTATAGATAATGCTACAATGAACACAGGAGTGCATATATCTTTTCAAATTAATGTGTGTGTGTGGTTTTTTTGGAGAAATACATGGATGTGGAATTGCTGGGTCATGGTATTTCTATTTTTAATTTTTTGAATACTCTGCATACTCTTTCCCATAGTGTCTTCACAAACTTACATTTCCACCAACAATGCACAAGGATTCCCTTTACTCCACATTCTTACCAACGCATGTTATTTCTTGTCTTCCTGATTGTAGCCATTCTAACAGTTGTGAATGGATATCTCATTGTGGTTTTGATTTGCCTGATGACTAGGGATGTTGTACATATATTTTGGAAATTACCCCCCTGTTAGATATTTTATTTGAAAATATTTTCTCCTATTCAGTAGTTACCCTTTGTTGTTGTTGTTGTTGATGGTTTCTTTCGCTATGCAGAATTTTTCTTTTTAGCTTGATGTAGTTCCATTTACTTTTTTGGCTTTTGTTTCTTTTGCCTCTAGGGTCAGATCCACAAAGGCATTGTTAAGACTGATGTCAAGGAGCTTACTGCTTATGTCTTCTCAGAATTTCATGGCTTCAGGTTATTACAGTCAAGTCTTATATGCATTTTGAGTTAATTTTTGTGTATACTGTATGATAATAGTATACTTTCATTCTTTTGCATGTGGCTGTCTAGTTTATCCAACATTATTGAAGAGACTGCTTTTCTCCACTGTGTATTTTTGCCTCCTTTATCTAAATTAATTAACCATATATTTGTTGATTTATCACTAAGCTCTAAATTCTATGTATCTGTTATTATTCCAATACCATACAGTTTTTACTACTATAGCTTTGTAATACAATTTGACATAAGGGAGAGTGATACATTCAGCTTTCTCAGGATTGCTTTTGTGTTCCATACAAATTTTAGGATTGTTTGTTCTATTTTTGTAAAAAATGCCATTGGAATTTTAATAAGGATTGCATTGAATGTGTAGATTGCTTTGGGTAGTGTGAAGATTTTAACAATATTACTTATTCCAATCCATGAGCATGGAATATCTTTTCATTTATTTATATCTTCATCAATTTCTTTTATTAATGTCTTATAGTTTTTAGTGTATAGGTTTTTCATCTGCTTTGTTAATTCATTCCTAGGTATTTATATTTTTTGATACAATTGTAAATGGGATTTTAAAAAATTCCCTTTTTGGTAGTTTGTTATTAGTGTATGGAAATGCAACAGATTTTTGCATCTTGCAAATTTACTGATTTTGTTTATTAATTCTAACAGGTTTTTTTTGTAAAGTATTTATGGGCTCCTATATGTCATATCATGTCATCTGCAAATAGAGACAGTTTTATTTCTTTCTTTCCAATTTGGATGTCTTTTTTCTTTCTTGCCTGATTGTTCTGGTTATAACTTTTAATATTATGTTGCATAAAAAGGACCAATAGTTCACATTCTAGTCTTGTCTGATCTTAAAGGAAAAGCTTTCACCTTTTCATCACTGAATATGTTAGCTGTAGGCTTTTCATATATGGCCTTTACTATGTTGTTGTATGTTCTCTCCATTTCCTATCTAATAAAAGAGTAATATGCAAATTGACCATCACACCAACACACAAGATGGCTGCTGCTATGTGGACACATGATGACTGCCACAAGATGGCTGGCAGGGGAGGGCAGTTATGGGTGATCAGGCTAGCAGGAGAGGGCAGTTGGGAGGGATCAGGCCTGCAAGGGATGGCAGGTGATCAGGGCAGCAGGGGAGGGTAGTTGGTAGGGACCAGGTCTTCAGGACAGGGCAGTTGGAGGGACCAGGCCTAAAGGGGAGGGTATTTGGGAGGGACTAGGACTGTAGGGGAGGGCAGTGGGGGGCAACCAGGCCTTCAGGGGAGGGCAGCTGGGGAGACCAGGCTTGCAGGGGAAGGCATTGGGGGTGACCAGGCTTACAAGGGAGGGCTGTTAGGAGGGACAAGGCCTTCAGAGGAGGGACGTTTTAGGTTACCAGGCCTTTAGGGGAGGGCAGTTGGGGAGGAAAAGGCCTGTAGGGGAGGACAGTTAGGGGTGACCAGGCCTGTAGGGGAGGGCAGTTGGGGATGACCAGGCCTGCAGAAAAGGGCAGTTTGGGGGGATCAGGCCTTCAGTGGAGGGCAGTTAGGAGCAACTAGGCTGGCAAGGTAGGGTAGTTAGTGGTGACCATGTCAGCAGTGGAGGGCAGTTGGGAGTGACCAGGGCTGCAGGGGAGGGCAGTTAGGGGCAACCAAGCCAATAGGGGAGAGCAGTTAGGGGCAATTGGGATGGAAGAGGAGCAGTTAGGCATTGATCAGGCTGGCAGGGGAGTGGATATGGGGTGATCAGGCTGGCAGGCAGAAGCAGTTAGGGGCAATCACACAGACAGGCAGGCAAATAGTTGAAATCCAGCAGTCCTGTTTTGTGAGCGGGATGCCAGACTGCTCATTTAGGCCCAATTCTGGTGGGTGGGATCAGGCCTAAATGGGCAGTTGGACATCCCTTGAGGGATCCCAGATTGGACAGGGTGCAGGCTGGGCTGAGGGAAACCCCTCCCCATGCATGAATTTCATGCACCAGGCCTCTAGTCTATTTTAATAAAAGCTTTTGCCAAAAATAGATATTGAAATTGCAATGCTTTTTATACATTTGCTGAGATAATAATATGATTTTATCCTTTATTTTTTATTTTTTTATTTTTTATTTATTTATTTTTACCTTTTATTTATTTTATTTATTTTTTTTAATTTATTTTTTAATTGATTTTTTTGCAGTATAATAGTAGTACATGTTTTCCTTTCCCCCTCCCCCTTATCCTCCCCCCAGCCTCCCCTACTCCCCAGCACATATCCCCAGCTTCCCCCTCTCCCCGCCCCAGTTTCTTTCATTCATTGGTTATGTTCATATGCATGCATACAAGTCCTTCAGTTGATCTCCCCCCACATCTGCCTCCCATCCACCCAAGCCTCCCCCTGTAGCTTGACAGCCTGTTCAAGGCCATCCTGCCTCTATATCAATCACTCTCCCCTGTTTCTTTTCTTCAAAAATATCTTGCCTCTGCATACTAGAAGTAAATGTATAAGAACAAAAAATGTTTCAGTCTCGGTTTCAATGTCCAACTCTTCTGAGTCCCAGTTTCAGTATCAAATAATTCTTTATGTGTATAAGTCAGCAATGGTATCCAGATGGTGGACACATCATGTCAATGCAAGATCCATCCTCTCTGGTTTGGTCCTGGGCTGCCTGCAGACATGCACAGCTGCCGACTGCTAGCATGGCAAGGTGTCGTCAGTGTCCCCCATCTCTGGACCATCCTCGTGACTGGAACAGATCCATCAGTTCCTCACAGTCGCAGGAACCCACATGATCTTGGAGTTGTTCTCTGAAAACACACAAACACATTCTCGACCAAAAGTTAACAAAGGGATCCTCTCTGCAAAATAGACTTGGGATTCTTTTTAATTTTTGCCTAAATGATTTTCCTTTGGCTTATTTTGACACAATGTGTATTTTTTCATGGGTATCCTGCAATTGTTTTTACAAATGGAATTTACTTTACTGGAGTAAGAATTTTCTAGATGTATTTTACTTACTCGATATTTTTTTTTTTCCTTACATGATATTACCCCGCTGTCCCCTCCCCTTTTTTGATTAATGGGGACTTTTGGAAATTTTATATTGCAGTCTTGGTAATTTTAAATTTTAATTTTTGCACACAAATATTACTGCTTTAGGTTCTTTGGATGTTAGGCAATTTTACAGTGAGATGAACTACTAATAGATTTTTTAGTTAATGTTTTAGGAAAAGCTTTTTGTCCAGTACACTATAATTTTCTTGAGTATTCACATATTTCACTTGGCCAATTTAAATTAATCTGAAAACTTGATTACTATTTTACTGTCAATTTTAATACTCAAGCAGAAATCTTAGTTTACCCTGTAAATACTAGTGGAAAGGAATATTTGCAATTTTGAGTAGGTCCTGAGCATTCCTGGTAATAGACTGAATTTAGATATAGAGCAGCTATTGCTGGCCGTGTCTCTGTCTGCCACCTGGGTCCCCGAATGAGTTGTGTGTGGGTATCTTTTATTTTTTAAATGTGATGTTTCACAGTGATGGATTTGTGATTGTTCAACCATGCTTGCATCCTTGGAATAAATCTAACTTGATTATGGTATGTGATCTTTTTAATGTTTTGTTGAAGTTTGTTTGCTAATTTTTTTGTGAAGATTTTTGCATCTATATTCATCAAAGATATTGGCTTAACTATAAATGTTAGATAAAAATATTTGCAATGTAATTAATTAATGCAAGGTAAGAGGTATAGAGAATACTGGATGAAGGTTGTTGTTGTTATTATTTTTTAAATATCCTGAAAGATACTGACTGCTTAACCTCCCATCTTTTATTTGGCATAAGGTTGGTCTTATCCTATATAATAAGAGAAAAACATGCAAATTTGACTGTACCTTTGCTTCTGATTGGTTATGCTACCAGCCAATCAGGAGTGGGGGCGGGGCCAAGTGGAGATGAAATGGTGGTGGTGTGGCAAGTGCCTAGCCCCTGGGTGCTGTGAGGGGAACTGGCGGCGAGCACTCAACCCCGGGGCTGGGTGGTTACAGGCAGCCAGGGCTGAGCAGAGCAGGGCAATGGCTGGGTGCCCAAGGCCTAAAGCCTCACTAGAGGCTTTAGGCCTTGGGCAGGCTGGGGGTGAGCCATCAGTTGGACATCCGCTGAGGGCTCCCAGTATGTGAGAGAGGGCAGGTTGGGTTGAGGGACCACCCACCTCCAGTGCACGAATTTCGTGCACTGGGCCCCCAGTATTTTATATCAGGCAAAAATCTATCACGTTTAAGACTTCTTGGAGAATGTTGTAATGTAAAGCCAACTGGAGATGTATAAGTAAACAAAAACTTTTGACTTGTAAGAGAAGCTTTGAGCAATTCTCAGTAGAGGATTTACTCATTAATGTGGGAGGCACTGTTTTAATAAATACTTTTCTGAGCAGCTACTATATGTCAGATGCTATTCTAGGTCTGAAGATACAATAAACAAGGTTTCTGACTTTCTGATAATTAATAACCTAGATCAGGGGTCAGAAAATTACAGTTCACAGACAAAATCTGGCTTTTCTCCTGTTTTTGTACTGCATCTGAACTAAGACTGTGTTTTAAAATTTCTAAATTCTTGAAATAATCAAAAGCTGAATAATATTTTATGATAAAAAATTATAAAATTCACATTTCAATGTCCATAAATAGAGTTTTATTGGAACACAGCCATTCCCACTTGTTTACATATTATCTTTGACTATTTTTTTTCAAAAGCAATGTCAGAGTTTACAGTTGTAACAGACTGTATTGCCTGAAAGTTCTAAAATATTTGACATCCAATTTTTTACAAAAATCTTTGCCAGCTGCTATTCCAGGGGTAGAACATATAATAAACAGGTAATGAATTAAATAACATAATTGTGGTTGTTATTATTAGGGCTCAGTATGAAAGCTACTGGGTGATGAAATCTCCTACATTGTTATTATTATTATTATTATTATTCCCCATTGTCATCATTGTTTTTTAAAAATACCTAGGAAGGTATTGTCTGTTAAGATGACATTTCAACAAAGACTGGAAAGAAGAAAGATTAGGAATTTAGTAAATTAACTGTACACATCTAAGGGGAAAAGTGTTCCAGATTAGGATAGTAGGATGAGTCAAGTGTATGCTTGAAATATAAGATCAGCAATGAGGGGATAGTTGTAAACAATGAGATGAGGGTGTAGAGAAAGCCCAATTTTGTAGAGCTTTGAGAGTCATTGGAAGACTATGCTTTTACTCAAAGTGAGATGGGATGCCACTGAAGGATTTAAATTGCCAGGAGCAATAGGAGCTGAAATACATAAAAAAGGATTGCATTGAAAGAATCTAGAACAGCAAAAACAGGCACTGAGAAACCCGACAGAAAAACTTGGAGAGAAACACAACTGGGAAATCAAGCAAGAGCTCTATTTTGAACATATTAATTTAAAAACTCTAGTTAGCTTATGCCTAAATATAAAGCAGCTCTAGACTAAAACTCAACTCCATATAAAATACTATATTTTCCTTGTCCAAGTTAGAACATCCACCACTTTCAAAAATGGTTTTTTGGGGTTTTTTTTTTTTGCCAACTTGTCTATATGTACTATTTAATTTAGTTAAACATGCATTTAAAATAACATATCAGGGTGGTGGGTTATGTGCTACAGAAATATACAGATCATGTATATTAGGTCATGTGTTATAGAAATATACAGATCATGTGTTACAGAAATGTACACTTAAAACCTATATGATCTTATTAACCAATGTCACCCAAGAAATATGTTTAAGAAGCCACATATTAAATGAAATAATTTAGATAACAAGTATAACTTAACAATAAAGTACATGAAATTTACCAATTATTTTACTAGGTCCATGTCTGAGTTTAATTTTTACAGAATCAAATATTTTAATGCATAGTAGCGATATTACTTTTCATTAGAGATTTTGATTTGAGAACTATTTTCTCTAAATTTGCAAAGACCTAAATGTAAAATGATTGCCTTTTTCTTCTGAAATACGATTTTGGGTAATAACTAATTAAATGAATAAATACATTATCTCATTGTTCAGGCCCACAGGATTATCACCTAGATATTGGACCAGCAATGACTCTGGGAGAGTTGAGGAAGAAGTCCCTCAGTCAGCACAAGTGTGCAGTCATGAATTCCCAGGCAGCATTCACTGCCCAGCAGCATAGGTGACAGGGACTCATCTGGGGCAAGAGTTTTGCCAATATGACTGAGAAGGAGCAGGAGTCCAACTTTGAGGGTATTTGCAAGGGAGTGGTTTTAAATGATGAAAGGCCAAATGGCTGACAGCAGAAAGGGAAAATCCAAAATGACTCGACTTCTCTTTCCTCATTTTCCTGGGCCAGAGTTATAGGATAACTTTGGGAGAGCTGGTAAATCAGTCTGTTAGTCAGTACATCAGCGCACTGGGACTCCCGTCAACAGAACTCTAGTGATAGGACCTGAGCAGATCTAATGCCAGCTCATCATGCGCTCCTCATTCTCAAGTAAGGTGTCTTAGTCTGGCCTCTGAGACCAGCTGTGGAAAGTGCCACGGGAGGGCCTTAAGGCTAAACGGCTGGGCCTTCTCTGCCCCCACGGTTCTACCCATTTCTTCTTGTTTCTCTTCATGTCACCTGTATTTTCCTCTAACTCATGGACAATTTATACTTTACCATCATAGCACAGGTGTGTTTGTTTCCCTGACGGCACTCTGAATCCTTAGCAGACAGGGTTAGTCTTTTAATTTACTTTTTAAAAAGATCAAAATCAGAAAGAAAGAGACAAGGACAGAGGCAGAGAGACAGGGGGTGAGTCTAAAAAGAGAATATAAAAATACATTAGAAAGCTTAAAAATACACAAGAAAGATGACACTTTTTATTAAGTGATTTTTCTGTCTCCTCCCCCCAAAACCAATTTTAAATGCTGCTTTTTCTCTTATCCTTACAACTTTATTTTCAAAGGCATTCTTTTAAGGGCAATATAGTGTTCTATTTTATAATTTATTTTTTAATGCATCTAATGTTCAATATTAGTCTATCCCTTTAATGTGCTCTTACATCTACATGGAAAAGGAAAGCTATAGCTAATACTTCCAAGGTCCTCGATTGAGTGAAACCATAAATTTCCTTCATAGAGCTGCAGTGGCAATTGAAGAGAATGTACAATGTCTTCATGGTTCCTGACTCACAGTTACTTTTCCATAGTTGATATCCACAATCGCAGGAGTTAGCGTGCTAGAGGGAAAAGTTTACGGCCCTTGGGTGGGGGAGGCAGCCAGAGTGTGATTCAAACTCAACTGTTCTTTGCCACCTGACTTTGAACAATTTAGTTAACATCCTTACTTTTTTCTGAAATTACATAGTACCTATGTAGAATGGACAATAAGGTGAAGGTTTTTATCATTACTATTATCCTAGAAAATGATGACTATGCTTATAATTATTTTAAACACAAACTTCAAACATGGTTTCTATCTCCAAGTGGGGTGTGCATATGTGTAGGGGGGACCTTGGTGAATAAACTTCAAATGTCTAGATGTACCTTGCATTGGATTTGGTAATGGAGAGAGATGAGAAAACAACTAGTTCTACTTAGTCATTTTTATCTGATAAGATTTTAGTTATCTTTCAGAGAAGATCAATAGCTGGGGGAATCTGTGTTAGGTGAGAGGGTGTGGGGGGCGGGGAGATAGGTAGGCAATGGGTTACAGGTGCAGAAGGTTAGAAGAGGGCAAACAAGTGTGCTGCTTTCCCTTTCTGTTCACACAAGGTCTAGGACTTCTTTATGATTTGCTTGACTTATTAATTTGCAGGTTTCATTTGGTGGAGGCAGCAGCAAGCAATACTGGTGCACTTTCTATTTACAGACATTATCAGGATTGATGATGTAATGCGATATTTGCTGAGTAATGCAACTTTTCCTGTTATTTCTCATGGGAGGTTGAAAAGTAAACTAAATTATGCCAATCTGTGTAGGAAAGAACATTTTATAAGCGGCAACCATTTAACCACATGGCTATGTGCTAATAATTCTTTTTAGGAGCAGATATTTATATTTGTCTAACCAGGGAGATAATATTACACTTCATTGACTGAGGCATTAAAGTTACCTTTAACTTCCACCTTTTTAACTTAGAAATCTAAGTGCTGGATTAAGCCAGGTTCAGTGACAATCTTGCAAAGTGAGGTATGTTTTACATTAAGCAAAAACAAAGAAACAGGCAAAAAAAAAAATAGCTTCAGCATTAGAAAGACTAGTCTTCAATTCTTATTATATCATTTGCTAGTTTTACAACCTTGGGAAATCTGAGACTCAGTTTATCATCTCTAAAGTAAAGTAATATTTAAAGTCTCCCTCAGGGTTATTGTAAAGGTTAAATGAGATTATCTCTCTCTATAAAAGCCTAAGTGGCCGTTACAACTGAACAACATGAACAATTATTGAGCAACTGTACTATGCCAGGTACATAGTGACTGGCTGGAATGATCAGTCAGCCAGTGGCTATGTTGTGCATTGACCACCAGGAGGCAGATGCTCAATGCAGGAGCTGCCCCCTGATGGTCAATGTGCTCCCACAGCCAACCTCCGGCAGCTGGCCAATTTCCCTTGGTCCTTCCCCCTTGCCTTACTCCAGGTTGGCAGGCATTGATTGGTGAGTCCTGATTGGCCTGGCCCCAATTGGCCTGGCCCCAATCAGGACTGGGCGAGACAGCCCCATTTGGCCCTGATCGCTGGCCAGGCCTTGGGACGCCCTCATGCCAAATTTGTGCACTGGACCTCTAGTTATATATATAAAGCACTTAGCACAGTACCTGGCTTAGTACAGTTGCTCAATAAATGTTAACATGCTATTTCCTTTCTTTCCCTTCCTTTATTCCTTGCAACAATCTCTGTGCTTAAGACCATTTGGCTATTGGCAGAACTGAGGAGCAACAACATCAATGTTAGCTGAAATATTTTGCCACATATTGTCAGGATGGACTTGAGTCCATTAATCACCTCTCTTAATTTTCCTCTCTGTACACAGTGGGGGTAGAAATCTAATTGCTGAGACATCAGTGGATCAAAAAAGTAATGAGTGAGAAAATACCTTTTAAATGGTAAAACCCTAATACTTGTATTTTTATGAGTAATCATCCAAGGACTAGAAAAGAAACTGATCTTTTCATTCATCACTTGCAATGAACCTAAATGTTTGTGCCACCCTAAAATTCATATGTTGAACCCTACCCCACAATGTGATGATATTTGGAGGTTGGCCCTTTGGCTGGTAAGTAAGGTTGTATTAGGTCATGAGGGTGGGGCCCTTAAAATTAGTGCCTTACATGACGGGAAGAGAAAAAGAGAGAGATCATCATCTACACTCTCTCTCTCTCTCTCTCTCTCTCTCTCTCTCTCTCTCTCTCTCTCTCTCTTTCTCTCTCTCTCACACACACACACACACACACACACACACTGAGGAAAGTACATATGCAGAAGTCTATAAACCAGACAGATGGCCTCACTAGGAACCAAACTGAGAACACCTTGAATTTGGACTTCCCATCCTCCAGCACTGTTTGAAGTAGCGTCTGTTGTTTAAGCCAATCAATCTGTGGTATTTTGTTATACCTTGGGCTTCTATATATCACCCTTTAAATCACCAGTCATTCCCAGTGAAAATTCTTTCAAAGGAAACTTCAAGTCTCCAGATCAGTAGCTTTCAGCTTTGGCTATGGATTGAAACCACAGAAAAGTTTTAATATAAGAAAAAACAAAACAATGCCTGGGCCCCAGTCCTAGCAGCTCTGATTCGATTGGACTGGGGTGTACCCTGAGCATGGAGCCATGTCAGAGCTAATATGTAGTCAAGGCCAGTACCATCTAAACTGTTGCTTAGATCAGTGCTTCTCACACGTTTAATGTGTGTGTAAATCACCAGACATTTTGTTGAAATTTTGATTCTTATACAGAGTGCATGCAGTAGAGCCTGAGAACCAACATTCCTAATAAGCTCCCATGTGAATTCAGTATTGTAGTCTGTAGACCACACTTTGAGCAGCAAGAGATTAGCACAAATTAGCAAACTAGGGACCATAGGCCAAAGCCAGCCCATTGCCTGCTTTTACATGGTTCGTGAACTAAAACTAGTGTTCATATTATTAAAATAATAGAGGCCTAGTGCATGAAATTTGTACACTGGTGGGGGGAGGATGTCCTCTGCCAGGCCTATACCCTCTCTCAGTCCAGGACCCCTCAGGGGACATCTCTTTTGCAGTCTTGGACCCTCGCTCCTTCTTCCCACCTGCTCACTGCTCCTTAGAGCTGCTGTGGAGGAGGGAGAGGGTCCTCTGCTGCACTCACCAGCCATGAGCCTGGCTTCTGGCTGAGCAGTGCTCTCCCTGTGGGAGTGCACTAACCACCTGGGGGCAGCTTGCATTGAGAATCTGCCTCCTGATGGTCAGTGTGCATCATAGTGACTGGTTGTTCTGGTGGTTTTGCCGTATGGTCACTTAGGC
This sequence comes from Antrozous pallidus, assembly GCA_027563665.1. Taxonomy (NCBI): domain Eukaryota; kingdom Metazoa; phylum Chordata; class Mammalia; order Chiroptera; family Vespertilionidae; genus Antrozous; species Antrozous pallidus. The sequence continues at coordinate 78,319,175 of CM050520.1, read as the reverse complement.
TTTTATTATATAGACTAGAGGCCCAGTGCATGACATTTGTGCACAAAGCGGGGTGTCTCTCAGCCCATCCTGCATCCTCTCCAATCTGAAACCCCTCCAGGGTTGTCCGACTTCCCATTTAGGCCCAGTAAGTAGGATCAAGCCTAAACGGGCAGTTGGACATCCTTCTCACAATTCAGGACTGCTGGGGACAATTGGGGGACAACCAAGCCTGCAGGGGAAGGCAGTTAGGAGTGACCAGGCCAGCAGAGGAGGGAAGTTGTGGGCAAACAGGCTGGCAGGGGAGTAGTTAGAAATTAATTAGGCTGGTTGGGTAGTGGTTAGCTGGCTGGTAGGAAGAAATGGTTAGGGGCAATCAGGGAGGCAGGCAGGTGAGCAGTTTGGATCAAGCCTAAATGGGCAGTTGGACATCCTTCTCACAATTCAGGACTGCTGGCTCCAAACAGGGGTCCCATATTGGAGAGGGTGCAGGCTTGGCTGAGGGACACTCCTCGTTCCCTGTGCACAAATTTCATTCACCGGGCCTCTATTTGTTTAATAACATGCTATTTAGCTTCCATGTATTTGAATGTTTTGGGGTTTTTTTACTATAATTGATTTCTAATTTCATTCCACTGTGATATGAGACGATGCTTGAATAATTTCAATCTCAAACTTGTAGATACTTGTTTTGTGTCTTAACATGTGGCCTATCTTTGTGAATTATTCATGCACTTGAGAAGGATGGACACCGAGTGGCCAGATTATTATGATCTCTGAATGCATAATAATCTGGCCACTCAGTGTATATCCTATATAATAAAAGGCTAATATACAAATTGTCCCCCTGACTAGGAATTAGACCAGCAGGCAGGCCAGCCAACTACTCATGTTCCCTCCCCCTGGCCAGGCTGGCCGGATCCCACCCATGCATGAATTCATGCATCAGGCCAGATTATTATGCATTCAGAGATCATAATAATCTGGCCACTCAATGTATATTCTACAATTTTGGGGTGAAATGTTCTATAAATGTCAATTAAATCCATCTGATCCAGTGTATCCTTTACAGTGTTTGTTTCCTTGTTAAGTTATTGTCTGGAATTTCTATTCAGTGAAGTCAGAGGGGTGTTAAAGTTCCCTACAATGACTGTATTGCTGTCAATCTTCTGTTGAAGTCCTCTAGGAGGAAAGCTCTGGGAATGTCCAAGATGCACAAAACTCGATGTCACATTTTGTTCTGACCTATGTACAGAGAGGAAGAAGAAAATAGTGTGTGTGTGTGTGGGGGGGGGGGGCTTAGGATTTGAATAGCTGGTGAGTTGCATGTCATTATAGAATGGGCATTTGACAACTCATAGAAGGTTACTATCCTGACTAACTATCCCAATGACTGTAGATAGAGTTATGAGCAGGTGAAGTGGAGGGCAGTGGGCCATTGAGACACATCGTGCTTATAAGAGCCAAAGAAAGCTACTGGGCTCACCTGTTTTGGACTGTCATCCCAGCAGCCTTGCGCTGATCCCAGATAACTGCACTTATGTAAGGAGGGGGGGGGAAGGTAGAAGAAAAAGGCCACTTTCAGAATGTGTGAAATTGATAGAGGATCCATGCTCTAAGGATTGGAGGACTGATCTTGATTTTATCTTAAAACCAAGAAATATATTCAGTCAAACTGCAATGCTGTTTGTATCTTTTGTTGGAAGGATGGTGGCTTATTATTATTTGTCCCACAGATGTGTTTGGGAAAAAAATACACAAAGTTAGCAAAATTTGTAACTCATTTTCCCTCAAATGTATACTCAATATACTGTAAATGTGCTTGCTTTCCAAGTTTAGTGAGGATTCCAGTTACTGTTAATGACTTAAAATAAGGCAATAAAAATGCCACAGCTCAATGTGGTTTTGCCCTTTACTCTTAGCTCTTGATGTGGCTTACTGAAAACTATAATTGAAATGACTGGGTGAGTATGACTGCCAATTCTGTCTTTGTTAACGTGGAAGAATGAGAAATTGTGGAAACAGGGGTTCAGGGGAAAAAGGATGCTGGAGAGGGAACAAGCTGCAATGGACGAGGGAGAAGATTCAATTGTTTCTGGATTCTTCATCATAATCAGTGATGGGTAAATCCCTGAGGTTTTTTGACAATTTGTTTCATAAGGACTGAGGTTAGAGCCTCTTCTATCAGCTAGTTCACACTATTCTTGCACTTCATTTTAAGCATCTCCACTTGAATAATGTTACCAAACCTTATGAAATGAAATTTACAAGAATCATAAGAGGAATTTGACTGCTTTTCTATCCACATGGGTCCATATATTCGAAGAAGAAATTAAAGAGAAATTTATCCGAGAATTTTGAAATAAATTACCAGAGAAAACTGTAATAGATTGCTGAAAGTAACACAACAGGAACTCTGAAAGATAACAAAGAAGGCTACTCTAAAAAAATATGTAACCAGAGCAGAAAAAGCAATGCCTCCAAGTGTTAATTCCTTTAAGTCAGTTTTTCTCCAGTGGTTGTCTCAGTTCGGGAAACAGTGTTACTGGTATTTGGTGGTTAGATGTCAGAGATGTCACGAAGTATCCTGCAATGCACAGGCCAGCCTTCTACAACAAAGAATTAGCTAATTATCCCCCATAAAATGTCAGGCATGCCTAGATGGATAATTCTAACTTTATATTATGCAGGATTTCTCCAAACCCAATGTTTTTCTAGCTCGAGAAAATGATTGCTGGCATATTGCCCAAGTTCTTTACAGACTATTTTTTTTCTATTTTAACAGTATTGGGTAACATAATATTATATAGAAATTAAACAAAATATAAATGTACATATTAATGAACTACTATGTTGTGAACACTTACATAATCACTACCCAGGTCAAAATATAAAATATTGTTGGCAACCAACCCCTGTGCTTCTTGACAGGATCTTTTCTGTTCCCTCATTCTCTTGACTTGGTCCTATGTTTTCTTTGTCAGTTACTACCCAAATATTCTCCAACATTTTAGTTTTACCTATTTTTGAACTTTATATTCATGAACATATGGTATGTATTCTTTTGTGTTTGTTTTCCTTCACTCATAATTTTGGTGAATTATATCTACGCTATTGCTTGTAGTAATGATATATTCACTTTAATTTCTGTGTTATATGATGTGTGATCACAGTTCATCCCTTGTGATGAGCATTTGGGTTGTTTTCATTTTAGAGCCATTGCAAATGATGTTTGCAATGTATGTACCCTCTGATGCATCCATGCACACTGTTCTTTTAGATTTATCCCAAGGAGTGAATTCCAGGGCTACAGTGTATAAAAGCATTAGTAGATAATGTAAAATTCTTTATATATGTTTTACTGATTTCAGAAAGAGGAAGGAGAGGGAGAAAGAGATAGAGATGTCAATTGAGATGGATAATCATTGCCTGGCTGCCTTCTGCATGCCTCTTATTGGGGATTGAGCCTACAAGCCTGGAATGTGCCATGACTGGGAATCCAACCATCACCTCCTGGTTCATAGGTCAATGCTCAACCCCTGAGCCACACTGGCTGGGGGACAATGTTAAATTCTTTTCATAAGTGGTTGTAAAAAGTTATGCTTCCACATGCTGTACTTAAGAGTACCAGTTGTACATTCTTTCCAATACTTTCTATTGACAGTCTTTTGAATCTCAGACATTTTAATAATATGTAGTAGTATTATATATTAGTGTAATATGTAGTGGGTATAAATTTATTTTAAGTATTTGGGTATAATTTCCTTTTTTTCTGATTACTAAGAAAGTATAGTTACTTATAATATGTTTACTGACAATTCATATATAAACACACATACACCCACATACACACACACACACACACACACACAAATTAAAAGCATAATGTGCTAATTAGACCCAACATCCTTCTGGATGACCTTCTAGACAATGCCGGAGCTGTGAGGGAAGCCCGGGTCTCGGGTGCTAGAGGAAAGCTGGTGCTGATAGCTGGGGCAAGAAAGGCCTACTCTTGCACCATGAATCGGGCCTTAGTACCCTATCTAATAAAAGAGTAATATGCAAATTGACCATACCTCCGGTCAAGCCATGCCCACAAGCCAATCAGGAGTGATACACAAATTAACAGCCAACCAAGATGGCTGCTGCTGAAGGACAGAGGCTTTTTGCGGCTTTGGGTGGCTGGAGGGCCAGGGCAGAGCCAGCCAGTGAGGCGATCTCGCTGGGTTCTCTGAGTTCCCAAGGCCAGGAAAAGCCTCTTGCCAAGAGTCTTTTCCCAGCCTTAGGCAGGGCAGGGGGCCTGGGGCTGAGCCAGTCAGCCAGTGAGATCGACCCACGGCAGGGCGATCTCACTGGGTCTGCTGGGTTCTCAAGGACGGAAAAAGCCTTTTGGCAGGCCAGTGCTGGGGTCCCCTGGCCGAGGTCTCCAGCCCAAGAATGAAAGCCTCAGCCAGGGGTTTTTGGCCTTGGGTATCAGTAGGACATCCCCTGAGGGCTCCCAGTATGTGAGTGGGGCAGGTTGGGCTGAGGAACTACTCACTCCCAGTGCACAAATTTCATGCACCGGGCCCCTAGTAATATATAAAAGCTTAGCAACAGAACTACTGTTCAACTAGTCGCTATGATATGCACTGACCACTGGGGCAGATGCTTAATGCCCCCGAGTGGTCAGTGTGCTCCCACATTGGGAGCGCTGCTCTGCTGACAAGGATGAAGAGTACTTCCACAGCAGGACCAGCCACTCAGAAGGCAGGTCCACCACCACTTGGCTGACCAGGGTGAGCGTGCTCCCACAGTGGGCGATCCCCACAGGCTATGCCCCCCACCAGTGCATGGATCCAGAACCCCCACCAGTGCATGAATCCAGAAGTTCTTAATTATAATGTGGTCTGTTAAATGTATACTTCTTTTTATATCTTGTTTAGACATTTTTTTCCTGCCCTGTAATCATGAAGAAAATAATTTGTGCTACATTACACAAATTTTATTATTTTTCCTTTCATTTTAGACTATACTCTACTTTTAGCTGATTTTGTTTATGGTATGAGTTGGAAGTTTGTAAGTTTTATTTATCATCTATCTATCTATCTATCTATCTATCTATCTATCTATTTTAGTATATAGTCTCAGCAATATTCATTAAAATAGCTTTCCTTTCCTCACTGTTCTGCAGCAATATGGTGGTCATAAATCAAAAGTCCATAAATATTAGTTTTTTTCTTTTGATCTTCAACTTATTTCAGTGGCATGTCAATTTTTGAGCCAATGTCACATTATCTTAATGACTATGGCTTTATAGTAATCTTAATATCTCATAAATTCATTGGGAAGAATTTTTTTATTTTATGGAAGAATGTATGTATATCATTATTTCTTCCTCATATGTTTGCAAAATTGGCTGCTAAAAACATTTGGTTTTACCCAAGCTTCCTAATGTCAAGTGGCTTCAGGGCTCACCCAGTGTCGTAAATATATAAAGCAATAGAAAATAGGATAAAAAATTAAAAGTGGTGATCATTATGGTTAATTGGAAAATTTTCTAATGAATGTAAGAACAATTAAATTTAGAAATAGGCACATACAGATGGCTGGATGTTTGCTAGCAGTCGCCATTTTCTGAGTCCCTACTTTAAGGTCTCATGATACAGTGAAATGCTATAAGATATTGGACTTTTAAAAGCTGCTTAGTATCTACAGCCTTAACTGAAAATTATTTGATTTGCCTCACTCTACATAGCATGTTCCAACCTGTTCCTGAACCTAGATATTTCAGGGAGAATTGCATTGTAAATGATTCCTGTGAGACTGAGATTAATGTTACGGGGTCTGCTAAGACTTCATTACTTCTTATGTCCTTCTGAGAAGATAGATTCAAATCCAAACCAGATAAGAACTATTGGTGGTGGTGTTGTTTTTTAATTCATAAAGCTTTTTTAGACATGAGCTCCACGATCTTTTCTATTCATACCTTCTATACTAACCACAGCAATGTCCGTACAATTGAAATATTCCTCATACTTCTGGGATCGCCTACACCAAACAGCAAGCAAATGGTGGTGCAACCATGAAGAGATTTTTTTTAATATGACATTTTTCTTTTCTTTACTTTTTGATTCAAGCAGGCCTCCAATACCCTGCCTCACTTGCCTCTCTCTCCCTTGCACATTTGCTCCTTTAATCATTAAACCCTCAGGAACACGAGGTTCTGGTTGACATAAATAATCTTAGTAACAAATCCTCAGGTCTATTGACCACAGAGACAGAGTTTTGGTCAAATTAGAGATGACATCTATGCCTAAATTGTGTTTCAGCTCCAGGCCCAAAAAAGTGGCAAAACCAGATGAAGCAACACTATGGCTGACATAAGGACCAGTTGTGGTCAAATGCCCCCTACCCTAATGATGACCAGAATAGGGACCATGATCAGTAGAAGCCTGACCTGGACCAGACCCTTACTCCCTTAGTCACCAGGATTGATGATTTCCCCTTGTATAACCTATTCCCTAAAAGCCAACAGGGAGCCAAGTCTTGAGTACTTAGGGCCACGTCCTAAACATAAACACTTCCTTTGATGCAAGACCTGTTTATGCCTGATTGGACTTTGATGTGCACAAGTAAACAAACGGGCCCTTTTAGCTTGGTAACAGTTGGTATGGCTAAACAAAAATTATTTTACTCAGCCCAACAGTCTTTCCAATAGAATACTACCACTTCACTGACATTCCTGACATTATATATTCATGGATCACCAGTTGGCCTGATAGGAAGTTATTCCTAAATGAAATTCAAGGGAAGTATGCACAATGAGGAATGAGGAGAGGAATTATTAAGTTTATGAATAAAGATTACACTTTATGACTTCCATGGTACAAAGAATCTGAGCATAAAAGACTTCTTCTTCCACACTTGAAGAATATTCTTTCCCATTTTCCCTAGCGAGAAAAGGCTCATCATTTCCTCACTAGCAGCAAAATTAAAGAACCCACATGAAGACAATCACTTCTCAGAATTGATAATAATCCTTTTTATTTTTATAAGCATCTGGTCTTTAGCTACAAAATTCTATCCTTTAGCCTCCTATTAGACATTTTTTAAAATAAATGACATTATGTTAATAGGAGAGTGACTCTCCATGTTAAGTTCCTTTCTGCAGATTTCTCCTTTAACAATCATGTCGATGATTGAAAAGGAGAGTAAGGTACAGAGGCAACTTATAGGCATGTAAAGCACCTCTGGCCAGTGGTGGAATAAGCAAGATATAATCACAAAACATTTATAATGAATGATTTTAAAGAACCTGTTCATGACTTGGAATCTTTCAGCATCTGAGTCTCTTATCAAATTCTGTAGCAGGCAGTGAGGAGACTAAATTTATGGCTCATTAATAAAGATGGCTTTTTACTTTATTTATTTTTTTAAAATATTTTAATCTTTATTGTGCAGTTTATGAATTACATTGTTCCCCTTTTGGTCCCCCATAGCTCTCCTCTACCCGTTACCCATCACCCCCGCTGCCCTTACCTCTCCCCTACTGTCCTCTCCCATAGGTGCATGATTTTTGTCCAGTCTCTTGCTGCACCTCCCACACCCCTTTTCTCCCCAAGAATTGTCAGTCCATTCCCTCTCTATGCCCATGTCTCTGTTATATTCACCAGTTTATCCTGTTCATCAGATTTTTAATTCACTTGATTTTTAGATTCATTTGTTTATAGATGTGTATTTGCTGTTCATAAGTTTTATTTTTACCTTTTTCTTCTCTTCTTAAAGAATACCTTTCAGCATTTCATATAATATTGGTTTGGTGGTGATGAACTCCTTTAGCTTTTTCTTATCTGCAAAGCACTTTATCTGACCTTCAATTCTGAATGATAGCTTTGCTGGGTAGAGTAATCTTGGTTTTAGATTCTTGCTATTCATAACTTTGAATATTTCTTGCCACTCCCGTCTGGCCTGTATCATTTCTGTTGAGAAATCTACTGACAATCGTATGGGTGCTCCCTTATAGGTAACTGTTTTTCTCTTGCTGCTTTTAATATTCTCTCTTTATCTTTTGCTCTTGGCATTTTAATTATGATGTATCTTGGTGTGGTCCTCTTTAGATTCCTATATTTTGGAGTTCTGTGCACTTCTTGGGCTTTTAAGTCAATTTCTTTCACCAGGTGGAGGAAGTTTTCAGTCACTATTTCTTCAAGTAGGTTTTCATTATCTTACTCTCTCTTTTTCTGGCACCCCTATAATTTGGATGTTGGTATGCTTGAGGTTGTCCCAGAGGCCTCTTACACTATCTTCAATTTTTTGGATTCTTTTGGCTTCTTGCTTTTACGGCTGAATGGATTTTACCTCTTTGTATTTCAAATCTTTGACTTGGTTCTTGTGGTCCTCTAGAGTGCTTTTAGGTCTTTGTATAATATTTTTTATTTCAGTCAGTGTATGCTTAACTTCTAGTTGGTCCTTTTTCATTCTCATAGGTCTTGTTCATTTCCTCGAAGGTCTCATTAAGTTCATCGGCCTTTTCTAGGAGGCTCCTGAAAAACCTTATAACTGTGGTTTTGAACTCTATGTCCAGTCGTTTTTTTCCCTCCATTTCTTTCACATCTGATTTCTTTCCATGTCTCTGCATTGTGGCTGCTTTCCTGAGTTGGTCCATTAGCTTTGTGTGGTTGATGTCCTCTAAGGGACAGTGGCTCAGCCTCCTCAGTTACCTGAGGTGGATACTCTTGCTACAGCCCTTTATGGGTTGCACAGTCTTGGTGAAGTTAAGCCTAGATAATTGTTGTTAGCACTAGGAAAGTTTGACCTCCAGGCCAATTGGCTGTGAGGATAAGATGTGCTAGGGTGGATGGGCAGAGTCTCCAGGCTGAGCAGGCAGCCTTGATTTCCATCAGCTCCACCCTATGTGGCACCTGAATCTCTGTGCCTGGTAGTAATGGCTACACACACCTCTGAGAGAAAGCTGCTGCCGAGACAATTCAGCCTCTCCCCAAATGAGTCTGCACACCCAAAGTCTCACCCAGGGTTGTAAAACAATGCATTCTGGTGGTTTCCCGAATGAGACAGCAAGTCACAAGTCCTGTCTTCACACTCATGCGCTTCTGCTGTTCCCAAGTTTGCGCGCCCTCTCCACAAGCTCGCAGACTTCCACAGTGCCTGAGTTTCAGCGTGCTTCCTTACTGTCCAGTTTCACCCTGTGTGAGTGTGGGTTCCCTGGACCTTGCCCGGAACTGGGGAATCAGTGCAGTGGGACACCTTTGTTTCTCTCCTTGTTTGAGAAAACCAGCCAGGTTTGCAGCCGCCCGCCCTATCCGCTCACATGCACGCGCACAGCTCCAAACCTCTGACTTTGCGCATATCTTCAATGCTGCATTTTGTCACTCCTCTGAGTCACAGTGTCCTATCTTTACTTTTATTTGTGGAATTTTCACTCAGCCAGCTTTCTGGTGATTCTGGATGATGTTTGTTCTGTTGTTAAGTTGTAGTTTTGAAATTGTGTGGGGCAGCAAGATAGGTGTTTACCTATGCCACCATCTCGGTTCCTCCCAAGATGGTTTTTTCATGTCTTTACATAATCATGAAAATGAGAAAAATTTTAAAGCCATCATATCATTGAACAAGTAAGTGATTCACATATCTGACTAGCAAATATTCTATTCTCAACTTAACCTAGATTTTATTTTTGAATAATTCCTGCAACTATTCTTCAGTGCAAATATATTTTTGATTGGCAGTAAATGTTGCTAGTTATTTAGTTTTCAGCCTACAGACTGATGTTATCTGATCCTCTGTCTTTTATATGTGGCCTTGATTGGCATTCTAAAAATTTGTGTTAGAAAATTGCAAAAGAAATTATCTAACATACCGCCTGAAGGCATAATGTGAAGAAACTGCAGACAGTGGATGAAACAGTTAGTCTAGCAATTATGGTATGTGAGAAAAATATGCTTTTCTCTGTTTAAGAGCAGCGAGATAAATTTATTTTCTATTTTCTACATGATTTGTTAAAAAGTGATCCAGAACTTCTCAAAAATTCCTTCCTGTTTACCAGTTTGTGAAATGGTAGCATTAAAAACCTTTATTAATATTTCCAAAGCTGTGTGTTTCTGAAGAATACTTCAAAACTCAAAAAACAATCACTTCTCAGATTTGATAATAATCCTTTTAAATTTGATAAGCACCGGTCTTTAGCTACAAAATTCTGTCCTTTAGCCTATTAGACAATTTTTAAAATAAATGATCTTATGTTAATATATGAGATTGATCATTGATCTTAACATTTGACAATCAGGCTGCTGACCTTTAATGGTTATTTGTAAGATCTTTACCATTCCCCTTAATGTTATTACTGTTGCTACTACCTAGAGGACCATTATAGCTTCTGTTATTGGGGGCTTATCATGTATAACATAATAATATGCTTTGTATGTATTATCTCATTTAGTCCTCATGTGACATGGATAAATATTCTATGGAGTTTTTGTATGTGATAAATCTGATTTAAATAAAGTAACATGAATAAAGTAACCCAGATAAAAAGCAGACAATGCCTGGAATTGAACCAAAGCATTGTGATTTCAAAACCCAAGGTTTTCAACCACTGAAATATTCTGCTTCTAATCTTCTATGGAGTTGAAAACCAGGTGGTCAAGCTCATTAAAACTGTATCTAAGTGTAAAATGTATAAGTGCTGCATTTGGTTTAAGAAATTCTCCAGAGAGCAAGATTCCTGAGCTTTACATTAGTGGTTTGCAGTTAATGTTGAGGAAGGTAGAATTGTTAAGTCTATGAAATAATATGTAATATAGCTTATACACATTACTACTTTTTAGATGTGTTCAGATGTGTTTATTAAAAGGTAACTAGATTTAAGTGCACTAATAAATTAATAATCTTCTATTTATTATAGTGGGAGGAAGCATAGAATAGCAGTTTGATTAAGCACACAGACTCTGAAGCCAGGTTTCCTGGGTTTAAACCTCAGCTCTGTCACTTTTCAGCTGGGTGATGTTGGTTAAATTACCTAATCTCTCTAAATCTCAGTTTCTTCATGTGGAAATGAGTTTAACAACGTAAGTATCTACCTCATAAGACTTCTGTGAGGATAAAATGAATTGAATTAGTAGAACACTTTGGGGTTTTTTTGGGTGCCAAATTCTAAATTTAAAACAAGGAGGCCTGCAACTAATCTGAAAACATTTAGAACCACTGCTCTAGAACAGATCATTGAGACATCTATTTGGTTGTTTCAGAGATCCCTGATAACATTTTTATAAGTTCTCATTTGTGTGCTGAGAAGTTCAGAATACTGTAAAAATATCCTATAGTGAGGTGCTATTCTGAAGAAAGTTCGGAATCCTATCTAATAAAAGAGTAATATGCAAATTGACTGGGTGTAACACCACTATTCCTACAAGCCATACCCACAAGCCATGCCCACCAGCCAATCAGGAGCAAATATGCAAATAAAACCCAACGAAGATGGCTGCAGCCTCTTAGAGCAGGAGGGAGGCTAGCGTTTCCCTGGCAATGGAGGAAGCCAAGCTTTCCACCATTGCCAGCCTAGGCCACCACTCCAGGCTACAAAGTTTCAATTGTAGACGATAAATAAATTCCAGATACAAGGGCCTCAACTTAGGTTCCAGGGGGTGTGGCCAGCCTGCAAACCACCACAGGCCCCTTGCCCAGGCTGCCCCATGACCCAAGGGACCCACATCCTGATCCAGGACACCCTTCAGGGCAAACCAGCTGGCCCTCCCGCATGCATGCACCAGGCCTCTATCCTATCTATTAAAAGAGTAATATGCAGATTGACCATCACTACAACACACAAGATGGCTGCCCCCATGTGATCAAAGATCCTGTCCCTATGTGGACACAAGATGGCCACCACAAGATGGCCAGCAGGGGAGGGCAGTTGAGAAGGACCAGGTTTGCAAGGTAGGGCAGTTGGGGGTGATCAAGCCTTCAGGGAGGGCAGTTAGGGTTGACCAGACCATCAGAGGAGGGAAGTTAGGGGCAAACAGGCTGGCAGGAGAGCAGTTAGACATCAGTCTGGCTCTCAGGGGAGTGGTTAGGGGATGAACAGGTTAACAGGCAGAAGCAATTAGAGGCAATCAGGAAGGCAGGCAGGCAAGCAGTTGGGAGCCAGCAGTGCTGGATTGTGAGAGGGATGTCCAACTGCCCATTTAGGCCCGATCCCACAGGGCCTAAATGAGCAGTCGGACAGTCCTTGAGGGTCCCAGATTGGTGAGGGTGCAGGCTGGGCTGAGCCTCCCCCCCAATCTCATTCATGAATTTCATGCACCGGGCCTCTAGTTTACATATATATATATATAGCCTGCATCTAAGTGTTGAGTCAAATGAAAACAACATCATTTCTGGAGATGAATGTTTAATGTAAAGGAAACATGGCAGACATCACCTAAATACAATGAACACAGAAACAATTAAGAAAAAAACATATAAACTTGTATTTTTTTAATGTTTGGCTAAGTACTAGATAATTATTGTCTTATTTTATTTTAGTTTCATTAACCCAGTTTGTATAATGTACTCCTCCCTCTGTCCATATAGTATATACAAACACACAAATAAATAACTCTCTTATTAAGTGGGTTTTGCACTCAAATTCTTCTATATTACTTACTTATTTTTTCCTTGAGTGAAAACTGGTCTGTGTTTGGAATGCTATTTGATAAGCCCCTGTATTTATTTGTATCCAAATATTCTGCTGCAGTCTTTGTAAAGTCATTGCTTGGCAGCCTTGGGTAATTGCAGATAAAAAAGCTGCAAGTGTAATTTTTCTCCTACAGGAAAGTGAAGAAGGATATTGCCAAATCTAGGTAGAAAGTTTCCAAAAGGAAATAATAAAAGGCAGGAAAAACAATTTGGTTCTAGCACACCTCTCTCTCTCTCTCTCTCTCTCTCTCTCTCTCTCTCTCTCTCACACACACACACACACACACACACACACACAACCACCTCAAATTTTAAACTGAAAAAAATTAAAGCAGCAGTTAGTTCAGACATTAACATCCTATAGCGTGAGAACTGAGGCACCATTTTGTACAATTCTCACTTTATTAAATTTGTGTGTCCTGTGAGATTTGGCCTACCAAGCTAAACAATGAGCAGAAGCTCTGAAGTGACACAAAGAAAATCCTAAACATCTCTTACTTACATTTTCTCTCACATAGAAGGACAATACACTCATCTCTGATTCAGGAACAGAAAACAAAAAATGTGAATCTGACATACATTCTAAAACAATGACAGCCTGTGAGTGTGGCACCAAAGTAGACAGTACCAACGCCTCCTTTGCCATTCTGGTCGTTCTTTACCATGTGTTTTATGGTTATCTACACGCCATCCTTTACATCCAAGGGACATTTACTTTTCCACATTCCGCATACAGTAGTTCCTTCTCATCTGTGGTTTCACTTTCCAAAGTTTCAGTTTCCTGAAGTCAACCCCAGCTCACAAATATTAAATGGAAAATTCCAGAAATAAACAATTCATAAGTTACAAATTGCAAGCCATTCTGATGTATGATGAAGTCTCTGGCCATCCTGCTCTGCCCTGCCTGGGACATGAATAATGCCTCTGTCCAGCATCTGCACTCTACATACACTTCCTGCTCATTAATCACTTAGTAGCAGTCACCGTTTTAAGATTGTTTATGACAGTGGTCGGCAAACTCATTAGTCAACAGAGTAGCAAACAGTGGAGAGAGAGCACATTCACATTACTTTTATTACAGTATATTGTTACAATTATTCTATTTTATTATTAGTTATCATTATCAACTTCTTACTGAGCCTAATATATAAATATAAATTAAACTTTATCATATGTATATATGTATAGGGAAAAGCATAGTATGGGTAAGGTTTGGTACTATCGATTGGGAGTCTTGGAATATATCCTCTCTGGGTAAGGGAGGACTATTGTACCACAAGGACAAAAAAAAAGAAAAAAAGAAAAAAAAAAGAGGGTTGACTACTTCCAAACAATTTCTTTAATACATCAACAAAAGCTCTTTTTTTTTTTAAGTTTTGATTCACAAAATTGAGTATGCATTAGTCACCTCAATGTCTTGTGTTAAAATAAAGTTGCTAAGCCTCACCTCAGGGTTTCTGATTCAGCTGTTCTCAGGTAGGGACTGGGGATTTGCATTTTTAACAGGTTCTCAGGTGATGTTGATGCTCCTGCTGAGGGATTGCACTTGGAAAAACACTGGAGTAGAGTTTTATGCTAAGGACACAGAGGTTTCTAAACTTTTCTGCACTTTGAAGACATCTTGAGATCTTTAAATCTACTGATGCTTGGCACCACCCCCGAGAGTTTGAATTTCATTAGTATGGGGTGTGACCTGGCCATTGGGATTTTACAAAGCTCCCCATTCTGTTCTAATGTGTAGCAGAGTTTTGGAGCTGGTATATTAGGTTGTATTTCTCTCTACCTCTCATTGTCACTGACATCTAAGAAAACCCCAGTCAAAATATTTAATGCACTTATTTCCTCATCTTTTTGTTTTGCTTACATTTTACTGGCAAGAGTCCCAAGCTTGGATTAGTTTATTAGCTGCTTTTTTCTGTATCCATGATGCTGAGCACTGCTGGAAGAAATAAGGCATTTGCATGTACTAACGCATTGGAGCTCTACAAAGTCACTCATGGATCAGCGGGGCCTTCAGATGTTTCTAATTGTTATTATATGAGACCTGATTCAATTCATTTATCATCACACTCATATGCTCTCTCACATGTAGCTCTTTTTCTTGCTTGCTCACTTCTCAAAATGTTTTTTTTTCAGGCACTCTCAAGATCTTAAAATCTGAGTGGTGCTTAACCTTGCACAATTTTGTCTACACAGGGGACATTTGAAAACTTCTGGACACAGTTTCATGATTATCACTCGGTACAATGCCAAGCGGCTTTGCTACTTGAATTTAGTGAGCAGAGGCAACATGTGCAGATAAACATCACAAAATGCACAAGCAAGACCCCACAAATAGGAATTGTGTAGTACAAAATGTCAACGGTGCCGTAGATGAGGAACATCTCCAACCTTCAGCAGACAACCATCACTTGAACTTCACAAAGAAAAGAGCTCATTGCCCCTTCAACCTTCACACTCCCATATCTAGACATACTCTTATCTTCTTGGTTTAGTGTCGATAAACAGTTGAGTCTTCTATAGCTAACGGCACAGGTGTTCCTCTTTCAATTCTTAATTTCTCCATTCATTTCTGGAATTTAAAATGAGTATTCATTTATTATTTTTTTCACCTGGCAAATATTTGTTATATACTATGAGTCAGGAATTGGGCAAAGTACTAGGAATATAATTTTGAGCAAGCTAGTCACAGTCTTAATTGATCTTAACATCCAGTAAAGTAGATACACATTAATTAAATAATTGCCCAAATAAATAGTAATTAAAGATGTGATCAATGCTATGCAAGCCTGTTAGTGGTGAATTTGACCTAGAATGAGAGGTGAGAGGAAGCTTCTCTGAGATAGTGTTAGCTTCTGGTTGCATTTGGTTGGCTGGGCAGCAGGGACAGGGATGGAGAGATAGACTCCAGGCAGAGGGAGCAGCTTGCTTTGAGGTCCTGAGGCCTTGTGTCTGAAGCATGTCTCATTGGAGGGGATTAAAGAAGGTCAGTGCTGCTGGAGACAGATGAGAGGGAAATAATTTACAGGAGCACATGGGTAGCAAACCAGGGCCAGTTCTTTAATACCTTCATTTATTCAACAAATAAGTATGAAATATTTCCTCTGAGCCAGGTCTTTCTGTAGACATCAAAGACTTAGCAGTTGAACATATGCTTGTGCAAGATACAGATAGTAAACAAAAGAAGTAAGAAGAATATGCTGTTTGCTAGATAGTGATTTCTGCTGAAGAGATAAATAAGTTGAAGAAATGAACCAGGAAATATGGTGGGTGGTAAATTTCTGTTTTATCCAGAGTGGTGGACATTTGGGTAAATCCAAAGAGAATGAGGGAGTGGCCTTGCAAAAGGGAAACACCTTTCCTGGCCAGAGGAACCAGTAAAAGCAAGAGCCCCGAGGGAATAGGTGCCTGTTCAGTTTGAGGAAGAGCACTGAGATCCAGGTGTCTGAGGCAGAAAGAGTGAGGGGAGAATGGAAGGAGGGATGGGTTGAAAGGCGAGAGAAACAGAGATTTGCAGAGGGAATTGAAAACCAACTCAACAGTATGCTGTCACAAAACAAAACAAAGCCAAACAACCCTAACTTTAAATATAATGATACAAGCATAGTGTTAGTAAAAGGACAGAAAAAGATATATCCTGAAAATGTCAATCATAGGAAAGCAGGAGTGGTTACATTACTATGAAAGAGACTTTGGAACAAAGAAAACTGCTACAGACAAAGAGGGACATTATATAATAGTAAAATAGAAAATCTACCAGGAAGACATAGGGATCTTAAGTATGCAACAAACAGAGCTGTAGAATACAGGAAGCAAAAAGTAATTGAAGTAAAAGGAGAATAGACATGTCCACAGTTGTAGGTGGAAACTTCAAAACCTTTTCTCAATGATAGGTAGAACATATACACAGAACACCAGCATGTGTATAAAGAAACTCAGCAGCATCAATAAAGATCTTACTGATAGCTGTAGTACACTCCATGTAACAACAGCAGAATGCACATTCTTCAAGTCTTCACAGAATATAAACCCAGATCAACCATATTCTGTGTCATAAAACAAACCTCAATGCATTTACATAATTGAAATTATACAGTGTGTCTCTGATCACAATGGAATTAAACTACAAATCAACAGAAGGATAAAAGAAAAAAATTGAAACACTTGGAAACTAAATAACAGAATGCTCAATAATCTGTCAGTTAAAGAAAAAGTCTCAAGGGAAATTTAAAATATGCATGGAATTGAATGGATGTGAAAATATAAGACATCACCATTGGTGGGACAGCTGAAGGGCTACTGCAAGGGGATTTTATAGCTTTATATCCATACATTATGAATAGGAAAAGTCTCAAATTAAAAACATAAACTCCCATGTCAACAACCTAGAAAAAGTGCAAAATAAGGCCAAAATCAACAGAAGGAAAGAAAACAAAGAGCAAAAATCAACAAAGGTAAAAAACAGAACAATAGAGAAAAATCAATGAAATGGAATTGTGCTCTTTGAAAAGATCTATAAAATCAACAAACTTTTAGCAAGATGAACAAAGGTACAAAGAAAGACAAAATTTACCAATGTCAGGAATAAACAGGGATTATCACTACAGACCTTGCAGATTTCAAAAGATAATAAGGGAAATGTTACAAACAATTCCACATGCATAAATGTCACAATTTAGATGTCATGGACTAATTCCTCAAAAACACAAACTAATATAATTTTCCCAATATCAAATAGATATTTGAATATCCCTATAACTATTAAGAAGATTGAATTTGCCCTAGTTGGGTTGTCTCAGTGGACAGAGCATTGTCCTGTGGACTAAAGTGTCCTGGGTTTGACAATGGTCAAGGGCACATGCCCAGGTTGTAGGCTCAATCTCCAGTAGAGGGCATGCAGGAGACAGCCAATCAATGATTATCTCTCACATCGATGTTTCTATCTCACTTATCTTCTCTTTTCCTCTCTGAAATCAATAAAAAATATATTTAAACAGAAAAAGAAAATTAAATTCATATCTTTGAAATTTCCATAGAAGAAATTTTTAGACACACATACTTGCACCAGACAATACTCCCAAAACTTTAAAAAATAACTAACACCAATTCTATTAGTACATAGTCACTTCCAGAAAACAGAGGAGGAAGGAATACTTCCTAATTAATTTTACGAAGTTGTTATTACACTGATATAAAACCTATATAAAATTATATCCTTCTCCACAACTTCCAAATAAAAAAAGGAAAACCACAGATTAACCCCCTACATGCTTATGATGTTGAACCTCTAAATAAAATATTAAGGAACAGAATCTAGCAATATATAAAAAGAATTATACAGTATTATCAAGTGGGGCTTATTCAAGGAATATAAGATTGCTTCAATATTGGAAAATCAACCATGTTAACATGCTTAGGAAGAAAAATCACACCACCATGTCAAACAACACAGAAAAATTATTTGACAAAATTCAATATCCATTCATGATTTAAAAAAAACAACTGTCAGGAAACTAGGAAAAGAGGGAAACTTCTTCAACTTAAGGAGTAAATACAGAAGAAAAATGACAGCTGAATAGGCAGACATGTCATATACCTCAGCCTAGAGCCAGACTGGAAATACAACTAAGTTGGAGAAAATCCCCCAGAATTAACAAATTAGGCTCAGCTGAGCAGGCAACTTACACCAAGGAATGGCAGAAAACACCTGAAAACCAGTAAGAAGGGTGTAAGGGGCTCAAGAGTGGTGGCAGACCAGTGGGCTGAGAGGGAGAGGGGTTATCAGTTCCCTCAGAAAAACAGAAGCTCAGCCCAGGCTGACCACCAAAGCTGCATCCCTTGGTGGCAGGCATAACACCCAACTGTGAAAAGGAAAAGCAGCAGGTCTGCTGGCTGCTGGGGAATCTGGACCCAAGACCATAGCCACCAAAGGCTGCACCAAGAGGGAAAGCTTCACAGAGCTGAGGGGAGAGACAGCTGTGGTTTCATTCTTGTTTTTGTTTTGTTTTATCTTTGTTTTTATTCCCTAAACCCAGAACATGGGACTTTTCAATTGCAATCAGTCACCCTAAGCTTTGGCACAGGGAGGGAGACACAAACTTGGGGAGAGACTGAGGAGGGAATAAGAGGCACAGAAGGCAGATTGGCCTCACCTGCTTTCAGCCAAGACCTGTGGAACAGACACAAGCAGAGGAGCAATGGGTCACTTGGAGCTTCAAGCTTTTTTCTCCCTCTCTTCTCTTATTACCCCCCTTTCCCCCTCCCCCGTTTTTCTTTTCCCTTTTCTGTTTCAGTTTTTCTCTTTCCCTTTCTTCCCCCTCTTATTTAAAATTAATCTTCTTTATCTGCTTTATTGATATGTTATTATTCTAGTCTGGTTGGTTTATTCATATATCTAACTTCTTCCCTGTCCCTACTCCATTTCCTATTCTCTTTCTTGACTACTTAATTTTGTTCTCCTCTCTTGCTCTTTCCTTCTCCTAATTTTTAAACTTGTTTCACTTCCCAAATTTAGGCTAATCTGCTTTCTACTCTATTCTCCTTTTTAAAAAATTATTATATATTTTTATTTTTGTCTTCTCATTTCTTTTCATCCTCCTCTAGTCTAAACTGTAGTTTTTCCCTTATTCATCCAGTTCCTTAACCTTAATTTATTTATTTAAGTTCTTCATCTATGGATTCTACCTTCCCTCCCCCTCTTTATTCTGGGTGTATTTTGTTTGTGCTTTTTGGTTTACTTGTTTGTTTAGTTGTGTTTTCTCCCCATATTCTTTCTTTCATTTTTTTTTTTTACTATCATTCTTACTCTTTTCTCTTTCATAATTCTCTTTTCTTTGGTGAACACTTTTATTGGGGTTATAGTGTCTTGTGTACATTTATATTCTGTTCCTTCTGCTTCATGTCTTATCATGTCACATTTTGTGCTGTTCTGATAGCACCTCCAAAATGGTTGACACAACATGGTAGGGAGTGAGTCACATAATCAGACACTTTAAGAGGAGATTCTATTAATGAATGGGTTAATAAAATTCAAGGCTCAACTACATCTGGAGAACCCAAATATCTCAAGTAGGGAGACTTCCTAGAATACCCAGTCCAGGAAAGCTAAGAGAAACTGGGTACGGCGAAACATCTACTACATAAGACCAAAAAATTTGGTTGACATAGAAGTTTGATATAATACATAGAAACAACTACAAAGGACCAGCAAAAATTGGGAGACAAAGAAACACCACCCACACCCAACTCCATGCCCCACCGCCAAATGAAAGAAAATGAGGAATCAGCAGTAAAGGAACTAAATAAAATGGTGCAGGAAACCAGTCATTACCTCACCAATAGAGATGTAAATAGAACAAACAAGAAACCTGGTCAAACCTTAATGGATCTTTTTACTCAGTGCTTAGGTGAGACATTGGTAGCTAAAGCAGATGCCCTCTTTAGTCTTATGTTAAGTATAAACTCAATCAGGAAAAATTAGAAGACCTGAATAGGTTGGTAACTACTAAGGAAATTGAAGCAGTAATAAAAACAAAGCAAAACAAAACAAAAAACTCCCAGAAATAAAAACCATGTTTCAGATGGATTCACAGAGGAGTTTAACCAAATATTGAAAGAAGAACTAATCCCTCTGCTACTCAAACTATTCCAAAAAACTCAAGAGCAAAGAACACTTCCAAACTCTCTATGAGGCCAGCATCACCCTAATTCCAAAACCTGATGAAGACATGACAAAGAAAAAGAACTGTAGACCAATATCCCTGATAAACATAGATCCTAAAATCCTCAACAAAATTCTAGCAAGCCAGGTCTAGCAATACATTAAAAGGATCATACATTATGGCCAAGTAGGATTAATTCTAGGGATGCAAAGATGGTGCAATATGTTGCAAATCAATAAATGTGATACAGACTATAAACAGATTGCAAGACAAAAATAACATGATGATATCAACGTATGCAGAAGAACCATTCAACAAAATCCAACATTTTTAATAAAAACTCTTAACAAAGTGGGAATAGAGGGCACATACTTTAACATAATAAAGGCCATATATGGAAATCTACAGCCAACATCATACTCAATGTGTAAAAACTAAAACCATTTTCCCTAAGAATCGGAAAAAGGCAGGGATGCCCTCTTTCACCACTCTTGTTCAACATAGTTCTGGAAATCCTGGCCCTAGCAATCAGACAAGAAGAAAATATAAAAGGCATCCAAATTGGAAAGGAGGAAGTAAAACTCTAATTTTTTGCAGATGACATGATACTGTACATAGAAAACCCTAAAGACTCCATCATAAAACTACTAGATTTAATTAGTAAATTCAGCAATATAGAATGATATAAAATTAATATACACCAACTAGAGGCCCAATGCATGAAATTTGTGCACTGGTAAGGTCTCTAGCAGCTGCTGGCTGCTGCTGGGTACTCCCTCCCTTCCCCTGGCCACCTGCTGGCCTCCTTCCCTCCCATCAGCTGGCCCTGATCCCTGGTCAAACTCCTGGATGAACTCCCAATTGAGGGGACAATTTGCATGCTACTCTTTTATTATATAGGATAGTGAATTCTCAGAAAGAGAAACTAAAAATAAAATAATTCTATTTACCATTGCAACAAAAATTAAAATACTTAGGAATAAACTTAACCAAGGTATTAAAAGACCAGTACTTGGAAAACTACAGATGCTAAAAAAAGAGATAGAGGAAGATATGAACTAGTTGAGGAATACTATGTTCATGGATTGGTAGACTCAACATCATTAAAATGTCAATTCCACCACAAGCAATCTATAAATTCAATGCAATCCATATTAAAATAATAATACCATATTTCACAGACCTAGAATAAACACTCCAAAAATTTATATGGGACCAAAAGATCCTGAATAGCTGCAGAAATCTTGAGAAAGAAGTACAAAGTAGGAGGAATCTCAATACCAGATATCAAGCTATATTACAAAGCCACTCAAATCATCCTGGTACTGGCATGAGAACAAGCATATAGATCAATGGAACAGAACAAAGAGCCAATAAATGGTCTCAAGTCACTATGCTGAATTAATATTTGATAAAGGAGGCAAGAACATACATTGGAGCAGAGGCAGTCTCTTCAATAAATGGTATTGGGTAAAGTGGACAGGTACAGACAAACAAAAAAAATTAAACTAGGCCACCAACTTACACCATATACAAGAATAAACTAAAAATGTATAAAAGACTTAAGTGTAGGACATTGAAACCATAAAAATTCTAGAAGAATTTTTCAGACATCTCTTATAGCAATATGTTTACTGATACATCTCATAAGATTAATGGAAACTAAGGAGAAAATAAACAAATGGGACTACATCAAAATAAAATATTCTGTACTTCCAAAGAAACCATCATTAAAATAACAAGAAAGCCCACCACATGCTAGAACATATTTACCAATGATACATATGATAAGGGATTAATATCCAAAATATATAGGGAACTCATACAACTTAACAAAAGAAAGACAAGCCATCCAATTAAAAAATGGGCAAATGACCTAAATAGGTAATTTTCAAAAGAGGACATACAGAAGGCCAAGAGGCATATGAAAACATGATCAAAGTCACCAATGATCTGAGAGATGCAAATCAAAACAATAGTCAGATATCAGCTCACACCTGTCAGAATGGCTATCATCAACAAATCATCCAATGACAAGTGTTGGTGAGGTTGTGGAGAAAAGGGCACCCTAGTACACTGTTGGTGGTAATGCAGAGTAGTATAGCTGGTGTTGAAAACAGTATGGAGTTTCCTCAAAAAAATTAAATGGAACTCCCATTTGATCCAGTCATTACATTTCTAGGAATATATTCTAAGAAACCTGAAATACCAATCAGAAAGGAATGTATACATCCCTATGTTCATAGCAGGGCCAGTTACAATAGCTAAGACTTGCAAACAGCCTAAGTGCCCATCAGTAGATGAGTGGACAAAAAACAAACACAAAACTATGATACATTTACATGAATATAACCAGCAATAAAAAAGAAAGAACTCTTACCATTTGCAACAGCATGAATGGACCTGTAGAATATTATACTGAGTGAAGTAAGCCGGTCAGAGCAAGATAAGTATCACATAATCTCACTCATATGTGGAATCTAATGAACCAAATAAACTGATAATCAATAATAAACCTATAGTCATAGAAGCATGAACATAATGTTGAATCTCAGAGGGAAGGCAGGAGAGGGTGGATGGGAAGAGATCAACCACTGAACTTGTATGCATATATGTGGACACAGACAATGAGGTGGTGAGGGCCTGGGAGGGGGAGGGCAGGAGTGGACTAGAAGAGGTTAATGGGGGAAAAAGTAAGACTTATGTAATACTTTCAACAATAAAGATAAAAAATAAAGAAAAAAACCCAACAAAAAGAATAAATACAAAAGTTCTTTAAAAAAATTCTTTATTGTTGAAAATATTATATACTAGTGGCCCGGTGCATGAAATTCATGCACATTAAAAGGATATTAATTAGAGGAAATATTTTAATAGTGCTATTTGCCCTTTCTCTGTAATAAAAGTGTGACAGATAAAAGGTAATGAGTACAATGTATATGAAAATAATACATAATTTCATTAATAAATAATAACAAAATGATATAACAACAATAACAAACTCATGATATAAAAACATTGATGCAAATAATGATTGATAAAGTGACTAAACTTATTCTAATATCTCCCTGTGTACCACATTAACAGTAAAAACACTTTCAGAGTGCTTGACTAATTTCCCTTGGGATAAAGTATTTACAACTTTAGCTTTAACATCACATGCTCTTCGAACTCGAGAGAAAGCAACATAATAACTGACCATGTGTGAAAACGGGTTCAGGTAGGAGTATTCCTACTCTGACTAGAGTTTGCCCTTGTGATTGATTGATTTATTTATTTTTAAAATATATTTTTATTGTTTTTTTACAGAGCAGAAGGGAGAGGGATAGAAAGTCAGAAACATTGATGAGAGAGACATCGATCAGCTGCCTCTTGCACGCCCCCTACTGGGGATGTGCCCGCAGCCAAGGTACATGCCCTTGCCGGAATCGAACCCGGGACCCTTCAGTCCGCAGTCCGATGCTCTATCCACTGAGCCAAACCGGTCTCGGCCTCTTGTGATTTATTAATAGTCATTGCAATGCTGGTATCCTGGGAAACTGTCTCTGTAAGCACAATCCTCTGAGCTCATATGTGTTTTAAGAGACAACTTTCTGAAACATCTCCAAACATCACAGTACTTCAAACTCTCTCCTACAGTGGGTCTGTCACCAGAACTACATTTCCCAGCATACTTGGTTCTCCCGATACCCTGCATGAACCAAGAGCACTGTGAACTTTCTCCACCCGGTGGCGGCCACTGGGGTCTCTGCACACTCCTGAGACTGGCAGCCAGCCCCCCCCACTCCCATCATGGGTGCTGGGCTTGGGGGCATGCAGGGACCCCGAGCACTCATTTGCATGTGATTCAGTCACCATAACTCTAAGGAGGGCTGGCCCTTAAGTACTGTGCGGGCAGAGCTTATAGTGTGGTGATTGCTTTCAAGGCACTGTGGCCACGCCCCTGCTGGCCTCACCCCTTGTGTGCTGGCCATGCCCCTGGCCACACCCCCTGCTCCTGATTGGCTGGTAGTGTAGCAGAGGTATGGTCAATTTGGATGTTACTCTTTTATTAGATAGGATGCCTCCTTTCCCCTCCATTGATCTCTCCCAATCTGCCTCCTAACCCTCAGCCCAGCCCAAGCCTTCACCCTCCCTATTTTCTGTGTCCATTGGTTATATAAGTTCTTTGGTTGATCTCTTACCCCTCCTTCCTGCACACCTTCCCTTGCCTTCCTTTTGAGGTTTGATGGTCTTGTTCAAGGTTTCTATGTCTCTGAACCAATTTTTGCTAGTCAGTTTCTGTTGTTCATTATATTCTACAAGTGAGTGAGGTAATGTAGTTAACATACTTAATGTTGCAAACTTGAATACTTTTCTTCCTAAGAACAGGAACAACACAAGATGTAGTTATCCTCATTCTTATTCTAGGTAGTGTCACACCCTTGTGCAACCCCTTTGCCTGATGTTGTTACAAGATGGCCACCACAAGATGGTCACCACAAGATGGCTATGCACACAGCAAAGGCAGGGCTGGGCAGCTGCTCTGCACGGTGAGGCCTGGGGGTCCTGTGGCTCTGCACAGTGCTGAAGAGGTTGTTCCCATGTGGAGAAGGCCAGGTCTTGGTGGAGGAGTCAGGTCATGGCAGGGGAAGGCAATTGGAGGAGATTAAGCTGGCAGGGGAGGGCAGTTGTGGGTGATCAGGCCCTGGCATGGGAGGGCAGTTGGAGGTGATCAGGCTCCAGTCAGGGGAGGGCAATTGTGGGTGATCAGGCAGGCAGGTAGGCTGAGGTGGTTAGGGACAATTAGGCAGGTAGGTGGTTAGGAGCCAGTGGTCCCATTGTGACAGTGATATCTGATGGGTCCCAGATTGGAGAGGGTGCAGGCCAGGTTGAGGGACACCTCTCCTCACTTCACCCCCATGAATGAATTTCATGCATTGAGCCTCTAGTGTAACATAATAGTGAAAGTTCCAACTTCATGTGAATCTGCAATGATCTCAAAATGAAAAAGTTTAATTCAAACAGTATTATCCTCATATTAACTTATACCTCATATTAACACATCTTCTATACAACACAATGATTAGATATTAACTGTCCTGCTACCTGCCTTCTGCCTTTCTTCCTCAACCTCTCTCAAGCAAAAATAGAGGTTTGTTTCCTTAAAGGTGTTGCCTCTTCTCTGTGATTCCTCCCAACTACACATTGCCTGAAACTTAAAAGGCTATTTCAGTCATTGTAAGAGGAAATTTTGCAAGGCAATACTATTAGATTTGGCCTTAACTTCAATAAAAACTGAGAAAAAATGTTACTCATTTCATTTAGAAAATTTTGACTTTATTATTTTGACTTTTCAATATCATACTCTGAGAAAATAGATATTGTGAAAGAATAAAATATCATAATAATATGATATTTAAACTTTAAAAATGTGCTCTTTGGGATTTGAGTTTTACAGTCTGTGTTTTTAAAGAAAATGAGTGCAGTGGTTGCTTTGCTAATAGCAGTAATTTTAGAAAGACTGGGCTGTCCAGATGATGGTGCTAGAAGAGTGTTCTTCAGTCCTGTGAGAACAGGAAACTCTTCTGGATCATTCAAAGTCAAAGATGGAATCTTATTAAACTCACTTTTAAATGGTTTTTCCAGAACAGTCATCATTGCCATCACTTTCATCATCAAATTCTTATGGAAAGGTTAGTCTATGTGGCTTTCACAGCAGTGCCAGAAAACCTTAAAAGGCAAGCAACCCTATTTACCCAGGAATTGTTAAATTAAAAACTTCATTTGTTCATGAAACACCGATTCAACTTATTAAAGGGACCTAAAGCAAAAAATAAAATATCATGTTAAAAGTACCAGATGACCACACCTACTACTGTGAAAATATTTTTCAAAGAGCTTATGAGAAAGGTTTATAGCCAAGATACCTTTTTGATATAGTAAAAAAAAGTATTTTTAATTTTATAATTATTAACACAGCAAGTAAATAAAAATGAATGACAAGTTAACTTATAGAGGTAATAAAAGCAACATCTTACAAATAATAAAAGGAAATATATTATAAACATATTTTGTATAACCAAACAACAAGCTCAAAGATCTTAACAATGCTGGATGTAGCCATGATTCTGCTCTGCTTTATGAAAGTTGACCTTGAGACTTTTAGAATTGGGAAAAACCCCACTATGAAGAATAAAGAACAAGTAATAGAAATGAAAGTCTTTTGTCAAATATCTTTAGTTTGAAAAATATACTTTATCATTTTTCACCTGAGTATTAAATCCTGTGTCAAGTTGAAAAGATGTTAGAGACAAGAAAGGGAAGGAACAGCTCTCCAAAGAGCAAGTTTACTGCGTATATCTGAACATTTATCTTGTAGGTGCCAAATTATACAACTACAGCATATAAAAAGAGACTCTCATCCCCTCATTCTCTCTCTCTCTCTCTCTCTCTCTCTCTCTCTCTCTCTCTATATATATATATATATATATATATATATATATATATATATATATCCTGAATGGCCAGATTATTATGATCTCTGAAAGCATAATAATCTGGCCACTCAGTGTGTGTGTGTGTGTGTGTGTGTGTGTGTGTGTATGTGTATATGTGTGTGTGTGTGTGTGTATATATATATATATATATATATATATATATATTTACTTATTGGAGGCCAGGTGCATGAATTTGTGCATGGGTAGTGTTTGGTCAGCCTGGCCAGGGGGAGGGGACGTGGGCAGTTGGCTGGCCTGCTTGCTGGTCGAATTCCTAGTGGAGGGGACAATTTGCATATTAGTCTTTTATTATATAGGATATACATTGAGTGGCCAGATTATTATGCATTCAGAGATCATAATAATCTCTCTCTTCTCACTATTTAATCTCTAATATTTAGTTATCCTTGCTTCCTATAGGCTAATGTTTTCTATTTGCTTATGATCCAGAACACAGCTCTAATTGTCACTTTACACTTTACATTTACAATAAATGTAAAATATATTTCATATATTTTAAAGGTGTCATAAATATATTTTATTTATTGCTTGTAGCACATCTTCCCCATAGGGCTAAAAATGTTGGCCTAGTTCAAGGATGTCAGCAAAAGAGAAGTGAAGTGAATTGCACCTTTCACAATGTGCAGGATCTTCTGAAGGATTATAACAGTGAGAGGACAAACCACAGGTTTAAACATCCTCGCTGTGGAGAGGACTCCAAGGTTCTATCACAAAATTCCTTCCTGAGCTCCAGAAGAGGCCTCGTTTCAGAAATGTGTGCTGGGTAACTGCGTCTACATATTCCATTTGCACTTGACCCATGTATCTAACCTCAATGATTATCTCTTCATCTCTGGTTTCCTATAATATGTTAATTTATAGCACCTTTCCCCTTGGAACCCAGATGGGAACCTTAAACCCTTTTTGGACTCCCTGCGTGTTCATTTTCACATTTTATCCAGTTGATTGTCTATTCCTGCAGATTATATATTTTGTCTCTACAAAATATCTCCATTTGCTTTCTTCATTGTCAACCCCAGTGCTACCGCCATTCTTTCAGGCCTGTAGCTTCTCATGTAGCTGGTGGTAATTTGTCTTCTCTATTTCTTTTTTCCTGTTTCAGGACATATATATGCTGTTAATCACTTTCCTCATCAGTATCTTCACATCTCTCCATAAACTACTGAGTTAGGCACAATTCATCCTCAAGTTCAATGCCCTGGTTTATCTTTTCTTTAGCCTAAACTACATGCACTATAGCCTTATATAATCTTGATTTTTCTGAAAACACACTCAAGTATCCTGCTGGTTCCTGCTCTATTTGTGGATTAATGTATCAACCCCACTGCACAACTCCTGTTGACATCTATTCCAGCCTTAGACACTAGTTTCAAATGTCACATCCTCCATGAAACCTCTTACCACCCACATCTTACCCTCCCTCCATGCTCTGTCAATTTTTCTCTAATTTTATCTTTCCTCATATTACAGTCCTTTGTATAGGTGTTTTTTTCTTCTTTCTAGATTGTATGCTTCTTGAAGAAATAAACTTTAATTTATCATCATATTTCCTAAAACATCCAGGTCTAAGAATTCAGTATAGTGGGGAATGCATATT
Source organism: Antrozous pallidus (assembly GCA_027563665.1). Lineage (NCBI taxonomy): Eukaryota > Metazoa > Chordata > Mammalia > Chiroptera > Vespertilionidae > Antrozous > Antrozous pallidus. The sequence goes on along the minus strand of CM050520.1, from coordinate 78,290,766 downwards.
TATTTAGTTGAAGTAAACTGAATTAATGGAGATAGTATTGGAGATGTTTAAATTTTATCTAATGAAGCCACCTTCTTTTTATTCAGCTTTTAAAAAACAGTTTCAAAAAATGGAAGGCAAGGTGGATGGTTGAATCGGAAGAGATCAACTAAATGACATATATGCACAATCCATGGGTATAGACACTAACGTGGTGAAGGCCTAGGGCAGGTGGCAGGTATGGGCTAGAAGAGGTCCATGGGGGGAAAAAGGGACATATGTAATACTTTCAACAATATAGATTTTTAAAAATATATTTTATTGATTTTTTACAGAAGAAGGGAGAGGGATAGAGAACTAGAAACATTGATAAAAGAGAAACATCAATCAGCTGCCTTTTGCCCACCTCCTACTGGGGATATGCCCACAACCAAGGTACATGCCCCTGACCGAAATCAAGACACATTTCAGTCCACAGGTCAACCCTCTGTCCATTGAGCTAAACCAGTCAAGGGGAATAATAATAATAAAAACGATTAAATGCTGCCTAGCTGGTACAAATACATATCTTCTCTTTCTGAGAAGGTTAGTATTTTTGAGTATCTTACCTAATAATAGATAAACATGTAAATTGACCATACCTCTGCTATGCCAATAGCCAATCAGAGTGAGTATGCAAATTAACCCAACAAGATGGCAGTTAATTTGCATACATAGGTACCCAGGGCCTGTGTCCTGGGAACATCCTGGCACCCAGGTCACTGTGAGGTAAGCCATCAGAGCCAAGGGGGATGGGGTGGAACCAGTGATCAGCCCATTGCAGGGTGAGGGGGAGGGTTTCCTGGCTGAAGTCCCCTGCCCAAGGCTAAACTGCTTTCAGCCTTGGACAGGCTGGGGCTAAGGCAGAGCCTGCCATTGGCTGATCGAAGGTGCTAGGGATTCCCTGGCCAAGGTCCCTTTCTGCCTTGGGCAGACCAGGGCTGGGGCAGAGCCAGTGATAGGCCTATTACAGGGTGCCGAGTGTCCCCTGGCCGAGTTTCTCTGCCCAAGGCCAAAAACCTCAGCCAGAGACTTTGGGGTTGGGCAGGAAAAGGTTGGGGTGGAGCCAGTGATCTGTGGATCTCAGTGCACTGGGGGTACACTGGCCTTAGGCAGGCCAGGGCTGAGGAAGACCCTGCAATCAGCTTATCACAGGGTGCTGGGGGTCCCCTGGCTGAGATCCCCTGCCCAAGACTGAAAGCCTAGGCCAGAGGCTTTTGGCCTAGGGCAGGCCGGGGCTGGGGTGAAGCCAGTGATCGGCATGAGAGGGGGCAGGTTGGGCTGAGAGACCACCCACCCCCAGTGCACGAATTTTGTGCACCAGGCCCCTAGTATGTATATAAATAAAGTTAGTTAAAGTTTGGATATCAGTAATGTTAACAAAGGACAGGAAAACATTGCAAATACAAGTACTAGTTTATATCATCAACAAATGCTCATTTGTTAACAGTATTAATCCAAACAAACTAATGTAAATTAATAATTGGTTTGAAACTACAAGTATAAATAGGAATAAAAATTAAAGCAATTGTGAATTTTTTTCTGTTGCTCTGCTACAATTTTAGTTTTTATCTATGATAATTTTTACCCTTAATGCTAAAGAACAATTTCACAACTGTTTACATATCATTTACTTATTCACTTTCTCTCTTACTTACCAAATATTTATTGGGCAACTGGACATAGGGGGTCAAAAATTATCTCTATTTTTGCCTAGTCTATTGTAATTTGATGGAAAGATAGACTTGAAGCTCTGTAATTAACACATTAAGTTATCCATGGATGTATAGGTGCTCAAAAGACTACAGTTTGTGAGGGAAGGAGAATGGAGAGTTTTCTAGAAAAGACAGAAATCCAATCAGGATTACTGAAAAATTTGAGTGGAGAATTGAATGTTTAGTTTTCTGCCCAAACAAGGGAGGTACCAGCATTTTAGGGAAGAGGAGATGCATGCCATCTGGTGATGAGGCACCATGTCAAATTTGGACGCTGGCTCTGCACAGCTGGGATCCAAGAAAAAAAGGCAAGAGGTGAGTATCTGCAGGCTGACTAAACCAGCTCAGGGAAGACCTGGTACAACTTACTAAGATTTTGAATTTTACGCGGACCTTGAGATAGGAAAGACCCTAACTAAGGGAATGCTTCAAAGTTATTGTAGAAAAAGCACTCTATGGTATTTGGGTAACAAGCAGAAAGGGGTGAGAGAATGTGCCCACATCTTAGCAGTGAATCAATGAAAAGTTCATTCCTACTAATGGTGGTCAGTAGTATCAACACACAACTCTCCTCAGGACATAAGGATTTTCATTCAGACCAGAGCTTTAAGGCAGAAGACACTAAGTTCTATCCAAGTGACATTCCATCATTTTTTAAAGCCTGATATGATTGAAGAACTGATCCCAGCGAGACTATATAAAATTCATCCCATATGGGTAATGTCTGTCCATGTCCCAGATGAGGTCAGAGGAGGAAATGCCACCAGGCTTGCAATGTTACACAGACCTTTGTCTGGAAGTCTCTTTGGTCTAACCTAAATTTATTTTTCTGTAGTTTAAGCTCATTTCCTCTTTTCCATCCTTAGGGAAGGTACAGAACAGATGGTCATAAACCACTAGATAATGACCCTTTATAGACTGGAGACACATATTAAATCATCTCTCAGCCATCACTTTCCTGAGCTGAACAATTGAAATTCCCTATCAGTTTTATTCTTAGATTTGCTGTCCTAAATCTGTTTCTTTGTTTTCTTAGAGTGACTGTCTAGCTCTTTCTCATCTTGCTTAGATGTTTATCTACAAACAGGACAAGAATCTTCAACAAACATAATCATTTACATGTGCACTGAAGGCATTTCCCCTGGAATCTCTGATCCTGTAATAGTCAAGTGTCATGCTACATTAAAAACAAACAAAAAACATCAGTAGCATGTTACTGGCTGACATCTTAAGATAACTAGGATTTCCACATGGTTTTGGTAAATTTTTAAGTTAATCTTCCCATTTTATGTTTGTAAACTAATTTTTTAAATTTCATTACTAATTTGCTTCATTTATTTGAACCCTTGTGCCCCTTGCCATTGAACTTCATTCCCCCCCCCCCCCCACACACACAATTTCTGGTATTTTTGTCCTTCTTTGGCATTGTTTGACAATTATTATTTACTAGAGACCTGGTGCACAAAATTTGTGCATGGGACAGGGGATGTCCCTTAGCCCAGCCTGCAACCCTCTCCAATCTGGGATGCCTCGAGGGATGTCTGACTGCCCGTTTAGGCCCGATACAGGATCGGGCCTAAACGGGCAGTCAGACATCCTTCTCATAATCCAGGACTGCTGGCTCTAAACTGCTCACCTGCATGCCTCCCTGATTGCCCCTAACCGCTTCTGCCTGCCAGCCTGATCACCCTCTAACTACTACCCTGCCAGCCTAATTGATATCTAACTGCTCCACTGCCAACCTGTTTGGCCCTAACTTCCATCCTCTGCCAGCCTGGTTACCCCTAACTGCCCTCCCCTGCTGGTCTGATTTCCCACAACTGCCCTCCCTTGCAGGGCCTAGAAACTCCCTACAGCCCTCCCCTGCTGGCCATCTTGTAGTAGCCATATTGTGTACACATGGGGGCAGGATCTTTGACCACACTGAGCAGCCCTCTTGTGTGTTGGAGTGATTGTCAATCTGCAAATTACTCTTTTATTAATTAGGATGGAGGCCTGGTACATGGGTGGGGGCCAGCTGGTGGGTGTGGTTGTGGGCGTGGCTTGTGGGTGTAGCAAAGGTATGGTCAAATTTGCATATTGCTCTTTTATTAGATAGGATTTTACCCTGAGTTACAGTCAGAAATAATTCACATATTCCACATCTCTGCACATCTAAAGATCTTAGAACTCCTTGCCCTTCTGAAAGTAGAATGGACTTTCCCTTGGTACCAGGCTTCACCAGAGTAGTCAGAGCCTCCACCCCACCTCACCCGACTCCTCGCAACCACTTCCAAGCTCTTGAAAAGAAACACTGGAGATCAAGTTATGACACAGAGTGAGCCCTCATTTTGGTCCATTCACTGGGATGGGTTAATCCAAGGGATGGTATTGAATTATCTGAACTCTGTCAGCTCCCAGGCCTGGGCTGGAAGGGCTCATCTAGCACATTCTGCACAGGGATTAAATTCAGCAGAGTATCTCAGCAGCACAAACTTCAGATGATTACCTAGAATCTGGTATTTCCCTAAAGTTATCTGAGGAGGGAGAAAAATATTAGATTTCTACCTACTCCTTCCCAAAGCTTGAAATGCATGTCTCCTTACTGGTGTGTTGACAACTATAACTTAAAAATAAAGTAGATAAGTACTCTCTTCTTACAAGATCAGTGTTTAATCAAATACATTAAATGGGAACTCCTACATAACTATTAACCAAGAATTAAATAAGAAAAAACAAAATCTACCCTTTCGTTTTGTCCCCTTAATTCTCACAATCTCTCTGGAAGAGACATCTGAAAAGAGCCTCTGAAGAGAGCATTTTCCTGGCCTTCCATTCACATGACCATCATTTCAAAGTAGACAGTGAGATCTCCAGGCGGCTCCTCCTTAGAGCTTCCTATGACATAGGCAGGCACTGTTCTGCAGACTCTGCATCTATAGCTAAGATTCATGTCCAGTGGAAGCCCCTTATGAGAAGGGGCTGAGGAGTTTCTTAGTTGAGAACTTGTCCTAAGGGAAGATAGGGTCATACACCAAGAGTTTTTATTTGGTAACTCAGCATCAGGTCTGAAGTAATTTGAAATACAAAGGACTCGAAGCTGTTCTTGTCTTATCTGGTGGAACTATGTATTCTAGGAAAAAAGGGAATGAAATAAAACTAAAGATAATTAAATCACTAGAAAAATCTTAAGAATTTAAATGTAAGCAGCCCTGAGTATCCCTCTAACAAAGTATAGCACAAAGAGCTAAAAGAGGCCATAAAATTGTTGTAATCTCATTTGGACCAGAAGTTAGTGAGCCCAGGAGAAAATGGGTAATGCACAATCCTGGCTTTGACCTGGACCATAGAATCTGCGGCAGGGAGCTTTAATCCCTTTTACAGATGAGGTTTGGTAAGAGATTATTTACAGGCTGCACCACTCCAGAACCTATCATTGTATTTGCAAGAATGATGCTCCCTCGAGCACAACTTAGGCTATAGCCTTGGAGCTTAGGTCTGGTGGATTCCAAGTTTGTTTTGTTAAGTAGCCAAGGTCTGTCTGAATTTAAGCCATCCCGTTCATCTGGAGCTAAAAGACCAGACCAGAACTTGACAATTCATAGGTCTTTACCATATTTGTCAAGACTGTGCTACTCAGGAAGTTCTCTCCTTGCTCTGGTCTTGGTGAGGAGATTCTTATCCTCACCAAAAATGGGCTTTCGTTTTATGAGATCTTAGCCTTGAGTTTTGTTTGCTGGTTTACTTCCTCCCCTGCATTCTTGTTCAGGTTCCCAGCCATATTTCCCCTCTTTGCTTATTTGTTGAGACCAAGTGCCTGTGTCATTTCCTTCATCTTTGGCATATCCTTTGAGTTTTTTTTTTTTTAATGGCCTAGGGCACTGTCAGGGTCGGCGATATGGGGATGTGCAGATGGTGATCAGAGAGAGGGCTTGGAAGGCCAAGAATGGAACAGGCTGACAATAAGGGAGCGCCAGCTCAGCCTGAGGCAGCAGACAGTTCCTGAACAAAAACAGGCCCCAAGTTTCTGCTGCAACTGGCCAGGATTCCGCTCAGCTCAGGGGAAGGAAACAGACATTCCCACATTCCCACATGCTGCTTGGTATTTGCTGTGCTCAATAACTCAAGTATACTTTCCACTGGGTCACTTTTCACCCACAGTGTTGTTTTTATTGTTTTTTTTTCCTTTTTCATAAAAACCATGAATAATTAAGACAAGAATAACTCTAGGTTTTTTAATATCTTGGCTCAACTCTTGTTCCAGTGCTTTTTGAGTTCAGCTTAATATCTTCTAAACATAAATTTAAAATAATTATTTTCTTATTACAAAAATGATAACATGTTTATATAGAAGTTTTGAAAAAATAAAAAAACTATAAAGAAAAACAATCACCTCTAATACTACCACCTGAATATTATAGCTACCATTTATATTTATACTTACATACTTCCAATTTGTTTCCAAGGTATAAGCACATATCTTTGCAAAAACTGGAATGATGTTTCATTGTTTTGTTTCAATAGTTTACTTGTTTTAACTGTCAAGATTTTAGGTACTTTTTTTCTTTTTAAAAAAAGGGGTCAATGGGGAAGAAAAGAGGACATCTGTAATACTTTCAACAATAAATATAAATTTAAAAATAATTTAATCAAATAAAAACAAATAAACAAAACATTTTATAGAGAAATTGATACAAAATTTCACTATACTTTTAATTCAAATACTATTTCTATACAATAAGGTATACCAAATCCCAGCTTTCAAATTTATATGCTTGTATAAATTAAGGGCATCAGGAAAGAGATGGGAAATATTCTTTGCTTATAGGTCTCCATAAAATTATTTATAACCACCTGATTAATCTTGGAAAAAAATGTTTAGCTGATGCAACTTCCTCATGTTACAAATCCTGGTATGTAAAAATATGGCTTTCTCTGATTTTCTAAAATTGGATTTAATTTACACATTAAAATCTAATTCTGTAGGCTTCTCTAGGGTAAGTCAGATCATTCAGTGATTTCTCCATAATTTAAAATGCAAACTCAGCCCAATTCTGCAACTCCATCTTGCACCAGCAGCAGATACAAACTAAAACATTGTAGCATTGGTGAGAATAGGAAGTAACCAATTTCTCAAATATTTTATTCCAAATTCTTTATATTTTTCAGCTTTGATGAAAGCTTTTAAGCTTAAGATTAAGAATATATAATTGGGGTTTTAGTTCCCCTTCCTTTATCATTTGACAATGTCAGCCTCATGTCTCCTAGTTAAGGGAGGGTTGTAGGATTAGGGCAACACACAAGAAATTCGCAGTATTTTGGTGATATTTATGCCAGGTATCATTTCACTATATAAACCTGGCTAAGCCTTATGAGGATGAGTAAGCAGGGCCTTTCCTGCAGCTGCTCCAGATTTCTCTCCTCTGTTCCTTGTGAAAGAGACTACAGCTTTTGCTGTTTTTTCCAGATGTTTCTATGGATGGAAGACTGTGTTCCTTTGTCACCAACTTCCTCCAGGATCTGGAGCCTGCTTTCTCTTGCATAGGCTGGAAGACAAGTTCCCTGCTAGACTGCCTCATCTATAGTTCCTCCCTGCCCATGCGTTCACTGGCCAGGTTCATTTGCCTCATTGCCTTTAATATTATTGGGATCAACTCTTTGCTTCACCTCCTTCTACATCAAGTCTTGACACACAGGTTGAGAATAGCTGCTGTAGAGCCTAACACCATCAGAAAAGACAGATATTTACATTATGATTCATTATCAGTAGCAAATTTACAGTTATGTAATAGCAACAAAAATAATTTTGTGGTTGGGGGTCACCACAACATGAGGAACTGTATTAAAGGGCCGCGGCATTAGAAAGGTTGAGAACCACTGCAGTCTTTGGTGAACTCCTTAAAGGTAGGGACATCACTGACATTCACCACCTGTGCAGAGCCTAACACACAATGGGTTCTTAATGCTGTTTAATGATTTATCAATGACTGCGTCCTTTCTGCTAATAAAGAATGTCAGGTATCTTTTTTAAAGACTCATCTGCTTAGAGTACAGGCACTCAAGGTGAAAGCTAAAGGCAATCTGCAATTATTTAAATAATTTATCATTAATTACTGATTTGCTGTAAAAGAAAATATTATTTAATCTTCTCCTAAGCAATGATACAAAGTCTGCAGATCAGGAGACTTTAGACTTTGACAATTAGATAAGAGTCAGTCTCAATCTATCAGAAGCTACTGATTTATTAAAATCACAATAGAGCCACGCAACAAAACTGATTTTTAAACTCCATTTTTTTCCTATCATCTGGGATTGAACTACATAGCAGATATTATGAATTAAAGTTTGCTCTTTGCTATGTGCATCTATTACCACATTACACATAAATCAAAGAAAGAAAGTAGCAGAATGTCACAGTCCTCCACCAAATATTTGCATTATTAACTTAATTAGAGGAATCCTAAGCACTTTGTATGTTTATAGATCTCTGTCAAATTTTTTTTGAGTTACACATTAACTTCAACTTAAGGTTAATGAACTAGCACTTGTTTTGGGGGAATTTGTTCAGTGTTACATATTACACATAACAAAATAAAAAATAGCATTTGAATTCTAAAAGTCTAAAATTTTGTCTGATTATGTTGTATCTTGAAAGGTACTTATACAAATGGTAAAGACTTTAGTAGTACTCACCAGATGAAATTCAAAATCAGCGAAACCAAGTTTTTAACTACAGATAATTTTAGAAGACACAAGAACAACTAGGCTCTCATCAGCCCCGAAGCTGTAGAAACTGTGAATATTATTACAAATACTTAGAACTCAAGTTTTTCATTGTCTTTTTATTCATTCAATATTCACTGGGAACTACTGATTTACTCATCTTGATTCCCTGAAAAAAAAAAAAGAAGATGTGACTCAAGGCCAAACCAAAACTAAAGTTAATTTAGCACACGAAATCCTGCTTAAAAAGCTTAGTGAAATATTATCCATATTCAAAATGTTAATAAACACTTCACTTTACTAGGGTGAAGTTAGAGATAATAATATTACATATTATTGATTTTTCTTCCATGAATGAATAGAAACTAGTTATCACCAACCAAAGTAACATTACTCAAAGCAGGAACTTTAGTTGCAATGTTTAATAATTTCTCAAGCTATATAAACAAAACCAAGGTTTAATATTTGTGTGACTCAACCATTTTGGAGTTTTCCCCGTAGACAAACCCCAACAATACAGCCATTAGTTACTGTCCAACCTGTCTGTTAGGACTTGTCTAATTTGAACGTGCCAGCTTACAATGTTCAGTCTCCTTGGTCAGAATCTCACAAGACGGATGAATGTAGTAGAGCCCAGTGGTTTGGAGCCTGGGCTTTGATCCTAGCTCATCACTTTACCGGCTAGGTGGTCCTGAGCAAATTGTTTAATCTAGCAGAATGCTATTTGTCTAAAATGTGAAATGGAATTCAGAATTTTTGTTCTGACCCAAAAAGACTGACACCAAGACACATCATAATTAAACTGGCAAACATCAATGACAAAGTAAGAATCTTAAAGGCTGCCAGAAAGACAGAAAGTTATCTACAAAGGATCTACTATTAGACTATCAACTGATTTCTCAACAGAAACCCATCAGGCCTGAAGGGAATGGATTGAAATATACAAAGTGATGCAAAGCAAGGGACTGAATCCAAGAATACTTTACCCTCCAAGGCTATGATTCAAAAGAGAAGGTGAAATTAGGCACTTCACAGATAAAAATGGGCTAATATAAAATTACCATCAAACCAGCATGCAAGAAATGCTAAAGGGACTGCTGTAAAAAGAAATAGAAAGGGAAGAGGGAACACAGGCATAAAGAATAAAAATGGTGACAAACAAGTACCCATACTATAAAATAATAGCCTAATATGTTAAGTGTCCGGTCATCCAGTTGGCCGTTCAACCAATCAAAGCGTAATATGTTAAAGATATGCTAAGGCCTCTCAACCATTTGCTATGATGTGCACTGACCACCACGGGGCAGATAGTCGACTGGTCAACCTGTCACTATGATGTGCACTGACCAACTGGGAGAAGACAGTTGACCATCAATTAGTTGTTATGACGTGTACTGACCACCAGTGGGTAGACACTCGGGTAGGTTAGCTTGCTGTTGGGGTCTGGCTGATTGAGACTGAGAGAAGCAGGCCAGATGCATTGCCCTGGAGCCCTCACGTGTTCCTCCCCAGCCCTCATTGTGCACTGGTGTGGGGTCCCTTAGCCTGGCTTGCACCCTCTCGCAATCTGGGAGCCCTGGAGGAATGTCGGAGAGCAGGCTTTGGCCCGATCCTGCAGGTCAGGCCAAGGGACCCCACCGAATTCCTTTTAGTCAATTATAACCTTAAATGTAAATGGATTAAATGCTCTAATTAAAAGATGCAGGGTAGTTGAATGGGTAAGAAAACATTACCCATATATTTGCTGTGTACAAGAAACCCACTTAAGAACATAGGACTCACACAGACTGAGAGTGAAGGGATATAAAAAAATGTTTCAGGTAAATAAAAATGAGAAAAAAGCTGAGGTAGCAATACTTATATCTGACAAAATAGACCTCAAAGTTAAGGCCATAATAAGAGATAAGGAAGGCCACTTCATAATACTAATGGGAGCAATTCAATAGGAGGATATAACTCTGGTAAACATATATGCACCAATGCAGGAGCACCCAAATACATAAAGACAAAAACAAACAAAAAACTTCTGGAAGATATCAAGGGAGAAATCAATAGCAACACAATCATAATAGGGGACTGTAATACACCATTGACACCACTGGATAAATCCTCTAAACAACAAAAAAAATCAGCAAAGGAACAGCAATCCTAAATGACTCACTATATCGGATGGAACTAATTGATATTTGCAGAACATTTTACCCCAAAGCTACACAATATACATTCCTCTCAAGTTCACACAGGACATTTTCAAAGATAGACCACATCTTAGGACACAGGCATGGATAAAGGACTTAAACGTAAGATGGGAAACCAAAAAATTCTTGGAAGAATCCATAGGCAGAAAAATATCAGATATGTATTGTAGCAATATCCTTACTGATAGAGCTCCTACGACAATGGAAACTAAGGCGAAAATAAACAAATGGGACTAAATCAAAATAAAAAGCTTCTGCACAGCAAAAGAAACCATTAATAAAACAAGAAAGCCCACTGCATGGGAGGACATATTTACCAATGTTATCATCGATAAGGCTTTATTCTTCAACGTTTACAGGAAACTCATTCACCTTAACAACAGAAAGATAAACAATCCAATAAAAAAATGGGCAAAGGACCTAAATAGATACTTTTTGAAAGGGGATGTAAAGAAGGCCGGGAGACATTTGAAAACATGCTCAAAGTCACTAATCATCTGAGAATAGAATCCAAAAATGAGGCACCATCTCACACCTGTCAGAATGGCTATCGTCAACAAATCAACAAATGACAAGTGCTGGTGAAGATGTGGAGAAAAGGACCCCTTCTTCACTGCTGGTGGGAATACAGACTGGTGCAGCCACTGTGGAAAACAGTATGGAGTTTCCTCAAAAAATTGAAAATAGAGTTTCCATTTGATCAAGTAATCCCACTTCTAGGACTACATCCCATGAAATAAGAAACACCATTCAGAAGAAATATATCCACCCCTGTGTTCATAGCAGCACAATGTACAATAGCTAAGATTTGGAAAACAGCCTAAGTGCTCATCAACAGATGAGTGGAATAAAAAGTAGTGGTACATCTACACAATGAAACACTGCACTGCTGTAAAAAAGAAGGAACTCTTACCATTTGCAAAAGCAGAAATGGACCTGGAGAGCATTATCTTAAGTGAAATAAGCCAGTCAGGAAAAAAAGAAATATCACATGATCTCACTCATTTGTGGGATATAATGAACATCATAAAGGGATGAACAAAAATAGAGCCAGAGTCATAGAAGCATTGGAAAGACCATCCAACCTAAGAAGGAAGGCAGGGGAAAGAGAAGGTAAGAGATCAACCAAAGGACTTGTATGCATGCATATGAGCATAACCAATGGGCACAGGCATTAGGGCATGAGGGCATGTGTTCGGGGGTGGGAGTGGCTGGGGAGAGGTCAATGGGGGAAAAGGGAGACTAATGTAATACTTTAATCAGTACATGTTACTAAAAAAAGAATTTTTCTGTTAGAATTCAATAATGTAATTCAAGTGCTTAGTATAGAAATAATTAGCAATTAATAACTGATATTTAGTAAGCAATTTTTAGTGAGGATAAATTCTCAGGTAGTGCTTCTTGTTCTAAATCATTAAAGACTAATATGTCAGTGCTTGGTTATCAGCATGAGAAACCAAGAGTGGAGCCAATAATTCAATTTATGATTTGAGAATAACCAGTAAGTATACAATTTCAGTATCAAATGATGGATAACAGGCATGAAAAGCTATAGGGAGAAAGTGTTGTATAAATATCCAAGATGATTTTAACCTAAAACTTAATTTAGAACAAATAGCTATTGGGAACATGTATGTGCAAGGCCAGACACTGGAAGACACATACAGAAATTTACTTAGTAAATATTTACTGTTGCACTGCTCTGTGTGCGAGAGTAAGAACAGTGAATAGCAGAGTCAAATTATCTGCTGTCATGTAGCTTGTGTTCCAGTGTTAGAAATATAAAGGTACTATTCCTTTCTCAAAGATATCTGCTTCTGCTACTTATTTAAGAATTATGAACCTTTACATTAAGAAAATAAATAAAACAGTAATAATAGCAGTAATTATAACGAAGGACACTATGCAACTGCGGAGGAAGGAACTCATGGTGTTAAAGAAACCTGAGTTCAAACCCAGGTTCTGATAATACGTTTGGACACTAGGCATTTTTTTAGAGTCTCATATTTTCATTTGTTAAAAAGGCATAATAATAGCTCCTTTTAAGATTGTTGTGATAAATAAGTGAAGTTACATAAATCCCTTCATAGAATGACATGAATATGGCATGTCTTCTTGAAGAGGAGACTTGGCCCATGCCTCAAAGGATGAGTAGGATTTTGCTAGACAGAAAAGGAGAAAAAGCACATTCTAGGCTAAAGATAAGGTTTGATGAAAGGCATGAATTTGGAAGTACAAGGAGCATTTGGAAGAAAGTGAGCTGAACAATTTGGCTAGCAGAATTCATGAAGATAAGCAGATAGAAAAACAAATAAAAAGTTAGATAGGCCTTGCATGACTCACAAAGGAATTTTTGTTAGAATAGTTTGCATATACTGAAACACAGAATGACACAAGGTTATAAGTAGAATCCAAATATCCATTTAACACTCTGTCATCCTGATGACCTGGCCAGATGACTTTATCACCCTCTTTGTCAATTCATATCTGAATACCCAGAGCTTGTTAGACGTATTATATAAAATACAATAGATATCCTTCCTGACCCTCTAGTTTAAGTGTTGCATTTATGGCAAGAAAAGCAGTTCTAAAATGACCAGGGTGAATGAAAGAACAAGGGCTATTTCTCAGAAATGAGATGGTGCTTTGCAAAAATGAACTGACTTTATGATGCCATCTGGAAAATGCTTTGTATTTCCGATACAGTGCCCTGAGCATAACTTAATGTTGACTAACCAGCTCTTGAATGCTCTCTTTCTGTTTTCTCACATATGAATGTAACCTATAAGAATAAATGTTATTCATCCTTGAACAGGACATCTGGTGGGACTCCTCAGCAAGAAGGTGTGCAATTCTTGGGTGAATTTCAACACAACACAATGGTCTAACTATGGAAACTTTTCAGGATTGAGCCAGTCCTTGGTGATGGACCATGTTCAGAAATTAGTGCTTCCAAACCATGCTGTAATCAAGGAGATTTTCCCCCTCCTTCCATACTCCCTCCCTCTCTTCTTTTCTTCCTTCTCTTCATACTTCCAACATTTAAAGAATGTCTGTGATATGCAATGCACAGTAGTAAACTCAGACAAAATTTCAGATGGATCTGAACCCTAAGATGTTTTCGCACAATCAGACCTGTCACCTTCCAGGGCTGTCAGATGGTTCTCATGGTTTCTTCCAAAATAACAACAGCCTTTTCACATAATTTATTGTAATTGCGTAGTGGTATTACTGGCAGATACGTTCTTTTCCTTTCTCACAATTTTATTATCAGTAGGAAATATTTAGAAGCTCATAAGTGAAATAACCTTTCATTAATTTAAATAGGAATTAAACTGAAGTTAACTTAGTTTTATAAAAAAGTCACCAATTAAATAGTCTTAATACATAATGGAACATTTAGTTTGCTGAAGAAAACAAATTGCTTTTAAACAATTAAAAACACAAATGTATAGATAAACAACCAGTGTGTTAAATACAAATAATTTTTATCTGTTTATTGAAGTAGCTGCCCTACAATGTTACTTGACAATACTTAATTAGCCAAATGTGAATTATTTTATTTAATTGAAATTAATAAATGTTTCCTATAAAATTATTGTTTTATTGAGATTGACTACACCATTTGATTTCTATAGTGAAAATTAATAAATTTGATTTTTTGCTCTGTATTTAATAAAAATGGTCAAGATATATATTTTTATGAAAGCTAGCTATTTGATTTGATAGTTATATGGACATTTTTGCCGTGTTCTAATTCTGACTTTTTTTTTGGCAGTGGAAGAGAGTGAACTTTCTTATTCTGCAGACAAGACAGAATGTAAATCTAGTGAGTTGGGCTAACATTCAGCTACAGCACATTTATTGGGTGCTTAATAGGTGCCAGTTACTGATTATTCTAGGGGCTTTATACATATAAATCCACTTAATCCAACCATCAAGCCTAGGCGGTAGATATTTTTATGAATCCATATTACAGATGAGGATACTAAGTTATAGAAAGGCTAATTAACTTGTCGATGGTTACACAGCTAGCCAGTGAAGCAGCTTGGGTTTGATCAGAGACAAACTAATCAGATACCAATTGCAAGTCCCGGGTTGTCACCTATACTTCTGAATGACAGGCTATACATTGGGATTCCCATGACCTCTTCTGTGGGTTTGATTATTTGCTAGAGCAGCTCACTGAAGTCAGAAAAACACTTCCATAAACTTACCAGTCTATTATGATAAAAGGTACAGATGAGCAGACAGATGAAGGGGTACATAAGGTGAAATCTGGAAGGTGCTTCTGAGCACAGGTGCTTTTGTCCTCATGGAGCTGGGATGCACCACCCTCAAACCCCAAAACTCTCCATATCCTGTTATTTGGTGATTTTTATGAAGAACTAATTACATAGGCATGATTGATAATTAACTCAATCTCTAGCCCTCATCCCTTTATAGGATAATGGGAATGGGGCTGAAGATCCCAAGAGTCTAATCATGGTTTGCTTTTTCTGATGACCAGCTCTCATCTGGAAGCTACCCACAGGAGTCCACCAGGAAAAAAGAGGCTCCTATCACCCAGGAAATTCCAAGGGATGTAGAAGCTCTGTGTTAGGAATCAGGTTCCGATATATATATTTTATTTTATTGAACAGTTTCCAATTATCTGTTTCACAGTCCTTCAGATTCATATGCCCCACGGCCTACTGTTAACATTATATCTTAAACTTACACAGCCAATAACAACACACTTGATTTTTCATTTTTCTTATTTAAACCTGCTCTTCTCTTTAGAGTTCCCATCCTCAGAAAATGGCATCTTCATCAGCCCTTCTGCACAAGATAAAAATCTAAGATTCATGATCCCACATCAAGTCCTTCTGCACTTTTTCCCATTTGCACTCTCATAGCCTAGTCCTGTGATTGGCAAACTGTGGCTCATGAGCCACATGGGGCTCTTTGGCCCCTTGAGTGTGGCTCTTCTACAAAATACCACAGCCTGAGCAAGTCTATTTTGAAGAAGTGGTGTTATAAGAGGTTTAAGTTTTAAAAATTTCGCTTTTAAAAGAACTTTCAATCACTGTACTCTTGATATTTCACTGTGTTGACTAAGTTTACCAACCACAGCCCTAGTCCAACCACTACCCCTCTAGTTTACTTCAGTAGCCTCCTAATATATCTGTCAGCTGCCTCTCAGTCATAATAGGCAAATACAATCTCTGTCCACCTAGTGTGCTCATTTTATTTGTTTATTTATCTATTGAACTAGAGGCCTGGTGCATGAACTTTGTGCATGGGTGTGTGTGTGCCCCTCAGCCCAGCCTGCACCCTCTCCAATCTGGGACCCCTCAAGGGATATCTGACTGCCCATTTAGGCCCAAGCCCTGTGGGATTGGGCCTAAATAGGCAGTCGGACATCCCTCTCACAATCTAGAAATGCTGGCTCCCAATCACTCACCTGCCTGCCTGACTGATTGTCCCTAACCACTCTGCCTGCCAGCCTGATCACCCCTTAACCACTCCCCTGCCAGCCTGATTAATGCCTAACTGCTCCCTTGCCAGCCTGATTGCTCCCAATTGCCCTCTCCTGCATGCCTGGTCACCCCTAACTGCTCTTCCTTGCTGGGCTGGTTTCCCCCAACTGTCCTCTCTGTACGCCTGGTCCTCCCCCCCCCCACAACTGCCCTCCCCTGCAGGCCTTGTTCCCCCCAACTGCCCTTCTCAACTCCCATTCCCTACAGGCTTGGTCCCCCTCGACTCCCCTGCCCTACAGGCTTGGTCCCCTCCCAACTGTCCTCCCCTGCTGGCCTGATAACCCACAACTGCCCTCTCCTGCTGACCATCTTACAGTGGCCATCTTGTGTCCGCATGGGGCAGCCATCTTTGACCATCTTGTGTGTTGAAGTGATGGTCAATTTGCATATTACCTCTTTATTATAATGGATTGTATATGAGCATTTATTCCAATAATGCTAGGATTATGGGAGAGCAAGAGGCCATCCAAAAAAATCTGCTCTGTATGCCCTCATAATCCATCTGCTTATATTGGGTAAGAAGAAGATTACATGAACAAGTAGGATTTATAGGCATGGGGAAGTAGACAATGGGGGCTAGGGTGGGACTCCATTGTTTGGGCAACAGATTATTAAACTTTCCATATAAAAAAGCAGTTCTTGAATGAGAATGGACTTCATTCCAAGGTTGACTGCCAGATCCAAGACTGACTCCCAGGTCCTGGTGGCGTACAACTCCCAGTCAGATCTTTAATCAGAACAAGGCAATCATGGTTAACAAAGAATGATTAATATTTTTTATAACTATAGCTTGTCCCCAATATTCCATTTTTGGAATAACATTTCCTTACTGATATTTCTATCCTCTCATATCTATGAGATTAGTTTTAGATGAAAAATCTCATCCTGTTGGACTGTATTTGCTTCTGCCTTGAAAGTAGTTCTCAGGGATGGATACGGCAAACGCAGGATCTAAAAAAGAAGACATTAAATACAGTAGCAAACAATTAGAGTACAAAAAATAAACAGGAGAAAAATTAAAAATAATTCCTGCAACACTGACAGGTTGGGTAGGCAGGAAATTAACTTGGATAAGTTAATCCTCCCCCCCAAACCCTTCTCATTATTTTACCTCGAGATGGTTTCCCTAATTTATTGAATGTTATTTTCTATCAATTGAAAATTATCAGAAGGATTAAAAAAGCACACTCCTTTAAATTCTTCACAACCATGGTTATGCCACAATAATCTATAGCAAATAATATATAGCTGCCTGATTCTCTGTAAATGCCTCCCCGATCTGGCTCAGCTCTTGATTTATCCCATGTATTGCCCTGGAAGTGTGATTCAGGGCTTTTACCATGCTACAAGTTAGATGGGTCATTTCTACATTAAAGGAGGCTATCATGACCAAAATGGTTAAAGCAATATGTTCAGCAGGGATCCACAGGTGGAGGACATCACTGCAGTTGGTACCATGGCAGGAGAAGGTCTTTTTTAGTTTGGACCTTGGGGCATAAAGATGGGCCTAAGGAATAAGGCCCCCTGATGGGGTATGTGAATAAACAGTTATTCCAAGTATCCAGCAGCTTAGTATGTCCATTACTATAAGGGAGGTGGTATTATTAGAATAATTCATATTGTAGTCATTAGATACTCAAAGACAATAACTAGCACACCCAGTAAAAGTCAGACATTTGCCACAGGGAACTACTTTAGAAAAAATATCCCTGCTTCCTTTTTCCAGACATTGGGTCCCACATATAAAAGTCTCTGTATGTGACTTTCTTTCCAAAATGAATGGAATAATACTATATAATTAAGAAGTAATATGAAAATTGACCCTCACACCCTTGCATCATCACAAGATGGCTGCCCCCGTATTGTTACAAAGATGGCTGCCCCCAGTTTTCACAAGATAGCTGTCCCTACATCATCACAAGATGGTTGCCACAAAATGGCTGTCCCCATGTTTTCACAAGATTGCCGGCAGAAGAGGGAAGATGGGGACAAACAGGACAGCAGAGGAGGGCAGTTGGGGGCAATTGGGATGGGAGGGGAGGGCAGTTGAAAGCGATTGGGTTGGCAGGGGAGCAGTTAGGTGTCAATCAGGCCAGCAGAGGAGTGGTTAGGGGGTGATTAGGCTGGCAGGGAGAAGTGGTTAGGGGCAATCAGGCAGACAGGCAGGTGAGTGGTTAGGAGCCAGCAGTTGGACATGCCCCGAGGGGTCCCAGATTGGAGAGGATGTATGCTGGGCTGAGGGACACCTACTTCAAAGCATGAATTTCTTGCACTAGGCCTCTTGTTCTATATATTAGTAATAGGTATTTCAACTCGTACTAGGCAGGATGTAAAGGTCAGTTCTCCTGAAAAGCAAAATTTAGAGATATTAAGAGTATTTATTTTTATTTTATTTTTTTGCTAAATACACCAAAATATTTTCATCTCTTCTGGAATTAGTTGTCCTTCAGCCAGACCAGCAATGATCAAGAACCAGTTATAGTGAATGCTGCCTTCAAAAGATGACCTTGAGGTGTTCCTTGATTTCAGTCACTTATTATTCCCCTTCTGGGTTCCTCTTTACTCTGGTGAGATGGATCCAGGGCTTCATCACCCCTGCCAGCTTCAGAGCAGTGGGAATGATGAAAAGCATGTCTCAGGGTCCCATCCATTTTTGTCTTTGCTCTGCTTATGTCTGTCTAACTGCCACATGCCCCCTGAAGGATTTTGGAACTGAATTCTTTCATAGAAAAGGGACATGGAATCTTTTGGGTAGCTGTTTCATGCTGTGGAGGGATGAAGTTTTCCTTGAGATCCAAAAGATCCTTGCTGTCTGTCAGAGGGATGATGCAGCTTCGATACAAAGGAGATGGCAATGGTGTATAGAGGTGGTATTCCCTGAATATGAGTAGGGCTTGTAACCCAAGAGGACTCCCCTACTTGTGTTCCACAAGAGTAGCCAGAATATATAACCAGACAACCAATGGGTCCAGGCTGACTGGCACTATTTGAACCAATTAAGTGTGCTCATTTTATTATTTATTTATTTATTTATTTATTTCACTTAGCATAATACTCTCCAGGTCCCTCCGTGCTGTCACAAAAGGTAAAGATAATAAAAGCAACCGGCCATCTGTTTTACTAGCTGTCAGGGAGAAAAATACCAAAGAGCTTCCCAGAAGGAAAATGTACATGCATGGCATTTGATTTGATTTGGAGGGGCAGTTTATCAGCAGGGTGACCAGTGGGTGTTGGAGGGAGAATATTAAGTGATGTGCAGGACTAGTACTCTCTACATGAAGGGGTACTGGTATGTAGTATTTTTTTTTTAATTAAGACACGGTTTTCAGGATAAGTTTTTCATTTCTAGCTTGATTATGCAATTTTGTACCAACTCTGGTTTTATCTCTATCACCTACTTTTTTTGTTGTTTGATTCTAGCTCTTTTCTTTTTTTTAATCTTTATTGTTCAGTTTATTAATTACATTGTTCCCCCCTTTTTTATCCCCCTATAGCTCCCCTCCACCCTGTACCATCCCACCCTCTGCCCTCACCTCCCCCACCACCGTCCTCTCCCACTGTTGCATGATTTTTGTCCAGTCTCTTGCTGCACTTCCCACACCCCTTTTCTCCCCAAGAATTGTCAGTCCATTCCCTCTCTATGTCCGTGATTCTGTTATAGTCACCAGTTTATCCTGTTCATCAGATTATTAATTCACTTGATTTTTAGATTCATTTGTTGATAGATGTGTATTTGTTGTTCCTAATTTACACTTTTATCTTTTTCTTCTTCCTCTTCTTAAAGAATATCTTTCAACATTTCATATAATATTGGTTTGGTGGTGATGAACTTCTTTAGCTTTTTCTTATCTGCGAAGCACTTTATCTGACCTTCAATTCTGAATGATAGCTTCGCTGGGTAGAGTAATCTTGGTTGTAGATTCTTGCTATTCATCACTTTGAATATTTCTTGGCACTCCCACCTGGCCTGCATCGTTTCTGTTGAGAAATCTGCTGACAATAGTATGGGTGCTCCCTTATAGGTAACTAACTGTTTTTTCTCCTGCTGCTTTTAATATTCTCTCTTTATCTTTTGCTCTTGGCATTTTTAATTTTTTAATTTTTTAAGATATATTTTATTGTTTTTTTCACAGAGAGAAAGAGAGAGGAATAGAAAGTCAGAAACATCGATGAGAGAGAAACATCGATCAGCTGCCTCTTGCACACTCCCTACTGGGGATGTGCCTGCAGCCACGGTACATGCCCTTGAGTGGAATCGAACCTGGGACATTTCAGTCTGCAGGCCGACGCTCTATCCACTGAGCCAAACTGGCTTTGGCTGCTCTTGGCATTTTAATTATGATGTGTCTTGGTGTGGTCCTCTTTAGATTCCTATATTTTGGGGTTCTGTGTACTTCTTGGGCTTTTAAGTCAATTTCTTTCACTAGGTGCGGGAAGTTTTCAGTCACTATTTCTTCAAGTAGATTTTCATTACCTTGCTCTCTCTCTTTTTCTGGCACCCCCATAATTCAGATGTTGGCATGCTTGAGGTTGTTCTAGAGGCCCCTTACACTATCTTCAATTATCTGGATTCTTTTTGCTTCTTGCTTTTCCAGCCGAGGGAATTTTGCTTCTTTGTATTTCAAATCTTTGACTTGGTTCTTGCGGCCCTCTGGACTGCTTTTAGGACTTTGTGTAATATTTTTTATTTCAGTCAGTGTATGCTTAATTTCTAGTTTGTCCTTTTTCATATCCTCGTAGGTCTTGTTCATTTCCTTGTAGGTCTTGTTCATTTCCTCGTAGTTCTCATTAATTTCATTGGCCCTTTCTAGGAGCCTCTTGAAAAACCTAATTATTGTGGTTTTGAACTCTATGTCTAGTCGTCTTTTTTCCTCCATTTCTTTCACACCTGATTTCTTTCCGTTTCTCTGCATTGTGGCTGCTTTCCTGAGTTGGTCGATTAGCTTTGTGTGGTAGATGTCCTCTAAGGGACAGTAGCTCAGCTTCCCCAGTTACCTAAGGTGGACACTCTTACTGCAATCCTTTATGGGTTGTACAGTATTATTGGAGTTAAGACCAGTTATTTGTTGTTAGCACTAGGAGGGTTTGACCTCCAGGCTAATTGGGTGTGAAGGTGAGCTGTGTTCAGGTTGAATGAGCGGAGTCTCCAGGCTGAGCAGGCAGTATCGGCTCCACCCTATGCGGCACATGGGTTTCTGTGCCATGTGGTAATGGCTGCGCACCGCTGAGAGAAAGCCACCACTGGTCCACACCCATTGCCAGACAACTCTGCCTCTCCCCAAATGAGCCTGCACACCCAAAGTCTTGCCCAGGGTTGTAAAACAAAGTAGTCTGGTGATCTCCAGAATGAGGGAGCAAGTCACACGTCCTCTCTGCGTGGTTGCAGAGTTCTGTCCCCAAGTTTACGTGCAAACTGCTGTTACAAGTTTAGCACACTCTCCTCAAACTCGCAGACCTCTGCTACCCCTGGCTTTTAGCGTGCACACCCCAGACTTCGGACCTCGCCTGGCACTGGGGAATCTGTGTAGTGGGATGTCTCCAACCTCCCTGTTGTAGAAATCCAGCCGGGATTGCTGCTGCCAGCCCTACAGCCCATGCGTGCGCATAGCTCCAAACCTCTCTCCGGGCGTATCTTCAAGGCTGCACTTCACCACTCTTCTGAGTCTCAGTGTCCCACCTTCACTCTTATTTGTGGAATTTTCACTCAGCCAGCTTTCCGGTGATTCTGGATGATGTTTGTTTTGTTGTTATGTTGTAGTTTTGGAATTGTTGCGTGGGGCAGCACAATAGGTGTTTACCTATGCTGCCATCTTGGTTCCTCCGCTATCCAAGTGTGCTCATTTTAAATGTAACTCAGATCAAGTTACTTCCTTCCTTAAAATCCTCAAATGTCTTCCCATCATATTTAAATTAAACTTAAACTTTTACCATGGTTCAAAAGCCACTCAAAATCCAGCCTCTACCAAATTGACCAGTATCATTCTAACCACTTCTTTCCTGTCCACTATCTCTAGTCTCATATCCTCAGTTTCATCCTATGTTTTCCCTTTCTGGAAATATATTCTTTAGTCATCGAATGCTGGCTCCTTTATGTTACGTCAAATGTCCAGAGAAGTTATCTCCAGAGAAGGGCTTCTTAACCTCTCAGTTTAAAGTAGCTTATCATTTCACCTCTAAATTCTCCACACTGAACCACTTATTACCTGATGTTGATTTTTATTGTATGTCTCCTTGTTTCAACAATAACAACAAAAACAACAATAATAACAGACACATACTCATATGTATGCCTTAAAATATAAGCTTCATGAGAGTGGGAATCTTAAGTATAGTAACTTATAAACAATATTCATTGAATTAATGAATGTACTACTTTATAGCTGCTGTCATTAATGGTCCTTCTTAAGGTCAAGGCAACTTGCATCTCTCATACCTCTTTCCACATTCCATAACAGGACTTGGTTTGATATAGTGACTATACTAGGAATACTGAAATATACAAAAGGGAAAAACAACCTATTTTTAAAAGTTGAGCAGCTATCTAGACCAGTGGTCGGCACACTCACAAGCTGTGGTTTGCTGCTCTGTTGACTAATGACTTTGCCGACCACTGGTAGGAGCTTAATCACAAGGAACAACAACAGCCTGTAATTATGGGAATTGAGAGCCTAGGACAGTTGTCGGCAAACTCATTAGTCAACAGAGCCACAGTTTACTGACCACTGATCTAGACCACTACACAGAATCCAGCATCTGGTAAGAATAGATGAAAAACACAAGTGATAATTGATAAATAATGAGCACATGTATTCCAACTTGAAATAATGGTAGTCCTCAACCAGTGGCAAGAGCTTAGTGATTGAGACTTAGCATCAAGTGACATTGAAAAGTGACAGTCTTTGAACTGGAGCCCAGGCTCGTGACTGAGGTTCAGAGATCACTTTTCAAGCCCAGGCAGGAAAAAAGAATGCCAAACACAAGGACAGAGCCTCAGTTCTGGAAGCATTGAATTTGCTTTCAAACTTGAGAAACCCAAGCTCAAAAAAACAGGGTAGGGTTAGCACATGGTGACATAAAGCAAAAAGAGGAATGTGGCTTAAGAAGCAAGCAGAAGCCCACTCTTAAAGTTGGACAGGGTTCAGGTGACTTGATGCTGAGTATCAGGCTCAAAGTGGACTTTGAGAGTAAAGGCGGTCACAATGTGAGCTGTGTTCTAAGCAGTGGGCAGTCCAATCGGACAGGAGGGCTCTATTGATTGCCTTTCACTGTCATACTTGAGACCTGAAAGTCCATCTTTCTGCCTGCTGGTCTTGATCAATATGACAGATTTTCCCTTTAGAGGCCTGTCTGAATCCTATTATTCTGCCTACAAACATGTGGAGCTAAATTAATGATGATGACGCATGAGCTGCAGAGAATTTGTAAACTGTTATTATTACCATCCACACCGGCACTTTATTGATCTCTTCTATTGGACACTGACTCGGTTTATTATCATACCTTTTTAGGGAGCCAATAGGTTAACTTCTTTTTTTCTCTTTGCCAATAGCCTGGGTAAATGTAGACTCAATCAGAGGTGGTCTGTCTCTGCCTAAGCACTAGACAACTGACAATGATTCTTAAAGTTGTGTGGATTTAGGCATATCTAGTAAAACCTAAACCCTCTTGATATTCTTTCCTCCATGCTCAAGGCAAAAGGAATTTACTTTATCACACAGGTATATAAACTGAATTTACCAAATGGTTAAATGAAATATTACAGCTTATTAGGAATATGCAAGGACAAATTAAGATTTTACCACTGATTATACTTCATTCACAAATTGGGTAAAATTCTCTAATCAAGGATGATTAGAATATTTATTTCAGTACTGCTATTTTGAACTGCTACAACTTGTAGTTTTGATGTTTTCTTATAGGATTGACAGGACCTTGCTGAGTCCCTCTAGCGACTCAATGTCATAATTTCAATCAGGCTTTTGATACCCTCTCTGCACACTTGCATGTCATCTTTTCACAATAAGTATCTGGCACACAGTGAACACTGAAGAAATAATACTGAAAGAGTGAATGAATGCTCTTTCCTTGGGAGCATTAACTCTCCACTACACATACATGGGACTGCCATGATCACAGCCCTGACCTAGGGTTTTGTGAGTATGGTAGAAATGGAGAAGTCTTGAGGCTTCCAGTAAAGATGGTAGTGTAGGTAAACGTGGTACTCAGAACTTTCCACACCACATCAAATTTTTGCCAATAGAGAATAACCATCATTCAGAACCACTTGAAATCTAGCTTAGCAAAAGTCCCATAACTAAGATTATTAAGAAGAAGCCACATTGAGACTG
This sequence comes from Antrozous pallidus, assembly GCA_027563665.1. Lineage (NCBI taxonomy): Eukaryota > Metazoa > Chordata > Mammalia > Chiroptera > Vespertilionidae > Antrozous > Antrozous pallidus. The sequence continues at coordinate 78,266,263 of CM050520.1, read as the reverse complement.
TTAGTAGACGAGGAGATATGGAACAAGCTGGTCCCACATCTACCTGTGGCAGGTAAAAATAGGGAAGGATATCTTGGCTGTGGAAGTCCCCTCTGAGGGGTGAAGGGTCCAAGCCACATGCAGGCCTCTCAACCCAAGCCCTGGGTTTCAATGTCAGGAAGAGCAGCTCCTATAACTTCTGGCTATGAAAATCAACAGCAATGGTGGCTAAATGCAATGGAGGGCTGCTGGATTCCCAGCAGTGACTGGAAATATATTATTAAAGGGCTCATGCACACTTGGACTTACCCTGAACTCAAGCACTGGAGCAGAAACTTGAATAGCAACAGGGATATACAGGGAGAAATTGAATTGTCTGGTTTCAAAACAAGGGCTGGAGGGGCAGCTTTCTCTCAGACAAAGGTGCTGGCAGAGACCTTTGTTCTTTGCTGAGTCCTGACCCCACAGAGCCAGCAGGCAGGCACTATATCTGAGTCTCCATCAAATTGACTAAAACTGTTTCTCTCCCCCTCCCTGCCCCCTCGCTCTGGTGATCCTGAGACCCCACCCAACTTATGGACCCAATAGAGACATATCTAGTAGCTTTTTCATATAAAAGGCCTGTCTTGGCTCCAGTTGTTGATTTTTCTAAAATGTTTCAAAGATTTACATACCCCAAATAAGCAATGTGTGGCTTCAGTGTGTCCTTTAACTCTTGTTAAGTGGCTCCAGGCCTGACACCAGTGTCAGTTTGGCTTCTCCCATGAACTTCCAAGCCCAGCACAAGGAATAGCCAATTGCAGACCATTCTGTAGTACATGTCATGTGGCCCTAGGCAGGGCACAGGCAGTGACTGATCTTGACCTGGACCTCCCAGGAGGCCCCAGAGTCAGCATACCCATTTGTCAGCTTCAGACCATGCTGGAGTATACCCAACCACCTCCATGATTGACACACTCAAAGGACACGAGCTCTGCTGAAGTGAGTCCTGTTCTGTGAGGTTGGCCCCTGCACAGCAGATCCTCTGTTGTATTCATGCCAGTCTTTGTAGCTGATCTGACCTGGGGGTAAATTTCTCCCACTGAAATGCCAATAGCAATCAAAGCCCAACTATGATAGGAAGGTGCACTGAGTCTACCTGAGGAATTACATTTGGAGCTTTTAGCTTGGGTGAATGGGGAGGCTGAGCCACTGGGCACCACAGAATACCTACTACATAAGGCCACTATTTCAAGTCTGTGAGATACATTAGCTCAACCTAATGCATAGAAACACACAGTGAGGCAGCCAAAATGAGGATGCAAAGAAAAATCTCATAAATTAAAGAACAGAACAAATCTCTAGAAAAAGAACTAAAAAAATTGGAGACAAGCAATATACTAAATGGAGAGTTCAAAACACTGCTCAATGAACTTATGGTAAGAATAGAAGTGCTTAGTGAGAGCAACAAAAAGATGGGAAACAATAAAAATGGAGATAGAAAACAAAAAACAAGCAATCAAAAATGAAGAATCCAATAACTAAGTGAAAAATACATTACAGAGAATCAATAATAGGGTAGATGAAGCAGAGAGTTAAATTAGATATTTAGATAATAAGAAAACAGTAAACACCCAACCAGAACAGCAAAGAGAAAAAAGAATCCCCCTAAATGAGGATGGTTCTGAGACAACATTAAACATCCAAAATTCATATCATGGGGTGTCAGAAGAAGAAGAAAGAGAGTAAGGAATTGAGCACCGATTTGAAAACATAATAACTTCTTTAACCTGGTGAATAAAATAGACATATAAGTCCAGGAAGAATCACACACAAGATAATCCCAAAGGGATCTACACCAAGACACATCATAAGAGTTACTGGTAGTTACCTACAAGGGAGCTCCCACAGACTGTCAGCTGATTTCTCAACAGAACTTTGCAGGCCAAGAGGGATTGACAGGAAATATTCAGAGTGATGAAAACCAAGAACCTATAGCCCTGCTGGAATGGCTCAGTGTCTGAGTGTTGACCTATGAACTAGGAGGTCACAGATCAATTCCTGGTCAGGATATATGCCCAGGTTGCGGGCTTGATCCCCAGTGTGTGGCATGCAGGAGGCAGCCTTTCAATGATTCTCTTTCATAATTGATATTTTTATCTCTCTCCCTTTCTCTCTAAAATCAATAAAAATATATATTTTTAAAAAGCAAGACCCTATAGCCAAGATTACTCTATACAGAAAAGCCATCATTCAGAATCAAAGGACAGATAAAGAGTTCCTTAGACAAAAAAAAAAAAAAAAAAGTGCTAAGGAGTTCATCACCACCAAACCAATATTACAAGAAATGTTAGGAGAACCAAGATGCGGCATAGGTAAAACACCTATCTTGCCGTCATACTCAACAATTTTAATACTAAAACTTAACGAAAGAACAAATACCTTCCATAGTCACCAGAAAGCTCACCGAGTGAAAATTCGACAAATAAAAGTGAAGATAAGACACTGTGACTCAAAGGAGCAGCGGTGGACAGCGTTGAAAGATTCGCGCTGAGAGAGGTTTGGAGTGCACGCGAGCGGAGAGGGCGAGCTAACACTGTCTGCTTGGCCCAGAGACTCCGCCCATCCAACCTGAGCACAGCTGAGCTTCACAGACAATTGGCCTGGAGGTCAACCCCTCCAAGTGCTAACAACAATTAACCTGAGCTTAACTTCAGCAAGACTGTGCAACCCATATCCACCTCAGGTAACTGGGGAGGCTGAGCCACTGTCCCTAGTAGGAAGTCTACCACACAAAGCTAATTGACCAACTCAGGGAAGCAGCCACCATGCAGAGACATGGAAAGAAATCAGATGTGAAAGAAATGGAGGAAAAAAACGACTGGACATGGAATTCAAAACCACGGTTATAGGGTTGTTCAAGAGGCTCTCACAAAAGGTCGAGGCCTATAAGGAAATAAGCGAGACCACAAAAGAAATGAATGAGTCCTACAAGGAAATGAACGAGACCCTCAAGGATATGAACAAGACCTGCAAGGAAATGATCAAGACCAACATGGAAATGAAGGAGACTCTCAAGGATATAAAGGAGACTCTCAAGGATATGAAAAAGGACCAACCAGAAATTAAGCATACACTGACTGAAATAAAAAATATTATACAAAGACCTAAAAGTGCTCTGGAGCACCCCAAGAACCAAGTTAAAGATTTGAAATACAAAGAGGTAAAATCCACTCAGCTAAAAAAGCATGAAACCAAAAAAATCCAAAAAATTGAAGATAGTGTAAGGGGCCTCTGGGACAACCTCAAGCATACCAACATCCGAATTATAGGGGTGCCAGAAAAAGAGAGAGAGCAAGACAATGAAAACCTATTTGAAGAAATAGTGACTGAAAACTTCCTACACCTGGTGAAAGAAATTGACTTAGGAGTCCAAGAAGCACACCGAACCCCAATATATAGGAACCCTAAGAGGACCACACCAAGGCACATCATAATTAAAATGCCAAGAGCAAAAGACAAAGAGAGAATATTAAAAGCAGCAAGAGAGAAACAGTTAGCTACCTATAAGGGAGCACCCATACGATTGTCAGCGGATTTCTCAACAGAAATGATGCAGGCCAGACGGGAGTGGCAAGAAGTATTCAAAATGATGAACAGCAAGAATCTACAACCAAGATTACTCTATCCAGCCAAGCTATCATGCAGAATTGAAGGTCAGATGAAGTGCTTCGCAGATAAGAAAAAGCTAAAGGAGTTCATCACCACCAAACCAACATTATATGAAATGCTGAAAGATGTTCTTTAAGAGGAGGAAGAAGAAAAAGATAAAAGTGTAAATTAGGAACAACAAATACACATCTATCAACAAATGAATCTAAAAATCAAGTGAATTAATAAGCTGATGAACAGGATAAAGTGGTGAATGTAACAGAATCACGGACATAGAGAGGGAATGAACTGACAACTCTTGGGGAGAAAGGGGGTGTGGGAAGTGCAGCAAGAGACTGGACAAAAATCATGCAACTATGGGAGAGGACAGTGGAGGGGGGTGAGGGCAAAGGGTGGGATGGGTACCAGGTGGAGGGGAACTATAGGGGGAAAAAAGGGAACAATGTAATTAATATACTGAACAATAAAGATTAAAAAAAAAGAAATGTTAAAGGGTCTTATCTAAGGAAAAAATTTAAAAATATGCTTAATAAAATAGCAATAAATATACATCATCAACAATTACCTTAAATGCAAATAGATTAAATGCTTCAATCAAAGACATGTAGAGGCTGAATGTGTAACAAAACAAGATATTTATATATGCTGTCCATACAAGACTCACTTCAGATCAAAAGATCCCCACCCAGAATGAAAGTAAAGGAATGGAAAAAGATAATTCAGGAAAGTGCAAATAACCAAACATACCAAAAGCTGGGGTAGCCACACTTATACCAGACAAAATAGACTTTAAAACAAAGTCTATAACAATAGATAAAAAATGACCCAGCAATTCTACTTCTAAATCAAAAAGGCCTATTCACTCATATGTTCATGGAACATACTTTACAGTAGCCAAGTATGAAAGCAACCTAAATGTTCATTAATAGATGAATGGATAAAGAAGTAGTGCATATATATAATGAAATATGACTCCGCCATAAAATATAATGAACTCTTTCAATCTGTAATGACATGGATGGACCTAGAGGGTATTGTGCTGAGTGAAATAAGTCAGACAGAGAAAGAAAAAGACAAATGCCATAGGATTTCACTTATATGTAGAATCTAAAAAACAAAATAAATGAACAAACAGAACAGAAACAGACTCATAGATTTTGATGATTGTCGGATAGGAGGGTTGGGGGAAAGGTGAAAAAGGTGAAGAGATTAAGAAGTACAAATTAGTAGTTACAGAATAGTTATGGGGATGTAAAGTACAGCCTGGGGAATTTAGTAAATGATATTGTAATATCTTGTATGGTGTCAGATAGGTACTAGATTTATTGGGATGATCACTTCAAAAGTTATATAATTTGTACATTTGAGACTAGTAAAATATTGTACCTACACCATAATTGAAAAATAAAAAATTAAAAAAAATATTTTACAAAAGAAATGCAGAAGGCCTGGTTAGTGCAGTGCTAGGAATCTTTTACAAGGCAATTCTTTAATAATCATTGATTAAAGCATGAGCTATTTATTCATTAGTTCTGTGAGCCACATTAGGAGACATATGCATACACACATATGTGTATATGTATACACAATTAGACATATAAGCATGGGTATTTAGTGAACGTATGCATGCATACTTAGTGTATGTACTATATGGCCCATTTAAATTAAGGTGTAGGACTGTGTGATGTTCATTCTTTTTGTTACATTATCTCTCCTACACAGCAAAGAGTCATTGGTTGTAATCCAATTTGCATGCAATGCTTTAGGAAAGGCAAAATAATTGTAAACTTGCTGGGTTTTTTTCCACCTCTATCTCACTTCTTCACTCTTTCAAACATGGAACTTTTCTCAAAAATCATTATTTGTGCAAACATTTTGGAAGACAACCAACTAGAGGAATTAAAATATTTGCATGTGAAGGGAAAAAATCTTGAGGGCTTCCCCATTATGGTCAACATAAGGATTTGAAATTAATGAGATTTTTTTTTTTTGTGATGTGAGGAGTGGTAGTGATGAATGCCATCAACAAACCAAGAGACCCAAATACAGAAAAATAAATAAGTGACTTTCAACCTAGATGTGTAATCCTCATCTAGCCAATGACCAGCTTCATTAAAACATCACCTCATCTTTACGTCATTTAAATAATTTCCATTTTTAAAGAAAACACCAATGTATATGTTAGACCCTCAGATTATAACATTAGCAAACATCTATTTTTCTTTGGAGAAGAAAATATCTATTTTTGTTTGGATGTTGTTGAATGGTGAATGATGAGCAGGGAAGCTCAGATGTTGCATTCTATTTAAGCATTTGTTCAGCCAAAATGTGATTACACATTATAATCTGCTTCAATGACATTTGGTTCACTATTAATCAAAACCTAAAATTTCTGCCAAGCATAACAGCTCTTTCAATGCTATTTTCAGAGTTTTAATCTAAGAGAGCATATTTCAATGGTTATTCATTGATAAGCCCTTTTATAAGTTTCTGTTAAAGAATGCCCATATTATGGATTTTTGTGATTACAAGGTGTTAATCATTACAAAAGTAATCTGAACAGCTAGAGAAACTTGGAAACTAACAGCCAATTACATTGAGTGGTCAGATTATTATGATCTCTGAATGTATAATAATCTGACCACTCAGTATATATCCTATATAATAAAGGGCTAATATGCAAATTGTTACCTCAACCAGGAGTTTGACCAGCGGCAGGCTAGCCAACTGTCCATGTCACCTCCCCTTGGCCAGGCTGGCCAGATCCCACCCATGCATGAATTCATGCACTGGGCCTCTAATATATACACACACACACACACACACACACACACACACACACACATACATACTAAATGGCCAGATTATTATGTGTTCAGACATCATAATAATATGGCCACTTAGTATATATAAACATTTTTTCTCTAACTTGTTCAATATATTAAACTAGAGGCCTGGTGCACAAAATTCATGCACAGGCGGTGGGGTTGTCCCTCAGCCTAGCCTGCACCCTCTCCAATCTGAGAACCCCCGAGGGATGTCCTACTGCCTGTTTAGGCCTGATTCTGAGCACTCACAGGAAGTACGGGGATAGTTAAATTTGTTGGGGAAAGAAAATGGAAATTTTTTAACAAAGCAAAGAAGCCCCAAAGAATCTGGCAACTGAAAATCAAACCTAAGCATAAATATTTTATTAAATTTGCAGTAAAAGAAAGTGTTTATATTTCTGTTTGAAGGCCATTTTTTTTAGAGTCAAGTAAAACTATGGATATTATTTTTGTTGAGGATGACTTGAAGATTATCCAGAATTTAGGGCAAGTAATCTTCATATGGAATCATTTCTGCCCTCCCCTCTTTGTGAAAAAGGGTCATACTCATGTGTCATGAGGTGTCTCAATGACCTTTGTACTCTGTAGTTTCCTCAACGCTTAAATTATCTGTTATTTACTTTTGATTATGGATCACTTTATTTCCTAATTTTTAAGGCATAATTTTCTCATAGATGGAAAATAAATTGCTTAAATCATTAATAAATATTTCTCCTTTCCCAAACTCCTTCTTGCCTAAGGAACTATATAGTTTCTCAAGCATGATGTGTTACTGATTAACTCTCATCACTAACACCAAGGGGAGAAATAAAAAAAAATGTGTGCATACATACAGTTTATACACACACACACACACACACACACACACACACGAGAGGTGTGGTCACCTCTCTTTCCACAGACTTGCTTTTCTATCCTTCTCTGTTCACTCACCAGCTGCTTCTGACTCTACAGGGCTGGACAGGAGAGAGAAGGGCAGAAAGGATAATCTACAACAGCTTGCATCTGACTCGGGAACCCTCTGCTTATGATAGAGGTCAAAATACTAGCTCTTTCTCTTTTGGATGACTTTGGGAGACTTTTAGACCCACAGCCATGAGGATTTTGAACCTAAAATTCACTAAATATGATACCTAGATACCTCTTCAGCTGGTTCTCACAACTTACCCCTAACCTCGCTGCAGCCCATCTACCCAACACAGACTGGGGCCATCTAATTCCTTTTTGGTAATGCCTCCTTTGGGGCAAACCAAATCCAGTTTTTTTTTTGTTGTTGTTTTGTTTTGTTTTTGCTAGTGGGAATGTAGTTACCATCCTCTACATTCTCTCCCCTCTCTGCTAACTCCAGGTGGCCTCTTATTTTTAAAATTTCTGGACAGGAGCTTCAAATCCTTCTATTCCTAAACTCCAGGGGAACACATGTGAACCTTTAAGTGATTATTTGAAGTCCCACTCTCTTGACTTGTGAGCAAAGGAAAGCACCTCTTTTCCTGAAGGGGAGGAAAATATGACAAGGCTCCAATAAGACATTCATTCTCTACCAGTCCTCCACAGCTACTACATTAATGCCTCACTTTCTGTTCTATATCCTGGAGGTGACCACCTGATTTGGAAGTCCTGTATGTGGTAGAAAGAGACAAGGAACAGGTCTCTAAACACCCCGACCCCTTACAGTGTGCTTGGGGGATGGCTCTAAGAAAGAAAGGAGGTTGTCAGATTGAAAGGTTGCCAGACTTCCTGGAAAACAGTATTTGCTTGCAGGAGGGTCTATAGCAATGGAAGGCTTTAGCGGGATACAGGATCTCTCTAAGATTACTTAAGGAAAATAAACCTGGAATCCATTCATTTATCATGTATAGTTCCTTGGAAATGCCATTTAAGCTAAATACCTATCTGAATATAAAAACAGAGATGCTTCAGAACTGAAACAATGCCTATCTATGTAAACAATATCTCTGCATGCACAATTGAAAAGTCTCAGAAGATAATCTGGGCCAAAGTGTGTCTTCATGCAGTGAGACAGGCCCAAGATCCTGCATTGGCAGTTCTGGGCCTATCTCTGCTTTGACTTGGCCTTTTGATTACTTGTATCCTTGGAATTATTAAAACTTGAAACTGTATAAGATTTCTGGTTCATAAGAGTTTGACTGACAATCCAATCTTCTGTGCTATTTCAATGGTCTGACCCCTTGCTTTAAAGGACAGGCTGAGTTTAAATCTATTTTTTTCAGGTTTGGTGCCTTAACGACAATTTTTCTCTAGTAGACATGCTTACTTGTTGGAAATAAAAGGGTAAAGAAACTTTCTTAGTTCTCTTTGGTTTTATTTGGAAGCTCAAATTTAATAGGCACTTTCTGGACATAAGTTATTCCCGGTTCTAACACACAGTATAGTATGTCTTGAAGGTGGTTACTCTAATTGCTCTCCATGAGGTGACAAAGTCCTTAGGGGTAAGGACCACGTGTAATTCATTATAGGATCATCGATGCATCCCACAGTGTAGATGTTCAAATAAATGAGTTGTGATGATTTAGATTGGGGTTTGGGGCATACCCCAAAATGAATGAGAGATGGGACAATATTGAATCTTGTCATAAGGCCTTTATTTTTGGCTGCAGAAGAAGGTTGTGGCACAGCCTGGGGGAAGAAACGGCACCAGAGAATAGCTGGTATATATTTTCTCATCAAACTCTATGCGTACATTTCAGCCTCACATGGAAAAGGAAGTTGTTTTTAGGAGGCTATGGTGAGACAGGGACTTACATCCATGTGCTTTGGTTACAAATCATGTTCCAGATAAAGGGAGGAAGACATTCTTCCATTTATTCTTGGAGCAGTCTTGCTCAGACAGCGTGACGACCAGAGGGATTATGCAGCACTGCCTGGCATTCTGGGTGTTTGGCTACTTTGGAAGCACATGGAAACCTAGCCTTAGCCCAAACCACTGTTCTCATACGGAAAGCAGTGCACTTAGGAAAGTGCCATCTTCAAGTGGCCTAGAAGACAAGATGTTAATAGAAAGGACATATCAGAAGGAACAGGAGGATTGTTTATGATCAGGCAGAAGAAATCCCTGAAGATTCAAAATACAAGGGTGCAGGGTCTTGGATTTGGTAACAATTTGATTTTAAGAACTGGAGCACTAGTCATTTCTCATACTGCTTACATGATCCGCAGCCTGAGCAAAGGGGAGAAAAAGGGGACAGCTAGCCACATGGCTCTTAGGTACAGAGAATTTTGGAAGAACTTCTGAGTTATACAGGTATATACTGATTGATCCCTTTTTTTGTTTTGTGATTTTAGTATAAAAACCCTTTAGAAAACATTTAAATGCATGTGGCTTTTTTACATGTACATACTAGTATATGTTTGTTTATTGCACTAAATCCTTCATAGTACTTAACTTCCTATATTTTTATAATCCAGAAGAAAAAGAATTCAAAAAGTATTTCTTTGTGTTCAGTGTTTAAAAATACAAAAATGAACATTAGGATTATAGGAATTTGTTAATATACTGAACTGAAAAGTACATACAGACTAGAGGAAGTTTTGATGGGGCAGGACTGGGCAAAAGGTTCTGCATTAAGCAGGATGGAGAAATGAAATAGTGAAATGTACATACTCATGTCCAGGTGTCCTTAGAGCTATTGGCTCTGGGAAAATACTGATTGTAAATATTGACCAAATCAATGGAAAGATCCAATGTTTATTTTTCTAAGGCCATGAAATAAAATATAATAAAAATATGTTTCAGACCAGTCAATAACACAGATATGATGCAAGAAAAAGTTACAATTTGGTGTGAGGTGGTGGAAGATGAGGAAGTAATATACCTCAGTGGGTTTAGAGCAGTAGAGTTAGGTTGCAGACAGCAGTTTTTGCAAAAACAGATTTATTGTGATGTATTGAGAGGCTTGCAGATTACTGGGGAGACATAGAAGAGGCTGTAGCTTGAGTTTCCAGGGCTCTCTGCCAGTGCTGGGGAAGCTGCTACCTGAGCTGTACATAGCAAGCCCTCAAATTAGGAAGCTGCTAGCCAGTTTACATGGCTCCTAGTAATTTGCATCAGCAACATAAATGCCTCATAGCTCTCTCCCAACTTACCTCAGTTTCAAATCCAAATCTCAGATAAGTGCACCAGATGGGTAGAACCTAATTCACACTGTAGCTTCAGCTGTAAGGAAATTGAGAAGTGGAGCTTTTAGCTTTCCAGCTTCTAAATTTTGTGTAGAAAGATAAGGTGGGGGTGTGCTAAACAGGCCAGTGCACAGACCACACTAAAGTTGGTGTTTAGAAAACCTACTTGGTTCCCTACTTTACATTGTTTATTTATTCATGTCATAATATTTATTAAATGCCTGCTGTGTTTTAGACACCAATGGTTAGTTCCAAAAATGAACAAGATTTAAAAAAAGAAAAAAAAAACTTGGTTCTTTTTCTTTTGTAAGTAGAATTGGGGCTTGTAAGCACTGGGGCTGGGTGTGCCTTGCCCCTGGGAAAGGAAGACAGACCAGGGAGTGGTCCAGGGAGCTGGCTGGAAGCTGGCTGCCTGGAGCTGGCTGCCTTCTCGGTATAAAGGGTGGAGCATGATAGGGATCACAATCTGCTGTATTTCTAGTATGTATACTATCAGGGTAAAGAGCAGAGAGGGATTTGGATGCAACTCAGCTTGGGATAATATTTTTCTGGTATAATGTTCCTTTCATTGTATATCAGAAGCTTGACCATAGCAGCTAAAGGGGGAAAACCAGAACACTCACTGAGATGAAATACGATGCAAAATGTTGGCAGGGTGCATACCTGAGGAAAGTGGACAGCAATGGTATAGAAAGGCATTGACCCAGGCTAGGTAGTGTAGAATGGCTGTGCAAGGCCCTGAGGAAGATCATAGGTGCAAATAGTTTACCAATACATTCAAAAGTATATAGCATCTCAAAAACATTAAAAAAACCAACTATTTCAGAAGACAATACTTCCCATAAATGTTTCATTATTCTGAAAATGCTCTGAAGAAATTAAGAAACTATATTCATAAAGTATGGAGAAAATGAACAAAAATAGTCAAAGTTTGGAAGTATTTTAAAGTTTGAGTAAAATTAATTATTATTTATAGAAACCAGCTTTTCCATTCATATCTAAGTTTGTGTGTGTGTGTGTGTGTGTGTGTGTGTGTGTGTGTGTGTGTGCGTGCTTTCTTTCAGAAGTTTTAAAGAACTTTCTTAGATAATAATTATCCAAAATGTCACTGAATGTGCTCCAGCTCACTGGTATATTCACACCCCTTTTGTAAGATAAATGGAGAGATAAAAATTATTTCTTATTGCATATATTGGAAAGCTTCTGAGAGATAGAGATGTGGTAGTGAGTACAGTGTCACACAATCATAACTGCTAATTTTCATTGAGGAGCTTCTATAGGATGGGAGTTGAAAGTCCTTTCCTTTCATTATAGCCAGTCCTCACAACATTGCCTTGGTGTATATATATATATTTGTCTCCTTTTACAAATTGGAAAACTGAAACTGAGAAGAGGGTAAAGCAATCACTAGCAGTTGCAAAGCCAACAAGTAGTAGAACCAGCATCTGAACGGAAGCTCACATAATTTTAAAACCCATGGATTTTTTTCAGTATACCACATAGCTATCAATGGAACTGCTAATAGAATCAACCTTAATGTTCACATCAGCAGTTTACTGATCTGACACAATAAATCCATGCATAAACATCTCTTTTAGCACTCCCATACATCATCTATATCTTATGTCCTCCTCTCCTGGAGTTTCTTCCCTTTCCATGCTCTTTTTTGTTGTTGTTAAGCCCTGACTGAGGATTATTTTCCCATTTATTTATTTATTTATTTATTTATTTATTTATGTTTTTAGAGAGAGTGGAATGGAGGGAGGAGGAGGAGAGAGGATAGAGAGAGAGAGAAACATCGATGATAGAGACACATTGATTGGCTGCCACCTGCAGGGCTGGGTATTAAACCTACCACAGAGGTAAGTGCCCTTGACCAAGACCCTTTGGTCTATGGGCTGATGCACTAACCATTGGGAAAACCACATTATTTGTCCTATTCTTTTCTATCAGAAAGTCAGCTGCAAGACTATTCCTCCTCACCTTAGAAAAATATACCATAGCTATTTGTTTTTTTTTAAATTTCTTTATTGATTTAGGTATTACACATGTCCATAGCCACTTGGATAATGGATGTGTCTGTCCTCTAGGAATAATAAATTCTCCTGTTGCCCAACGATCTTTATACAGTTTGTTGATGCATTTAGCTTCTGCTGACTAACAGCTGGCATGGGCCATGAACTCCACCATCCTACTTATTGCTAGAGGTGGTTTCTTTAGTCTGACAAGTTTAAACCAGCAAATCTAAACTTGATAGCATTAGTTGTTTGCAAGCTGATATTCAAGTACTATCATTGATCAAGGGAAGGTCTGAGAAAAATCCATTTTTGGCAGTGCAGAAGATCATATAGGAATCATCCAACCCAATAGCAGGTTTCAGTGTTTCTTTGGTGGGGCTTCCCAGATAACTTCCTTTTGAGGGAATATGCTTTGGGAACAACAGAATCCATCCACTAAATTTTTCACTGGCCATTCTGATAGCTTTGTGGACAAACATACTTTTATATGAATTTAAGATACCAAATGGACAGAAAAGATTGAGATCCTCTCTGCTCATAAGCCCCACTTCAGGCATAGAGTTTTATAATCGAGAAGGGACTCGCATCTTTTCCCTGAGAAATAAGAAGTTTGGACTATACTTTGAGTACCCCAGTTCTTCAGGCTGCCAGCTTTGGATGGACCTTCAAGTCAATCACCTACTCTGTGATCCAAAAGGGCTTGCATTCATGTGTCTTATAGGACTATGGCACACAAAGAAGCAGTTGTTAAACAGGTGTACAAACACCCCCTCAGACTATCCTACTTAGGCTCAGCACACAGGGAATAGGCAAAAATACCTATATTTCTCTGACTCACTCCAATAGTAAAACTACACTTCTGGATTCTTCATGGAAGAAGATTTTCCACATATCAAAGCACCCAACTATTATAGCTGCAGCCCAAGGGTTTTGGTACCAAATTTCCTCCTCCTCCTCCTCCTCTTTTTTTTTTTAAACAGCTGGGTAGCATGCTATTACATAAATGTACCACAGCTTTTTTATCCACTCATGGACACTTGGATCAAAGTCACCAATCCTTTCATGTTCTGAGACTTATAATTATGGCCTCAGATATATTTAAACTAAAAATTACTATTCATAGATGCACAGATTGCCTTCCAAATTATTAAGATATTTTAAATAATCTTTTCTCTGATGTTGAAGCCAGAATAATTGAAGTGCCTTAAGTCTAAGGCATTATATGGTAGTCTTTCATACTAAAGATAGCTTCATCAACAAGAAGAATCACAAGGGTCCCAACACTCAAAAACATAATGTCATTGCCTGGTTTCCCAAGTAACAGTGAATTTCTCAATGAGATAATGGGTGGCCCATAAGCATAATTTCCAAACTCCCTCCTACATGACAGGATTTACTCCTTTAGTAGTGTGGTACAATATTGAAGTCATGTTTATTTTTCATTTTAAGATTATTGAATAGAACACATACACACATATAGCTGACTTTGTGGCTTCTCCTCATTGCCACATAAAGCAGAAAACAGATTTTTAAAAGTGATATTCCTAACAAGATCTTATTATGATGTTTGCAAAAACTATCATAGGAGGCTTTGTCTAAAGAGTGATCACTGGGAGCTACGCAGCGCACCAAGAATTCCTGCTTTGGTGAAAGTGATTCCACTTTCTCGCTGGCTCTCTAATTGGAAACAGGTGCTAAAATTGCAGGAGCCAAGCAGCATATATGTTCACTACTCTTAAGTTTTCTGGAAATACAGCATTGTCCTTCTTTGAATGGCTGTCTTGGTCTCCCTAATAATTATTTAGCAAAATCATTGGGAGACTGTGATACCCTAAGATGGGCTGTTCATGGGCAGACGTGGAAGGTGCCAGAGATAAAACATAGCACATCATTCAGGAGTTTAAATTTCACTAAATTAAAACTAAATTCACTAAATGTATATATATTATTGTTTAAAGTATTACAAATAGTAGTACATATGTTTCCTTTTTCCCCCCATTGACCTCCCCTGGCCTCCCCTACCCTCCAGCACATGCCCTCACCTGCCCCCCTCCCAGTGTTTTGTGTCCATTGGTTATGCTTATATGCATGCATACAAGTCCTTTGGTTTATCTCTTACAGACCCTGCCCCCTACTCTCCCCTGCCTTCCCACTGTAGTTTGACAGTCTGTTCAATGGTTCTTTGCCTCTGTATCTATTCCACCCCCCCCCCCATTTCTTTTCTTTAAAAAATCTTGCATCTGCATACTAGAGATAAACATATAAGAACAAAAAAATGTTTGAGTCTCAGTTTCAATGTCCAACAGTTCTGAGTCCCAGTTTCAATGTCAAATAGTTCCTTATGTGTACATGTCAGCAATGATATCTGGATGGTGGACAAATGGTGGCAATGCAGGTTCCATCCTCTCTGGTTTGGTCCTGGGCCACCTGCAGTGATGCACAGCTGCTGACTGCTAGCATGGCAAGGTGTCCTCAGCGTCTTCTATCTCTGGACTGTCTGCATGGTTGGAACAGACCTGTCAGTTCCTCTGTGTTGTAGGAATCCATATGGTCTTGGAGTAGTTTTCTGAAAATATACAAACATATTCTCCACCAAAAGTTAATACAGGAATCTTTTCTGTAAATTAGGCTTGGGATTCTTATTTTTGCCCAAATGATTTTCCTTTGGCTTATTTCGATACCATGTGTGTTTTTCATGGGCGTCCTGCTGTTAGCACTACAAATAGAAATTAATTTTCTGAAGTAGGAATTTTCTAGATGTAATTTACTTGGAGAATATTTTTCCTTACATGATATTACTCCACTATCCTCCCCCCACTTTTTTGATTAATGGTGGCTTTTGGAAATTTTATATTGCAGTCTTGGTAACTTTAAATTTAAATTTTGCACAGAAATATGACTGCTTTAGGTTCTTTGCATGTTAGGCAAATTTATGAAAAGATGAACTACTAATATAAATTTTAGTTAATATTTTGTCCAGCTTTTGTCCAGTACACTTAAATTTTCTTAGGTATTCCCTTATTTCAATTGGCCAATTTAAATTAATCTGAAAACTTGATTACTATTTTCCTGTCAAATTTAATACTCAATAATCTTAGTTTACCCTGTAAATATTAGTGGAAGGTATTATTTGCATTCTTGAGTAGGACCTGAGCATTCCAGTGCTAGACTAAATTTAGATATATGGCAGCTATTGCTGGCCAAGTCTCTGTCTCCAACCTGGGTCCCGATCTGAACTGGGCATGGGAGGGGAAGCAGCCATGGGGGTAGGAGACCTCCCTCAGAATGGGTGAGAGTTCAGGCCCCTGCAAGGTTGGGGGGGTGAGGGTCTGTGCCCTTCCTCTCTTGACCTTCAAGTTCTCTCCTGATGGCCCATCTGCAACTGTGCCTGTCTTAGGTTGTTCCTTCCCTGAGGAATCTTACCTGTCTCTGGATAAGCAGCCATCCTTAGGGGCCAAGCAGGGTGATATGAGGTTCATTTCTGCCTCCTCTGTAGTCTATGCCCCCATGGCCTTCACACCTAGCACCTACCTGGGAATCCCCTCACCTGCTGGCAGGGTCCCAATATTGATCACATATCTCAGGGGACTCAGGTTTCTTCTCCAGGGAGGGCCCACTCATACTATTAAGTGAGAGACAGATCCATGGTGCCAGCCACCCACAGGCTTCAACCTTAGCTTGAACTGAAAGTTCAGGCAACAGCTGTGTGCACTTGGATTGTGAGAAGAGGGTCCCTCTTGGCAAAAAGGGCAAAAGGGGCCAATATAGAATGCTCAAGTGCGTTCCTAGTGCCTTAATTCCTTCTGAAAAGGATTAACTCATTTCATTTCCTTTTTTTTAATTGCTGCCAAACATTCAAAGAATTAGTTTATAAGTTTCTTTGGATTTTTATGACTTTATAGAATTTTTATGGTTTCATTTAAGTTTTTAATCCATTTTGAGTTTGTTATTATGTTTAGTATAAGGAGGTGGCATAGTTTCATTTTTTGCATGAATCTGCCGAATTTTCCAGAACACTATTTAGTGGGAAGACTTTTTACACTCTTGTATGTTCTTGCCTCCTTTGTCAAACATTAATTAATTGACTATAAAGGCTTCGGTTTATTTCTGGGTTCTCAACTCTGTTCCATTGATCTATACGTTTTTATGCCAGTACCATGCTATTTGATTACTATGGCCTTATAGTATAGTTTGGTATTAGGTAGCATGATAACTCCAAACTATAAATTAAAACCACAATGAAATATCACCTCACTCCTGTCAAGATGATGATCATCAATAAATCAACAAAAAACAGGTATTGTGAGGATGTGGAGAAAAGGAAACCCTTAAGCACTGTTCGTGGAAATGCAGATTGGTACAGACACTGTGGAAAGCAGTATGGAGATTCTTCAAAAAATTAAAAATGGAGCTACCTTTTGACCCATCAATTACACTCTAGGAATATAACTGAATAAACCTGAAACACTTATTTGAAAGAATATATGTACCCCTATGATCATTGCAGTATTATTTATGATATCCAAGATTTTTAAGCAGCCTAAGTGTCCATCAGTGGACAAGTGGATAGAAAAGCTGTGGTACATTTATGCAATGGTATGCTATTCAGCTGTTAAATAACCAGAAGAAAAAGGAGGAGATTTTACTTTTGCAACAGCATGGCAAGGTAAAATGAGTCAGTCAGAGAAAGAAAATTACTATATGATTTCATTTATATGTGGAATCTAATGAACAAAATAAACAAGATAGATTTAGAGACATATAGTGATAAGATTACTATATTTTGAACAAAATAATTTAAGAAACAAAATAGAAACAGACTCCTATCTTCATGAACAGACTAACAGCTGTCAGGGGGCTTTTTTGTGGGGGGGGATGGTGAAGGGGTTAAGCAAAAAAATACCTTCCCACACACACACAACCAGACACAGACAACAGTATGGTGATAGCCAGAGGGAAAGCGGGGTGGGGGAGGTGGAAATAAGCAAGGGAAAGATAAAAGTTGGTGAAAAGAGACTTTACTTTGTGTGGTGAGTACATGATGCAGTATGCAGATAATGTGTTATTGAGTTGTACACCTGAAACCTGTACAGTTTTATTAACCAACTTCACCACCCCCCCAAAATATTTTCATGTACTTGGCTATGTATTAACTGATTATCTTAACATCAGTTCTATTTCAGATCGAATGATGACTTTTATAAGTACTAGAGGCCTGGTGCATGAAATTCATGAATGCGGGTGGGAGATGTCCCTTAGCCAAGCCTGCACCCTCTCCAATCTGGGACCCCTTCAGGGATGTCTGACTGCCCGTCTAGGCCCGATCCTAAGATACTAGTATTAGAAAGTATCTTCTAAGGTCGGGCCTAGACGGGCAGTCAGACATCCTTCTCACAATCCAGGACTGCTGGCTCCAAACTGCTCGCCTGCCTGCCTCCCTGATTGCCCCTAACTGCTTCTACCTGTCAGCCTGATCACCCACTAACCACTACCCTGCCAGCCTAATTGATGTTTAACTGCTCCCCTGCCAGCCTATTTGCCCCCAACTTCCCTCCTCTGCCGGCCTGGTCACCCCTAACTGCCCTCCCTTGCAGGCTTGATCACCCCCAGTTGCCCTCCCTTGC
Organism: Antrozous pallidus; assembly: GCA_027563665.1. Taxonomy (NCBI): domain Eukaryota; kingdom Metazoa; phylum Chordata; class Mammalia; order Chiroptera; family Vespertilionidae; genus Antrozous; species Antrozous pallidus. The sequence goes on along the minus strand of CM050520.1, from coordinate 78,248,026 downwards.
AGGCCTGGTCCCTCCCAACTGTCCTCCCCTGCTGGCCTGATTGCTCACAACTGCCCTCCCTTGCAAGGCCTGGAATCTACAACAACACTCTCCTACTGGCCATCTTGTGGTGGCCGTCTTGTGTCCACATGGGGGCAGGATCTTTGACCACATGGAGGCAGCCCTCTTGTGTGTTAGAGTGATGGTCAATCTGCAAATTACTCTTTTATTAGATAGGATAGAAGCTTAGTGCATGGGTGGGGGCCAGCTGGTTTGCCCTGAAGAGTGTCCCAGATCAGGGTGGGGGTTCCCTTGGGGTGAGGGGTGCCCTGGGCGAGGGGCCTGTGGAGGTTTGCAGGCCAGCCATGCCTTCCAGCAACCCAAGTGGAGGCCCTGGGATCTGGGATTAATCTATGTCTATAGTTGAAACTTTGTATCCTGGAGCGGAGCCAAGCCTTCTGCTCTTTCTGGGGCAGCAGCCATTTCTGTTTGAAACTTTGTAGCCTAAGCCAGCCAAGGCAGGCTGAAAATTTGGCTTCCTCTTTTGCCAGGGAAATCCAAGCCTCTATTCTCCCCAGCTCAGTGGCTGCCGCCATTTCTGTATCTTTTATAATTGAAACTTTGTAACATTGAATGAAGGCCTAGGCAGGCAGAAAGCTTGGCTTCCTCTGTTGCCAGGGAAATCCAAGCCTTTCTCCTGCTCTCAGTGTCAGCAGCCATCTTGGTTGGGGTTTATTTGCATAATCTGCTCCTGATTGGCTGGTGGGCATGGCTGTGGGTGTGGCTAAGATACGGTCAAATTTGCATATTACTCTTTTATTAGATAGGATGGTATTTATACATGACTACTACTTAATGCAAACTAGTATTACATGTATTTAGAATGACATACTGGTCATGTTTTAAAATGGGATTAGAGAGACTAGGGCTTGCCTCTCATGTAGGGTAATGGTAGAAGGTGGAAAACATATCAGTACTTATAAGACTGTGACAGCGAAGAGATGAAAGCTAATATTCAATAATTCAATTCAATAAATACAAAATGCGAAATCATCTTCTAAGTATCAATCAACATTCAATGTACCATGAGGTATTATACATTACATATCCATCTGTACACATTCCCAGAAAAAAAAAAGATAAAACTTCAGGTGTCAAATAAATTTCATATTTTTATCCAACCTTCAACTTATATCATGTGGCTATGCAAATACTTTGCTTTGCTTTGATGAAATAAGTTTGAAACACATTCTCCTACATCAATCCGAGATTAGAAAACAGTGCATCTTCAGTGAATCTGTGTTAGTATCTAATGAAACAAGCCAGTGCACTTCAGAATGTTGACTTTATTGGATATTGTCTTGTTACCGGAAAATAACTTTTTATTTCTCTATATTAGGAACCATTTCACTTTCAAAGTTCTGTACTCCTGGGCTGATTAGTAGAAAGGGAGATAATATTTTTCTCTAATCCTCACCCAAGGATATGTTCTCATTGATTTCAGAGAGAAAGGAAGGGAAGGGAAGAGAGAGAAACATCAACTGGTTGCCTCCTGTGCATGCCCCGACCAAGGATGGAACACAAAACCTAGGTATGTGCCCTGACTGAACATGGAATCTGCAACATTTCAAGGTATGGGATGATGGCTCCAACCAACTGAGCCACCTAGCCAGGGTGAGAGAAGTTGCTGTGTTTTTTTTTTTTTAGCCTGAATAGTGGGCTTAAAAAGAAGGAAGACTATTTTTATTTGTTGAAGTCAAGACATAACTGTTCTTCTTAACAAATGAGTCATTTCCTAAATAGAAAGCGGGCCTTTGATGGGGAGCAAGACATGCCATGAAATATTGTGTATGGAGAGGTGGATGGTCTTTCTCAGTATGGAAGCAAGAAAGGAGTTTATTTGTATGTTATCATGAGGCAGGGAATGACGAGTGTGGTAAAGATGAGCCTAGATGCTAGTTGAAGGTCAACTGATGGAAAATAATTACTTAATGAGAGGAACCACCAAGAACAACTGCTTAATTATTTAAGCAAATTATTAAAGACAAATGAAATAATTTGAGGCAAAATTTAAAGTAGTGGTGCTGGTGTCTCAGTTCCCTCATTTACAGAATGGCCAAATGCTTCCTCTCAGGGCCCTGTAGGTTCAAAGAGATAATTCAAGTCATTTCGGACACTGTCTGGTATAAAGCAGATATGCCATAAATGGAAGCCACTGTTATCACCATTGATAATTACTTATGTGAAACATATATTGACTTACATGTGGCAAAATAAACCCAAGGGTTTAGTGATCCAAGTAGAAAAAGCGTGAAAACTGTTAGTAAGACACCAGCTATGAGTCACCAGAAGGGCTCTGTAAAATCGAATGGAATAAAGACCAGTCAGTGTGCCAAGGCTTGCAGCCACACATAAAACAGACGTTTTCTTTTCCTTTCTTTCTCTCACCTCGTCAGGCCTCAAGTGGCTTCTAGCCATCACCTCCACTGGACCTCAGTGAAACAGATATTCTTCCTTAAATTTTCCAGAAATCTAAGAATGGTTTTATTTAAAACAAAGTGTTCCTTTTAATAAAAATATCTACTCATCAAGCTATACAACCCTGTAAATTTCTTCTTGCTGAGAAGGGCTGCTAAATTTTTAAATGGCTCACATCTGCTTTGTATTTACTCCCCGTTGTAGTCACACAACACTCTTTGGTTGTTTCCTCCTAGTCACAAGAATGGCTTTGAAAGCCCACACTTGTGGGCGGTTTGTTCTTATCCTACTACTTTCCAAACACTGATGTGTATAAGCATTGCTTGGGGATCTAGCTGAAATGCACATTGTGATCAGCTAGGTCTAAAGTGGATCCTGTGAATCTGTAACTCCAACAAGCTCCTAGGTAGGTGATGCTCCTGCTGGTCTGCCGGGCACATTTTGAAGAGCAAGGCCCTACAACAGAAGGCAGGTGAGCTATGTTTTAGCTCATTAGCTACTTCCTCACTTCATGAGTTTTATGTCTTCTAAGAGCAGCTCAACAAACTCCTTCACTGGCCCACGAGAGAGACCTACATAGCCATTATGTTTAATGAGTACTTAAAGTCCAAAAAGGCCCAGCTCACTCATGCTGCAGGGAGCTCTGGATGTACATTGGGTCAGTTAAACTAGTGTTATGTGGGTTTTGCTGTTGGTGAGCTCTGCCCTTATACCTGTTTACAGGGGAAACAACATGCACGTTTTATGAAAAAACCTTGGATTATGTATCTGTGAGTATGAAAGATTGAAAAAAGGTCGACTCTTGAAAAAAAAATGTTTGTTAGCTACTCAGAATTTAGCTGAATCACTTCTTTATTCTTCAGCTCTTTTATCTTTTGGAAAAACATGCCCAACCAACCACAAAATGGCTCTTGGGAGATTCGGCTCCCAGCAGGGCAAGGAGACAACTGTTCTTCTCTTTACAAAACTGCCTTTTCTTTCAAAGGTATTTGTTTAAAATCTCTCTTCACTATTTTTATATCAAACCTGAGGTTTTTCCAGCAGCAGAATATATGTACATTTTATCAGCATTACCTCAAGAGGAACTGCTATACTTTAATTAATGGCTCGAGAAATTGTGCTAAGTATAACAATTGCTTAATAGTAGTTATTTTGCATTAACTGTATGATTGCTGCCTGTGCTTTGTTTACGCAAAAGTCATGTTATTATCATTTGCAGGCGATCAGCCTCTACTTGTGGCATTCACAGCACAAGCCAAGCAGTGCCATCAGGCCAGTGACTTTGCTTAATATGTCACATGACAACACTTCAGCCACCGGTGCAAGGAGGCCGTGCTCAGTGGCATTACTCTGTGTGATAGAGATTAAGATGATAATAGGTTACATTTTATGATGCTTTAGGGAAAGTAACAAATTAAAGGGAAATCATGGTGTGCCCAATATATTCTACAAGACATAATACTTGCCCTGACTCTGTTCTTATTCTTTCTGTATTTCAGCCTCACATAGGAGAAACCACCTCTGACTCACACTGTATAGACATACAGAAAAAATATAGAAGCATAAAACATCAGAAGGCAATATCATTTGCCAATGCTGTGCTGAGACACATTAAAGCCTAAGGCAAAAGGAATAATACTGACACTGTCCTTTATTTAAAATTTTGATTTTTTCCCCACTGTGGATTTTGGGACATTCATTGTAATAATTTAAAATTTTACATTAAAATATTTATCTCACTTACTGGCTTTATAAAATGCTAAGTCCCCTAAATTTTGTGCCCAAGACTAGTGCTTCACCTTAGTTTGGCCCTATCATTAGAGAGGAGATAATCTACTTAACAACCAAGTAAAAAAGAACATAAAGAAAAGACTGAGTTATGTCACTACCTGTTGAGCAAAGAGAAAAAAAAATGACAGGTTGGGTTTTCAGGAATTGGAATTCAAAGCCAATAAGGTGTGGATGTTTTGCTGGTTCTTGAAGCTAAGTGAGCAGAGGAAATACTTCAAGCTCTTCTGTGTCTTTACTTCAAATCACCTTATGAAATGAAAGCCTTTGTTGAGATCTGACTTTATGTGACTAGTTTATTTGGGTTTTGTTCATCCTAATAGATTTTCTGTATAATAATTTGCAATTTTATCAAAGTTGAACTTTTATTTTTTTTATTTATTTTTTTTTTTTTAGGAACTAAAAAAGAAACTTGTTTATTGGGGGGGGGGGGCGGCAAGAGGATACAAGCAATATAAAAATCAAAAGCTTATCTGGCTTTATTGGCTTTTCTTTCTCTTGTTCAAGGGGGGTGGGATTTTATTTGTACATTTTTTTAAGGGTCCCAATCTGCTCATGAAATTCTTATACAGGGGGAAGCTTTGGGGCACATATTCCTTAAGGGACCCATTGGGAGAACTCTTATCAGGACAAAGTAACTGCTCATTTCCTTCCCTTCTGCTTCATGTGTACTACGAAATAGTCATTGCATGCAATGGTGAGCCCGGCAATTAGCGAGAAGAAGCTCTGGAAGCCCACTCTGCCATCTCGACACTGGTCCAAGTCCTTCATTATTTTGTCTACAGCCAGAGGGTCTTTTTGATTTTCCAAAAATCCAGGGAACTCCTTTTCCATGAGAACTCTTAGGTCCTCCTTTGTTAAGTAGCCTTTATCCCCAGCAAACTTGTGAAACGTGAACATCATGGTTTCCATGGCGTGTTCCATTTGAGACGGCATTTTGGTGAGGTCTTGGCGGGAGGCGCGGCGGGACCATGGGCTGCAGGGAGGCGGCTGGGACGCGCGGCCAGTGAGCGGAGCGCCGCGCGCGGGGAGCCTTAGTAGGTGGGGGTCCAAAGTTGAACTTTTAAAAACAATTTTTAAAGATATGCTTTTACTGATTTCAGAGACAGGAAGGAAGAGGAAGAGATATAGAAACATCAATGATGAGAGGGAATCACTGATTGGCTGCCTCTGCACTCCCCCACTGGGGATTGAGACTGTAAGTGCCCTGACTGGGAATCCAACCGTGGCCGCCTGGTTCATAGGTTGATACTCAACCACTTAATCACACCAGCTGAGCTCGATGTTGAACTTTCAATGCACATAATTTAAATGCTGAGAACCAAGTGTGGTAGTTACAGGAGATGGACATTCCACTCAGTGCCAGTCACTTGTGCTGTATGTTTGCTTTTCTTTATCCTGGCACTTTCTTCATCCTTTTTTATATTCATCTTGAGCAGTTCCTTGGTACAAGCTTACTTAGGAAGTTGGGTTTGGTGGGGAAAGCACAGGATTTTGATTCATAGTTCACATTATTCTGGACAAGTTAACCTATAAGTTCATTGAGTCTTTAGTCTTATGTTACATCACAGGAGTCATATGTGACTGACACACATACCATATTGGGTTGTTTCAAAAATAATTCACATGATGTTGCTTTATAGAACATCCACTGCCATATTCATTAGCATCAGTTGCCCATGAATTACTAAGAGTTATCCATATGTAGGAAATTATAATTAAGGAATATATATATAGTTGCAATAAATGTAATTTTACCTACCAACTCTCTCCTGTCTCTATTTAATCAATAGAAATATATATGGGTTCAATTAAGTATAATCAATTGATACTTGGTATTAGTTTAGTGCCCAAGCCTCCCACTCTACCCCCTCACCTGGATTATTGCAATGGCCTCCTCCCGGGCCAACCTGGCCACACTCTTAGAATTCCCACATGCCCTCACTTCCAGCCTCCAGCCCCAGGTATGCTTTTCATTTCTTTTCAACCTAGCAGCCAGAAAAATGACTTTTAAATGTAAATCAAATCACATTACTCTTCTCTTTAAAACCCTTCAATGTTTAGCATCTCTGTCAGCATAAAAGCCAACTCCCTTCCAATGGCCTAGAAAACCTTTGGAAATGTTCTCTCTCTTTACTTCAGATTAATCTTCCATCATCTCTCACTTGTTTCCTAAATTTCCTCCACACTGAACTCTTCACTGTTCCTTTCTCTGTCCTCCATTTGGGTAAATTCCTTAAGTTCTCAGTGCCTCAGTTTTCTCATCGATAAAATGGACATAAAAATAGTAAGAACTTCAGAGGATTCTTCTTAAAATTAAATTAGCTAAAATACCTAGAAAAGTGCTTATACATAGTGTTAAAATATTTAATGTTATATTATCATAATTTTTATTACCTCTATCTGATTTAATCAAATTCTCTAATGATTGGACTCCTGAACTGACAATACTCTTTAAGGGAGTTATGTTGCTGATTCATTCACAGCATCTTTAGGACACTCCTTATTCCCATTGTAGAATAATGAAATACAGATGTTTCAAACACTATAAAGTGGCCCTAGTCTTACTGCTACGTCTATGAGCTTGTAATTTCCCCTGAATTCTCCTTTATTTATTTATAAAAAATGTTCTATTTTTGGATTTTGTCTTCTCTCTATTATTTTCTTTCTCTCCATTTTAATTCAATGTCATTTCCCACTTTGCTTCATATTCACAATCCAATTTCCCCCCACTCCTGGCATCCTGCCTTCCACTCACTAATTCTTTCCACATTTTCACTGTAACTTCGTTGCTCCATGAGTGGCAAGGGCAGATTTCTTTAATAATTTTAGAAGTCCTGTGATTTGGAAAGCTTTCTGGCAGTGGTAAAAATAGACAAATTCCTTAAAAGATGTCTGATGGGGCCAGATTGTAATCTCATAAATGCAACTTAGATACAAGTTACAGATGTCATTGTGAGGAAAACAAAGACACACTCACGTCGTCCAGGTACTAGGTCAGAATGAATCCAGCAGCAAGGCTAGATTATAACAATGATCAATCAATATTTATGTTTTCTTACCCTGAGAGGAAGAATGGAGTTTAGGTGAGAACTAAACATGCAGATGATGATAAAGCATCCCAAGTGTGATTGTTAGGACTGGAGAGAGTAGTGCATGCTGGTAGGGGCAAGGTGGGAGTAATGAGCTAGTACATTCCCTCATTATAATCTTTGTTTTTTAAATAGGAAGAACAGGAGTATCTTAGTTTATATTTTGTGAAAGAGTGTAAGTTTGATCCTTTTAATAATCAAGTCTACATTGAATTTTTTGAAGCATAATTAAATAGAAAAATGCCTCCTCAGTGACTTGTTCCTAAAGAAGCCAAATTGCAAAGGTTATATATTATTTGTGCAATATAAGCAACATTAACAATAAAAAGGAAGCCAAATTGTTTAGATAAAAATACTTTTATCAAGGTACCAACAACGACCTGTACAAATAAAATTATAAGGACAGGAAAAGCAATTCAGAGGAAAGAGCATCACTTGGGGATAGGTCTTATAAATTCAAGTGCAGGCATACGTTGGAGATACTGTGAGTTAGGTTCCAGACCACCCTAATACACTTATTACCTCAATAAAACAAGTCATAATCATTTTTGCTGGTGGAGGGTCTTGTCTCCCATTGTAAGAAATGTGACACCTGTGAAGCTCAAAAAGGCAAAGCACAGTAAAATGGAGTATGTCTTTAAAGTGAGAATGAAATTTGAGTATTTAACAAACTAATCTTTGCTGCTTCAGTTCATAGAGCCAGATATCAGTTTTCTAATTCTAACAATGGGGAAAGTGATTACTTCAAGAATTGCTGTAGGAATTAGATGAGATAATATAAGCAATGTCTTCACTATAAAGTCTAGCACACAGGTGAATACCTACATTAGTTTTCTATAGATGTGTAACAAATTATCGTAACTTTAGTGGCATAAAAGAACAGACTTTTAATATCTCACAAATTTGTTATTCTGATGGCAGGTACTACATGGTGGATGATCTCTGAAATAAAGGGATGCCAAGTGCATTTCTCCCTGGAGACGTGAGCAGGGAAGAATTCCTTCCCAAGCTTCATTGAGTTTCAGGTCCTTACTCTCTTCAGCTGGGATCTTTCTCAGCTACAAGAAGCCATTCTCATCATCTGGCCCCTGTCGTGTTCAAAGCCCACAGCAGAGAGTCCCCTTCACATAGAGTCTCTCTCACACTTTTAATCTCTGTGACTTCAGAAAGAGTTCACCTGACTAGGCCAATTACATTTCAGACTAGACTACCATAATGAAGTGAATGTTCCAATAAAGTGAGTTACAGTCCTTTTGCTGGTAGAGAGTCTTGCCTTCCATTTGTAAAAAATGAAACTCCTGTGAAGCTCAATAAAGCAAAGCACCATAAAAGATATGTCTTTAAAGTGAGAGTGAAATTTGAAGTATTGAGCAATCTTTATTATTTCAGTTCATGAAGCCATAATCTCCCTGTTGGTTACCTCAAAGTCAGATTCCAGGATATTCACAGGTCCACCCACACGTACCCAGGAGCACCGAGGGGAAGCTCCGCAGCCGTCTTAGAGTTCTGCCAACAACAGTGCCCATTACATTGGCTGTTATTGTTTTTTTGTTACTGAGGCATAAATGAAGTAGACTCCCTAGGTAGGGATGATAGTTTTAGTCAATAAGCGTTCTATATTGTATGGTGAGGTATTTCATAGAAGTAAAACATGCACATAGCAGATTTTCATAGGTAAGGACACCTAGAAATATGAAAGGGATTAGGACTTCCCAATTTAACGTCTGAGAAGTGACTTAACAATGACCTAACAACCATATGTGAAACCTACCATAGGCAGAAAAGGAGAAAAACTTTGAAACTAGAGCACACAGTGATGGGATTCTCTGGAGGGAAGGATAAAGTTAGATATAAAGATTGTAAAACTAAATTTAATTGCTAAAGGAGATGCTTAGTCTCTGTGTCTATAACTTTTCTGAACTAGGGCAAATTACCTGTATTGGAGATGGTTTAGGTCTGGTCCTACTTAAAGTCAAGGGGGAGAGTAATTATTTTGTATTCATTCCTTACAGCTCTATGACTCTGTGTCTGAGGGGCAACCAGCCTATTGAATCAGTGCTGTCACCAGGATCTATGACAACATAGATCTGTGTCTGGGAGAAAGGCTAAATTTAAGTCAGGATTCCTTGATTAAGACCAGTTGATATAAACAATGAAAAGCTCATGTACTGCCAGCATAGCCTTTGGCAGCAATAACAGAAGTAAGAAAGAGCTGTAATAGAATAACAACAAAAATAACTTCTGGCTCTCCTGCCCCCTACCCTACCCCTCCTCCCAAATCCCACTTGGTGATATGAGGATCAGAATTGCGCAGGACTTGGATGCTTTGCTTTTACATGTCATTGTTGTCTTGAACCTTTCCAGGCATGTACAGACCTCATTGCTCAGGAGATTAATTTTCCAGAGCCAAAATAATTGACTAACTTGAAATCTATGTGTGGAATTTATTGTTGTCATCACTGAACCATAAAAAATAAATTCCACAAATAGAATCCTAATACCCACCATGAAATATTTCTAACTTCTTAGAGTCCAAGAGCTAGCGAGAGGTAGGAGATGCATCATTATCTTAATCTAATTATATATATCCATTTTCCATGTGTGTGTGTGTGTGTGTGTGTGTGTGTGTGTGTGTGTGTGTGTATTTTGGATTTTTTTTTATATCTAGGGATTTTTTACTTGAGAAAGAAATTTTTGTTATGATTACTATCAGGTTCTCTGGATTATGTGGTTTTCTCATCAGAAGGCTTGAATACTTTTTAACTTGCTAGCAAAGAGAAATCATGATAGTCTCCTTTCACATCACTTAAACAAAAGAAAAAAAATCATAAACTAGTAGAACAGAAAGACATAGTATATAAAGAACAAAATGATGTTCTTTTTTTCTTTTCTTTTTTTTGTGGGGGAGGGATGGACAAAGACAAAGAACATAAGATGTTCTTTCTGAGATTTTGGAAAATGAATGGAAACCCTTGGATACATTTTTTCCCAATAAAAATGTGATTTCAGGTATACAACATAATCATTCAATACTTTATGTACTGCAAAAAGATTACCACAATAAGCCTAGTTAATGTTCATCATCATACATATTTACAAAACACATTTTTAATTTACTTTTTAAATTGTAATTTTTAAATCATAGCTTATATTTAAAAAAACTTTTTGTATGCATGCATATAAGCATAACCAGTAGACACAGACACTAAGGGGATGAAGACATGTGCTGGGGGTGGGAGTAGACGTTGGGGGGGAGGTCAATGGAAAGAAAAGGAGAAATATGTAATACTATACGTAATATTTTAAACAAACAAAAAAACAAAAAATTGATGTAGGTTGCCATTCATTGGAGGAGAGTGTGGCAAGCAGAAAGCAGCAAGGTTCATGCTGAGGCTCTGAGAAAGCGGGAAGAATGCCGGAGTCTGCCACAGATGCCCTAAGGTCATGATTTCACTTTAGTGTTCATTGCTTATAGCTGCCGTACATTGCACTGAAGTGTGGATTTTTTTTTTTTAATTACGTTGCTTGGGATCTGTTGGAATCTTGAAACTGAGCTGATATCAGTCATCAGTTCTAGGAAATTCTTGGCTATTATCTCTTCAAATATTGCCTTTGTTCCAATATCTCATTCCATCCTGGATGGCAAATTAAATATATGTTAGACCTTTTAAATGCATCCTCTTTTTATTATTTTTTCACTTTTCAAGTTGAATTCTGGATAGTTCTTTTCTGACATATCCTCCAGTTCACTAATTCTCACTGTAGCATGTCAGCTGTGATAATCTGCTGTGAACCCAGTCATTGGGTTCTTTAATGGCAATGATTATATTTCCCAGTTTGAGAATTTCTATTTGGATCTTTTTAAAAAAGTTATGTTATTTTCTATAGTTTCCAGTTCCCTGTTAAAATGTACAAGTGCAGCACTTATGTTTCTGAATATTGTAAGTAGAGTTGTTTTATAGTCTATATCTAAGAATTTCCATTTCTAAGGTTTTTGTTGGACGGTTTCCACTTTTGGCTGTTTCTACCATTCTTGCTTATAATGCCGTTTTCTTGGGTGTTTCAATTTTGTTAATGAGCATTAGTCACTGAAACACACACGCACACACACACACACACACACACACACACACACACGAGTCATATACTGCCTAAAAATGTTTCAGTCACCAAGGGACCATACTCCCACCTGGCACTGAAATTATAATGGAGTTGAAAGGCTTCTGTCACCTTGTAATGTAGTATGTCATAGTGCAATGCATTACTCATATGTTTGGGGTAATGCTGTTGCAAACAAACCTATGTCAGTCATATAAAAATATAGCACATGCAGTCATGTAGAGTACATAATACTTGGTAATTATATTAAACAATAATGTTATTAGTTTATGTATTTACTAGTATTATGTATTATGTATTTACTGTATTTTTTAAATTAATTTAGAGTATACTCTTTCTACTTATATATAAAGATGTTTGCTGTAAAAAACAAACAGAAAACAACTTTTTTTTACTGATAATAAGAACTTTGAAAAATCTAGGAACTTTCAAGTGTGGAATAGAGTATTATTAATTACTAGAGATGTAGTGCACAAAATTCGTGAATGGGAGGGGGTTCTCTTCAGCCTAGTTTACACCCTCTCCAATCTGGGATTGCTGGCTCCTAACTGCTCATCTGCCTGCCTGCCTGACTGCCCCTAACTTCCCCACTTGCCAGCCTGATCACCTCTCACTACTCACCACCCCCATTGGCCTGGTCACCCTCAACTGCCCCCCCCATCAGCCTGGTCACCCCTTACTGGCCCTCCTGCTATGCTGGTCACCCTTAACTGCCCCCCTCTGCTGGCCTAGTCACTCCTAAGTGCCCTCCCCCACCAGCCTGGTTGTCCCAAATTGCCCTCCTCTGCTGGCCTGGTCTCCCCTAACTGCCTCTGCTATAGATGTTTTTTCTCTCTTTCCCACGTCCAGCATGGAGAGAGACTGGGTTCAGTTTCTGAGTGGAGGAGCTGGGGATTAAGAAATATGAAGAATGGAAGAGAAGACACAGAAGTAGGGATAAAAAGCTGGGGCCAGGCGGGATGTCTGTTCTTTCTCTCATGGAAACACAGTGACCTGAGCCCACGAAGCTGTGTTTATTTATATTCCACAATACAAAGGGGTTTCTCCAACATTAGGATCAAAGGAGTTTCGGTGGGCTCAGGCCCCACTCATTCCCCCATTCCCGGGGCAAGACTGCATTTACATTTCAAGGCCCTCTCCCGACACCTGAGGCAAAGCTAAGACCAAATGATAAACACATCAGCCTTCTTGGTGAATTGTGTTTTTTCCAAGATGTGGTTTTGCCAAGCGGCTTGGAAAAGATTTAAAGAATGCTCAGGGTGACTTGCCTGGGGCTACCCCCCATCCCCCCTGTTGGCCTGGTCACCCCCAACTGCTCCCCCTGCCAACTTGGTTGCCCCTTAATGGCCCCCTGCTGGTCTGTTGCCCCCAATTGCCCCTCTCCCCCCACTGGCCTGGTCGCCCCACGCAGCCTGCTATTCAGTCATTTGGTTGTCCCTCACTAACCCCTCTGCCGGCCTTGTTGCCCCAGGAAGGCTGCTGGTCGTTATTTTTACTATGATGGCATCCCAAACTATTTGCATGTTCCTCTATTGTTAGTATATATTATGTACATGTATTCATAATATCTCCAGAAATTATTTTATAACTGGAAGTTTGTACCTTTTGACCATCTTCAAGACATTATGCCCACCTATTATGCCCTTCCTCTCATGACCACCAATCTGTTCCCTGTTCTCTGAGGTTGGGTTTTTGTTATTTGTTTGTTTGTTTGTTTAATACTCCACATATAAATGAGGTCACGAGGCATTTGTCTTTCTTTGTGTTTTGAGTCTAATGAACATAATTTTCTCCTACCATTGAAAATTCAAATATCTGGTATTGAACTTCAAGAAGCATTTATTTATTTTTTTGACCTACTTATGGAGCTAAAAGAAGATTCTAACAAATATTGTCTGTCTTTAAGTAACTCATTAAAGAGTTAAATAAAATGGAACATTGATGTGAACATGACAGTAAAAACTTGTGAACACTAAAGAAAAGTCTTTGAACAATGATCCAACAACAAAATAAGGATAATGGCCCTAATCAATTTGGCTGAGTGGTATATAGAGCATCAACCTGCAGATCAAAGGGTCCTGGGTTCAGTTCCAGTCAAGGGCACGGACCTCAGTTGCAGGATCCTACCTTGCCTAGGCCCTGGTCAGAGTACGCAGGAGGCAACCAATCAATGTGTTTCTCTCACATCACTGTTTCTCTCTGTCTTTGCCTCTTTCTTCCATTTTCTCTAAAATCAATGGAAATATAACCTCAGGTGAGAATTGAAAAAAAAAAGATTATGATTACTGGGTATTCTGGGAATACACTTTTTGGACACTGAATCTAACAAGAAAAGTAGCTAATATTGGTAAAACATCTACAGCCTATAAAATCTCTTTTAATTTAGATTACCTTCATTATTGGAAGGATGGTAGAGGGGAGAAATGCTTATTGAGAGCCAGTGATGTACTAACACATTGTGGGGTCTTTTCAGGTGCCATCAATTTCTGTAAGGTGCCATCAATTTCTGTAAGGTGCCATCAATTTCTGCATGACCTTAATTTTGTAAATAGTCTCCCAGATCTTAATTCTTTGTTATACTAGTATGTTGTTCTGATTATTATTGAAGCATAAGAATTTGCCCTGAATTTAAGAGTTTTAAACAACCTTTATTTCTTTCTCTCAAGATTTGTTGGTGAGGCATTTGGAAAGAGGTGGATGGGGCAGTTTTCAAGTCCCTCGGTGGTAGCAGCCAGATGTCAGTAGGCTTCAGGCCTTTGAAGCCTGCACTGATCTGGACTTCCCAGATGGCCCAGTCATAGGACTGGCAGAGGTTACTGGCTGTCAGCTGGGAGCTAAAAGGGGGCTATTAACTAGCACACCTACATGAAGCCTCTCCAGCATGGTGTCTCAGAAAACTTGGACTTCTTACATGATGTTTGGCCTCCCCCTAAATGAGTGCTCTACAGGTCCAGGTAGAAGCTAATGAACCTTTCTGATCAGCCTCAGAAACATTGCATCATCATCTGCCATATTCTGTTGGTTGAAACAATCACAAGGCTGCCTAGAGAAGGGATCATAAACTTATCTTTTGATGAAAGAAATGTCAAAATACATGACAGCCATTTTAAAAATTAACATACATGCTCAACAACAGGCATCAAGAGAGCCCACTAAAATGTATTATAAATAACAAATTCTCTGATTGTAATTTAGGGTACATAGTGAAGTAGTTTTAAAATTTGCAAATGACAGAAACTTAATGCTAATAAGGTTAAGACTAAAAGAGACTATAGGTTTATGAATCAGACCTGAGGAAAGGCAGGATGAATTTGGCTTAGGCAAAATAGTGCCAGGTACCACTATGGAAGCTTATACTTTTAAATCACATTTGCTTCTCTCTGCATGTTGGCTGATTATCATGCCCTTAAACAATTACCATCACATACTCCTAGTACCAGCCAATGTTATACAGTAGGAAGGGACTCCTGTTCCTTGATTCACATTGGTCGTTTTTTAGGGAATGTTTTGGATACCCAGTTTATGTCATATATGCACAATCCCTGTGGGGATCCTATTTGAGTGATGAGTCTAGAACAGTCTTTACTAGAGCATAACAAGTTGGTGGAATGGAAGAAACATAGTGAAAACATGTTCATAGTACCAAAATCAAGAGAATTTACAGAAATTAGTGAGCAAACAACTTTTTGGTTGAGAATGGCTTTGGAAACTTCTGTAAAGCTTGCTCTGAAAGGAATCAGTATTTAACTCTCAGAAAATCTTTTGTTGTCCAGACAATCCATGGAAAACTGAGTGAAAGGCTATTTGATTTAGCTGATAGGGCAATGAGCCAGAAGTCAGAGTTAACACACACACACACACACACACACACACACACACACACACACACACACACACTGCTTATTAAGTATTTTCACTTATTATCACATTTATCTACACAACAGCTAAGTGTTTTAGGGCAGGTTTTAGCTTCAGTTTGCAGATAAGAAACCTGAGACCCAGGAATTTTAAGTGACTTAATCCCAGTCACTTAGGGACTAAATGGTAGAGTTATGGTTTAAACTCAGATTCCCCCTCCTAGTCTAGCACACTTTCCACTTTGCTGTATATTCTCCTCAAGTAAAACATCAGGTTCCTTGGCATGACAAACAGGAAAGGTCTCCTCAACTATTCAGTCTTGGAGCAGCTGCCAGTTGGAGCATTTTGGCTTCTATTTAAGTGAAGAATTGAATGGACTTCCAGGAAAATCACTGGACACCATGTTTTGGGAGAAGTCTCCTTAAAAGAAGAGCAGTAACCTTATTATCACAACTGAAGGCTGTTTTCTTAACTCTTATAGATTCCTTATCTTTTCACCTACTTTTTATTCACATTTGAATGAGGTGGTAAGCTTTGCCTAGAATGCTTTTTGTCTAGAATGAACACCTGGAAGGCCTAGAACCAGAACAGAGTCTAGGAGAAAAGGCATAGAGAACCTATTTTAGGCCACCTTTTTCTAGGTCTCACAGAGAACAAATATAAATAGCTTTTGTTTCTTCATTAACATCCGGAGGACCAATATCAAGATGTAAGCCTGAAGAAAAGAGCCCAAGGAGAGTTCCTTTACTTAGTCCACCTCTAGATGCAGACTCTGCTGAAGGGGCAAAAGGAGTCACATAGATATTTGCCAACAGAAGAGCTCCCCAAGTCTGGAAAACCCAGAAGGTATTATGGGCCAATATAGAGCTAGGAATAAAATAACTTCTTTCACTTTTGAATATCCTATGTGCATAAATGTTTTGTTGGAAAATATGAAAATAGTTGGATTTAGAGAAAAGAAGATGCAGCAATTTTGATTCATGCAGTGATTATGATTCCAGATACTCAGTGCATCAATGGGAGGCCAAGAATATATTCCAAAACTGAGTGTGGCCCATAAAAGTTTGATGAACATAAGAATCAATCAGTATCAAATATATAAAATGCATTAGCTTCACCCTCTCTTTGCCTGGTTCCCAACAACCAAATTTGGTCAGTTGGGTTCCATGGTAAGGTGAAGAACTATCCTTGGACTGACCTCATTAGTTACCTGCAGCTTCTCAAGTAGATTTGATTGACACAGGGCCATTTAGTAGGTTCTCAGACCCTTGGCTAACCATGAAACTAAACTTTATCAAAGATTTTCATGCTCAAATGGAAAAACAAGCTCTAAAAACACTTTATTTGCTGTGAAAACAATGAGAAAAACATATAACCATTTTTGTTTCCATAGGTTTTATAAAAATGAAGTCAGGCTATGTATTTTTTAAAGATTTCTTAAGAATCAAATGATTGAAAAGGGATTGATGAAAACTTTGATATAAACATAACATTAAAGACTTAAATTAAAGTGGCTTAAATGTTTTTAAGCCATGAATCCATGAGCAAGTTGATCATTTGCCAAACTATGCAGTATAAAGTTTTCCTTTAGTGTTCTGACTCTCCCCCCAGAAAATGCAACACTTTTCTTCTTAGTCCCTTCTCCTATTATAGCAGTCTCATCCTCCACTGAAAAGAAATTGTCTCAAATAAACTCATCTACAGAAATGATGGTGATGATGACAATGGTAATAATGAGGATGACAGTGCCTACTACTTATTGAGAGCTTACTATTGATACGTAATTTATTCGGTGCTTCTTATGAGCCAGTTTAGACTCTGCATGTATTTTTTATTTAACCCTACCTACCCTCTGAGATCAATACTGTATTTTTTTATTCTAAAGATGATCAAACTGATAGTCCAGATAGAAACAATTTGGAAAAAGTCCTACAGGGAAATAAATGATAGAGCTGAGAGTCAGTATTCTATTTATGTGACTGCTGAATCCACTACTTTGTTATTCAAATAAACATAATAATGGGCTGTCAATCAATCCATTGCTTGTTCTTACAATACAATAGCTCTTCACTTAATGTTATATTAGGCTCTTGAAAACTGAAACTTTAAGCAAGAGGACATATAACAAAACCAATTCTATAACTAATTGATATAAACAAGAGTTAAGTTCCTTTAGCATATTTCTGGTCATAAGAATATCATCAAATTTCTAAATAAAGACTGAACACACACTTCTAATATTAAACATTGAAATAAAGGTGAACTATATGCAATCAAGAAAGGTGAATAAAAGACAAGTAAGATAATTTTTTTCTAGCCCACATATTCCAGTTCAAGGGGTGGGTGGCTGGAACATGTCCCAGTTATTCAGGTGCAAGGCAGAAACCCACCCTGGAGAGATGCACTTCCATGGTGGGGACACTCACCACCTCACCTATGCTCTCTCAGACTGAGATAACATTATACGCCAGGTAACCTCATTGCACATCTTTGAGATGTTGAGGTAAACAGGAGAACCTAGAGGAAAATCATGTAGCTATGGGGAGACTGTGAAAATACCACGCAGACAGTGACACAAGTTGGAAATTGATTTTTTATTAATGTTATAATGAAACAACATTGAACAAAACAATGCTATTGGAAAAACTGCTGTACTTCCATTTTAAAATAGATCCAGCCAAGGAAAGTAGTGATTAACAGAAGTGAGAACTGGTGTGGCCCCTTCCAGAGCTAGTGCAGAAAATATTTTCAAGTTGTTAAGAAAAGGCTTCTCAAAATCTTCCAAATCACATGTTGCATCATGCAGAGGAATTTCTTATATGCTATGCAATTGAAATTGGGGTTAGAAAACCAAATGATAGCACCATTTATGCCATTACCTAGCTGTAAGCTTTAAGTCTCTCATCTGTACAATGAAGAAGGGAGACTACATCATCCACATGTCCTGACCCAACCTTGACACCCCATTTTTGAAGGCTGACACTTGATATATGTATTGAATGAGCATGGAGATCTAATTTCAAGGTTCTTTGGTAATCCTAAAATCCTAGTTTTCTCTCTTTTCAGAACTCTTGTTTCTTGGGCCTTCTAGTAACTCTTCTCTGAGTTCAAGATGTCTCCAGTAAAACACAGCTAAGGCAGTTCTTCAGTGAATGTCATTACATCATTACAGTTCTGAGACTAACTCATCTCTCAACCTGTTTCCACAGAAATTTGTAGTAATGACTTAATGCCATTTTATCCCCTTTCATCTTTAAAGTTCTTATTAAAACATCTAATCTTCAAAATGTCACTACGCTGAGAACAATCTAAGGGCTGTCCCTGCTCTTGCATTTCCTTTATATTTACTTGTCAATCATATTCTTAGAATGATCACGTCAGAGGATGCCTGAAAAATTGTTTAATTGAAGACCACATCTGATGCATGATTCTCACAAATATTCTTACCAAGTGCTTACCCAGTATAGTAAATGAGTTGGGGCTGTCTTCCCAGCCCAATGAAATTTCTCCTTCTGTCTATAAATTGTAATCCAACCTGAGTAGGACCCTAAGTAGCTGGGTGAGTACAACGTGATTCCTCACCAAACTGATACTGATTAGACTTAGGCAAACAGCTGCGCCAATCAGAGTCCCCCCATCCACAACAAAGAATGTGAATAAAGTTATTGCAACTCCAGTCTGGACTGCTTTCTTGAATGGAGTTGAGAATCTTGGAAATGATGGTTCATCTACCCTGTTCTTGGAGTCAACCTACAAAATCAGAAATATGAAGCAAATGTGCAACAGAAAACAGAGATGAAATATGAAGAAAAGAGTACTTCCTGAATTTCCAATCACTTTTCAATTACTGGTTCCAATCCTCAGCTGAACCTCCACATTTGTGTCAAGTTAGCATCTTTACTAATAACTCCAGTCTGTGTTTAAACAACTCTGGTCACAGGCATTTTACTACCGCGTTGGACAACTCCCTGTTCTTTCCTATTGGAACTCTTTAAGTACAAAGAAAGATTTAGAATTCAAAAATCCGCTCCCCCCCACCCCCCTTTATTCAACTGAGATGAGGTGAAAGAAGAGATAGGAGAAAAAGAATTGAGCATTTACCTGTATTTCTGCTGCCTCCTTTTGAATTTATTTCTTGCTAATGGTATACTGTTTACCACCTATTTTCCAAGATGACTCACAGAGTTATATCATTCTTTGCAGTAGTGTAAAAGAAAATGTAACAACACAAACCACAGCCTAATTGGTTTGCAGGTAATCACATAATAGAAAGAATGAGAATTTTAAAATAGCAACAAGTGCTAACATCTTTTCACATTTTCAAATTTATGCTTTGAGCATTGTACTTAATTGGACCAAGCCTTTAAGTTTTGTGCCAAAGCATGTATTAAAGTAATGGACTCCCAGACTAAATCAAAAGAACATTAATTAAAATTGACTCAGTAAATAACCTATATCTGAGTTTCCTGCTGGATGCAACTTGGAAAATACTACCAATAAAGTCTTGAACAATGGGCTTATGATTGGTAGCAATAACACCTTAGTAGAGCCTACAAATTTAATAGAGCAAGTCCTAAAATAATGGTATTTTATTTAACTTTGTTTCACTATGACACTGATGAGAAAAAAATGGATTCCCTTGGGGGTCACTGTCTGTGTAGAATTTAGACATTCTCCCAGGACTTCATGGGCTTTCTCCAGGTGTTCTGGTTTCTTCCCACATCCCAAAGAAGTGCCAGTCAGGTAAACTAGCATAATCTAACTTGTCCCAATCTGAGTGAGTGTGGGGAGGTGTGAGTGGCCCTGTAATGGAAGAGCTCCTGTGTCCTGTCCAGAGTTGGTCCCATCTTTTACCCTGAGATGTAAGGTTATGGATACCCATGGATACCCATGATCCTGAACTGGAATAGATGGAATAGAAAATAATTATCTTGTTTTTATTCATTGTTCTTTAGTGCAGGTATAGCTCACATTTCATTGTTTAATATTAGAGGTGTTTCGGCTCTTTATTCAGAAGTTTGGTGATGTTTCTGTGACCAGAAATATATGGTAGAAACTTAACCCATATTTCTATCAATTAGCCTGTGTTACAATTGGTGCAATTGGTTTTGTTACCTGTTGTTTCACTTAGAGTCACATTTTCTTTCTCTTTTTTAAAAAAACTTATTTTACTGATTTTTTATTTTTATTTTTTACAGAGAGAAAGAGAGAGGGATAGAGAGTTAGAAACATCGAAGAGAGGGAAACATCCTTCAGCTGTCTCTGCACATCATGTCCTAGGCCAGATGTGCAAGCAATCAAGGTACATTCCTTGATCTGAATCAAACCTGGGACCCTTCAGTCCGCAGGCCAATGCTCTATCTATCTACTGAGCCAAACCGGTTAGGGCTTGAGTCACATTTTCCAAGAAACTTTCGGATGTGTTAGGTGAAGGACCCCATGATGTATCTTTTGCCTGAACAGGGGGAGGAAGCTCTAAGGAGTAGAGGTTTCTGGAGCCAAACTGGAATTTCCCCTCTGACATTGTTGCGCCCTGCTCTAGAGCCTGGGGACAGGCATCAGGGCCTCATTGTCCCTCATGTCTGTCTAAAATGTGCCATTTGTACAGGGCGATAACTGAGTTCATCCTGGGTGAATAATGAAGCGCTCCTTAAAAAGACAAAGGGTAAGAAATTAATCTTTAATATCCTCCTCAGAAGATACTTATTAGCTGACCTTGACATATGACATTTCCTTCACTCCCTCAGGTCACCAAATCTTTTTTTTCTTTAAATGAGCTCCTACTGTGGGCTCTATTGGCCATTAGTTATACAGCTGTCTCTATCAAGGTTCTTTAAAAAAAAATTCTGTGAGTTTATTTGAGCCAAACTGTCGAGGATTGCCAGGAAGCAGAATCTCCACAGTCTGAGATAATGCTCAGAGAATGGTGGTTTTTCACCATGTTTCATATCTTACATCAAAGGAGGAGTTGTAAGTGGTTTACATGAAATCCATTGGTGATAGATAGTAGAAAGCAAAGTGGGGAAACCCCTGGGATTGGATAAAAAGTAAAATGATAAACACATTACTTAGGTGAGTAAAGGGTAACTACAGTAAGTAATTAATACGGTAACAATAACAATAACAATGATCTAAGACCTGGTATCCAGCATATTTGGTTGTGCTTCAAGGATCAGGAGAAAAAAAGACGTTACAAATGACTCTGACATTTCATAGGTGTGTTAAGTCAATGAAAAAAGACAATAGGCTCAGGTAAGGTAAAAATTTACCTTGTCAGTAAAAATATTGGCCTAGGACATGACTACCCACCAAACCTGCTTTTAGTTAAAGTTTTAATTTCAGACCATTTTTTAAAATATTACTTTAGGTCTTTACGTTTGGAAGATTGCCATGCAGGCCTTCCCAGAGCTTTCAGATTAGCATGTGGCCTTTTATATTTTCATCAACACCATTGTGATCTGAGAAGATGTTTTATATTTCTATTTTCTTGAATTTGAAGAGACTTAGCTTGTGTCATAATATGTGGGCTATCTTTGAAAATGTCCCACGTGTACTTGAGAATAATGTATATTCTGTGGTTTTGGGGTGAAATGTTCTGAACATGTCAATTCCATATGATTTGGTGAGTTGCTTAGAATTACTGTTTCATTGTTGATTTTTTTTTTGTCTAGAAGTTTATCCAGTGATGTCAATGGGGTATTAATGTCCCCTAATATGATTGTATTGCTGTCTATCTTCCCCTTGATATCTTCCACAAGTTTTTTTTAAAATGTATTTGGGTGCTCCTGTATTGGGTGCATATATGTTTAGGAGTTATATCCTCTTGCTGTATTGATCCCTTTAAATTATGAAGTGGCCTTCCTTTTCTCTTATTATGGCCTTCACTTGGAGTTCTCCGTTGTCAGATATAAATATTTCTACCCCAGCTTTTTTTCATTCCCGTTTGCTTAAAATTTTTTCCCATCCCTTCACTTTCAGTCTGTGTGAGTCCTTTGTTCTGAGGTGGATCTCTTTTAGACAGAAAATATGTGGGTCATGTTTTCTCTTCCATGCAGCTACTTGATGTATTTTGATTAGCCCATTTTATCTACTTACATTTAAGGTTATTATTATTATTATTTTATATTTATTGTTCAGTTTATTAATTACATTGCTCCCTTTTTTTCACCCTAAAGTTCCCCTCTACCTGGTACCCATCACACCCTCCTCCCTCACCCCCCTCCACTGTCCTCTCCCATAGTTGCATGATTTTTGTCCAGTCTCTTGCTGCACTTCAGACACCCCCTTTCTCCCCAAGAGTTGTCAGTCCATTCCCTCTCTATGTCCGTGATTCTGTTACATTCACCAGTTTATCCTGTTCATCAGCTTATTAATTCACTTGAATTTTAGATTCATTTGTTGATAGATGTGTATTTGTTGTTCCTCATTTACACTTTTATCTTTTTCTTCTCCCTCTTCTTAAAGCATATCTTTCAGCATTTCATATAATATTGGTTTGGTGGTGATGAACTCCTTTAGCTTTTTCTTGTCTGCGAAGCACTTTATCTGACCTTCGATTCTGAATGACAGCTTTGCTGGATAGAGAAATCTTGGTTGTGGATTCTTGCTGTTCATCACTTTGAATATTTCTTGCCACTCCCGTCTGGCCTGCATCGTTTCTGTTGAGAAATCCGCTGACAATCATATGGGTGCTCCCTTATAGGTAACCATCTGTTTTTCTCTTGCTGCTTTTAATATTCTCCCTTTGTCTTTTGCTCTTGGCATTTTAATTATGATGTGCCTTGGTGTGGTCCTCTTATGGTTCCTATATATTGGAGTTCAGTGCGCTTCCTGGACTTCTAAGTCAATTTCTTTCACCAGGTGTGGGAAGTTTTCGGTCACTATTTCTTCAAATAGGTTTCCATTGTCTTGCTCTCTCTCTTTTTCTGGCACCCCTATAATTTGGACGTTGGTATGCTTGAGGTTGTCCCAGAGGCCCCTTACACTATCTTCAATTTTTTGGGTTCTTTTGGTTTCTTGCTTTTTCAGCTGAGTGGATTTTACCACTTTGTGTTTCAAATCTTTAACTTGGTTCTTGGGGTGCTCCAGAGCACTTTTAGGTCTTTGTATAATATTTTTTATTTCAGTCAGTGTATGCTTAATTTCTGGTTGGTCCTTTTTCATATCCTTGAGAGTCTCCTTTATATCCTTGAGGGTCTCCTTCATTTCCTTGTAGGACTCATTCATTTCCACGTTGGTCTTGATCATTTCCTTGCAGGTCTCGTTCATATCCTTGAGGGTCTCGTTCATTTCCTTTTTGGTCTTGCTTATTTCCTTATAGGTCTCTACCTTTTGTAGGAGCCTCTTGAGAAGCCCTATAACCGTGGTTTTGAATTCCATGTCCAGTCGTTTTTTCCCCTCCATTTATTTCATATCTGATTTCCTTCCATGTCTCTGCATGGTGGCTGCTTTCCTGAGTTGGTCAATTAGCTTTGTGTGGTAGACTTCCTACTAGGGACAGAGGGTCAGCCTCCCCAGTTACCTGAGGTGGATATGGGTTGCACAGTCTTGCTGAAGTTAAGCTCGGGTTAATAGTTGTTAGCACTTGGAGGACTGAGCTCCAGGCCAATTGTCTGTGAAGTTCAGCTGTGCTCAGGTTGGATGGGCGCAGTCTACGAGCCAAGCAGACAGCATTAGCTCTGCCCTATGTGGCCCCAGGGAGTCTGTGTCGGTGACAATGGCCACCAGCACCTCTGAGAGAGAGCCGCTGCCAAACTCCACTGGCTGATGGGGAATTCAGACTCTCTCCGAATGAGTCTGCACACCCAATATCTCACTCAGGGTCATAAAAGAAAGCAGTCTGACGGTTTCCCAAATGAATTAGCAAGTCGCAGAGCGCTCTCTACAGGTCATGCAGCTGAGCTGTTCCCAAGTTCACACGCAAGCTCCCTTCTCCACAAGCTGGCAGACCCCTGCAGCACCCGAGCTTCAGCGTGCCCTCCCACTGTCCAGTTTTTACCCTGTATGATAGTGGGTTCCCTGGACTTCGCCCAGAACTGGAGAATCAGTCCAGTAGGACATCTTTGTCTCCCCGTTTGAGAAAACTGGCTGGTTTTCTGCTGCCTGCCCTATCCGTTGGCGCGTGCGCTCCATACCTCTCTCCGTGCGTATCTTTCAATGCTGTCCTCAGCTGCTCCTCTGAGTCACAGTGTCTTATCTTCACTTTTATTTGTGGAATTTTCACTTGGCCAGCTTTCTGGTGATTCTGGAAAGCGTTTGTTCTTTCGTTAAGTTGTAGTTTTAAAATTGTTGTGTATGACGGCAAGATAGGTGTTTTACCTATGTAGCCATCTTGGTTCTCCATCTAAGGTTATTATTGATGTACGTGTTAGTTGCCATTTTTTATTCTTTATGCCTATGTTCCTTTGCCCCTTTCTATTTCTTCTAGCATTTCTTGCATTGCTATATTGATAGTAATAAACCTCCTTAGCCATTTTTTTTTGTCTGCAAAACATCTGGTTTCACATTCAATTTTGATTGATGGCCTTGCTGAATGGAGTACTCTTGGATTAAGTTCCTTGCTTTGCATCACTTTGTGTACTTCATTCCATTCCCTTCTGGCCTGGTGTGGTTTTTTTGAGAAATCAGTTGATAGTCTAGTTGGAGATCCCTTGTAGGTAACTTTCTGTCTCTCTTGCAGTCCTTAAGATTCTTTCTTTGTCATTAACATTTGCCATTGTAATTATGACATGTCTTGGTATGGGTCTTTTTGGATTCATCTTATTTGGAACTCTGTTCTTCTGTGACTTTTTCTTCCCCAAATCAGGGAAGTTTTCTGTCATTATTTCTTCAAATAAGTGTTCTACTCCTTGCTACTTTTCTTGACCTTTTGGCATATCTATTATGTGGATGTTGCTTCATTTCATGTTGTTCCAAAACTCCCTTAAACTCCCCTCCCACTTTTTTTTCCCCAATTGCTGTTCAGATTGGGTATTTTTCTACCTAGTCTTCTAAGTCACTGATTTGGTTCTCCGCTTCTTCTAGTACACTGTTAAAACCTTCAATTGTGTTCTTTATTGCAGCTATATCATTATTCATTTCCTCTTGGTTCTTAGATATGTTGTGCATCTTTATAATTACTCTGAATTCTTTCTCTGACATATTGCTTGCCTCCATTTTATTTAATTTCTTTTCTGTTAATTCCTCATTTTCTTTCCTTTGGGTGCTGTTTCTTTGTCTCCCATTCTTGCTGTCTCTTTCTGATAAGTTTTCTTCAACTTATCAACCCCCAAACAGGACTCTGGGTACCCTGTTTGGGGATTGATAAGCTGAAGACCCTATCAGGGTAATGGTCCAAAAATTGTTAGCCCGGAGGCTGGGACTGCCCTGAGTCTCACACTTTTATTGTCTCTTCTCAGAGTTGTAACCCCTTATCCCATGGATCTGGTCCCTCAGTTGTCCTCTCCAGATGCTCTGGGTGGTGGTGGGGGGTGTGCACAGTTCCTCTGGTGTGTGACTACCTGTAAAGATCCAGCACCATCTAGTATGCAGTTTGCTGAGTGGCCCCAGCACCCATGAAAGGATGACACCCTGGGTCCCTCTGGCAGTGTACTTACAGCATGGTCCTTTGGCCTCTGGCTGGGCACACACCAGATTGCTCTGGGTTGCCCTGGCAGTACTCTCCTGTGGCCTGAAGAGGGGTACATGCTGAGTGATTCAAGTTCTCCTTGGCAGCAAGTCCCTGGGCTTGGGGTGGAGCTGGTGTGGGTTGCTCTAGGCCTCACAGTCTTTGCTCTCCTGTGGCCCTGATTGAGGCACACTGAGATCTTCCAGGTTGCCTCTCCCAGGGCTCTGGCTGAAGAGGGTGTGGGTTTTTCTGGGCTGCACAGTCCTTGTTCTCTTGTGGTTCAGAGTGGGGCTCACACTGGGTTGTTCCAGGTTGCCCCTCCCTTGGGCCATGGTGGAGTGGGCAAAAGTTACTCTAGGTTGCATAGTCTATACTTTGTTGTGTCCTGAAGTGGGGTGTGCACTGGGTTTCTCTGGGTCACCCTTGCAGCAGGTCCCTGGACTCAGGGTGTAATGAATGTTGGGTGGTTCTGGGTGTGACTGGCAGCACGGTTTTGGGGTCTTGGGTGGGGAAGGGGCCTAGGGGTCCCCCTGGCTTGCACTCACTGCAGAATCTTGAAGCTGGATTCTGGGATGCTGGATTTCTGGGATCCTGGTGGGATAGTGAGGAATACTGGTATGGGATGTCACTCTGGAGAATGCTCACTGCAGACATCTGGGAGCCTGCTGGGAGGTATTGCACCTCTCACCGCCTGGGCACAGTAGTGGTTCCATGTGGGTTATGGCTGGCAAGCAGTGTTCTCTGCATTTCCTTATTGAAAATTGTCTCCTCGGTTGTGTCTGATTTGTTAATTTTGGGTGGATATTCTCTGATTTAGTTGTTTTTCTGGCCTGGCCCCAGGAGGAGGTGCATGACACCTCTGCCTATTTAGTTATCATTTTCCCCAAAGTCTATCATGGTTCTTAAAGTGCGGTCCATGCATTAGCATCAACCTCATTTTCTGTAAGCTGTTAGAAATGAATATTCTTGGTCCTCCTGTCAGATCAGCAAAATTAGAAATTCTAGGTTTGGAGTTGAGCAAACTGTTCAACATTCTTCCAGGTGATTTTGATGCCAAGTAAAGGAGAACACTGCTCTAAAGACCTTAAACTTCAATCAGGAAGTCTATTAATCTAGTCCCTTGAAATGAGAAAATCACCCCTTAGCAGTGAGATTATGAACTATAATGGAGCTTAAGGCAAAAATTAAAATCAATTAATTGATTCTGTCTTTCTTTAAAATTTAGATATTTCGTTTAGCATACATTTTCACTTGGTTTTGATTTTCAAAAGTATCTGTATTGATTTTTGAGATTTTTAGTGACCCCTTAAATTTTTCACCTGTGGTGAATGCTTCACTTGCATACCCTGGCCCCGCCCTTTGAGAAACCATTCACAACATGGGGTAAGAGCAGACTTTCACCACAGTCAACTTAAATGTCACCCTTGATTATAAAGTGGGCTTGGAGGCCTCACACTTCAGCATAGAACCCTGTGCAAACAAACCTAACACAGCCCTCCACTGTAGATGGTCAGGGTGGAACTTTTGCAAGGTCAGGAGATATTTTTTCAATTTCAGGGATTTAAACAATATTTTCCAAAGTAGTCATAGCATCCCTCAGACCTCTCTCCAAATGAACACAGTTTCAGTCTGAGGTGATTATTAATTTATTTGCATTTGAGTAAACCCATGGTTATTTTTTTATTCACAAATATTTATTTCCTTTAATTGATAATAATAGTCATCACTCTTTCAAGGTAGTATTTTTGTTGGTGTTGTTAATACTCACCCAAGGATATTTTTTCCCCATTGATTTTTAGAAAGAGTGAGGAGAGAAGGAGAGAAGGAGGAGGAGAAACAAGTGTGAGAAAGACATATCAATTGGTTACCTCCCACATATGCGCCCTGACCAGGGCCTGGGATCAAGCTTGCAACCAAGGTAAGTGCCCTTGGAATCGAACCTCAGGCCAATGTTCTAGCCACTGAGAAAAACTGGCTAGGGCAAGTCATTACTCCTTAAAAAATATCAGCTCACTTTCATTTTGATTCTAGTTAATATAAAGGTTATATTCTCATTAACATTAAGGCCAAACTTTTAATTTAAGAAATCTCATGGTTGAATAATAGTTCACTGTAGTGGTTTTTAAAGGGGTTTACTTTATTTTTATATATAGGATGTCCCAAAAAGTGTATATGCACTTTTGAATAATTATAAAGGCAGTGTTTATTAAAATACATTTAAATTTCAAAATGTAATATAAATCAGTTGTTAAAGTGTGTATATGTTTTTTTTGAACACCTCATATTTAGATTATTTTTTTGGGTGGCTTCTTCTGAAATGCCCATACTTGTCATTTGCGCATTTTTCTTTTCTTTTTTTTTTTTCACAGTCTTTAAAATTGAACTTTTTGAGGTGACATTGATTAATAAAACCACACAGGTTTCAGGTGTGCAACTCTATAACATACCATCTGCATCATGTGCTCACCATTCAAAAACCAAGTCTTTTTCACCACCATTATGCCCTATTTGCCCACTTCCATCCCCTCTCCCTTTCCCTCTAGCAATCGCCATACTCTTGTCTATATTTATTTATTATTTTTTGTTTTTTGTTTTTACATAATCCCTTCACCCTTTTCACCCAACTCCCAACCCCTCTCCCCTCTGACAGCTGTCAGTTTGTTCTATGAGTCTGTTTTTATTTTGTTTGTTGGTTTATTTTACTCATTAGATTTCACATATAAGTGAAATCACAGTATTTTTCTTTCTGATTGGCTTATTTCACTAAGCATAATACTCTCTAGGGCTATCCTTGCCATCATAAAAGATAATATTTCCTTCTTTCATTTTTTTTATAGCCAAGCAATATTCCATTGTGTAAATGTACCACACTGCTTTATCCACTCATCTACCAATGGGTAGGCTGCTTCCAAATCTTGGCTATTGTATGCAGCACTGCAATGAGCACAGGGGTGCATATCTTCTATGGAACTGATGTTTTGGATTTTTTTTTTTAGATATAGTCTCAGAAGTGGAATTGCTGGGTCATAAGGCAGTTACATTTTTAATTTTTTGAGGAACTCCATACTGTTTTCCACAGAGGTTCTACCACTTTGCATTCCAACCAGCAGTGCAAGAGGATTCTCTTTTCTCCACATCCTGGCCAACACTTGTTGTTGGTTGATATATTGATGCTAGCCCTTCTGACAGGTGTGAGGTAATAGATCATTGTGGTTTTAATTTGCATTTCTCTTATGATTGGTGACATTGAGCATCTTTTCATATGTCTATTGGCCATCTGTATATTCATTTTAGGGAAGTGTTTATTCAAATCTTTTGCCCATTTTAAAATTTGATTGTTTTCTTTGTGTTGAGTTGTATAAGTGCTTTATAAACTTTGGCAAATAATTCCTTATAAGACATATCAGCAAATATGTTTCCCATTTAGTGGGTTGGCTTTTCATTTTGTTGATGGTTTCCTTTGCTGTGCCATTTGTTTATTTATGTATGTATGTATGTATGTATGTTTCCCTTGCCCAAGGAGATATATCAAAGATATTGCTACAAGAAATGTCTGATATTTTACTGCTTATGTTTTCTCCTAGGATTTTTCATTGTTTCATGATTAGTTTATCTTTGTGTATGGTATAAGAAAGTGGTCTTTTTTGCATGTATCTGTCCAATGTTCCCAGCATCATTTATTGAATAGACCATCACTACCCCATTCTATATTCTTGTTTTCTTTGTTAAATATTAATTGACCATAAAAAATGGCTTAATTTTGGGGTCTATATTTTGTACCACTGACCTAAATGCCTGTTTTTAGGCCAGCACAATGCTGGTTTGATTACTATAGACTTGTAGTAAATTTGATATCAGGATGAACTAACTTGATTTAATGTGAATGTCATGTCTACAAAACTGCAGGCTGAAATGCATTTGCACTTTTTGTTTTATCTACAAAAAGGCAAAGAGCCAATGATAGGGCCTGGCATTCTATCACTCAATAAACCAACTGCTTTTCTCTCCATCTTTCATTCAAAACTTTAGGGGCAAGAAGAAATAAATTTAAATTACTCTTTCTCATTAAATTTTTATTCTGGAAAGATGAAACTCTCAGTACCTTCTTTCCCAGCTATGCAGTTTTTAAAACTCAGGCACTAGGGACATTGAACCTATAGATTTGTTCCAGGCTGGAAGCATTTTCAGTAGGACATGACTTAGCAGCTATGTAGAAAGCACTATGGTGCGTCTCCCACTGATTCATTCAGTTCCCGACTCACGCTGTTTCTTTTACTGGACTTGCTCTCAGTCTCCAAAATCACCTTGCCCAAAGTTACTCCAACTTCCAGAAGGCATTCCACAGCCAAGATTATGCTGAAGTAGAGAGACAAGGCCCAGCCTCCTGCGGGCTCTATTAGGGGCACGCTGAAAGACATCTCAGTTCCAAAACTCAACCGAATCAGCTTCTCTTTCTGCCCAATCCTGCCTTCCTTTCTTTTCCTAAAGTTATTTTTCCTGAAAGGCTCTCCCCCACCTCTCAATTTCTATTGCCAGAGAATCCAATCTAAGTATCAGAAGTGGTTCTAAGAAGCAGACTGTAAATGTCATGTTGAAGATAGATCATTCACTGGATGGCTGGCAATGAGGACCCATCACGAGTGGTTGGTGGAGAATAGTCCCTGAAGCAGTGCCGTTGTTAAAGCTGTCACTGGTGGTGATGTAGGATAGATCTGGTCAAAGAAGATGCATTGACTGGTATTATATTCCTGGTGCTGGAGAACTGTGAAGGAAATGATAGTCATAAGAACCATGGAATTGAGTGATTGATGATATCCATCTGATTTCATCATAGGCTTAACTGGTTAGTCAAATGGGAATGTACTAGGTGTCACCGCACCTGATATTTTCAAATATTTGATGGTGATGTTAATTTCTGAGATTTTATAAGGATGAGATATTGCTTCTAATTTACTATTTTGATGGGGACAAGATATTCCAAGGGCTTTCGCTTAGTCATTCTTACCATAATAACCCTCCCCTTATGTCAGAAAGCCAAGCTGAGGATCAATTTGAGCCCACTAGTTGACAAATTTGAACTAAGTCTTCATATATTAATTGATGATTATAAGTCCTCACTTTGGTTATTTGGCCATAATGACATTTTTAGTCCTTGGTAATTAGCATAAATTCAAAATTATTGTCTAATAATCCCTTAAAGAGCAGGGGATCATTCTTCAGTGTACTCACACACTAATACATGCCCACAGGGTTCTTTTTATAGTAGGTACTTGTAACAGTGGCACAGGGTCCTTCCTCGAATTAATTTGGCCTCTCTTTTAGTTCAAGGGCTTTGGGCCTATGAATTGATTAAGGTCTGAAAATTCAGAAAGGCCATGACTCTTCACTTTGGTAACTCAAGTCAGGTTTTTTGCTCAAAATACAGATTTTTTTTCCTATTATATCAGCCAACAAATACTCTAGTAGTTTACCAATCTATTTAATTCCTAGGGACACAATGATCAATTAGCCTATTGCCCAATATCCTTGTGGGTTAAAACATTTTGATTACTGGTGATAGTATCTATGTTACCCTTTATGGTCAATATTTCTACTTTGGCTTTGTATCAAAGTGCTATACTTGGTCCAGCATCTTTAGAATTCACTTCTGCATATCTTCCCTGGGTTTATGCTCCTATGTAATAGCAAAGTTTTGCAATTATTTTGGTATGCAAGATATTTTTTTTTCTGGGTTATAAGGTGTTCTGGCCTCTTAGTACATGGTGAAATTTGACGATAGGTCTATTGGCAATAGAGTATGTTTGTGGTTTGTCTTCAGGGGAATGATAATTCATTTTAAAGGCTTCTGCCCCAAGTTAGGTTGTTATAGGATTTCCCAAGCAAAGGTATGCTGTTGTTCTCAGATGCTAGAGAGAAAGATAATTCCCTTGGTAAGGGAGGCTCAGAATGACATGGAGATTCAAGATTGCCAGCTTTATATGAGTCCAACCAGTTGTCCCATTCCAAGTTTCATAATTGTGTTCTTTCCCAATAAACACCTAAAATTCCCCTTGAGAAATGCGATAAAACTGTGAATTTAACTATGGTTATAATTATGAATCCCACATAATTAAATGATGCAATTTATTTTAAGCAATATAGCTCCATAACCATAAGAAAAAGGGGATCCATTCATGCCTGTCACGGAAGCGCTTAGCAATGTAAGCTAAAAGTTAAAGAAACTAAGATGTCATTTTCTTTTTGTAAATATTCAAGTACATTAGAAAAAAAATATTCTCAAATCACTGTCCTTGTAGTCATCATTACTTCCATAAAAATCAAGTGCAGCAACCACTTGCATTCCTAAGGCAATTGTTTTAGTTGGTACTTCGCCAAAATAAAACATGGGTTATAGCTTAATTAATTATAATGACACCATATGCCATGGATAACTAGTACCCTATTCCCCATTGTCAAAGAGT
Source organism: Antrozous pallidus (assembly GCA_027563665.1). NCBI lineage: Eukaryota > Metazoa > Chordata > Mammalia > Chiroptera > Vespertilionidae > Antrozous > Antrozous pallidus. The sequence continues at coordinate 78,215,645 of CM050520.1, read as the reverse complement.
TCAGCAGCTGCCCCCTAGCATAAGGATATGATCAAACCAATTAACAAATTCCATCTTTGTGGGACTACTCCCTCTACCAATTCTTTATCAATCAGGTTTCAATTTGGAGACAGAAACCACACAGGGAAAGCTGGAAATAAAGCATTATTTACTATTATAGGGGAGTAACTATAAATATGTAAAGAAAACTTTAAAGAATCTCCTAGGACAGAGGAAGCATACCTTCAGAAGGCACACACTGAAAAGTGAGGCTTCTTGCCTAATGGTGGGGTGTAGACCTCATTGAAGGTTAAGGTATGGTTTCCCTCTACTGGATAGAGAATAAGTTCTCTCTGTTGCTCCAGACCAGGCAAGCAGGAAACACTCTCTGAGGCATGGCTGGATGGTGCCGGGGATGGACAAACAGAGGGAGTCCAGGGTGGGCACCATGAGGGCACCATGAGGCCTGGTGTGTATGTTGCCCACCTTAAGAGGTCCACAGAGAGATGATCCCCTTAGAAGGGTCAGGGGCTGCAAACTTGCCAGAGAGTGAGAGTTCCAGGAAAGTGGCTGGGAAAGAGTGCCACTGGCTTTTCCTCACACATATCACTGTAGCTGTGATAGAAGCAAGCAAAAACAAAATAGCAGCCTTCAGAAGCAGAAAGAGAAGCCCTTCCTCCTGCAATGTCCTATTCCCACCCCCATCCTCCACCTGCAATGTCTACTGTAATTAATGCTCCCTGCAAAGGGAAATACTTAAGAAGGGTCAAGTTCCATCATCACAGAAGCAGGTGATAAATGGCAGGTTTAGAAATAAAAGGCAATAAATTGATAACTGGCCCACCTATTCTTTGAATCCTATTTCTTGCTCTGAGCTTAACCTTTCACACTTCCTGTTGTTTTCTTCCTCCCTTTCTCCATGCCACTGTGACCTTGGTCTGGTCACACAAACAACTATACACAATCACTGTCTTAGTTTCTGAGTCCAATGACTCAGTCACCTGAAAGGGGAAGTTGAGAGAAAGAAGAGGGAGGATGTCCAAGACATTAGCTTATTATTTTGTAATATGTAATTTCATTTAGTGATATTGAAACTAAATCAGTGATAAAAATTTAGTTGTGATCTTAACTATCTCTTTCCTCTTGCTGTACTGTATTAAAGATAATGCAGTTCTAAAAAACTGAAGATATCTTTTCCATCCCTTCTGATATGCAGCACTGATGTTGGAATTTAGCCTGGAAATATTGTTACAATTACCTTGTTCCCAGATGGCCTATGAAAGTGTTATCTATTTAACAAGAGTGATTCTTCTAATACTTGCAGTGTGTTTATGTAGGTCCCAGAGGACTGGTGGGAGTGTTTGCCTCCAAAAAATCTTCAGTTCAGCTTGCCCTAATGCAAATCACTCATTAAACTTTATAGGAATTGTTTGTGGGAGGCCATGATTGTGAGAAGATTTCTGTTAAAATGAAGTAATTTAACCTGCAACTAAACATTTTACAATTTTTGAGTCAATAAGCAGTATGAATTTCTAGCAACGGAAACCATTTTCTTGGACTCTCAAGCTGAACCTCTGCTGTATCTATGTAAGGCAAATTGTATAGAAATTGCAGTAGATGGTGCCTATCAGAGTGGCTATAGCAGGTGAAAATAATACAGAGCTCTAGGCTGTGTTGTGGTTTTTATGGCTGTGGTACTGGTAAGGGTTAAATGAATAGCCATTCTTCACTGCTTTTTCATTTTAAACTAGAGGCCTGGCGCACAAAAATTGATGCACTCGTTGGGGTTCCTCAGCCCAGGCTGTACCCTCTCGCAGTCAGAGACTCCTTGGGGGATGGCCACCAGCCACTTTAGGCTCACTCTCTGGAGGAAAAGGCCTAAGCTGACAGGTGGACATCCCTCTGGCAACCCGGGAGCCCTTGGGGGATGTCTAACTGCAGCCTAGGCTTGCTCCCTGTGGGCAGTCGCACATCCTTCGCACTGCTGAGGAGGCGGGAGAGGCTCCCACCACCACTACTGCATGGAGCTCCCCCTGTGGGAGTACACTGACCACCAGGGGGCAACTCCTGCATTGAATGTCTGCTCCCTGGTGGTCAGTGCATGTCATAGGGACCAGTCATTCCGTCAGTCCACTGTTAGGGTCAATTTGCATATTATCCTTTTATTATATGGGGTGATTCACACAGTCTTTTATTGGTTGGGATTTTTTTTATTGCAATCTACAGAAAAAATCTGGCAATTTTCACCCAAAAAGGGAATATGTTGGAAGGGTCACTGGGACTCACGGAGCTAAGAGGAGACTAAATATTCAGAGTGAGAACATGAGTGGACCCCACGGTGCTCCAGAGATTGGTAGGAGACAGTTCTCCTGCTGTTGCTGAGAAGATGACCTTTAGTCTCCTGTGAGGCCCCGTGTGCTTCACTTCAGACTCACAAGTTATGGGAGAGTGCATCTGACTGAACTTAAGACAAGTGCCTGCTGCTGACTTAAGGGCTGTACAGAGAGCTAAGGTCTCGCTGGCTTCCTTTGGGGTGATGGGCATTTGTTCACATCAAGCCTCCAGAATGTGGGATTCCTAAGAGGTATGAGACAGGCATAGGGATAGAGGACTGCATGCTAGATAGTCAAAGATTGACAAAGTTCCTTCTAACAGTTCCTGTTATTTATAACCACTTTCAAGTGACTGGGAGATACAGGTTCCAGGAATCATTCATTGTAGTCAAGGTGTGATGTATAGTCAAAAGATCATCTGAGTTACAACAATTCCTAATTGTTTTGGTCAGTCATCTCTTCAACAAAATGCTATCAACATGGATAAAGTGCTGATTCCTATCCTCCATCAATTAAACCTCACTGGTGCCCATTGACAAGCACGCCTGTCCTTCTCTCTTAGATTGTTAACTTTTATAATGAAGCCAAAGGTTCCTCAGTCTCTGTGGGCACCCTTACATGTCCTGCCTTCCTTAGCATACATCATCCCCTCCCCCACCCCCATCCTTCCCCGTTTTCCAGCCCTGGTCATTGCGAGTTGGTTAGAACCTCTATTCCAGGAAGGACAGCAAGGAAAATGACGTGAACTTAGACACATCGCCAGGACTTCTTTGAACAGTTCCAGCAGGATAGTTTAACACAGGCATTGCAGAAAATGTATTTTACACATTATTTTTGGATTTCAGTGACCTGTGTCCTCCCTGGCCCCAGTCATCAGAGCTAACTGGAAACTGGTGTTGATGCAGAGCCACACACATGCCCTGAGGGAGGCAGCCATGGTGTCAGGAGAGTCCCAGGCCTACTCAGCTTCTGGCTGCACCTCTCCTTACTTCATGAGCTGTTTTACTGCTTTTTAAAAAACATGGTAAAGTATAATGTGCACATACAAGCATTCACATACAAATGTGCACATATGCTTATATAGATACAAAGCAGCACAGGGTAGCAGTTTAATTTATGGGCTCCGATGGACCTGGGGATGAAATCTGGCTTCGCTACTCACTAGTTGTGCAACTTTTGGCAAGTTTCTTACCTTCTTTATTTATTAATTTCTGCATATATAAAATAGGAATGATTATAGTACCTTCTTCACAAGTTATTAGAAGAATTAAAAATATGCATGCAAAGCTTTTAGTGATTGCTTAGCATATAATAAGCACTCAGTAATATAGGTATATCTATCTATCAATCTATCTATTCCTGAACAATTCAATAGATATATAGATATAGATATATAGATATACATATCCTTGAATTACTAGCTTTGTAACCTTGAACAACCTCCTTACCTCTCTGAGCTGACTTTTCCAAGTTTGTTGTCAGGATTAAAGAAAAGAGTAGCTAATGTTTACTGACCACTTATTACTGTATCTGAAAGGGCTTCATACAATGTAAAGTACTAGGAGGTAGAAGATATTATTGTGCCCAGCAGCTAGAGGATTCTCAACAGAAGAATAAAATTCACATTCATTTCGCATCATTTCTGATTAAAATGCCACTTGGGAAGTATAGACCTTTCATTCTAAAATGATCCACGTTCTAAACAAAAGGTTAAAGCACAGGTCTCCACTCTGACTTCGCAATCAAAGCTGAGATCAATCTGTCAGTCTGTATTTACGAGGGAGAGATGGAGCCCTGACAATACTCTGAAATTAAGTTCACCTTGTTCAAGAGACACTTTTCTGTGCAACATTGCAAACCAACAGTGGGAAGTCTCTGACACAGCTGAACTCTCCTTCTAGGTGAGAAGGGGCACAAAGTCACTCAAGGACAATGCAAGGGTCTGCGTGGGGCCTGGAAGCTGCATCTAAGTCCTGCAATAATGTTCTAAGCCTTGGTACATATGAATCACATAAGAGTTGTTATAAATGGCTATTCTCGGGGTGTTCATGATGTTCCTGGGCGATGGGCCCTGTTTGAGGTCAGCCATTGGAAAGATTTTTAACAAGCAACTAGTTATTTGTATAGAGGTATTTTGGAAACCACACTCTGAGAAGCACTATTCTAAAAGAAGAACTCTAGCAGCAGAATGTGAAAAGAACAGAGGGGAGCAGGGCTGGAGGCTGTGCTCAGTCAATGGTATAAAGTGGTATTTCTTTGGCTTCCCTCTTACAGAACGGTCCATAAAAGTATCCTCTGACCTTTTACTGAAGACTTATCCTCTCAGACATAGTTCTCAGAAGGACAAGGGTGGGAGGCAAATCCAAATGACAGAAAATATGCTGAAAGCAAAATTTCTATCCTCTAGCTCTGCCCAAGGTTTTTATAGAATGAGTTTGCTCCCAGATTCCTTGGCTTCTAATACAAATAAGACCCTAATGATCCTTTTCCACTGGTTTATCTAACATGACCAGATGTTTCTGAATTCCAGTGGGGAACTAGGTTTCAACTTTGGTGGCAACTTCCCACCCACATAAATACCAGCAATTCTGCACAGTATGTGATTAATGGGGTTGTCCTCCTGGCTTTTCCCTGACTTTTTCTTTTATTTTTGAGCTAATATGGTCTGAGTGTGAATCTGAAAGCTCAGACCCACCATCAAAATCAATCTTGCTGCCAGTGTCCCTAGGATCAGCCCTCAGTCCAGCTTTACTGACCATTCTTAACCTCCTCTCACCCTTACATGGTTAAACAATTGTTGTTTAAGCCTTGGTTTGCTTGACTGGCTCTCCAATTCATTCTTGAGACTGGAACTCTGCTCTGAACTACATCCACTTACAGCCTAGCACTCTCCAGCTCCCTCCGCCACAGGCTGGACTCTGGTCCAAGCCATGGGTTGGTGAGAGTTTCTATGCTGTGATGTGCAGGTACTTGTGTGCCACACCTGCCTGGGGCCAGAGGGATTAGAGCTCTTGAAAGGTGATGTTGATTTAGGCATGGTCTGTGCACTAAAAGGTTGCCAGTTTGATTCCCAGACATAGCACATGCCTGGTAGGCAGCTGATCAATGTTTCATTTGTTTATTTGTTCTTTAGGACATTATAATTTGCATTTCTGGTCAGCCCACTTCCTAGTCTCATTAGCTCCCCAAAGGAACTCTGCTTTTTCAAGGTCCATCCCTTACAAGAGTACTAAGGAGGAGTTAATGGGTTTCACTTCAAAGTGTAAATAACACGTGTCATTACATGAATGATCAAAATGCTGTGCTCGTTCAGACAGTCTCGTCAATGCTTCTATGACTCTGGTTCTATCTTTGTTCATCAATTTATGTTGTTCATTATATCCAACCTATGAAGGAAAGCGGGGGGTCGGGGGGTCGGGCGGGGAGGAGGTGGGGAGGAGGTGAGGGGATAAGAGATCAACAAAAGGACTTGTATGCATGCATATGAGCATAACCAATGGACACTGACAGGGGTAGGGAGAGGTGAGGGGATGTGCTGGGAGGTGGAGGCAGGCAAGGAGAGGACAAAGGGAGAAAAAGTAAACATGTAATACTTTAAACATTAAAGAATTTAAATTTTAAAAAGTGAATAAAAATGCTGTGCTAGTTCAGAGACATTAGTTTCAGATTATATTTTAAGTATATTCAAATCCACATTAAATTTAATGAAATACTTTAAAAATCCAAACTTGTAACTTACTTTTCTGGGAAAACCCAATTAGAGCTACCTCTATTCCTGTTTGAAACTGGGCAAGTACTTTACAGTAGACATTCTCTGCAAACCTATCTCTTTTTTAAAAATATATATTTTATTGATTTTTTACAAAGAGGATGGGAGAAGCACAGAGAGTTAGAAACATTGATGAGAAAGAAACATCGATCAGCTGCCTCTTGCACACCCCCCACTGGGGATGTGCCCACAACCAAGGTACATGCCCTTGACTGAAATCGAACCTGGTACCTTTCAGTCCACAGGCCAACACACTATACACTGAGTCAAACAGGCCAGGGCAAACATAACTATCTTGAATTCAGGAGAAGGAAGAAGAATTTACAGACTTCTTGGTCTGGATCTTCTGTTCTAGCACAGAGGTTTTTAATAAAATGGTAGTTTCCTTTCTGCTTGACTATTGTGCATAGAGCTCTTTGGGTTAGGACTCCAGGCAGAGATGAGGGTCAGTGGTAGAATTTTGGTACCAAACCCCACTGTGAGCTCTGAAATTATGTATGTGAATGCAATTGTGAACTTCAGAGTACTCTTCAAAATGTAATGTCACAATTGTTCCAGACTCAGTATGAATACACCAAGAATGGTCTTTCTGTCCTTGACACTGTCACTCTGCAAGATTTTGGCTGTGCTCCCTAACTCAGTCTTTGGTCGAGAGATAATCACTTTCTAAGGAGTCAAGGAGAGGGTATGGAGTAAAGAGACATTTCTAGTAAATGCTATGAGCTCTTTGACAGGAGGCTATCATATAAAACTGAGTTTCCTTATTACTTCCCAATGTTCACAAAGGGAACACCTTTGTACTATCACCTTAGGGGCAGGGAATAAACAACCATTTTATTAGCATCTGGGATGCTTTGCCACACACTCTTTCTCCAGAAAAGCTGCTGCATTTTGATAGACCATCAATCTCAGATCTTGGGCAATTGGCTTCCATCTATGCTGATGTGGAAAATCAATCTTGATTCGCAGAAGGCAGAGCAACTGTTACCAAAGGTCACAAAGCAATTGGAATTGCTTTTCTATAGCAGCGACAGCAAAAGGATTGTAGCAGCCTTGGAAAAATTTATCTCTCGCCCGGCCAGTGTGGCCTCAGTGGTTGAGCATTACAGTTCCATTTCCGGTCAGGGCACATGCCAGGTTGGGGCTCGATCCCCAGTGTGGGGCGTGCAGGAGGGAGCCGATCAAATGATTCTCTCTCATCACTGATGTTTCTGTCTCTCTCTAACCCTCCCTTCCACTCTGAAGTCAATAAAAACATATTAAAATTATTTCTCTGCTCTGCTTTTAGCTCCTCTCCTGGTCAATTTAGGAAAAGGAATGATGGAGTCTAAATCACTGATGTTGGGGAAGTGAAACAAGAAGGCTGTCATTTTTTAAAACGATACCAGAGGTTAAGTGAACCTAGAAATATAAAAAAAATATGCTATTTCCAGTGTCTCTCATATCATCCTAAATCCATATTCAGTATATTTCAACTTTCTTGGATACTGTGATTTCTGACATGGGACAATATCAGTCCAGCCAGGCACATAAAACCAACTGCGGCTTCAACTCCATACTTCTTTCCCTCAGTCCAATAGACTGCCAATTTCTGTCACTTTTCCCCTTCAGAACACCTCTCCTATCTATCCCTGTTTTTCCCTCCTGCTGCAATAACAATTTAGAATTACACCTAGATTATAAGGGACCTCTGCTTCAAGGGACCTCTCCCTTCCAATCCATCAATTTATTTCACTATCACAGGCATGCTTTGTGCTAGGAATTTCTCCCCACACCTCAAGAAGTACATGCCTATTATATGACCACTTAACGAAGAAAAATATTAAAGCTAAGAAGGGTCAATGTGTAGTACACTCAAAATCACACATCAAATACTTTGCAGGTCAGAATTTGAACCTAGATCTGAGGATGCCAAGGTTGGCTTTTCCCATTCAACCACAACTATGTCCCTTCCAAGTGACTTTCCTACTGACCTTCTCCAACAAAGTGCTTGCTGTTTCATAACCCTTTCAAAAATCTCCAGAGCCTTAGCTATTGCCAAATTGCTGTCTGCCATTAGTATAACTTGGTGCCAAAGTATCCCTGGAATTTTGTATTCCTTTCCTTTGCTTAGAACCTTTTCACCTAAAAAGCTGGTCTACAAATTACCACATTGGAGAGTTCATATATTTTACCACTTCTGCATCATTGTTCTTAAAATTTCTCCTTAATTTGAAATGTTTTTTGTTCTTTCAGATTTTTTCATTGGTAAATGCCTCTGTTCATAACATTCATGATATTTTATTCTGCATTCTAGTGTCTGAGAATAGTTATCAGCAGCAGTAATTTTACTATTTTTTCTAACTCCTTTTACCTGTTCAATTCATATTCATTTCTGAAGATCAAACTTCATCCTGCATCTTCCTAGAAAGTTTATGATTTTCCTGATTCCTAATGACTTTTCCTTACTCTGAACTCCAGAAACACTATTTGTACAGACAGCTGGATTCTGTTTACACAGACTTGGTCTCACTGTAGGTCTTTCTTGGGTTGCATCTTGCCAACAAATACTCCCTGCTCATAAGGCATCTCTGTCTGAATAACTTGATGCTACTTGACATAAGATGGACTAATTATTTTATAAACACTGCATCCTGCATTTCTACATTTTGCCCCTTTTCTCACAGTATGGCTTTCCTTGAGTTCCAGGAGGCTTACTCACATGAAATCCCTGGGAACTCTTAGAATTCTCTTTCTCTTTGTTCCCACTTCCAATTCATAATGACATTTTTCTTCATGTTTTAGTCTCCTTGCTCCATTGTCTTTTTCCAAAGCCTTCATCTTAATTTATGTCCTTTTTATTTCACATAGCATCTGGCATCTAACCTTTCCCTGTTTTAATTTAATTTATTCAATATATACCAGCCAGAAAAGTCTCACTTCATAATTTTTTCCCTTTTTATTGAATTTATTGGGGTGACACTGCTTAACAAAATTATACACATTTCAGGTGCACAATTCTACAACATACATGTTTTATTCTATTTAGTCTTTTTTGGATGCTCTGGTTCAGCAGTCTGAACATGGGTGCAAGTCTCATCTGATAAGACTGAATTATAAATTAGTTATGACCTTTTGCTACCTTTCTACCAAATGGTTCATACTTCAGCAAAATTTGTTGCTTGGGTGAACACCATTCTCATCATTCCACTCCCATTCTTAAAGTCTTATAGTAAACCCATTGCCCATTTTAGTATCTCATTTCTACTTCCTCACACTCATTGTTAAAATCTAAAATCAATTCTCTGTCTTGATGTTTCTCAGTCATGCTGTGGCAGACTCCTTCCACATTTAGTCCTACCATAACCTCACTGCTTCTATTAAGTGAATCTGTATACTCTTAATTACTCTAGCCCTGTATCTTACTTAAGAGATCCTGCATTTTCCTCTCACCTGGATAATTGATTGCAATGGGATGAATATTTGTCTTCCCCCAAAATTCACATGCTGAAATCTAATTCCTAATGTGATGATATTAGGAGGTGGGGGATTAGGTCATAGACCCTCATGAGTGGGATTAGTGCCCTTATAAGAGAGACCCCAGTGAGATCCCTTGATCCTTTCTGCTATCTGAGGACACAGCAAGAAGATGGCCACTATGAGAAAGTGATCCTCACCGGACATCAAAGTCTGCCACTCCATGATCTTGGAATTCCCAGCCTCCAGAATGGTGAGAAATAAATGGTTGTTGCTTATAAGCTACCCAGTGTATGGTATTTTTGTTATAGTAGTCCAAGTGTGTTAAGACACTGATGTTGCAGGCAGCATATCCCACAGCAGTGTGTGCTGTGTTGCATGCAATGCAAAGACAAAAATTACAAACCATAGTGAAACAAGACATTGCAACATAAAAGCACACAAGAGCAAAAAGTGACAGAATTCTACTTATGTATAGTCCTTAATAACTCCATTAGGAAATATTCGAGTTGATACTTGGCTCATGAATCCAATCCTCAAACCAAGCAGAATAATCACATTTTGCACAGGAGTTAAGTTTTAGAGACAGCACATCAGGTGGAAACTATGCAGAACATTTCTTAGAAAATGTGGGACTACAAACAATCCCTCAGTAAATTGTACATGGTCATGTTTTAAAATGGGAAATGAGAGAAGTGTTTGGCTTGAGTTTAGGGCACATATTGTAGAAAAATATTGTAACTTTATTGTAACCTGCATCATTTGGCTCAGCAAGAAACTCACATTATGAAAGGCACATGGGAAATGATACTGGCTTTAGGAAAAGCAGATTTACATTTGCTTTAGGGCATCAATTCATTGTCAGTAATGCAGAGCTCTGCCCACTTATCGCATTGCACAGATACTTGGTGGCTCCTTATTCCAGAGCACCATGTAGATGATATAGCAGGGATTCAGTAAGGGCCTGTGGTTCAATTCATTAGTGCTTTTGAGAGGACAGGTCAATCCCTGATCTCTCCTCCTTTCCCCCATCTTCCTACCTTGGTACCTTGGCCTTGTGAAGAGAATTGCAAACACTCGGGACCAAGCCACGCAGAAGCATTTTCTGTGTAGCCTGGGGATATTTACATTACTTTTTTCCTTCAAAATCAGAAACAAGTTTGAAGGCTCACCCAGTTAGATTCCATAGGAAAGTGCTCGCTAAGGAGAGAGTAGTTTATGTAAGTGCTGCCTGTGAGAAAGTTTTTTAATAATATCTTAATTTTATAGGTTTTAGAAAAAGCACATTACCCTCATAAGGATAAAAGCCTATGGAATCTTTAATTTTCTTAACTATGAGCAGTATTCATATAGTGATTACAGCCTTAAATTTTCATTAAGCTGAAAAGAAATGTATACTCTTGTCATAGCTATGCAGAATGTTCTAAATTTATGAATGGAAAAGTCCCCAAAATGTACTTGTAAGTCACTTTTTTGGAATTTAGAAATATTTCCCCATAGAACCAATGTAACCCCTGATATTCAGATGCCAGGCCAGCCCAGCCCACAATGGCCTATTAAACACATGATATAGGTAAGCAATATTGTAATAAATAAAATTTAGTTGGCACATAGTTGTCCTTTAATACACAACACTGAATATTATCTATAATAATAAAAGCATAATATGCAAATCAACTGAACGGCCAAACAGCAGAACGACTGCCTGGACGACCACACTGTGACATGCACTGGCACCAGGACAGCCAAGGCAGGTGCAATACGATTGGTCAGGGAGGCCCCCACCATTGCTCCATGATCTCCCAGTAGAGGGAGGCCCAGGCCATTGGCCAGTGGACAATCAATCGGGGCTGTGGGGACTCTATGGTCACCCCAAAGAGAAAGGCCCAGACCACCCTCTGCAGGGTAATTGATCGAGGGACTCCATGATCATCCCAAAGAAGGAGGCCTAGGATACCTGGTGGTTGACGTTGCAGGGCCTACCTCTGCAAGGTGGTGGCAGCCATAGGGAAGCTGGTGCTGTGCTGGCAACAGGGAGAAGGAAGGCCTACTTGCACAAATTTTGTGCATCAAGCCTCTAGTTATAATAATAACTAGAGGCTCAGGACATGAAATTCATGCATGGGTAGGGTCCCTTGGCCTGGCTTGTGATCAGGGCTGATTGGGGCCTTCATACCAGCTGTTGGCTGGGCCACCCTTCCCTGGCTGCCAGTTCCCAGAAGGGAGCCTTCCTTTGTTCTGCACCACCCCATGGTGGTCAGTACACATCACAGTGAGTGATCAGTCTCTCAGTCTGAGAGAAAGAAACTCTCTCTCTCTCTCTCTCTCTCTCTCTCTCTCTCTCTCTCTATATATATATATATATATATATATATATATTTACATATGTATGTATGTACATATATGTGTGTGTGTATATATATGTATATATATGCTTTACTTTCTAAATTGTATAACAAGTTTAAAACTTAGGCAGTTTTTACAGGCAGACAATGTCACCATTGCAGTATTTAAGTTTAATGTGTTAGGTGCTAAACCAATGTACAGTCAGCCTTGAAGAGGAAAGAACAGAAACACTTGAAATGCAGCTCTGCTGATCTTTAAATGCAAGAGAAGGCACTGGTCAGAAAGAGACTCTGAATTGTTCCTCTATTAAGGGCCTGGGGTGACCACAGCCCTCTGTCTTCATGAGGTAGCCTATCATGGAAATCATTTGTGAGATAGAAATACTGAACACATAACCTTGTCTCATTCATTCTCAACATGATTTCACCTCCTCCATTGACCTGTTGGAGATGCTGCCCAGGCTGGCCTTCTACATGATAAATCGAGCCTCATGGAATTTTCAGCTTAGCCTCTTTGATTTACAGGCTTACTACAATAAAACCCTTGGATTTCTATTATCCATGTCAGAGAGTCCTAGAAGCTACAATGTTTTCTATCTTGCACTATGCTTGCTGCTCAGAATCCTAAGTCTGGCTTTCTTAGTTCTCTATGAATCTGGCTATTTTTACAAACCTCAGAGACCTAGCCACTGCAAGAACAATAGTTACAGCACAAGCAATTGACTAATCAGTGTAGCTGAAGTTGATGCTGGTGAACCTGCCTCCTTTATTGTTTTAAACTTTTATAGTTAATAACTGAGAATCTAAGTCATAAGGTGGTGCAGAGCAACAGATAGCCTACTGCCTATGGGGAAAGTGGATTCTAACCCTACCACTAAGTAAGTGAGACATTGAGCAAATAGTTAATCTCATTGGACTGCCATTTCATTATCTCAAATAAAAATAATAATACCTGCTCCAACCATTTCTGTTTTATTTCCTGGATCAAATTAAATAATAGGCGATGATATATTTTGGAAAATATATGTTAAGCAAACACAACAAATAATAGTGTTGATCATCACCATAATTATAAAGGTATCCCAGTTGTTCTGAAGACAAATGCCAATTACTTTCAAAGGACACACTGACCTTTTGGAAACTGTTTTCTATTTCTTGGTCTACTGCATTCCCTGTTTATTGGCCTGTATCCTGCATTGCCAGCAGTAATTACCTTTAGCTTTGCTTATAATGTCTAACTCCAATTATTTTTCTTTTACTATATATTAGCATCAATTTGTAAATGTTTATTGAACATCTACTTGTTCTTGGGAATGCAAAGATGACTAATGTATAGTCTTTGAACTTAAATTTCCAGTTGCTCTCAAGTTGCTATAGTAAGGGGATAATAGGAGGTTCATTGGAATATTTTCAAGGACCATGACTGGGAACAGCTTGCTGTGCTTCTTTTTACACTCTATTTATTGGCTAGGAGCCAGTGCATGACCCAATACAGCAGTAAAGAAGGCTGGGAGATATATTCTTCCTGTCAAAGAAAAGAAATATGAGTAGAATGTGTAGATCATTTAGTAGCATTAACTCTGTCATATGATCCTCTGATGGCCAAGTACACAGGAAAATTGTAGCATGGGAGACTAATTAAAAGATGAGTAATATCAACAGTTGTCAAACCTAGGTGTGCACTAGAATTCCCTACTAAACTTTAAAAATACAGATATAGCACCCTTCACTGGACCATTCATCAGAACTTTGGGGGCAAGTACTATATTTTTCATTTTTTTAAATATTTATTGTTGAAGGTATTATATATGTCACCTTTTTTCTCTCATTGACCCCTTCTAGCCCACACCTGCCACCTTCCCAAGGCCTTTACCACACTATTGTCTATGTCCATGGGTTGTGCATTAGATGCATACAAGTTCTTTGGTTAACCTCTTCCCACCTACCTACCTAATCCTACCTTCCTTATGAGATTTTAGAGTCTGTTCCATGCTTCTCTGGATCTATTTTGTTCCTCAGTTTACTTTGTGAGTGAGATCATGTGATACTTGTCTTTCTCTGATTGGCTTAGTTCACTTAGCATAAAACTCTAAAGGTCCCTTTATGCTTCTTAAATGGTAAGAGATCCTTCTTTTTTTACAGCTACCTAGTATTCCATGGTATAAATGTACCACAGCTTCTGTATTTTCCAAAGTTGTTTAGGTGATACTCATGGAGAGTCAGGACTGAGAATAACTGATGTAGACTAATCATATCTAATAAAAGAGTAATATGCAAATTGATCATACCTCCCCTAAAACCATAAGCCATGCCCACCAACCAATCAGGAGTAAGTATGCAAATTAACCCAGCAAAGATGGCTGTGGCCATGGAGTGAGCAGGAGGCTTGGGTTTCCATGGCAATGGAGGAAGCCAAGCTTTCCATGAACCCTGGCTTGCCTAGGCCTCCACTCAATGCTACAATGTTTCAATTATAGAAGATAAATAAATCCAAGATACCAGGGCCTCCTCTTGGGTCACTGGGGGTGTGGCTGGCCTGCAAACCACCACAGGCTCCTTGCCCAGGCCACCCCATTCCCCAAGGTCGTGGTCGGCAAACTGCGGCTTGGGAGCCACATGCAACTCCTGGTCCCCTTGAGTGTGGCTCTTCCACAAAATACCACGGCCTGGGAGAGTCTATTTTGAAGAAGTAGCATTAGAAAAGTTCTAAGTTTAAAAACTTTGGCTCTCAAAAAAAATTTCAATCATTGTACTTTTGATATTTGGCTCTGTTGACTGATGAGTTTGCTTACCACTGCTCCAAAGGAAACCCCCACCCTGATCTGGGACACCCTTCAGGGCAAACCAGCTGGCTCCCACCTGTGCACAGGCCTCTAGCCTATCTAATAAAAGAGTAATATGCAAATTTTCCATGCCTCCCTTATATTCATAAGCCATGCCCACCATCCAATCAAGAGCAAGTATGCAAATTAAGCCAAACAAGGTGGCTGCGACCAGGGAGCTGTAGCAAGCAGGAGGCTTGAGTTGTCCCCAGCAATGGAGGAAGCCAACCTCCCACAGCCCTGGCCTGCCTTGGCCTCCACTACAAAGTTTCAATTATAGAAGATAAATAAGCCCCAGATACCAGGGACTCCGCTTGGGTCACTGGGGGGTGTGGCCAGCTTGAAATCAACATAGGCCCTTACCCAGGCTATCCCACGCCCCAAGAAATCTGGCACACCCTTCAGGGCAAACCAGCTGGCCCCCACCCATGCACCAGGCCTCTATCCTATTTAATAAAAATGTGATATGCAAATTAACCATCACTCCAGCACACAAGATGGCTACCCCGATGTGCACACAAGATGGCCACAACAAAATGGCCAGCAGGAGAGGGCAGTTGGGAGGGTCCAGGTCTGCAAGGGAGGGCAATTGTGGGTGATCAGGCCAGGAGGGGAGGGCAGTTGGGAGGACCAGGCCTGCAGGGAAGGAGAGTTAGGGGGAACTTGGGCCTGCAGGGGAGAGCAGTTAGGGGGACCAGGCCTGAAGGGGAGGGCAGTTAGGGGTGACCAGGCCTGAAGGGAGGGCAGTTAGGGGTGACCAGGCCCACAGGATAGGGCAGTTAAGGGCAATCAGGCTGTCAGGGGAGCAGTTAGGCATCAATCAGGCTGGCAGGAGAGTGGTTGGGGGTTATCAGGCTGGAAGGCAGAAGCAGTTACAGGCAATCAGGAAGGCAAGCAGGCAAGCAGTTGGGAGCCAGCAGTCCTGGATTGTGAGAGAGATGTTGACTGCCCATTTAGGTCCTATCAGGCATCCTTTGAGGGGTTCCAGATTAGAGAGGGTGCAGGCTGAGGTGAGGTACACACACTTCTGTGTATGAATTTCATGCACCAGGCCTCTAGTGAAATTATAAATGCTGTGAGAGCAGTACTGTTTATTAAATGTTTTAAAATTATGAATTTGGCAAATAGTAAGAGGCCACAATACTTGAGCTGTTCACTGATGCATACTTCTGGTTGTGAACTGAGTTTTTCTACTGTAGGTTGGCTTCATTGACAATATTCAAGTACCTCTAATCTTGTTTGTTTTGAAATATTACCTTCAATAACATAAAAAGTTCTCCCCAGCTTACTTCCAAATCATTCTGACACTTAAAAATGTCATCACACATTCCCCTCTAGGCATTTAGGGGGTGGTTTCAGTTCCGGTGCTTTACACCTCCCTCAACTTCTTGGATCTCAACTCTCCTGGTCACCACCTTTCTTTTTTTGGAGAACAATTGCTACCCTCTCCCAGGGTGATCGCCATTAAGAAAAACTTATATGAACTTCCCCCTTAAGATTGGGTCCTCCATGTTGGGGCCTTCCCTGCAAACTCCTTAAGCAGATGAGGTCTAGGTGTTCCTAAAGTATGCCTTTTCTCCTTGGATACCCCTTCATGTCTTCCACTTGTCTCTTTAGATGGCTCTTGCTACCCTGCCCTACTGGCTACTCCATCACATGCCCTGAGCTCAGGTATAGTCCTAAATAGTTCCCAACACTCACTTTTATCAGTTGGTCCTAGACAGCCTGTCCTCAGCAATTAGACTCTTGTATGATTAGATTGTAGTCCTTCCTTCAAGAGAGGTGCAGTGATGCACAGCTTTAAAATCATGAAATTCTCTGAAGCCTCTATGATTTTACTAAGAAATCTAGCCAGTGTTGTGCCACAATCTCCTGCTCTGGCCTGTCCCCTCAGTGCTAGGATGCTGCATCTTTGTGTGGTAGCAGAAAGTCCTTCACACCTTGCTGGGCCCTCTCTGGAGAAGAAACCTGGGTCCCCCGAGATATGTGATCAGTACCGGGACCCCACCAGCAGGTGAGGGGACCCCAAGGCAGGTGCTGGACGTGGAGGCCATGGGAGCATAGACTACAAAGGAGACAGAACTGAACCTCACATCACCCTGTCTGGCCCTGGAGGATGGCTGGTTAGTCAGAGACAGGTAAGATTCCTCAGGGAAGGAACAACCTAAGACAGGCACAGTCGCAGAGGGGCCAACAGGAGAGAACTAAAAGGTCAACAGAGGTGGGGCACAGAACCTCACCCACAAACCTTGCAGGGGTTTGAATTCTCACCCCTCCTCAGGGAGGTCTCCTACCCCCACAGCTGCTTCGTTTCCCACGCACAACTCAGACCGGGACCCCGGTGGCAGACAGAGACTCGACCAGCAATAGCTGCTCTGTATCTAAATTCAGTCTATTACTAGGAATGCTCAGGACCTACTCAAAATTGCAGATATTCCTTTCCACTAGTATTTACAGGGTAAACTAAGATTTCTGCTTGAGTATTAAAATTGACAGGAAAATAGTAATCAAGTTTTCAGATTAATTTAAATTGGCCAAGTGAAATAAGTGAATACTCAAGAAAATTTAAGTGTACTGGACAAAAAGCTTTTCCTAAAACATTAACTAAAATATCTATTAGTAGTTCATCTCACTGTAAAATTGCCTAACATCCAAAGAACCTAAAGCAGTCATATTCGTGTGCAAAAATTAAAACTTAAAATTACCAAGACTGCAAGATAAAATTTCCAAAAGCCCCCATTAATAAAAAAAAGGGGGGGCAGTGGGGTAGTATCATGTAAGGAAAAAAATATCGAGTAAGTAAAATACATCTAGAAAATTCTTATTCCATTTGTAAAACTAACTGCAGGACACCCATGAAAAAACACACATGGTGTCAAAATAAGCCAAAGGAAAATCATTTAGGCAAAAATAAAAAGAATCCCAAGTCTATTTTGCAGAGAGGATCCCTTTGATAACTTTTGGTCGAGAATGTGTTTGTGTGTTTTCAGAGAACAACTCCAAGACCATGTGGGTTCCTGCGACAGTGAGGAACTGACAGATCTGTTCCAGTCATGAGGATGGTCCAGAGATGGGGGACACTGGCGACACCTTGCCATGCTAGCAGTCGGCAGCTGTGTGTGGCTGCAGGTGGCCCAGGACCATACCAGAGAGGATGGATCTTGCATTGCCACAATGTGTCCACCATCTGGATACCATTGCTGACATGTACACATGAAGAATTTTTGACACTGAAACTGGGACTCAGAACAGTCGGACATTGAAACTGAGAATGAAACATTTTTTGTTCTTATACATTTATTTCTAGTATGCAGAGGCAAGATATTTTTGAAGAAAAGAAACAGGGGGAAGTGATTGATATAGAGGCAGGGAGGCATTGAACATGCTGTCAAGCTACAGGGGGAAGGCTTGGGTGGATGGGAGGTGGATGCTGGGGGAGATCAACTGAAGGACTTGTATGCCTGCATATGAGCATAACCAATGAATGAAAGACACTGGGGTGAGGAGGGGGGTTGGGTGGGGACATGTGCTGTGGGGTAGGGGAGGCTGGGGGGAGGATAATGGGGAGGGGAAAAGGAAAACATGCACTACTATTAAATATAAGTTATACTGCAAAAAAATCAATAAAAATATATTAAATTGAAAAAAAAGAAAAAAAGAAAAAAAGAAAGTCCTTCACACCTTTGGCACCAAAGTCCAATACAGTTGGTCATAGTTCTCTTCACCTATTTCTCACCGGTCACAAGAAACATTTGCATATAGCTGCCTGGACCACCAATAGACATCTCAAGATTTCCCCACAAAAACAGGCAAATCAATGCTCAATGATGCCCCTGGTTACAGCTGTATCTCTCTAATAACATGACGGCCTCTTTTTCTGGGGCTGTTGTGTATTTTAAACGTCATACTATAGTTACATAGTGTGAAGACTTAAGAAACATGCTTTAAATTAAACGTCATCACCACATTTCCTACCTAAATTCCCATGGGGAACTGGATTTGCTTTATAAAAACAGCCACCTCTTATGTTAGATGATGCCAGATGCTGGTTAGGCTGCAGAATTTGCAGCTGTGTGTTAGCGTTCACTCACTTAAGACTGGTTTGTCACTTCTGGTTGGCGTTCCCCCTCCTGGGAGTATGAGATATGGGTAAGAACTGCAGCTGTTGCATCTCCAGAGCTTTGCAGAGGTAACTTAATGGCGGCTGCTCTATTCAGAGTCTGCTTATCAGCTGCTGTGTGAGCAGCTGGAAAGGAAGCTGCTGAAAAAATTTGACTATATTTATTCAACATGTTATGGGGTTTTAAGTCTTGAGTCTTTTGAGAAGACATGAGTGGAATACAAATCGTTGACATCATACTTATATCTCTTACAATCTTTCAACACTGCTTTCAAAGCAAAACATTTTCACTTCACAGGAATCTGAAGCTGCCAAGTGTGAAGCCTGGTGTTCTCATTTGCATATCAGTCCCAGAATGCTTCTCCAGCTTCAGCTCTTTTGATTTTGCTGTTTCAGGTAGAATCAAGAAAAGTTTTGTGAAAATTATACCTCTGAGATGCAAACAAGAGAAGTAGGACAGTTTCCCTTTGCCCTAAGCTTAGTGTGACCTCCAATGAAAATGTGAGAGTATGGAATAAATAGAAGAGGTATTGTGTTCACCCATCACTGTTCTGAAACACACTTTGAGTACATGCGTTCTAGTTACTTCCAATCAGTTTTCATTTCTCCTTTCATCTGCATACATCACAGTTTCAGAGAGGTTGAGAACTTTATGATTTTCTGATCTTGGACATCCCCAGTTAAACGGGTCATCGTCATCTGTGTGATCAATCAATTGGTCACTGCTGCCAGGTCTGCTGTCGGTTAGGTGCCCTTGCTGACATCTGCCTCCAATGACAATTGGAGTGAGAGTACGGTCAGCTGGGGCTCACTGGCACTAACTGGCTCAGTGACCAGTCAGTACTTTGGACCATCTTACCACCTACTACCTTGTGAATGTATAGCTTTAGAAACATGAAATTGCAATGTCTCTCCATCCACAGAAGTAAAACATACTTTTCTTGATCTTGATTGTTATTATAAAGAGAAGAAAACTGAGGTCAGAATGGGCAAGCCTTCTCCAAAGTTTTATGGAAAGTTGGCAGGAAAATTTATATTTAAATCCATGTCTCTGGTTTTAGAGAGTGACCAG
Source organism: Antrozous pallidus (assembly GCA_027563665.1). Taxonomy (NCBI): domain Eukaryota; kingdom Metazoa; phylum Chordata; class Mammalia; order Chiroptera; family Vespertilionidae; genus Antrozous; species Antrozous pallidus. The sequence goes on along the minus strand of CM050520.1, from coordinate 78,195,749 downwards.
GAGCATCCACTTTGTGCCAATCACTGCCCTGAGCTGGGGATACAGCAGTATTAGAGAGAGAGAGAGAGAGAGAGAGAGAGAGAGAGAGAGAGAGAGAGAGAGAGAGAGAGAGATGCCTTCAGAGGACCTACCTTCCCAAAGCAAATACAGACAGAAGTTACAAGTAGTTCCGATCTATGTGAAGAGTGTTATCATATTGAAATAAGCCATTTTTAACTCTCTAACTCCAAAGTCCAGGAAGGAAAACTCCGCTGCCTTTATTTTTCTTACCATCATCTAGATGAAGTTTCTAGTTGTGAAATATAACCCTAGTGACTAGAGTGCCAAGAAAGACAATGATATTTAGATCATTTAATTCATTGTTTAATTAATTTAGTTTATTGGGCACTTTTTATTTGTCACACACTGTGTTAGGCATTATAAATTCCAAGAAAATAAAGGCAGAATCTAGATGGTACAGAGCAAATTGAGTTACATGAGTGAATGGATGCTTCGAATGAAATGTCATGAATCCTGTCAGAGTAAAGGTTTGCAAACGTGAAAGAGCAAGGGAGAACAAAGACATCTGGAGGTGGTGGATTCAGGTGGATTCTGGGAGATATGAAATGGCTCAGCAAACAGGAAAGGGTCATGTGCATGAGCTAGAATTCAATGGAGAAGAAACCACAAGATCAAATGCAGATGCATGAGGCTTGCTGACGACCCTTAGTCTGGGTCTGCCTTCTGCACTAGATCCAACTGTGCTTTCCCTGGCAAAGAGCAGAGGCCAGAGGAAGGGACTCCTCCCAGAGGCCTGCGTGGGAGTGCAGCCTGGTGGGCAAGAGCACGGGCCTGGAAGCCAGACCTCCTGGGTTTAGTTCTGGCTTTGAACCCTTTTAGCTTAGTTTTCAGTTTTCCGTCTTAGTTTTCTCATCTTTAAAATTATAAGAGTTAAGGAATGAGTGATTGCAAGTAGTTAGAACGGTTCCTGGCATGTACTCAATGCATGTTAGCAATTATTGCTTGGGCCATGGTGAGAATTACCAGAAGTAAATGCTCTGGCTCCTGTTCACTGAGGGTATGTACCTGGCTCCTCCTTCCAGGACTTTGGACAGAAGGCACTATTATAGAGATCATGGGTCAATCAATAGACTCTGTGCTGGAAACGGTAAAAATGTGTCTTGTTGCTTGAAAATGTGTGTTGCCAACACCTGGGCGTGGGTCTGGAGGAGGTAGGGATTTTTTTTCCTTCCCTATTTCTATTTTAGCTCATTGTTTTTTCCAATATCTATTTACAATGTAAAAATATCTAAGATGTGTGGGCAGCTCAGAATACCCATCAGAAGGAAGTTGGGTAAATGACAGGTCTCCTGCAGTCACTGTCTGCTCAGCCTAAGGCGGTGAGGCTCCCCCACCCTCCTGTTTTCTTGTCCTCTCCAAAATAAGTTTTGGGTTGTTTTGGGCTGTGGTATTCTTATCCCCACCTCTTACTGTCCTTTTCCATAAAAAGCAAGATGCTTTGTGTCAGTATATCAGCGTCCTAAATTCCTCCTTGGCTTCAGAGCAGAACTGTCATCATAGTTGCCTTCCAAAGCCTCACTGTGGTCAGGCATCCTGGACGGGGCTCTTTGCTGTCTGGAACCGAGTCTTCACCCAGCTCCCGATTTCATTCCCTTTTCTCAGAGCTCCTTCTAGTCTCCCTCCCACACTCTTCTCAACTTCACCATCCGAAGGGCCCACCCAAATTTTCACCTGACCATAAAACACATTCTATATAAATTATACAGACAATTATTTTCTTTTGGTCTCATAACTTACATTCAACAAAGCTACTTTTCCCTTAAACAATTTTTAAGTTTTTGATCAACCCATCCACAACAAAAGGTATGCAAAAATTTTTTTTAATTCACTTTTTACCAACAATAATTTTCTTCTCTAAATAGGACATTTGAAAAAACCTGATAGCCCAACTTTCCTTAAGAGCTTGCCAACTCCCCCACACATTTGGTCCCTAGCCATTGGCTCTTCTCAGATAAATTTGAACACAACCATTAGCTTCTCTACAGATTAAATTCTTGGTCTAGGCATTTTAGAGATGATTCTAAATCAATATATAATGTGAAGATTGAATGTTTTTTCTTTCAGAGGATTTGAAGCCATGCTTTATGTAAGAAAGATTTCTCAGCTATGAAAATACTGACAATTTCATGCAACTGCATTTTATCAGCAATACAGAAACACAGTAGGATCCCATAAACACAGTCTATCAGGAAAGATAATCTGCTTTGTGCTTTATAGAAAGTTTGCCAGTTTGTTTCCTGTTAAATGGTGACCACTACCCCACAGGAAGAAATGCAACTCTTTATACAAGATAAATTTGGAAGAAGTTGTGTCTTTGAAACAATGATAAAACACATAACTGTAGTAAAAATGATTAAGGGACTCAAAAATAATTTTCAAAACTCCTTAAACCTAGTAGTTCCCAAGAGAGGATTGAAATCACATTTTATCAAATAAACAACTTCAGCATTCAGTGCTGTTCTTCTGTTTCCTAAAGTGACTTCCACCACTTACCTTAAGAGCTTTTCCAGGTAGATGATGGACTTCACTGTAACACACATTTAAAAAACAAAACAAAACAAAAACAGACTAAATATTTTAGTAGATAAGCCACTGGATTACCAAGGCTTAATTTTTCCAGTTTATGTTCTTACTAGGGGACTGGTGCATGAAATTTGTGCACTGGGAATGGGTGGTCCCTCAGCCCAACCTGCCCCCTCTCACATACTGGGAGCCCTCAGTTGATGTCCACCGATCACTGACTGGCTCTGCCCTGGCCCTGGCCTGCCCAATGCTGGAAAAAGCCTCTGGCCGAGCCATCTTGTTTGGGGGCTAATTTGCATATCACCCCTGATTGGCTGGTGGGTGTGGCAGAGATATGGTCAATTTGCATATTGCTCTTTTATTATATAGGATTACTTGTGAGTTTCACCAACGACTTCCAAAGTTTTGTCCCTTGGCCAGCAACATTAGCATCACATGGGGACTTGTTAAAAATCAAAATGATTACGTTTTATCCCAGATATATTTCATCAGAACTTGGGGAAGGAAGGGAGAGGGCCTATGATTCTGGTTGTATCCCAAAGTTTGGGAACAACTGCTACTGATTGGTTTACAAGGTTTGCTAATCGAGTGGATGTTAGAAGTGAGGAGTGCAGAATGCTTCACAGGTATCTGAGCAGCTAATTCCATGGTTAGGAACTGAACCATCAGTGACTCAGAGCCTTATACTATTGTCCTCAGTATTTCTTAGGATCTTTAAAGGGACTGGGCTAATTTCCAGATTGTACACCTCCTAGCATTCTGTCTCAAAAGCACCCTAATTGACTTTTGTCTCTAACATTTTATAATGAACTCAATAGTTATTTCTAAATTTTTGTCTTGTTTCAGCAGTATTTGACATAATGGCCACATGAATCTTTTAAAAATACTTATTAATTTATTTCCAAGGCTCCTATATCAGTGACACAGAGAATCACTCAAATTAAGATAATTCAAGGAGGGAGCATGTACAAAGAGGCTAGTTACCAATATATAAGAAAGGCGTAAGGGAAGGATAGGTGATAGGGCAGGAACTTGGGGCCATGAGAAATGGTGCTGATACCACTTAGAAAAGAGGAGGATGGGAAGAAGTTACTGGAACTCTAGAAGAAATAGAATCATGTATGCGTGATTTGGGAGGACCGATGACCTGCTGTTGAGAGTCGTGTCCAGGTTGAAGCCAGCTCACAGTGAGGAAATCAGGGAAATATATACCCTCATCTAGCATTTCTCAAAATGAGGTTCCCAGACCAGTTAAGTCAGCAACTCCTGGAAACTTAAAAAGTGTAAATCTTTGTCCCACTCAAGAATCAGAAACTCTGAGGTTGAGATCCAGCACTCAGTTTAACAAACCTTGCATGTGATTCCGATGAATTTAATAAAGCAATTTGTTATGGAAAGTGCTGAGATCCTAGAAAGTTTCAGTGTATTTTTTTTGTGGATCCCAAAGAAATAAGCCAGAGAACTGGCTGTGAAGATGGGTTTATTAGGACTTAATGTGTGCATCTGTAGCAACCAATTGCTGAAGTTGTCCTGCTAAGCACCATCAAGCCTGCTGACAGAACACACCAGGGTGGCTGTGGCTATTCTTTTGCTGCCACCCAGACTTTCCGAACTCAAGGCTTTATAGAGCAAAGAGAACAGAAGAAACAGGGCATGCGGGGTAGAGCAACTTGCATGAGATCAATACACTAGCTGTTCGCAATACAGGCCCATATCTAGAAGCAGTTTCTCTGGGGACTTCCTGCTTATATTTGCTATCCTTGACTTGTTAATCAAAGATGCCCTAGACTCATTCTTGAACCTTTTATCTATTTACTCTCACTATCCTTATGATTTTATCCAACCTCCTGCCTTTAAATGCAATATCATCTATAGCTACAAGCCCTAAATCACATTTCTAACCTCTACCCTTCCCCTGAACTTGGGTCTGGCAGATCCAACTATTCCCTGGATTTCTCACTTGGCACTCCAAACTTAACATGTTCAAAGTTAAGCTCCAGATCTCCTCTCCCTAGCCAATCCTCTTCCTCCCACAGTATTTCCCATCTTAGTTAATGGAAACACTATCTGATCTTTCACAAGCCCCAAACTGTGGCATCATCCTTGATTTCACATTCATCCTGCATCCTATCCATCAACAATTATCTTGACAGCTCTATTTTCCAAGTATATCCAGGTACTGAATACTTTTTACCTTCTCCACTGCCACTACAGGGTTCTAGGCTACCATAATTTCTTGCCTATATCTTTTTTGCTGCATAACCACCTCCTAATTTGTCCCTAACCTTGCCCCTACCTGTATCAGTCTCTCTATTCTCAGCATAGTCAAAGTTGTTTATTAGTCAAATCATGCCATTCCTCACCTCAAAGTCCCATGGAGACTTTCTGTATCAGTTGCAGTATCGGTAACAGAAACAACATCAGCTAATACTACATATTTTTATTTCTTTTTAAGGTTGTATATCTAGTGTGGGTCATCAGGGACTCTGTTCAACATAGTCACTCAGGGAATCATATTGATAGAGATTCTGCCTTCCCATATACTTTCTTCATCACTGCAGCGATGGGAAGGGGCTGGGAAAATATATAGTGGCTTTTAAAGATTCCACTTCCCCTAGAACTGACACATTCCGCTTTCAATCTCATTTCATTGGCTGAAGCAAGGTTACTTGCTGTGCAATAAGCTGCAGCAAAATCTCAGTGGCATGGAACAATAAGCATTTATTTGTCCTACATCTGCACACAGGCTTGAAGTCACCTGATCTAGATAAGACTAATCCCGGTGGTCTGATGTTAGCTTCAAATCATCTGGGATAGCATTATGTAACAGGTTTCTTATCTTCCTCCTAGGGCAGTGGTCTGCAAACCATGGCTCATGAGCCACATGAGGCTCTTTGGCCCCTTGAGTGTGGCTCTTCCACAAAATACCACGTGCGGGCGCGCACATACAGTGCCATTGAAACACCGTGGCCCATGCGCAGAAGTCGGTTTTCGGCTCTCAAAAGAAATTTTAATCATTGTACCATTGATATTTGGCTCTTTTGACTAATGAGTTGCCGACCACTGTGCTGGGGACCTTCCAGATAGCCAGAGCATATATTTTGTTTGTTTTCCCACTGTGATGGCAGAAGCCCAAAAGGGCAAATCTCACTTGGCAAGTATATCATTATGTCTACTTATCTCCTGTTGTCCAAAGCAAGTCAAGTGAGCAAAACTATAGCCAAAGGTACAGAAGTATAATATGAAGCCTGGTTATGGGTGTGGATGCAAGGAAGTGGTAAAGAATTGGGACAAATAATCCAATCCACCACACTTGGTTTTAATGGAGGACGGAAATATACTAGTAATTTTCTTGTGGGCTTGGAAGGATAATTGGAAATATTTGCTGAACACCACTAAAAGACTTTAGTGGTATGAACCAAAGTCCTTACAATGACCTAAAAGATTCAATAAAATCTGGCTTCTCTTAGCTTCCTAATTTCACCTGCTGCCATTCAACTATTACAAGCCCATATAAAGCAAACTTCTACCTCAAGGCTTTGCACTTACTATATTCTTTTTTTTTGCCAGGAATATTCTTTTATTAGGTGTTTAAATAGTTTTCTCTTTTATGCTCTTTAGACCTTTCTTTAGATGAACACCTTAGCTAAAACTGAATTCCCCTGGACTATTGAACTCCTTTCCCCGCTTTTATTATCTACCAGAAGCCTGCTGCATGGCATTTGTGCACTTGATGGCGGAGGGTCCCCTTAGGCAAGCCTGCACCCTTTAGTAGTCCAGGAGCCCTCAGGGGATGTCCCAGTGAGGCTTAGGCCTGCTCCTACAGAGGAGCAGGTCTAAGCCGCAGTTGGACACCATTTGAGCTGCTGCAGAGATAGGAGAGGGCTTTGCCAAATGATGTCGCCTGCCAGGGCGGCTTTTCCCTGTGACAGCTCAACGACCACCAGGGGGCAGCTCCTGCATTGAGTGTCTATCCCCTGGTGGTCAGTGCCCGTCAAAGCGACCAGTTGTTCTACTGTTCGGTAGATTTGCATATTACCCTTTTATTATAAAGTATAGCCAGAACACTTCTTTTCTTCTCAAGTTAGTATATATGTGTTACTTATTTATCTACCTGCCCTCATTATAAGCTTCACAGGACAAGGATTCTGTTCACTGTCTCAAGCCCCTCTATTCATGCCTGGCCTATAAGGGAGAAGGCATTTATATCTTTTTGTTGAATAGATTAATGAATATCCTGGGAACTGATATTTTTTGTCATCACAGACAGTTTTTGCTTTTGTATTTCAGAAGTTGAAAAGGATTCTGTTGCTTAGTAAAATCAGTTCAGCCAAGTTTGACTGACTGGCCTGTCTACATTAACCTAATCGTCAATCTTTTCTGCAGGCAATATCATTTGGGAAAGGCAACTTTACAAAGTAAATGGGAGACCCCAGAAAAAGGCAGGACTTTGTTGTTGATAATGACCTCTAAATTATCACAGGGAGATGAATATCTTTCCCTGGGGGCATTTGGCAATATCTGGAGCATTTTTTGATTGCTATTAATGGGATCAGGGTGTTACTGGCATCTAGTAAATAGAGGCCAAAAACTACTAGGCAGCTTGAAATGCACAAAGCAGTCCCCCATCACCCCCCCCCCCCTCCCGCACAGACACACAGAAACAAAGAATTATCTAGGTCTGAGTATTAATATATATCAGAGCTGAGACACTGGCTAAGGGGAGTGAGAGGCTCTGACCTCAATGGTTCTGAAAGTTGCTTCAGGTAATCACTGTTATACTACCTGTCAGTGGAAGACTGTAAGTACCACACAAGCAAGAGTTAAGATGCTATTTTGACCTACTACTAGCACCTTATACTAGGTCTGAAATGTAGTAGTCTCTCAAAAATAATTGTTGAACAAATTAATGCAAGAAGATGTCATAAAACCCTGGATACATTCAAGACACAATTCCATAAGGATGATGATTAAGCACTGCCTGGTTTCCTTTATTCTATTTTAAGATCAAATTTAGACCTATACTATTCACAGCTCTGTGGCTTTTAGTCTGCCTATTTTCAATTTCTATGAGAAAAAGGAAACGTCCTATTAGTCCCGCTTGTACAAAAGCTCTTATATTTCATTAAAAATGTCTGGTGGAGAAATATGTTTCCCCCTATGGTTAAAACAGGAAATGATCCTGTAAAACCTAATGGAGTGAGCTTGAGGTATTGGAATTCAGAGAACTATTTTTAGTTTGTTTTTTAAAGCATTTTTGAGTAAAGAGTTGACCAAAATACTTTCTTTTGTTCCCCCAATCAATACACTTGCTGATTCAGTCTGGATTTTTTCTCCATTGCAGGCTTCCAGTGAGCACAAGCTGTTTGCTCAGCAAAGCTAGTATGTTCATCTGTTTGCCATTTCTTATCAGAACTCTTTACTATACTCAGTGTCTTCATGTAGATAAGTATGTCTATACAGGGACATGGAATCCATGACACAAAACTTCAGTTTTTATTTAAGTAATAGCCATGATTATAACTGGTGTTCAGATAATGTTTAACTGGGGAGAGGGGGGGAAGTGTCTTTTCCTTAAATAAAATGAAAGTCCTGGTGAATAATTAAGGTGATTTTCTGCTAAATAGTGAGGGCATACTTTTCCAGAAGACCCAGAAATCAACACACACACAAAAAACAAAACAAAACAAAAAACAATCCCAATATCTAGGATTTAGCAAAAGGCTGTGGATTTTAGAAGACACTGCTGGCTCTCCCACCATCTTACTGTCACATTCTTCTTCCACTTTTCCCCTGGCTAATATTTATTCAACTTTCTGCTTATGCTCCAATGTCATCTTCTTAAGAAATTCTTCTCTGCCCCAAATTAGTTTACCTTATGCTTGCTCCCACATTATACTTTTGCTTTTCTCAAATATGATAAATTATTTGTTTAATATCTAACCCTCATTCTCTAGTTTGACAAGAGCCGGAAACATAACTGTGTTATTGTTTGTGAGCTTTGTGAATACTTCTTTTGTCCTTTTAGTTGTGGTTATGAATGTTCTTCAGGTTTTGTTTTTCATCTTCTCAAGAGACGATTCCCAGTCACCGTTACAAGCCTGGGCTCTTCCGAGAGACATGGTCTCTTCTATCAAAAGTAGCCTCTCCTTTCTGCCTCCATAGTTCCTGGGTCATATTTTCTTTCAAAATTCCAACTCCTACGGCTCTTTCTTTCAGGACAGCTCACAAGCCTGCACTAATCTCCCATATAGTCACTGAGACCTTTGAATCCTCCTGTTAACCTTTCTTGTAGTATCAGTGCATTTAAATAGCTCCTCCTAGATAAGCAATGTACAATATACCAAAATAGTAAGGCTTATTTCCTTCTTGTCTCTGAGGTCTCACTTTTGTCATTATCTCATTCCCTAGAACGTTGAGGAGCTTCCTAATTCATACCTTTACCACCATCATTTCCTATAGACTGTCGTTTCCCAACATTGCAAAAGTGTTCTGTTGAAAATAACCTGTAGAACATCTTACCCTTCTGATACTCTAAATGACGAAACAGTAGGTACAGCAAGTGGCAGACTTGTCACTATACCCAAGGCCTTCTTCCTTATACTTGCTTTGAAAGCCTCATGGCTTCCTCTCCTACATGTGAAAGACAAAACTCTGCTAGCCATCCACATGAAATTCTCTGTAATAAGAAGTTTTCTATGTCCCTATTTTGGAAATTCTTATATTCATTTTATATATTGACTAGAGACCTGGTGCACAAAATTCATCCACGGGGGGAAGGGGTATCCCTCAGCCCAGCCTGAACCCTCTTCAATCTGGGATTCCTCAAAGGCAGTTGAACATCCCTCTCACAATCCAGGACAGCTAACTCCCAATTGTTCATCTGCCTGTCTTCCTGATTGCCCCTAACTGCTTCTGCCTGCACGCCTGATAACCCCCTAAACACTCCCCTGCCAGCCTAATTGATGTCTAACTGCTCCCCTGCCAGCCTGTTTGCCCCCAACTTCCCTCTTATGCTGGCCTGGTCCTTCCCAATGGTCCTCCTTTGCAGGTCTGGTCACTACTAACTGCCCTTCCCTGCAGGCTTGATCACCCCCAATTACCCTCCCTTGCAGGCCTGGTCCCTCCCAACCCCCTTACCCTACTGGCCTGATTGCCTACAACTGCCCTCCCTTGCAGGCCTGGTCCCTCTCAACTGCCCTCCCCTGCTGGCCATCTTGTGGTGGCAATCTTGTGTTCACATGGGGGCAGGATCTTTGACCACATGGGGGCAGCCCTCTTGTGTGTTGGAATGATGGTCAATCTGCATATTACTCTTTTATTAGATAGAATATAGGCCTGGTGCATGGGTGGGGGTTAGCAGGTCTTCCCTGAAGGGTGTCCCGAATCAGGGTAGGAGTTCTTCTGGGGTATGGGATGGCCTGGGTGAGGGGCCTATGGTGGTTTGCAGGCTGGCCATGCCCCCCAACGACCCAATCAGAGGCCCTGGGATCTGGGATTAATTTATGTCTACAATTGAAACTTTGTAGCCTGAAGCAGAGCTAAGCCTCCTGCTTGCTCCATGGTGGCAGCCGTTTCTGTTGGAATGTATTTACTTTCTATAATTGAAACTTTGTAGCATGGAGTGGAGACATAGGCTGGCCAGGGCTGCAGAAGCTTGGCTTTCTCCATCGCTAAGGGCAACCCTAGTCTCTGCTCTCTCCAGCTCTGTGGCTGCCTCCATTTCTGTTGGGATTATGTATCTTCTATAATTGAAACTGTATAGCATTGAGTGGAGGCCTAGGCCAGCCAGGGCAGGTCGACAGCTTGGCTTCCTCCATTGCCAGGGAAACCCACACCTCCCTCCTGCTCTCAGTGGCCACAACCACCATGGTTGGGGTTTATTTGCATATTTGGTCCTAATTGGCTGGTGGATGTGGCTTGTGGTGGGGTCAATTTGCATATTACTCTTTTATTAGATAGGATTTGCTGGAGGATTTTTGTTCTTTTTGTTTATCCCACCTAAAACATATTTCTCCAGTTTTATCTTTGTTATGGACCTTGGGTTTTGAACCCCAAAGTGTGCCTGGTAGTGTTCTTTAATACATTTTGTTGTTGAATGACTAATTATAATATTTAAATTAATCACCTTTCTCCATATTGAATGTGGCTAAATTTCCTTTAATAGAAGTAAATAAATATCCATCACCATATTCCAAAGTTTGTACTAAAATGGAAGATATCGGGAGACATTCACTTGATGTATTCAACTCTCAGAAAGCAGTGATTCCTTAATAGTTGGCAATTTCAACCCTATTACTTGTTCACTTGAGATCTCTTGATCTTACATAACCTCTGGTACCTTTTCAAAGTAGACATGGATCCGATCGATGGTGGCTAGGGATTAGTGAGGCAGAGGAGAAATGTGGAAATAACAGGGGAAGAAGAGAGGCTAGAAGATACTAAAAGAGAGTAAATTTATAATATGTCCTCAATCAAAGATATATGTTAGGTAATATGACCCAGACTTTAGTTCTTGAAAGAAAATTTGCTTTATAAGCATTACTTAAAATTGAATCAAAGAATTATTTTAACAGTTGGTTCTTGGCCACTAAGACTGGAAAATGATATCCAACAGTTTAAAATAATTAGAAAGTTGGTTTATTAGAAAATGAATATTTCTTGGCCCATAACTTGCTCATTGGGACATTAACCTTTATTATGGACTCAGCTCCATTTCCTTTTAATGTGATCTGCTAATGAATTTTGAGAGATCTCTATAGAAATATAATTTATTTTTTAAAAGATACAAATTAATGGGCAACTTCAGGACCATAATATAAAAAGCAAATTCAAAGTCTTAGATTAAGTGATTAGTTGGTTATCCATTGTTGCTGAGTATATTTGGGAGATTTCCCAGGATGTTAAGTTTTGAAGGCCTGTGTAGTCTTTAACTTGATCTTTAAAAACAACAGAATTTAAGTGAATGTCAATAAAAGTGGTAAATTATAAATATCCTCTCTCCCAGCATATCTGACCAGAGCGGTAAATAAACAAAATCGTATTTCCTAGGATTTGAGGCATGCATACTAGGCTATGCATTTTAATTTAGTGTTTGACTAGAGGACCCTGGGAGTACACGAACAATTTAGACATCTGTTGAGTTATTCTTAAAGTAAAACTGGACACATGCACATTTTAAATAATGAAATAAAATTTGTATTTGCATTAAAATGCTATTTATATATGACTAGTATGATATTTTTTTACATTAAAAAGTTATCTGAGTTAACTACTATGCACAGCATTATTTAATTCTTTCCCTGCCCCTCCCTCATATATTCATAGGTATTTCTATGATAAACTTAGTTCTTGCCACATAATACATATGTTTCTACTTCTTTCCCCCAAACGAAACAGAGTGATAGTTTCACCCCATGCTGTGCAGCTGCTGTCCTGTCTCGGACAGCCAGATGATGGACTCAGCTATAAGCAAAAGCAGACGTTCTGCAGTGAGAACAGCTCTCCTTATATGGCCCCCAACCCAAATGATAAACCAAAGTCTATAGAAGTGTAGCCCCTAAACTGGTCTCCCTGAGCTGACATCTCTGACCCACCAGCTAGGGTGTCCATCCAGATGGGGAAAAGTGTGGGAGAGGACAATGGGGAAATGGGTCTGTGATGTGACTGCTTTCAGGTTCTGTGGGCTGTGAACTCTCCTAAGTGAGCAATGTCAGAGGAGGGTATATTTCATTCAAAGGCCTCAGGGCAAACACACATTCAGACAAAGAAGCCACAATAGCAGTAAGAGGACAACAAAGCCTGAGTCCCACCTCATTGCCTGGCTTCAGGTCAAGAACAGTACAATCCTGTCTTCAGGGAACAAGGCTTATGCTCCTTCAGCATTGTAAAACCAATCCTTCAGAAATCAGGTGCCCCGTGTTGTCACTCCAAACAGGTGCATGCATTTGTAAAAGCGAGATTGCAACATTGTACAGCTTTGAAAGCTGCAGTGAGTACTAAATAATGGGGCACTTTTGTTCCAAAGCAACATTTATTTTTCAGGAAGAGGGATATTACATTTGCTAGGAGGGGGAAAAGCTGCATGTTACCAATATGACAAAAATAATAATTCTACTTTTGAAAATGTTTTGCCCTCTAAGAACATACTGAATGAAAGGCATTATTTCAGGTGCATTTATTAGGGTTTGTTTTGAAATGCACTTTGTATGGTGAGTTTTTTATTCCTTTGATGGCAATGAAACAGATTTATTGGAAATACAATAGGTAACAGATAACCAAGGGAGACGTTTTAATAAAACACCGAGGAAAGGGAAAAAAAAGTGAGTGAATATGCCTGCTTCCATTGCAACTAACAAATAAGAAGTGCAGACAGGGCTTTCACTGGCTCCCAGCCTTGAACGTTTATTGAAAATTGGGTAAAACACTAATTTTTTCTATTTACAGACATGATTATGCTGAACCAAGCTAACATGATGTAACACATTGCGGTTTTGGTACAAGAATCCGATGTTTTCATAGGAAACTTGCAAATGGTCACAAAGGGGAAGAGTACTGTCTGTGTCAGCTATTGCTGGGATTTTGGACAACAGAACAATCTCCATTTCATCTTACCACTCCCTCCCCTGGACACATTTTGAAGGTATGTTTTCAAAAAGCATTAGCCTTTCTTTTCAAAGAGCTGAGAAGAAATGAGCTAAGGACAGTTGAGAATTTGGTCCCGAGGCACCATGCTTAAAATTCCAAATAGATTATGGCCACTCATCTGACACAGGGACCTCACAAGCACCTATCATATACCCCTCACTCAAATTGGGTCTAGTCAGTAGGGACTTGGACTCAGGAAAGAAATCGGCTCTCCTTTCTTCTTTCAAAACAGCAAGAAAAATGTAGTTCTCTCTGAGACGCCCGTAAGCTATCTTGATTTCAGGGTTGCTTTCTTAAGAGTCTTGCTTTGGAGAATGATGAATCACTTCTTACTCCTGGAGTCAGTCTCCCTTCAAATAGACAGTAAGGAGCCAGAGAAAAACTTACTCTGCATATCAGTGATAACCATTGATGCAGAAACAGTTTCCTAGTGGTGGAACTGGGCCAATCTCATGCTCCCACAATTTGCAGAGTGGCTTCTTAGAATAAGCCCCATAGAATTGGAAAAAAAACTAGAAACCCCAGATATGATTTTATTTAGTTCAGAAACAGGACTTTAGAGAAAGGGAGTATGCACATGGTTAGGGGTTTACATAAATAAGTTTGGGTTGTTTTAATACACAAAAGCCTTTAGGCTATAAACAATCCATGATCGCTTGCCAAATATAAAATGCCATTGTAAATCCATGTCTGTATATGGAAGAGACACGGAATACAGAAGCAATATACATAAAATCAATTAGCATAGTTTGGAGAGTTTGAATTCATTATTAAATATGGGTCCTATCAAGTATTCCATCAGATTTCCAGCAATGCTGAATTTTTTGACTTTCAATTACCCAAATCTTTCAATGAACATTATTCTGAAAGGCTCATACAGAGTCCCCAGGCCATTCTCCAGAGAAGTTACTTCTGCAGATGGGTTTCTGGAAAGAAACAGTTTAATTGCATATTGTAGGATTATAATAATAAACCTTCTGGAAATTTTTTTCAGACTAGTGTTAAATAAATTTGTATGCCTCAGCAAGATGCACCCAAAGTAGACTTAATGACTTAATTTCCAAAGCGTCTACTTACCTATGTAGACAGGTAATTATTGTCTACAATAGGTAAGTATGTAGTTTATCTCATGAGAGAAAAAAAAAACATGGTTTGGTTTGTGCCTTGTCCCCAGAAAGCATATTTTCCCTTTTTTATAGTTAAGATGTATATATAAGAAAAGCTAATTTTTTGGTTTTTAATATATAAGGTGCTTTCTTTAAAAGAGCAAGATTAAAAATTGCTTTGTGACTCAAAATTTAAAAATAAATTAGTCTTCCAAATATTTCAAAGACATGTTTCATGTATTTACTATGTCCCTTATCTTGTGAAAATACTTTAAAGAGCTAAATGACTCAACCTTATGTAAGCTCTGGTGTACCTGGTTATATATACTGAATAAACCATTTGTCCCATTTGCATGTAGACATGGATATATCCTCAGACACTATTATTAAATGCAATTCTATATTCTGCATATGGAGTTTGATGATACACCTTTCCACTTGCCATGACATTAACGAAGCTAGACTGAAACTCAACAATCACTTGTATTCATTGCTTTGCAGGCTAGCAGTAAGTTTGGCTGTTGGTGGGGAAAGGGTCATTCGTGACACCCTCCTTAAACTAAAGGATCTTTCATGCTTAGTGTACATGCAGATTCTTTTATCGAGGTGGTCTGGAGCTGCAGATACAATCGCATCGCTCATGGTGATCCAACTGGATGTCAACGAGAGCCATGTACTTCGATCTACCCCTCCTCCTGAAATGGCCAGGATCAAACTTTAATACCTAGGACAATAAGCACATTTCCTGTTAGAAAGCCCTTAGAGTACAACTCCATCACTTACTCTCTTTGTGACAGCTGGTTCTTAATCCTTTGAGAATTCACACATGTAATTATTTTTACAATAATTAACTTGAAGTGAAGGGCTCAACTGGTCACAGTGCTTCCTGAATAACCTACCTTCAATACCAAGATGACCTCAGGTGTCCTAACACATAGTTATTGACAGCTTTCTAAGGGCCTGCTTTGTCTCAGGTGCTGTCCAAATATTGTCATGACAATTCTTCTGCCAAAGCATATGTTATGGATAAATAACAATACCAAGCATATTGTCATTTCTGTGGATAGAATAATGAATAAAGTCATGAACATAAAAGCTGTTATTGCTGAATTTTGTATTGATGTAAAACAATTTGCCCTAATGAAGATCATTAGGGCTAGTAATTCTAGATAATAAAAGGGTACTATGCAAATTGACCAAACAATGGTCGCTATGACATTCAATGCAGGAGCTGCCCTGGTGGTCAGTGCATTTCCACAGGGGTGGGGCGCAGCTCAGCCACAAGCCAGGCTGACAGCTGGTGAGCCCAATGGCCTAAGCCATCAGTCAGACATTCCTCAAGGGCTCTGGGACTGCTAAAGGGCACACTCTGGGCTGAGGGCACCCCTCCTACTGAGTGCATGAATATCGTGTACTAGGCCTCTAGTAAGTAAATAAAAATGAGTTAATATTCTTACATTTATGTTAACATATAATACCTTTTATAATTTAAATCACTAACATTTTATACATCAATATTTGTATATCAATACAGCATTTCTTAAATTAATAAGAAATTAATATTTTTTAAGGAATACATTTAAAATATTTTTTTAAATTAGTAAGTTTCATTAGAAGCTAGCTCTTCTTTCCTGCTATGCCTTCATTGAAATGAAACATTAGTCATCACATCACACATACTTGGAAAATTATATGCTTGTTCTTATATATACTATATGGTCAGTTTAATTGCTTTTCTTGTTTATGCTCTTAGGTTCTGGTTAGCGGTTAGTCTTCACTTTTGATTTTGTTCGATCTTCCTCTTAGACTCTGAAGTCTGTCAAAGTACCATACAATTATGAGGCATTTTACATTTTTCAAAGAATTTGCACAGACAAACCGCATCACATACTTGAGGAGGCATCCTTATTTCCATTTTATAGATTACAGAATGGAAACTTTAAAGAAGGCTAAGGGCCCTCTGGGGACTCAGACCTGGGAGCCGGGCATTTTCCTCCAGGCTCCTAGAACATTGTGAGCCACTGCCTACGATTTCCTTTTGTGACTCCTCGGATAGACCAGACACACCTATGCCATGTAAATATAAATTATTTGGACTTTATTGTAGTAGGTACTATTAAGTTCTTGACTCGTTTTGTTCATAGATGAGAAAAGAGGGAGATTAAGTTACTTGCACAAAGTGACAGAGCTAGTCATTAGTAGAACCAGAATTTGACTCATGACCTTATTCATGAAATTAAAACCTTGTTTGTATAACTCAGCAGCATGCTGAAAAAATAGTAGCTGCTGAAGAAACCTCCTGGGTGTAGGTGGTGGGAGATGCCTGCAGTGCAGGAGGGAGTGGAAGTGCAGGATTCTTCCTTTGCATCTCCTCCCCACATCTCTATTCTACCCCCAAAAAAACACAGGGGACAAAACAAGCCAGGAAATAAAGAAGAGGCCAAAAGAGTGGCGCATGCTTTGGACTACTTTTATTTATTTATTTTCATTGTTTAAAATATTACATATGTCTCCTTTCCCCCTTTCAATCCTTTCACATTTTTGGAAGGAAATATATAATACCAAGAGCAGAGTTACGTTGACTGCCCACTGCTCCCATGTTCTCTTCTGTTGGCTAACCATTAAACACAAAAGACACTGCTTCTCCATGAAAAAATAAGCAAAAGAAGCAATGGATGAAGAAAATATTAATTACCTTCTGGGGTATTCAGCAGCCCTGCCCATGACAGATTTGGTCAGAGTGCCTAAGAAAGGGGTTAGAGGCTGGAGTCCTACAATTTTGCCAAGAAATTTTCAATACAAATTACAAGACTGGCTGCATGTAAACCACATTTGGGGGCTGGCAGATACAGGGGAGGAAAATGATTTATAAAAAGATGAGCACATGTTAAATATTCTCTGTGTAAAGAAGGCCATTATGAAAGCCTTCTAAGTTGTAATGAGGGGCGCCTATAAAATCAGCACTGTTGATTTGCTTTCTCATTCAATTTGCTTTCTCATTTGAGTTGAGAGCAGAGGCTGGGCAGTTTTCCTAATTTGCCTCCTGACTGTTAGGAAGTTTTCGCTGTGTTTCATATTAAGCAATGTGAGCACACCGTATATGTGTTTTGCTGATAAGAAGAGAAAAATGAATTGGCAGACACTTTCCCAGACAAGACAGGAAATCGCTGTTTGAACAAAGTGGAAATTGGACTGCTTTGCTGACTGATCACAGGACCGATGTTCAGAGCTTTCAGACCATGGAAGACTCTTAAGTTCAGGTACACAGCACTGCAAGGAGGAAGAGAGCAAAGCCGATCTGAGAAATGGTGGAAAGTTAAAAGAAAAATGAAGAGCCTTTATCTGAGGTAGTAAACTGGCTAGTTATGGGTTATCTAGTCGCTGTTAAAGGCAAGGAACCATTGAATTAATTACAGCCACTGCTGGACACTTGCTAATAGGAACCATCCCAAAATGATTTCCTATTTTCCGAGCTGTGAGTCACGGCTGCAAGCACACACGCTGAAGTGAAAATTCACTGAGGAGCAGTCAGCCATGACAAAATGCGGGGGAAAGTGGAAATCTCTACTCGTCTCCACAACCTGGAAATGCAGGTGATGCCAGGGAAAGTTGACTTTTACTAAATGGAAAATGACAGCGCGATTTGGGAGCTTTCAAAACACTACCCAAAGCCCAAAATGCTCAGTTTGCAAATTATCGTATCAGAAAAGATATTTAACTTCAGTGCCAATAAACCACCGAGTGAATCATTGCCATAAAGCTATTACACTAATAAAACAATACCAGGCAGAAAATCTATCTGCTGAGTTGCCTTCTTGTTTATTGGAAATATATATTTTAAAAAGGCTGTTAAGGCCTTGTAACAGTTCTCAAATTAATGGCTGATATAGGAACACAAGTATATATTTCAGGATAAATGCAATATCTAAACCTAAATCATTAGGAGTTCATTAAAGATTCTCCCTAACTTCTGAAGCAGGCGCTGTTTAGTATACATACAGTTTCTTATCTTAAGATGTAAAGAAAACACTTCTTATTTTTGGGTCCATTTTGACTGCTCTCATGCTTATAGATTCTATGAAAAAATGTGCATAGAGTTATGATTTTCAGGGCTGGTAGTCAATTTTTCTGAAATCTCAGTGACAGCAAGCAAAACTACTTTGAGAAGGGTTTGCATTCTTTTCTACTTGGGTAAGTGCTCAGCTCACAGCAAGCGTTGCCGCAGAGGCGGCCTTGCAGTAGAACTGATTCCAAGTCACAAGACAGAGCATTCAATAAAAAAGACACGAATGATGAAAAGTTCAGCAACGTTTTGTTGACAAATCAAGTTTGAAGGTAACCAAAGGCTGGAAGCCTATAAAACTCTCATGAATTTTGAAAATGCAATCTTGATATCAGTGGACATTTACCTCTAATAGAAGTTTTCTGTGAGCACTCTGGGGTTACTAGGGGGGTTACTTAAGCGCGGTCCCTACCGTTACAAAACGAAGTAGTCAGATGAGCTCAGTGGTTAAGCATGGACCAGGAACACAAGTATATGAACCAGGAGATCACAGGTCCGTTCTGATCTGGATACATGCTTCAGCTGTGAGCTCGATCCCCAATAGAGGGCATGCAGGAGGCAGCTGATCAATGATTCTCTCTCATCATTGATGTTTCTATTGATCTCTCTCCCTCTCCCTTCCTCTCTAAAATCAATAAAAATATTTTTAAAAAATAGTCCAATCATTTTGATTTTAGAGAATCAGTGGCTACATGTTCAGCCGACCCATCGCAGAAAACACGATGAAAGCCTCCCTGGGCACCGGATTTCAGAGTATGGCAATAGTGCTGAGATACATTCATGACACAAATGAGTCTTATCTGCCTGAGGAGCATCACGCCCTAAGACAGGCTGGCTAATCTTTGGCAGGAAGGCACGATGTGAAGCTAGATCTGGAAGGGTAAGAATGAGGGCTTTCTGTAGTACTTCAGGGGAGTCCATTCACTCACTAGGGGAGTGATCAGGGCTGTCAGAACTGAGGAAGCCAGAAGATTCCCCTCACATCTGTCTTGTGCTTCATAGTCTTGAGATGCTTTATTCTCTCAGTAGCCCCAGGAGCTAAGTAGCACGGGTATGATCACTGATGAATGAATTAACTTCTCTATAAACATTAACTGTTCCAGATTACATATTTATTCCTTTGCATTTACTTAGCACTTCAACCACCAATTTGTTTATATTCCATACACAGTTTCAGTAAGATGAGATTTTGGGGCTAGGAAAGAGTGTAACAGTGAGCAGATAGCAGGTAACTTCAGGTCTGTCTGGGACTCAACATTGTAGGTTGAAAGTGAGGAAACCTAGGGTCTTGGGGGAGAGGGGGAGGTTGCTTGACTGATCCTAGGTTGTCTCCCATGAGGCAAAGGTGGGACCTGAATCCACGTATTCTGCCCTGGCTCTCAGAGGAAAACAGACACAGCCTGAAAAGCGCTGCCTTGTGGCTTCCATCAAGAGGGAGAAAGAAACAAAGGAAGAAAGAATAAGGGGAAGTATGCATAAGCTCTAGAAATGATAGTTCCAGGAAAAAAAGAGAAGGAACTCTGAAAATAATATTTTTGTCTTCTTGGTCTTAATTTATAATTTTAGCTAAAATTTTTTTCAATGGAAAATACTTAAAGCATATAAAAACTGAAAGTACTATTCTTTTAGCGCAAGATTTTATTACCTCTAATTAATCCTCTGATTCATATATAAGTGTCTGCTTATATCTCTAACTCTTATAAACTGTAATATGAAGCAATTTTAATATGAAATTTTACATTAAAATTAAAAGAATCCTGGAAAGTTATTTTTAATTCTAGGCAGAGACAAGAATGATTCTAGATGTTGTGAATGTGTCAGAAACAGGCTTGTGTGTTCAATATGGTTGCTATTAGCCATGTGTAGTTATTTACATTAACATTAAGGTAAATAAAATGAATATTTCTGTTTCTTATGTGTGTGACATAGATTTATAACCACATGTTGCTAAAATGAGTACTATTTTGGACAGCGTAGATATGAAACAGTAGAATTTCTAGATATGAAACTAGAAATTCTAGTAATATAGGGTTATATCAGCTTTGTGACAAAAACATGAGAGAAAAGATGAAGAAAATTAATTTTTATCTTTTCTTTCTGCTGCTTCCTACCTTTTTAGCTGTTGACTGAATGGACATAGGAGACCACATGATGAAAAACAGTAAATGTTAATGAAAAATCTCACCGTATTTCTAGGGAACATCCTACTCCTTCATTAAACATTATCAAAGGAAGATGAGAATTGATATATATAGCATCCTCTGTCTACACAGTATGTTTTCTAGACCATTCCCCATTTAAAAATCACCACCTACAGTATCTTTTATATCTTATTTTTTTCCAAGAGGCATAGAATGGTTGTCAGGATAAAGAAAAATAATTTAACAGTATACCTACTACCTTTGAAAATAGAAAATAAAAATATGCTAAAATTGTATTGCACTGTGAAGAAGGCTAACCCCCTACGAGAGAAACAGCACAACCTTCGAACAAAGCAATGATATTAGCTCCATGGAGAGCTTTAAAATGTCTCCATTTTATGCCTGAAATGTTGAGTATTGAAGTGTTTGTGGAGAGTCACACAGGCCTGCTTGTGCGATGAGTTCCAATCACCCGTAGGGGTGCTCATCTCTCGCCGAAACTCATTTCACATCTCATCAGTTACAACCAGGAGCTGAGGAAATGGGGCTTTCCTGTGTCTGAGTTAAGAATACAGACACAGAGCTAATTGAGTACAGGACGAGGATTTTCCCTAATGAGCCCAGCTTCAGCAACTCCAGTCTCTGGAAGTGGAACAAGCCCACTGCCCTCCCTTGGGGCACTCGGCAGTGTTCACTGTGACGTATTTCAAGGGCATTTTAGGAGTTAGCAGGGATAGGCCAGGCTTGTTAGTTCCAGGTGTGTAGTTACTGACTGCGTGATGCTGCTGTCCGGTCCCTTTGTCCAGCACTTGGCCAACTGATTGTGTGTAGAGCTCTGCACACTCCTAGAAGTGAAAATATTGTGACGTGTGCTTCAAAGAGATGCTTTAGACGGTGGCATTGTCAACCTGTTTGTGTGACTGACAGGTCACAAAGAGATCAAGGGCCTCCCCTTCAGATAATAATTGTTTACAGGGGTTTATAGGTAGCAGCGATTGTGTACAGAGACAAGAAAGGAACTAAGGAAAGGACCCTGTCTGGGAGGCCAGAGTACCTTTAAGTGTGTATTTGACTCTGCCATTTCTGCAGTGAAGGATTTTAAGAATCCAGCTGTAACTTGTAACTGAGCAGAGAGTCAGATGAAAATAAAACACTGCCCCAAACATCAAAGACTGGATTCGCATGTTTTCCCTCACAGTTATGACGAGGTGGAGAGCCTGTCCCTTCTAGGATGACTTCACCTCTGACCTGATCTTTGCAGTCTGCATTCCTCTTTAGGTTCCAGCTAAACACTGTGAGATCCAGGCTCTGGAACTCCAGAACACAGTCCAATCTAGAGTTCATCAGGTCACACACAAAAATAAAACACAATGCTCACGGATGACAGCATTCTCTGGCTATGAGGACTTTTTTATTCCTTTGAAAACTGTGAGGGTGGAGTAAGAAATTCTTGTGACTAAGAGGGTATACTCTGTGCAGGTCTGAAGAGGGTGTTTCTCTATTGAAGGTAACCATGGCCAATGGCCCGCAGCTTCCTGCATTTCCCAAGTGGAAAATGCTGCTTATGACACATCTATTTTCATTTGGCTCCAGAGTTACCGCCTAACTTAATATTATTGTTTTACTGTTACCAGGATAACAAAACACTTTTACAAAGCTGGCGATTTCATTTAGGGAGCAGTGTCTATTTTTTGTTGTTGTTTTGGCGGATATTGATAAAAAGCATCTCAAACCATGATTCCTAATAATAATATTTGCCCCGCATTTCAGTTCATATTTTAAAACATGTTTCTGTTTTATGTTTCACATCTTGAAAAACATATTTCATATGCAATGCATTATTTGATCCCCAGAACTACTCTGTAAGAGCTTATCTGATATACTTCCTTAGTCCTATTCCACATGTATGAAAACTGAGTCTCTACACGTTAGTGACTCACATGTGCTCCCACAGTCAGGAAGCAATAAGGCTGCTGTCAGTGTCAGGAGAGCTCTGATTCCCCTGAGTGTACTCTTTAATGCTCAATAAAAAGATAGTACAGTGTTACTAGGAACAAGAACATAGACTCTGGGAGCAGTGACCAGAGGTCC
Organism: Antrozous pallidus; assembly: GCA_027563665.1. Classification (NCBI taxonomy): domain Eukaryota; kingdom Metazoa; phylum Chordata; class Mammalia; order Chiroptera; family Vespertilionidae; genus Antrozous; species Antrozous pallidus. Next base: position 78,173,118 of record CM050520.1, on the reverse strand, counting down.
TGGTCTGGGATTCACCAACCAGGCCACATTGGTTGATCCTTAAATTTTTGTTTTTCTTATTTATTTTATTTATTGTTCCATCATTTCAGAGCAGATTCCCCAGGTAGCACTCAGTAGTATTTCTAAAAGAGAAATTCTTTTATAATTACAGGATTATGCAATGGTCCTGTCTCCAATGATGTATATTTTCTGACAAATCATTTACTATCTTTACACGGCTTAATTTTTAATTACTTGTTTGAATTAAAGTTTGGCTCTTGACATTTTTCTTAAAAGAACCTACATTTTGTAGTCAGATCCTTTAAATAAATAATATCATATCTCTACAAAGGAAGCCAAATAAGTTCTGAAATTACTTCATCATACATTTGCTTATACACTTATTCTGTCAACCCAGATAGTATACTATGAGGATTAGAAAAGAAGTTGCTTTTTAAAGATGAACTTAGATCCTCCCCAGGGCACTTAGCTTGACAAATTCAGCACAAGGATAAGTTTAGGTCCCAGTCATCCCCCTGGCCCGGTGCCCTTTTGCAGGAAAGAACTGATCAACTGTATGTAATGGTCTTGTCCTCTAGCTTCCCGCGAATTACGTGCCTTTTGCAGCTAGACCTGCTAAATGCGGTACTTCAACAAAGACATTAATTTGAACATGACGTACCTCGTGATACTTTTTCACCGTTTTCCCTGAAGCACACTTGCAAGACTTCCAGTTGGCAGTGCCGCAGCCACAGTTCCCTCCGCAGCGCTGCACGAGGAGGCAGCGTGGGAAGAAGACCACGTTGGTCAGCTTGAGCTCCTCTCGTAAGTTCACTGAGTAATTCCTGGGAGTGCAACTGTAACGCTTGACATCCTCGTTGAGCCTGTCCAGGTCAACTGTGAAAACACACTCTGTGAGCAAGTGCACGGCTGTATGCAAAAACACACAGCATGTGTTTTGGAAAAAGGGACTGAATATGTATTTGGGATCTCAATTACTACCCCAACTATCACAGGTGACGAGTCTCATTTTTCTTTTGATCTTACCTGCCCTTCAAAAAAATAATTATCATCAACAACAAAGAAAAACCAAAAGTCCTAAAAAACTTGGCTAAGTTTTTTTTTTTTGGTTCAAATTTCCTTGTATGTTTTGGAATGCAAAAAAAAAAAAATTGTTCTGATGTTAAAATAAGCAAATTGCCAGCAATGTGAAATAATTGCCTTTATCTTAAATTATTCTTTATTCTAAATAAATCCTAACTGTAAGCTATTACTTAAATATAATTTGAATTATATCAGTGACAATCACTCTAATATATTCAACCAGAAATGAAATTTTACAAGTAAATGTGAGAAAGGAAAGGTTTTAGTTTATTTCAACTCAAAAATCAAAGAAAATGGCATTTGGGAGATTGTGAATCTGATGCATATTTGTGCATCGGGTCCTAGATGGCAGTATGCTTAGTGGTTAAGATTTGGGCTCTGCAGGAAAGCTACAGCTGCCTTCACATCATGGCTAAACCTCCTTCTAGTTTGAAAGTTCCTTAACTGCTCTGACCCTCTGCTTCCTCATCTATTAAATGTAAATAGTATAACTACCTATTTCACAGCAATATTTGAAAGATTGGCTCTAGCAGGCATGGTACTTAATAGTGTTTATTATTATGCATTTTGATTAATTTTAACTTTTCCTGCATATTTTCCTTTTAAAGTCAAGTGGTCAAAAATGAAAAGGAAAAAAAATCAGGTTTTCCTTCTCTATTTCTTTCTTTTGGCTGTTACTCTATATACATGATTGTCAAGGGTATGGTTATGGGGTTTTCTATGAATGAAGAGCATCATCCTACATTTTCACATTTTAGTCACAAAGATCTATAGGAATTACATTTGTATTATTATATTATACAAGTGGCCCGGTGCACGAAATTCATGCACGGAGGGGAGTTCCCTGAGCCCAGGCTGCACCTGCTCCAATCAGGGACCCCTTCAGGGCTGTGTGACCCCTAACCACCTCTGCCTACCTGCCTGATCATCCCTAAGTTCTCCCCTGCTGGCCTGATTGCTCCTAACCGCCTCTGCCTTGCCCCACACCTGGGACCCAGGCTTCCCTCCCTCTGGCCAGCTATAGGCACCCAGGACCTGGGCCAACTTCACTCAGGCCGGCCGCAGCCACAGGCACCCAGGACCACAGGGCATGCTGCCTAACCCCAGGGCCGGAAAGGGCCCCAGCCCTTCTATGTGCCTGCCTGGCCAAGTCCCACTACTCTTACTGCCAAGGCTTAAATAACTTTACCATATATGTTCTCCCCAGCCTCCCGGGGAGAGGGCATGAGCTGAGAAACTGGAGATGCTGCAGCCCCAGGGCCATTTTACCAATGGGTACATTGTCATTTTCATATCTAGATTTGAGATAAACCATCAAACCGCTATATTTTTCAACTCTTAACTTAGATTTGTTTGCTTTAATAAAATTTATTCGATTGGCCTCCATTTTTTAAATATGAATCCATAATAAACTGTTGAGTTAACTTTCCTGCATTTAAAATAGGATTGAATGTGTCACTCACAGAGAGATGAAATCCATAATACTACATTTGGGTGACTCGTGTTCTTACATTTTGTCTAGTATTATTGTTGAGTACATTGTTGTCTCTGAGTCTTAATGCAATATATGTTCCCCAACCTTTTTCACCATGTGGAAAAAGAACAGGATATGTCATTGCATCTAATGTGGGAAACAGGATACTGATTCGTTTCACTTTAGTGCCATTTGTATTATTGGGATCTGATTTACAATGAATGAGCAAGTCCCTTTCAAAAGGAGATTCTCCAACTTCGTTTCTGAATATGACAGCAACCTCGGTTACACAGGGAGAATTATATCTACCTGGGTCACTATTATGATCATATTTAATTGCCATAGTTACTTCCGTGGGAGCTATACCTTTTGCTGCTGCTTCAGATTGGGCTTCCTTTTCTACCTCACGTAGCATCTTGTACGATTTTGTTAATTCATTTATTTCATGCATGAGGTTGTTGATTATGAGTCTTTCTGAGCAGGCCTGGTTTGCTGGGATTGCTAATCTTTTACGTGTAGCTTTGGCTGTATCCAAAATATAGAGTTGAGCAAACTTCAACAGTTTTTCTTTGGACATAGTCCCACCTCTCTATTGCCACGTTCTGAGATAGAGGAGAATCACAGGCCTTTCAGGAGTGTGACCAAAGGCTGATTTGGACAGATTCTGTGGGGGTGGGACTTCCTCCTGCCTGTTGTCAGTTTCAGCTGGGATGCTGAAGCTGGGACTCGGGGGCCTTCCCTCTGGCAGTTGCCTTCCGTTTTTGCTGGCAAACAGCTGAAGCTACACCTAATATTAGCAACGCAGGGGCCTCATTAGACGCAGCTGCGGTGAGTTCTTGCAGCCGCCGCCGCTGAGGTGAGTTTTCGAAGCCGCTGCTGCCCCGCCGCCACCCCTCCTGCCGCCACTGCTCCCGCCGCCTTTCTCAGCACCCCGGGGCCTCAGTTGACTCAGCTGTGGTGAGTTCTGGCCACCGTCGCTGCCATCGCTTGTTCTCCGCACCCCGGCCCGGCGCTTGATGACTTCACCACTTTATCCTGGGGCCTGACGCTCATGCCTCTCCATCCCACCCCTTGCTCCGACTGGCTGGTAGCATAGCCTGTCAGGAGCCAAGGTACGGTCACATTTGCATGTTACTCTTTTATTAGATAGGATAATTACATTTTAACTAGTGGTCTCAAAATCCATCCAGTCATCCATCCACTTGACATGCAAATCCTTGACTGTTGAGCACATACATGTCCTCAGGAGAAACTCCCTTGTCTGCACGAGTTCCATACCATTGCCTAGTGCATGTCCCCTGTCACCACAGAGGCCACCACAGGAGGGATCCCTCCAATGTCAGTTGGGTATCATCAGGCTGACCCTGCCTCAGGGAGTTTTAGTCATAAACCAAAATTGCTTGAGGAGCAGTAAAGAGTATTCTTTGGGGGCAGAGGTTAAAGGCTAAGGATGCTGTCAGTAGACTGCATCTGAAGGAAACCAAAAGAAGGCACTAGTGGGTGAAGGCACTTAACCCCAGGAAGTCAGCTGAAAGTCTGGCCAGATGGCCACATGACCCCAGGAATAACAAATTCAATGGGAATTAATTGTGCTCTGCCCTGAGTGGCTTTCATATGTGCAACTATGCTTGATTCTCAAGGACAAGGGTTTTCTCCCAACTTTAATATGCTGAGCCCAGGAGATGTGGGGGAAGCATACATGCAAAATAATTACTATGCATAATTTATTGCTGTTTTTTTCTTCTTTTGTAAAGTCATCATAAGTTTAGCCACAATCAATTCAGGTTTAAATTGAATGAACTCTGTCTTGGGAAAGGAACCATTTCATTGCTGCTAAAGCCCTGTAAATAACTGCAAGCAAAGCAGGAAGGATTACATAAATGGATTAAGAAGTGCAGCAATCATCTATTACAAGTGTCATCCTGATGTAAATGCTGATGCTGGCCTGTGCTTTACTGTGCCTGTGGACAGGGCTGATGCAGAGGGCCAACTCTGCCGCTTGGGATAACGGAAGTATTTTTTATCTAGCATCGCAGAGGAAAGAAGTGCAATTAGCAATAAGAGGCTGTGATATGCAGGAAGGCAGGAGGCATAGGTGGGAAGTAACAGCGTTGAGTCTCTCTGTAGTTCAGCCCTCTGCTAGGCACCTTACACATATGACTCTGTTTCCTTTCCCCCCACTCTTTTGAGGAGGGTGTTACTTACCCAAAGTGAATAGTAAGTGGGAAAAGTGGAATGGAAACCCTTTTCCATTTTGTTTTATTCTCTGTCATAGCAAGCAGCTTGGGTACCCAGTAGCTGAAGGAAGGACACCCCACTTCCCTCTGTAGCCAGCTTTTCTGTAGGCTGCTGTACTAGGACTGGGGTGCTGAATGCTTCATTCACCCTTATCTCTAGAATGTTTCCAAGACAATGTTCCCTATAGAACTGTAGCTGAACCCCAAAGTGCCCTCTACAAACCAGAATAGGGTATGTACATCTTATTTGCCTTAAAAGATAACTTTGCTCATTGTGTAAGTTTACTGACTGCACTCATTACTTCCATGTCCTATCCACCATGAAGAGATTTACCGTGCTGTTAGTTTTATGTATCAACTCCCTAATGCGAGGCGGAGCTGAGGCCCAGTGGGACTGCTGTAGCGTCCAGCTGCCCTGCTTATCAGGGGATGGAAACCACCAAGGCGCTCAATGTAGAACTGGAACTAAAAGGTTCTTCTGACTGGACAGAAATAACTTCAAAGCAAGATTGCAGACTCTCTGCAGGGAATATTGAGTTTCCAGTCAAGGAAAACCGATCAGCGGTGCAGCAGAGCAGAGAGCCAGACCAGGGGGTGAGCAGCCATTAACACTTCCAGTGGTAGATACTTCCCTGGGAAAGGGGCTGTGGTGTGAGCCTGCTGGGAGGGAGGGAGGCCGAGAGATACAAATCCAGAGAGAAGGGCTGCCCTTTCCTTTCCTGCTTCAGTCTCCATGATAGAACAGCAAGGGTGTTCCAATTATAATTCAAAGGCCCATTACTTTCAGGCAACTTCCCTAGTTCCCCCAAGTGTACATATGTTATAATTCCTCTTTTGCTGTCTTTTTGAATTTGTGTTTTCTTGCCTTTGCTTAGCTCTTCAGTGTCAATTAAGATGTGGGGCTGTGCCCAGCCAGCATGGCTCAGTGGTTGGGTGTTGTCCTATGAACCAGGAGGTTTGATTCCTAGTTAGGGCACATGTGGGCTTGATTCCCAGTTGGGAGCATGCAAGTGGCAACCAATCAACAGTTCTATCTCATCATTGATGTTTCTATTTCTCTCTCCCTCTCTCTTCTTCTCTGAAATCAGTAAAAAAATGAAATAAAATAAAATAAAATAAAATATTTGGGGCTGTGCACTGACAATATGTTGGAAGAACTGAAAGGTTTCACTGTCCTCAAGGGCTTCCCCTGGACATGTTAATGCAATGTGGGGCCCTGCACAGCACAGCAGGAGCACCCTTCCATCTGCAGCCCTGCCCTGAAAGCATCACCGAGTCACATAAGCTCCTTGGGCTGTGCTCCAAGCATCGGGAACGGAATGCGTAAAGCAATGGTATATTGGAGAAGGCACACCCTTGTTCAGTGTCTAATCCATGAGGGTTTAGGTGTGGAAGAAAGAAGAGTCAGCCTGCTGTTTTTGATTCTGACCATCTACATGTCTAAGTGCCAGGTAACAGGAAAAGTTCTGCATGTGTATGATTGCATGAAATCTCCAAATACACTATGGATTCCATACCATTATTGACCTTATTTTTAGAGCTGAGGGAATTGAGCTTTTGCAAGGTTAAGAACAAAAGGTGTCTAAGGCCACACAGTCAGTGGTAGAGCCAGGGTTTGAATGCAGGTTTTTCATGCCTCTTGTATGTATGAGCCTCCATCTGAAGATTTCAAGGAGGACGCTAAGAGCAGCTTCTATAAGCCATGCTGGAGCCTTTCCACTAACAGTGGTTCTCAACCTTTCTAATGCGGTGACCCTTTAATACAGTTCCTCATGTTGTGGTGACCCCCAACCACAAAATTATTTTCGTTGTTGCTACTTCATAATTGTAATTTTGCTACTGTTATGAATCATAATGTAAATATCTGTCTTTTCCGATGGTCTTAGGCAACCCTGCTAGCGGTTCATTACGATTCATTAACAGTAGCAAAATGACAGTTATGAAGTAGCAATGAAAATAATTTTGTGGTTGGGGTCACCACACCATGAGGGACTGTATTAAAGGGTTGCAGCATTAGAAAGGCTGAGAACCACTGCGATGCCCAGTGTCCAAACAACCCTGACTTTCTGGGTGTGCGGGTAGGCACTGACCTGTCATTTTCAAGATGCTGTCAATTACATATACCCAAGCATGTGCTCCCAGGCACACACCTCCACCTACCAAGTTATACTGGAAGAGTACACCATGTTCTGGCTAATAAACCAGGCAAATGTAAGGGAGCCTCTTTTTTCTTTGATATTGAGCAAGCAATATAATTCATTTCATTTTTTTCATCTGAAGTGAGGGGGCTTTTGTCTATTCATGATCTTCATTTTGTTTAATCATTTCCTTTATTTAGATGCTTCTCTTCCACTAAACCAGTGGTCAGTAAGCAAACTGCGGCTCGTGAGCCACATACGGCTCTTTGGCCTCTTGAGTGTGGCTCTTCCACAAAATACCAAGTGCAGGCGTGCACGTACAGTGTGATTGAAACTCCGTGGCCCATGCGCAGAAGTCGGTTTTTGGCTTTCAAATTTCAGTCGTTGTACTGTTTATATTTGGCTCTGTTGACTAATGAATTTGCTGACCACTGCACTAAACCATTAGGTTTCAGGAAGCAGAGAATTATTGTCTTTTTATACTATCTCTCCTAGTGCTCTGCCCCCAATGGAAGGACCAAATGTAGATCATTTAAGTCCACCTTTTCTAAAACCATTTGGTTTCAACAATTAGAAGCAGGGTACTGTTGAAGGAAACACAAAATATTTGAGTCTAAGCACTTGGTCATTGTAGAATATCTGAAATAGTCAATTAAAACCAACAACAAAAAAAATAACCTGAAATCATTAAGCACCCCTGGATAATTGCTTTTGATGTTCTTTAAGTATCTATCTTTTTTTTACTCTGAATGAAAACCCAGAAACTTAAAATCAATATTAGAGGGCCCTGGCCAGGTGGCTTAATTAGTTGGAGTGTCATCCCATACACCAAAAGGTTGCAGGTTTGATTCCTGGTCAGGGCACATACCGAGGTCATGGGTTCAGTCCACAGTTGGGGCCCTTACAGAAGCAGCTGATTGATGTTCCCCTCTCATATCAATGTTTCTCTTTCTGTCTAAAAATCAATAATAAAAGAAATACATATCCTTGGGCAAGGATGGATATGATTTGAGAAAGTCTCAGCCATATATAGCCCTATTAAATAATGCAGATTTTCTTTGCAAGGAATAGGTACTTAACAACTACTATCTGAAAAAATCAAACTAATGGTTGTGTTAGGTTAGACACCAGAAACTGGGGTTTCATAATCGTGATGCATGAATATGATTGTCCCAAGATCCATGGGATCTAGAAGCAGTGCCACACAGAATAGAGGATGGCATCAAGAAGGCTGGTCCCTCACACATATCTCAAACTGCTCAGGAATTTGTTCTTTGCCAAATGAAAATTGATGTCATAATCTGTCATGTAAAATGCTCACATTTTGACTTTGATGTTACAACACTACATTTATGGTAGTTAGTGTGGGGGTGAGAGGTAAAGGGAATATATCCATAATTACATTATTTTTATGTCAAGCAACTAGAGGATCTCAGCCTTTTTCAAGGTTCATAAATTCCCCAGAAGTCATCATCTCTATGGACATTACAACCTCACTGTAATTGTCTACAAATCTACACATAATAGTGAAAACTGTTTTCACATTTCAACCCCAATTTAGAAGTGCAAGTAAGTCTAGAATGAACAACTATTATATAAATATTGAGGGAACATCAAAATATTTTAAACTTAAAATATTAAATTCCATGATTTCATTTGCTGGTTTAATTTCTAAATGGAAACATTTACCACTTGTATTTATGGAAATCAACTTAAGTCACATAAAAAAGTTCCCAATTAGATGATTCCTAATTTTCAGTGTTTGAAAACATTGTTAAGCAATGAGTGAATGGAAATTTATTGATTCCCTACTATGTGCCTGGCACTGTGTGGCCTGCTTTCACAAACCCCAGTATCAGTGAATTCTCATAACTAAACCCATTTGATAGTGCAAACTGAGCTGCAGAAGTTAAGTGACTTGTCTAAAGTCACTGGACATATAATGCAGGCGTTTGACAAATATGTGCTGCAAATGAATGGATGAGTACATGAATATCTGCAAGGCATTGAATTAGGCATGAAAGCAGCTCACATCATCAACAGGTAATTCTCTGAACTCTAAGAACTCATGATCTGGGGGGATATATAAAGTACATCTAAGAAAAGAGAAAACAAGTTAGGAGATGAAAAGAATCAGGGAGATTTTAAATGTCCCTCTTTCTTTTATTTACTAAAAGATGACTAGCCTCTGAACTTTAAAAGCCATTGAGTTTCCCACAGCATGGAACCTGCAGCCAAGAAACCCAGGTTGATGTCATGGTTCTTTACACTTTGTAGCTGTCAGAGGAAATTTCTGAACTTGTTTATTTTACATGTAAAATGGGAATAAGGAGACTTTCCTGCTAAGGAATTTAGTCAGATTGAGTGCGTTAAGACTGTTAGAAGCATACATCCAAACCCCAGTTCTCAGTAGGTATACTCCATATTATTGTTGAAATGAGTAAAACAGATCCATGAGGTAAGGATAAGAATGGAATCACCCCAACAGCTGAGATTCTGCAACTGGTGATCACGAAGAAAAGGAAGGTCATGTCCACCTTGATCTATATGTCATAAGGCAATGATTGTGTATTCAGCTTCATTTCATGGGCCTTAGCACAGTCCTCTGTAAGTAAGGACACTTTCATGAGCCAGCTTTCCCCGCACCAGCAGGGTCAACATAGAGAGTGCCCTAGGAAAGGTGTGCTTTCTTCTCAAGTCCATTTGTGTGGTGAGAAAAAAGATGCTGGGGGTCTGGTTCCCTGGTGTTTCACAGAAAACATGGGCCCAGGATCCACAAGGCAAACCTATTCATTGTTCACAAGAGTGACTGTGTGAAAAAGGCACATTTGCCCACCCAGACACAAGGTTACTTGCGATTCTCCATCACCAAAAGGATTTTTCTAAGCAATCTGCACGTGAATCATAAGTCTAGATGGGAGGAATAATTGTAATGATGAAAGTGAGGTTAGGATCCTCATGATGATGGACAGTGTTAACTAGGAATTCCACTCTGTATTGGTAATGGGAGGAGCCAAGATTTTCTTCAAACATTTCATGCCTGTGTCCTCATAGACACGTACAACATGATAAACAAGAGTATGGTTGTAGTGATGTTTTCTGGAAAACTGAATGTGTGGGGAATCTAGATACTTACAAATCATCTGGATCATAAACAGTGCCTACAGTATAAAAAGGCAAGATTTGTAAAGGAAACATCCAGCAAGCAAAATGGTGCATGGGTGTTTCTGGGTAAACAGTATAATAGAAAAGTTTAATATATTCTTGGTGATTCTGTTGTTTAATGAATGTAGTGGTTATGTGAATACTTAAATCTGACAATATTCGTATATTTTGCAGGAGGTAAGATAAATATCCTGCTTTTTAATAGTTATGTTTGTATTCAAAAGTAATTATAATAGTTATCATCTATTGAGAGTGCATTAGGTGTTAAATATTCCACTATTACCAATCCTAACACAACTTTGTGAAGTGGTTGTGATTAGAGATACGTCATTTGCAGAAAAGAGAGGCTTGGGATCTATAAATGACTTCTTCAAGGCCACTAGTCTTAGGATTTGAGTTAGAATTTTATGCCAAGTTTAAATGACAAGAAATTCTGTGCTTTTCCCACATAGCTTTCTTTCTCTTATTCTATCTATTTCTATCAAATGTGTGGAAAATAACTTTAATATTGATTTAAAAAAAAGCTTTTACTAGGTGCATACCACATGATTCAGGAAACTCAATGAAGCTAACCCTCATTCAACATGAGAACTTAGAAAAATAAGCCCATTTTGATTTAATGTGCCCAGTACCTCTGTTTGTTTAATGTACAGATAGATAGCTACAGAAATAAAATGATATTTCAAGGCTGGCTTATCAGATTCATCACCACTGTCAGCCAAGGGCTTTCTGAAAATTCTTACACAGATCTCAAATAGGCAGATAAAGTTACAAACATTCCACCTGTGGTGGCTTCGGCTTGTTTCTAAAATATGTTCACATCTTAATGCACTCTGACATTACTTACCACAAAATATATCCCTATTGAAAACTCGAATCTTCTTGGTTAGCATACAGGGGCATAACACAGCAGAAATAGCTGTAAAGACTAATTTAAAAATAAAAGGTATTCTGACCTAAGAGAATTCAGAACCATTTCAAACATTTTGGTATACAGCACATTTATTTTATTTACTCCTTAGGTTCTTATGCCAGTTATTTACCAGTAAAGAGTTTGCAAATTAAAGAGTGGAGTATTTTAGATTTTAGAGAGAAATCATATCATTGGTATTAGATCTGGATTTATAACTGTCTTAGAGTCACATCTATTTAAAATCTGAAAAATTAAAAAAATAAAATAAAATCTGAAAAATTACATATTTCAAACCCCATCATTTGGAATCAACTACTATCAATATATTTGATCCACTTGATATTAAAATACTGATTTTTAAAAAGAGGAGTCATCAGTTTTGGCACATAAAAAGTAGAAACTAATTTTTAAGAATAAATATAATATAGAACTACTAATATGAACTGGATCAAAAATTAACTCCATATTTTTATCCAACACTTAAACTGTAAAAACACTTTTCCTCCTTGCTATTATACATGTTGGATTTTTCTATGCTAAACACTCATTCTGGAAAATCAAGTTCTCCTACAGTAAGTAAAAGTACAAATTTCACATTATTCATCTTTACAAATTGCTTCTCAAGGAATTCCCAGTCTAGTAGAGCTTACGGCCAATCATTTAATTTAGAAATGCCAAGTTTCACACTGTGATCTTGAGTATAGAAACACTGCCCTTAAATGTAAAGATATGTGTTTTATAGCCCATCACAGAACAATTTCAGCTAAACTTCAGTGGTCATACAATGACTCAAAGAATAATTGCATAGCTTTTATGATTTTTTTAAACCATTACATGCAAATCTGTGGTAATATTAACATTGGCAGAGTATGTAGATAAAACTTGAACTTGACAAAAATATTGAAACTTTTGAGAAGCTTTGAGGTTGAAGGCATGTGGTTGAAATTATTGGCCAAAAAATGGGTTTTAGAACTATAGTTTTCTATAGATTTCAGTTATCCATAGCACCTTTTCTATATTACCCCCTAGAAAACTTAAAGTTTAGCATGTTAACTTGTAATATTATCTTCAGTCAGAAGTTCTTATAGACAAATTGGAGCTTATCTATTTATTATGAATTTTTAAAAAGTAGATCTTACTTAAAGAGACCTAAATTTTTAAAAAGTAGATCCTACTTAAAGAGACCTAAAAACTCACTATCACAAACCTTCAAATAAATAATAGAAGCAAAGCATAACATTTAGTTTTGAATATTAACTCTTTCTACCTCATTCATAAGTTCTTCACCCAGTATTGGTGTTTTATTATAGAACCAGGGGCCTGATGCATGAAATTTGCACGGGGGCAGGGTGGGGGCTGGGAGAGTGTCCCTCAGTCCAACCTGCACCTTCTCCAATTTGAGGCATCCCTTTCACAATCCAGGACTGCTGGCTCCCAAACACTTGCCCACCTGCCTGTCTGCTTGATTGCCCTTCACCACTTCTGCCTGCCAGCCTGATCACCCCCTAACCACTCTCCTGCCAGCCTGTCGATGCCTAACTGCTCCCTTGCTGGCCCAGTCACCCCTAATTGACCTCCCTTGCCAGCCTGGTTGCTCCTAACTTCCCTCCCCTGCAGGCCTGGTCTCCCCATCCCACCCTCCTAACTGCCCTCCCTTGCAGGCCAGGTTGCTTCCAACTTCCTTCCCTTGTTGGCCTGGTTGCCCCTAACTACCCTCCTCTGCTGGCCCGATTGTCCACAACTTGTCCTTTCCTGCCAGCCATCTTGTGGTGGCCATCTTGTATCCACATGGTGGCAGGCATTTTTGACCACATAGGAGTGGCCATCTTGTGTATTGGAGTGATGGTCAAGTTGCATATTACCTCTTTATTAGCTAAGATTTACAAAACTCCATGTGTGACCCTTTGACAATGAAGGGTCATCTTAGAATCTTGCTCATTGGTATAAAAAACAAAAACAAAAACATGACACTTTTGATCAGTCTGGGCAAATCAGAAGAATGGATATTTAATAGACATTAATAAATAATATTTGCTTCTGCACAACATCATTAACAATTATCATTCTGATAATAGGTAATCTTTCACGGATCCTATAAAGTTCACGATTTATTTGATACCTAATGATACCACTAGGTATCTAGTTTTTCTGTTTTCACTCTTTATTCACTTCTCCCTTTTTTATACATCAGGATACAAACCACAAATTTGTATTTTTAAGTTCCAGAAGCTGAAACTAGCAGCTGAAATATTAAACCTGACTTCCTTTGCTTGTGACACATGCAGGTGGTTCAGCATCAGTGGAACGATAAACAATTAAATCAGCACATTTATACAAGTGCAGAGGCTGTGGTGACTTGCCAATGTTAAATGAAATGGTACAGATTTGCCTCAGGACCATTTTAAACAAGAGATTAAGAAATGGAATCTAAGCCAACTGTTGAAAGAAATGTTTACTCTCTCAGAAAAAAAGTAGAATGTCACCTTGAATGCTCTTAAAGAGTTATTTCAGCAACCAAAGGCATTAAAAAAAAATCCTCATCCCAGTATATGTTTATTGATTTGAGAGAGAGAGAGAGAGAGAGAGAGAGAGAGATACTGCCATCAGTAGTCTCCTGGATGCATTCTGACTGGGGACGGAACCCACAGCTTAGATATGTGCCCCGACCAAAAATCGAACTGGCAGCCTTTTTGGTGTGTGGGATGACATCCAATTAACTGAGCCACCAGGCTGGGGCAAAGGCATTCTTAATAAATCTATAATCCTCAGTATATGGGGTGAGTTTCTGTGAACATTGGAAATACACTAATGCTGGACTACTAATATCATCAATATCACAAACAGTAATTGAACAGCTAAAATGTGTCAGAGCCTGTGCCAAGTGCTGGAGACATAGGATGAACAATCTCCAGAGCCGTAGCTCTCCACCATGGCTTCCTCTAATGACCAACCTCAACCTCTTAGGAGTCATCAAATAACATCAACATTCCATCCCGTGCCACCTTCAGAGATTCTGAGTCAGTGCATCTGAGATGGGACTAGGCATTTGTAGTTTTTTGTTTGTTTGCTTTTTAAGATTCTCAGGTGATTTAATGTTAAGCTACAGTTGATGCTCTTAAGTCAGGATTGCATGTTTCCTTTTTAGTACAATAACAATGCAGTAGAAGGACATACAAGGGCTGTGGATTCCCAAGTACTCTAAACTTTTATTTAGAGGGGGGCGATTGGAGAATGGGGTCCACAGGGAAAAGACAAAGGACAAGAAAGGCTTTACCAAGGAAGTGATGCAAACATATTTCAGAATTCCAAGCACCTGTTGCTAGCTAAGATTTCTTAAACAAGTCCTGGGTGCCAGGTTCTCTTTCTGGCACCACTAACGATTCCTGGAAGTAGGTGTTATCAGATATATATTGCCGTTGAGAAGATGGAAGCTCAGGAAGGTTCAATGACATGCTGAAAAGTCACAAAACTTTCAAGTGGCAGGGTTAGGATGTAAATGCAGACACCCTGTCTCAAACTTAAAATAATTTCTGGGTGAAAAGTAATGAGTTTAGGTGACTTTAAAATTTTAATATTTCATTAAAAAATAGGTGCAAGTGGGGCTCCCATTGCATAGCTATAGTGATTAAGATACTTAATGGTAGTCATATTTTATCATTTCTTTGTCCAATACCATTTAAAATTGCTTTTCTTGGGTCTTCAAAACATTATGAATATTTTACTTTCTTTTAAGTTTACCTAATAAAGATTCTAAGACAGTGATGCCTTACAGAACAAGTTTTTTCCTTTGAGTTGAATCTAGTCTGAGGCCGGGGAGACTCAGTGTGACTTACAGATACATGCATATGGAACAGCTCCACCAGTTAGGGGCACCAGTGACTCTCTGTGCCATCTAAAGTATACATTGAAAATATGTAAGAGTATCACCTAAGTCATAAACAGCAGACTCAGCCAGGAGTTAACTAATTAGTTGCTTCAGTCCCAGTGGTCTTACTAGGTTGTGCTAACTAACAGAAACTATCTTCTAAAGCATCCCAGGTTTATTTCTTAAAAGTATCCTTGATATTACAAAGTATAGGGAACAAGCCCTAACCAATTTAGCTCAGTGGATAGAGTGTTGGCCTGTGGACTGAAAGGTCCCAGGTTCCATTCTGGCCAACTTTGGTTGCTGGCACATTCCTAGTAGGGGGTTTGCAGGAGGCAGCTGATGGATGTTTCTACCTCTCTACTCTACTCCCTTCCTGTCTGTAAAAAAATCAGAAAAGATTTTTTTAAGAAGTTTAAAAAACAAGCTATATTTTAGCTAAATGCCTTCAATCTATGAAGCAAGTGAGCCATCCAAAACTTTTATAGAAAACTTTAATGATATCAAATATTATCAAGTAAATCAAGGTTAAAACAGATATAAATTATGCTTTTATTCAAAAGAGGAAATCACAAGTTATTTCTCCACTAATTTGAGTTAAACATTCAAATGAACTTTTTCATCCTAAGACCATATCACTCAGATATAGGACTAGAATATTTATTTTGAAGAGCTTAAGTATTATTGTTTTAACTAATGTTTTCTCTGCCTGAATGTTCCTCTCTTCTCCCCTCATTATACTTTCTTTAATCTCCCTATTAAATAAACTATCCCATATTTATTTGGTTCTGCCTGGGGATGTTTACATCTTATGAACCACTCAGGACACCAAGTACCAGATAGGTCCTCATAAAAAAAATTATAAAATAGACATTGAATTAGTAGAATTAAAATCTGCAGAGAGTTTTGACCATTGTTTTGCCAGGAGCCTCTCCACCTACACTGAGTCCTGGGTTAAATTAATATTCATCAGAGAGGCACTGGCCCTGCCACTGAAGGCAAGAGGTCATAATTCTCACATCTGCGCCATTGTTAACTAGCCACAGGCTATGATGAATTATTTACTTTCCCTGACATTGGTTACCTTCACTGTTTATAGTGGGGCTAATGATACCTTACTTGCCTAGAATCACAAAGCTCATCTGAATAATTTTATAAGGTCTGTTCTAGCTTCAAACTATGGCAGATCTTTGACTAAATCATACCTTTCTTAGTCCCATACAAACAACACATTTTGGAAAAAATACAGAATTTCATCTCAAGGTGGTGTGAAAAAGATATGTGATAATGGACTGGCAATTATCACCCAATTTAAGTGAATTAAAAATGCTGCATTGCTAATTTTTTAATTATTAGTACAGTTATCTACTTTTTAGTACAGTTATCTAATGCTCTGTTACTTACCTTTTGACTTCCTGTCATGGTATGACCGGCCTCGATGATGAGGGGTGTCCAAATATAGATTCTCAAGATCTTCTTGCCAGGATTCAGGACTGAAGTGCTTGAGCAGATCTTCCACTGTATCAAATTGTGCAACTGTTTTATCCAGAGCATCCGCAGTCAGAGCGGTGTCAGTTACTGATGGAGAGTGATAGGATACCCCCTAAGAGTGACATACAGCTCAGTGTACTCAGAAAAAGTCAATTGATGTGAAATACAATAGTCATACAACTACATGGAAGGAATATAAACAAGACTAGGATTATAAAACATCATGTGTATAAATATCATGCTACAGTACTATTTCTAAACAAGCAAAAATAATTGGTAAGTGATAACCATTCACTTTTTTTTTTTTTGCAAATCCAAACCAGGCAGCTTATAAAATTTCCACATCATCTGAATTTTAATAATTAAAAAAGACATTGGCTAGATGGAAATATTAAAATTAAGTCATCCAATTTCTTGGTTCAATGTCCCACATTCATTTTCATATCAACAATTAATGGTGAGTAATTAAATTTTGAACTCCTTCCATGCAAGTTTTGCATACCTGTCCTATTCTCCCAGGGTTAGCCTCTGTGTCCCCTCTGTACTGGTCACCTAACATTGCCAGTGTGAACAGAGCTTAAATCTACACTGGAGAGGAGACATCTTGATAAAATTTGGCACTTTAATCGGCTTATTTACTGTCAATAAGGATAATTAGGTAGAAAACTGGTTCTTTTCACTTCAGAGTGAAAGATTCACATGGGAAGCAAATGTATTTTTTTAAGTGCTGCAGCTTGCTAGTGATCTTATGTGCCATTAAAACGTTCTCAGGAATACCTCTTTAAATGGTAATGCACATCATTGAGAGTTTGGAAGGGATTATGTATTTTTCCCTGAAACATATCTCCACATAAGTTTCCAAGCACTTACTTCACTAACCCTTCACTAATCTAGAGGTAAATGAGCCATGATTCAAACATCTCTGTAGAAATTCATGACCCATTAACAAGGAAATAGAGAGCGTGTGGTCTCAAATGGTTTCTAAATGTCTTTAAAGAAACTACTAAACAAATAAGATCCCCTCAAGGGCAAATATCTTCGATCACTACAAGAAAACGGAAATTAATGAAAAGTGTGTTCCTGAAACTTAACTTCGGTATCCTATTGAGAATTAACATGCACCATAGAGTCAGAGACAGTAAAGCCCACATTTATATTCTCACTCTCAGGTAATGTCTTCTCTTTTTAACCAACCAACGGCCAAAGGTCTGTAAGTGATTCAATGATCACTTGCTCTGAAAGGAATAGTTGCTCTTTAGTGAAACTAAGTGTATAAAAGCATAACCTACCCCTGCTGCGTATGAGCAGTTTTCAAATATGCCCTGTAGTGTAGGAGAAAGAGAGTGTGTGTTCTTTGGTGGGAACCATGAGATAGATGGGTGAAAGTGTCAGGCTTGCTCCTTATACTAAGTGTGTGTGTGTGTGTGTGTGTGTGTGTGTGTGTATGTGTGTGTGTATGTGTGTGTGTGTGTAAGCTGAACCCTGACTGAGGTACCTCATTTTTGCCTTTCACATTTCTCTTGGCATCAATACTAGAGTAGATAACACTTTTACTCAGTCCCAAAATTCTAAATTTCCATTCAAATTGTATTGTCTGGAGAATCTATTGTCTACTTGGCTCATGGTCACCGGATGATTTACAATCAGTCTTGTATCACAATAATATCGGTCTAAATCCAGAAAACCAAAATAAGCTGACCAGTGTTAGGTGCATGGGCAGCATATAAAAGCTTTGAAATTAAAATGCTTTTAAAATAAAAGCAGGGATATCCACCAAGTCATTTCCACCCTAACAAAAGCTTCTTAAAATGGCTCTGAGGATGGTGCTCCTGGGGTTGCTCTTGACTGTGCCTGGGAAGTGGAGTGTACCCAAATAGCTCATCAAGAAAAAACTGAGAGGGGAGGGGTCTCAGCTTCAGGAGGAGAAGGGAATAAATAATTTCTTTTAACGTTAGTCTGAAGAGCAAACCCAGCACACAGATAAAATGTGACACCACCCTTATGTGTGAACTCTAGTGCCTTTTTCAAGTGTTGACTCAGGACAATGGACAGAAACACGGATGATGGTAAAGAAAATGTTTATGAATAACTGACCTAAGAAACCCATGAGAACATTTTTGCTTGTTAGGTAATTATTTAAAACCTATTTTTGAGAGAAATAACTATTTGGGTGTGCCTCCTTCAATTACACATTTTGATCTCATTCAGCTTTTGTTATATGTTTACAAAAACAAATTCTAAACCTAACTGAATTATCTTAAAATGATAATTTGTAAAAAAAAAAAAAAAAAGTGACCTGAGAATTGTTAATCAGTTTTGTTAACCACTTTCAGCAAAAATAAAGTATGGTTTGTACAGAAGTTACCCAAAGGTTCAGATGCCCTGCTTATAGTGTAAAGGTTCTCGAAAACCAGAATGCTTGTGGAAGAAGCCATGTCTATTTGGTCTTCCCAGAGGACTAATCAGAACCTGGATTTGGACCGAACCTGAAACAGTTGATGTGGACTCAGGGCTGAGGTCCCACAGATATTCCAGATGGAAGGTATGATCTCTCTTGTTTAGAGGACTGGGATTATCCTGAGTTAGTACTGAGTCCTTTAAGCTTGCAACTTCTGCACTTCGGCAGGACTGGGTAGAAAACCCTGAGTATCATGTGTAAGAAGCTTGAGAAGCTGCAGAATGTCTTGACAGAATATCATGCTAGGTTTGGGGTTGTAAAACCACCTCTGGAATCTACTTTGAACTGTCAGTCTCAGGTTGCTAACTGTCCAAGCCTCTGGTCTAGCCCCCAGCTCTACAGTCTTACCTACCTTAGTTTCATCCTCACCTGCCTGACAAGGATTGCTTACTTAGCTGGGTTCAGAGTATGCATTTTGGACTGTCAAAGCCACATAAATAAAACACTCTAACATCACTCTCAGAGACCTCATTGATCTCCAGCTCCGTTGTTCTCGTACAGCAGCCATGCCTGGCGAATCAAATCCTCAGAGAATCCTGAGCTGAGGAAATCCTGCCATCTGAGGCAATTTTTAAAAATCCCCCAAATAGCAAAAGATAGCATATCACTTTGGGGCAGGGACGGGGGTTGGGGTCGGGAATCAACGCCAGTGACTCAGCCACACCAACTCTTTAGAACCAGAAACAAGCTTTCTCCATGCTCCTGACCTTTCAGTGAGCAGCTGCATTTGTTAGCTTGTTTTTTATTGCTACATCAGTGCTACCCATAGACTTGGTGAAAACAAGGTCTGTTCTTTCTGTGCAAAGTAGATAAGAAAAATACCGAGAAATGACTAAATTTGGAGGAAAAAAATAGGGGCATGAGCCATTTTATAGTTTCAGTATGATTGATGTTTTATTTCCAAGTCGAATAGAACACATGCCTGATTTGCACTTAAGTTATCCCACTGTAAACATTGGAATTTTTTCATGTCTGAAAAGAGCCTTGACAATGCAAAGGTTAAGAGCCTCCCCAGAATATTAAAAAAAAAAAAAAAAAAGAGCATGGGCCGTGGACCAGTTTGACATGTTTGATGTATCTGCACAGTCCTTTGGTTGGAATGTTCTGCTTTGAAACTGGTAAATACTTAAGCCATTGTCTATTCTGTGCTCCCATAATGAGTACTGGCATTTCCTGAAAACTGCCTGAGAGAGGGGAAATGGGCATCTGGCAGGGCCACTAAAACCCACATGAAAGAGAAGAACACACCATGCTTGAGACTGGCTTGTGGTCAAGACATAGGCCCTTAATACCACTGACGTCGCTCTGGGTTGACCTCAGCTACTCCATCAGTTCCACCCCCCTACTGGCAACAGAAAACCAATTACTTACTGAGATAGAGCTTGTGACTGACTCCCAGTTGGTCTCTGAGGCTGCTGCGGATTGGAAATCTTCCTAGAAGGCAAAGAAACCTCTGTGTGAGTCAATCATTCCTCCGTTCAATTTATTACATGCACCGTTTCAACATCTCAGCCATCTGAATCTTCTCCCACCTCTGTGACAACAGGAACAGGGGCTGCATCCCCACTAAGAAGGTCACCATTTGTCTTGAGTACAAGGCATGAACAACTGCATTCACATTTACCTGCAGGCACTGGTGAAATGGAAAATGTGCTGACAGGAATTCAGATTTTAACTCAGTCATCTACTGGCTGTGACCCCAGGTAGTCTACTTAACTTTTCAAATCCTTCTCTTTCTCACCTGCAGTCCTTAAATCACAAGGTTGTTTTGAGAATTGACTCCCTTAATTATTATGTAGTTATAACTAATCCTATGTAATAAAAGAATAATATGCAAATTTGACCATACCTTTGCTACGCTACCAGCCAATCAGGAGCAGGGAATGGGGCTGAGTGGCGTGGAGCGGGGCTGAGGCGCGCGAGGGTGGTGGATGAGTAAGCCGAATGTTTTAGAAATGTATGTAGGTGTGAGGTGCACGGAGAGAGTGGGGAACACCCCAAGCAGCGGACACAACTTCTGTGTGCAGATCTGATGGGTGTACTGGGCTGGAAAGGGGAGCAGGTCAGGCAGAGAGGGAAATCAACTATTGTACATTCACAGTGTCCGAGCCCCAAGCTGCGAGGGTGGCTGTCAGCGCCGTGAACAAGGAGGGTTCTGGGAGCAGCAGGCAGCCTCACCAGGGCGGCCGCAGGTAGCATGGTGTGTGGCTGCAGCAGTCCCAGGTGGGGTCCCAGCGGGTGCTGGTGGTGGCCCCGGGGGCACAGAGGATGCAGAGGTCAAGGTGGAGGCCCCGGGAGCATCAGGGTGCGAGTGCCATCAGCATCGCAGCCATGGCCAAGGGGCAATGGAGAGACCCTGAGCTGCTTCTGCCTTTCTCGAGTAGGAACCGCTCCAGTGGGGCTGGGCTGCCAGGAGAACCCCAGAGGGGAGGATGGAAAGCTGGGGTGAGGGAAGGGGAGGGGCATGGCTGCAGGGGGTGAAGGGAGCTCGGGAGCGGGGAAGGAAACTACTGGAGCAACAACCCTGAGCCACCTCAATAACTTTCAATTTCAAGAGGGAAAGAGGGAGCTGGAAAAGTACATATGCTGTGCTTTGGCAGAGGCACGGAAAGAGACACCTAAGGGGTCTCGGGTCTGTGGCAGGGCATCTCTGGGAACTGCAGGGAAGGTGGGAGATTGGGAGCCAGGGAATTGGGGAGGCGCTGTGTGCATAGCAGGGCCCTCCAAAAGGCAGCCTTCGGGGGGGGGGGGGGGGGGGGGAGGTGGATACGTGGCCCGAACATCCAGAAGGCAAGAGACCCCGTGCCCTCCTCCTGAGTCCTGCCGATCTCCACAGTCAAGGTTGGGTGCACCCCGTTGAGCGCTCTGCATCCAGCGCCCATGCCCTCAGTGCCACTCAGTGACCAGGCTCTGGGCAGCTCGCCCCTTGGCCGCCATGAGTGTGGGGTGCACCCGGGGCTGGGAAGTCACCACTGGGGCTAAGGCCTGAGCTGGGGGAGTAGGGCTGAGGCTTCTGGGGCAGAACCAGCCATCGGCCCCATTGAGGGGGCAGGTTGGGCTGAGGGATCACCCACCCCCAGTGCATGAATTTTGTGCACCAGTCCCCTAGTAGTTAATAAAGCACTCACAGAGCAATATTAATTATTATCAGTATTCATATTTATTTGGTCCTATCATATTCAATCTTACTGAAAATTAGTTAGTCTATAATATCAGTGATATTTTCAAAGATAAATTAACTGTTTCTATCAATTCTTGACTCTATTAAGAAATTCCAGGAAGAATAGAGATGGAAGAAAATAACTGTGGGAGTGACAAAGTAGTAAACACTAAAGGAAAGAAGATAAAGGGCAGACTTTAGAAAATTATTTATCTCAAGAAGCCATAAAGGATATGTGATAGAAATGGACCTTAGAAAAACTTATCTTCTAAGGAAAACTTCTCTGCATTGTCTGTGACTTTCATTTTAATTACTCTAGCACCCCCAAGTTACACACACACACACATACACACACACACACACACACACTGGGAAGGAAACCTGTTTCTACCTTTTTTTACAAGTCACACATGATTTTTTGATCCTGCCAACATAAACCACCTTGGTTCATTTTCTCCAGCCTGAACAGGGTGTAGGAGGTATTTTAAGATATCCCTGAGAACAATTCAGCCATTCAAATATGTCAATTTATTTGCTCAAATATACTTACTGAATAAGAGTTAAGTATCAAGATTAAATTTCATTAACATTTTGTGGAGCTACAATTACATTTTTTAATTGCTCATGATGAGACTCGTTTATGTATAAAAGTCTGTGATGAAGAAAATTTTAGTTTACCAAGAGGGCACTGAGTCAAATGTGGGGTTGAAAGAATGCACATCTATTGCAAACTGGCTAGCGGTCATTATTCTCATCTCAATTGCATGGAAGATGAGAAAGAAAGAGAAAATGTGGTCTCTGTGCATATGAAAAGGACACTGATTCCCACAGTAGAAGAATGTGTGGAAACAAATGAAATTCAGAATTTATTAGTCTTCTTAAGCAGGTGAACCTGGTTAAGAGAGCTAATGACTTCTCCATGTCTTGAAGAGCCTGTTGGTAGGAAGACATATGCTGGATAAGACAGATATAAGCAATCCTCAGATAATAGAATTTTCATTTTCATTCATTGATTAAATATTTGTTAGTCACCTACTATGTGATGCATTCTAAGCTAGGGTAGAATCACAAAGAAGCAAGGAGTTAAAAATGCAAACACATAAATTAACAGGTGGAAAAAATAAACAGGTAAAATAAGGGTCCCCTGAAACCAGACGAATCAGAATAACAATAAAAAATAATAGAAAATTTCATCTGGAAAGAAAGCAGGCTTAGAAGGTAACTTTTGAGCTGAGTTTTGAGCTCAGATAAGTAGATAGGTAGATGGCTACTAGCAAGAAAGGTACAGTACAAAACTCAGTAAAAAAAGAGAGCGATATATAGACAATATGAAGAAAATATACATAAAAAGAAGCAAGCTATTGAGAAAAGTTAGTGAGTCATGTCGGACACAGTGTATTTGAGGTGCTTATGCAATATCCAGATAGAGATGTTTAGGAGGTCATTTGCTATATGAGAATGGACCTCTTGAAAGGCTTACACTTGAGATGAAGATTTAGTAATTAGAATCACAATAATGGCAAATAAAATGTGTAAAAATCAGAGAAGGACAGTTTTAAAAATCTTGCAACTGAAAAGAATTTTGGAATTCTCTAGTCTCTTCATTTTAATGATTAGAAAACGAACTCTCAGCGAGCTAAATGGTGTGCTCTGTATCATGTAGCTATCTCTTATGGGGCTAGGACTATCAGAGCGCCTTTCTGAGTACACAGCTGTGTGGTCACGTTACAGCTGGCTTGGATGAAATTGTCTAAAGAAGGAGTTATCAGAAAAGGAGGAAAGAAATAAAGCAGAGTACTGGTGGGAGGTTCTATGATGATATCCTTCAAAGTATTCATAGTTATTTAGATTTTATGTGTCTATTTACTAAATTCTGTGACTGCAGTTTACTTCATTTTCTTGCATATAGACATGAAAAAAATATATACTCTGTCAAACATTTTTAAATATAAAGGGCCTTTTCTGCATATGCACCTCGATAAATGTTACACAGAGTTTACAGCTTCTTCACTGTCTTGACTATAGGATTCCAGTCAGAAACTTTAAATGTCATTATTTATAGTGACATTTAAAATGAACTTAGAAAAATGAACACTATCTCTTTTAAGAATAAAATATTGAACCTCCAAATTTGAGCCCTATTGTCATAGGAAAGAACATAGCAACTTTACATTCTGAATCTGTTCTTAATATGATCATTTCTCATCTCTTCCACAACAACCTTCCAAGTCCAACATACCAGCAATTCTCCCAATTGCTTGCTAACTTTCTCCATGTTTCTACTCTTTCCCAAGATTCTATATTTTACATGGCAGCTAGAATTATCTTTCTCTCCCCCGTCCCCTGCTTTACTGAGAAATAATTGACATATAACATATATGTATGTACTGCTAATGAATAATTACCAAAGAAGTTAATACATAACTTCTTCACATAACTACAATTGTGTGTGTGTGTGTGTGTTGTTGTTGTTGTTGTTGTTGTTGAGCAGATGAGAGTGAATGACCACTGGAGCCTAGGCCAAATTAAAACTTAGGGAGCCTTTATTAGCCAGCCCAGGGACTGCTCTGTCATCCTTCATTCAGGGAGACCAGAGAGCAGCCCCAACCCTTTTTGCAGAACCACTTTTAAGCACATTAACCACATCCTGTTTTTGCAGAACAAACAACCCAAGATAAAACAGTTTTTCCTAAGCTACATCAGGATCATGCCATTGACAACCATGTTATTCACAGGGTCATCCTGTTCCTCAGAAAGCTGACAGTGTTCTATCTTGCAAGGCCTACATGGTGGGAAGGGGCCATGAGACCGTATCTCAAGGCTTGGCCTGGTGTCAGCACTGACAGCTCTCTCTAGGGCATATTCCATGGCCTCAGGAGTGCTCAAAAATTTCCACTCTCCAACAGTATGTGTGTGTGGTGAGAACATTTAAGATCTACGCTCTTAGCAACTTTCAAGTAAATAATACAGTATTGTTAACTATAGTCACCACACTGTGCCTTAGAGTCCCAGAATATATCCACCAATGTTTATACCCTTTAACCAACTAACATCTCCCAATATCTTTTATTCCCTAGCTCCTGGCAACCATGAGCTTGGCTTTTGATTTATTTTTTTTAGAGTCCACATTTCCACACGTAAGCGTCTGACTTACTTCTCTTAGCATAATGCCCTCAAGATCCATCCATGTCCATGCCACTTCAAATGGCAGGATTTCCTTCTTTTACATGGAGTGATATCCCATTGTGTATATTATATGGCATGTAATATATGTCACACTTTCTTTATTCAGTCATATAAACATGGGGGTGCATATACCTCTTATAAGTAATGATTTTATTTCTTTTGGATATATATCCAGGAGTAGGATTGCTGATCATTTAATAGTTCTATTTTTACTTTTTTTTTGAGGAGCCTCTATGCTCTAGTTTCTCTGTTTTCTCATGGACATTCAGGGATGACATTCAACTCCCACCCCTCACTGCAGGCAAGTATAGTCAGAGTCCATTCTGATAGGTTAGTGCATATGTCACACTGTTTGTTACATATATATATATATATATATATATATATATATATATATATGGAATATGCAAATTATTTGGGATGCATCAGATCACGACAGTTCACAGGGTGAGCAGGGCTGCAGGGCTGCAGGGTGGGACTCCAGGTGTAGTGCAATTTTGTCCTGCCCAGGCAGACGCCCCCACAGACCCTCAGCCAAATTCCAACATCGACCTGGGGTTTACTAAACTTTATTGGAGCTGCTCCCCATACCCCTACCCCCCCACCCCAAGACCTCAACTGCCTGCAGCAGGGTGCCCCAGCAGCCTCCTGACAGATGGGCAGCTGGGGAGAGCCAAATGGGGCAAAGGCTGCAGGGAGCCATGGAGGGGTGGAGCAACTGGAGCCAATTCCCGAGGGTCTGAGGAGAGGGCCTGACAGGAGCCCAGACTGCAAGGAAGAAAGAGGAAGTCACCATGGGGAGCTCTTCCAATCCCCATGCATGGACAACCTACTTCAGCCTCTGTACCCTGGGGGCGGGGGGACAGGGAGGCTGAGCAGATAAGGAGAAGACCCAGCCTTGGGGGTAGCTGCTGCCCTCACCTCCAACTCCCACTCATTTCTTCCACCACCCCTGCCATCCCCACCAGGGGTGCCCACAACAACATAGCCCACTGGCTATGACTTGTCATCGCCCCCGAGGCACTTGGAGCCTGCAGCCCACTGCTGCCAAGCCCCCTCTGCTGAGGCTGGGCATGCCTCTCCTCTTGACTACTCCAGGCCTGGGTGGAGGCCAGGGACAAACCCATCTTCCTTCTCAGCAGTGCCTTCTCTGCAGCAGAAACACACTGAACCTCACTGGGAGCACAGCTAACCCCACCCTCCTACCCTGCTTGGCCCAGCCCCCTCTCCGCTCCAGGAGATTGAAGCCTCACCCTGAACAACATATAGCTGGGAAATGGCCACAAACAATTTAAAGAATGGTGCAAAGTGGGGAGGTTTGACAGTTATTCCCCCTTTAGCCTTGCTGCCCCCCTGCCAGCATCTCCATGGACTACCACCAGAACCTGCCCCTCTGAGGCCTGTGGAATCCTCTGCAAAGCTTCCATAGCTACAGTCCCAGGAAATAATCATGCCCTCCTCCTCTAATCAGCACCTGTTACCTACGAGGATATCCATGAGCTTAAAAACAACAATACCTTACTGTTTAGACATCACTTACTTGATGAAACATTTCTAGGTTTATTAGCTCAGAACCTCCTCATGACAACCCATTGAGATAGGCAGAGAAGAGATTACAATTCCTATATGTGTATGTATTCAGAAATGAAGCTTAGAGAGGAAAAGTGTCAAGCCCAGTCGTTCCCAAGGTGCAACACATGCCCCACAGGGGAGCAATCTGATTTTAAGTGGGGGCAATTCGAGAATGACTTAACTGAATTTTTTTTTGCATTTCTTGTGGTTCTAGGGGGCCTCATCTACAATTTATCCTATATAATAAAAGGCTACTATGCAAATGAGAAAATGGTGGAATGACCGGTCACTATGATGCACACTGACCACTAGGGGACAGACACTCAACACAGGAGCTTCCCCCTGTTGGTCAGTGTGCTCCCACAGGGGGAGCGCCACTCACCCAGAAGCCAGGCTTATTGCTGGCGAGCACATCTGCGGTGGCAATGCTAAGCATGTCCGACTGACAGTGTAGACTCACTAAGCCATCAGTTGGACATCCCCGAGGGCTCCAGGACTGTGAGAGGGCACAGGCCAAGCTGAGGGACCCACCCCAAGTGTACAAATTTCATGCACTGGGCCTCTAGTATTTTTATATCATCACGGGTAGACAGCTTGGTTTTATAAGGATTACACAAATGAAATACAAACTTTTTGTATGTGTGGATACTCTTAGTATTACTTAGCATTACTTAGCAGAATAAACAGTGAATAATAATTTGAAATGTATCAAAAACAACCAACTTAAAAATACATTTCTGTTCTTTGAAATGTATTAAATTTAAAAATAAATTTCTGTTCTTTACAGTAAATTCAGATAAATTCTTTAAAAGTCATATCCCATTCTTCTGTGGAGAGATAACTGTTTCTAAGAAATAACTAGTTGGTACAAATTCAGACCTTGATGTCCTTATCTTTCTCTGCGTGTTTTTTTTTTTTGTGTGTGTGTGCAGTTGGTTTAAAAAGAATACACACAATCATAAAGAAGTTATAGTGTTATGTCCAATAATTTAATGTGGAAAGGCTTGTGAATCACTCATACTGCTTGGAGTTTGAAAAAGAGGTTCTTTTTTAATTTATTTATTTTAATCTTTATTGTTCACTTTATTAATTACATTGTTCCCTTTTTTCCCCTATAGCTCCCCTCCACCTAGTACCCATCCCACCCTCTGCCCTCACCCCCCTCCACTGTCCTCTCCCATAGTTGCATGATTTTTGTCCAGTCTCTTGCTGTACTTCTCACACCCCCTTTCTCCCCAAGAGTTGTCAGTCCATTCCCTCTCTATGTCCGGGATTCTGTTACATTCACCAGTTTATCCTGTTCATCAGCTTATTAATTCACTTGATTTTTAGATTCATTTGTTGATAGATGTGTATTTGTTGTTCCTCATTTACACTTTTGTCTTTTTCTTCTTACTCTTCTTAAAAAATATCTTGCAGCATTTCATATAATATTGGTTTGGTGGTGATGAACTCCTTTAGCTTTTTCTTATCTGCGAAGCACTTTATCTGACCTTCAATTCTGAATGATAGCTTTGCTGGATAGAGTAATCTTGGTTGTAGATTCTTGCTATTCATCACTTTGAATATTTCTTGCCACTCGCGTCTGGCCTGCATCATTTCTGTTGAGAAATCCACTGACAATCGTATGGGTGCTCCCTTATAGGTAACTAACTGTTTTTCTCTTGCTGCTTTTAATATTCTCTCTTTGTCTTTTGCTCTTGGCATTTTAATTATGATGTGCTTGGTGTGGTCCTCTTAGGGTTCCTATATGTTGGGATTCGGTGCGCTTCTTGGACTCCTAAGTCGATTTCTTTCACCAGGTGTGGGAAGTTTTCGGTCATTCTTTCTTCAAGTAGGTTTTCATTGTCTTGCTCTCTCTCTTTTTCTGGCACCCCTATAATTCAGATGTTGGTATGCTTGAGGTTGTCCCAGAGGCCCCTTATACTATCTTCAATTTTTGGGATTCTTTTGGTTTCTTGTTTTTTCAGCTGAGTGGATTTTACCTCTTTGTATTTCAACTCTTTAACTTGGTTCTTGGGGTGCTCTAGAGTACTTTTAGGCCTTCGTATAATCTTTTTTATTTCAGTCAGTGTATGGTTAATTTCTGGTTGGTCCTTTTTCATATCCTTGAGAGTCTCATTCATATCCTTGTAGGTCTCATTCATTTCCTTGTAGGACTCATTCATTTCCACGTTGGTCTTGTTCATTTCCTTGCAGGTCTCGTTCATATCCTTGAGGGTCTCGTTCATTTCCTTGTAGATCTTGCTTATTTCCTTATAGGCCTCGACCTTTTGTAGGAGCCTCTTGAGAGGCCCTATAACCATGGTTTTGAATTCCATGTCCAGTCGTTTTTTCCCCTCCATTTCTTTCACATCTGATTTCTTTCCATGTCTCTGCATGGTAGCTGCTTCCCTGAGTTGGTCAATTAGCTTTGTGTGGTAGACGTCCTACAAGGGACAGTAGCTCAGCCACCCCAGTTACCTGAGGTGGATATGGGTTGCACAGTCTTGCTGAAGTTAAGCTCAGGTTAATCATTGTTAGCTCTTGAAGCAGTTGACCTCCAGGCTAATTGTCTGTGAAGTTCAGCTGTGCTCAGGTTGGATGGGTGGAGTCTCCGGGCCAAGCAGACAGCGTCAGCTCCACCTTATGTAGCCCCAGGGTCTCTGAGAGAGAGCTGCTGTCAAGCTCCACCGGCTGCCAGAGAATTCAGACTCTCCCCAAATGAGTCTGCATACCCCAGGTCTTACCAAAGGTCGCAAAACCATGCAGTCTGACAGTTTCCTGAATGAAAGAGCAAGTCACGAGTGCTCTCTGTGAGGTCAGGCAGCTGTGCTGTTCCCAAGTTCATGCACACTCTGCACAAGCTCGCCTTCTCCACAAGCCGGCAGACCCCTGCATCACCCGAGCTTCAGCATGCCCTCCCACTGTCTAGTTTTTACCCCATATGATAGTGGGTTCCCTGGACTTCGCCCAGAGCTGGAGAATCAGTCCAGTGGGACATCTTTGTCTCCCCTGTTCAAGAAAACTGGCCAGTTTTCAGCCACCTGCCCTATCCGCTGGCACGTGCTCCAAACCTCTGACTCCGTGCATACCTTCAATGCTGTTTGCCGCCGCTCCTCCAAGTCACAGTGTCTTACCTTCACTTTTATTTGTGGAATTTTCACTTAGCCAGCTTTCTGGTGATTCTGGATGGTGTTTGTTCTTTCGTTAAGTTGTAGTTTTGAAATTGCTGTGTATGGCGGCAAGATAGGTATTTTACCTATGCTGCCATCTTGGTTCTCCCCAAAAAAGGGTTCTTGAAAAGCCAGTGAAACATATGCACTTAGCAACCCAAGATAGAGAGTGCTGACATTATGGTGGACATAATTTCAATTGTAACTGCCTATTCTATTTTTTTCTTTGTTGGTTAAGGTATTACATATGTGTCCTTATCCCTTCATGTCCCCCACCCTTGCTCATGGACTGTAATTGTAGTACCTTCCATCTTAAAAGAAAGATGTTGATGCACTGATGACTTTGTTCCCACAGTCCATTCAGGGAAAATCTGCATTTCGGTGCTAACATTGTCTAATGCTCTCCGTTGAGAGATGAGTAAACTGAAGCTCAAAGAACCACATGAAATGCCCAGCATCCCCAAATTAATTATTACTAGAGTCAGGACTAAAACCCAATGAACTATTAATCAAATGCTCTTTCCAACGCACCAAATAATGAATTGATATATATCATTCTATAATGTACTCAAAGTGTGAAAGATACATTTCTAAGCATAAATGCAAGTCAAAAACATAAAAATTGATATACCTCATATGTGCAAAATGTTGTACAAATTCCAAATTATCAAAAACAAAATCGAAAGCATAATGACACTAGCAAACTCACTTGTAACATATCTAACAGTTATCATTCTTAAAATAAAATGAACTCATAAATCAAAAGCTCATATAGAGTATGTTCCACATCAGACAATTTTGCTAGACAAAATTTACAGATATCTGACTGAAACAGGAGTAAACATACACATAGCCCAATTGTCATGGCTCAGTGGTTGAGCGTCCACCTATGAACCAGAAAGTCACGCTTTAATCCAGTCAGGGCACAAGCCGAGGTTGCAGGCTCAATCACCAGTATGGGGAATGCAGGAGGCAGTGCAGGAGGGAGCCCAGATCAATGATTCTCATCATTGATATTTCTATCTCTCTCTCCCTCTCCTTTCCTCAATAAAAATATATTTTTTAAAAAAGTTCACACAAATATTGATATTGTTGGAAATGAATTATTATTTTTCTTTTCTTTTTTTCTATTGTGAAAATTAATAAAGGCAACCTCAACCGGGGAGCTATCATGCCCTAGCACTCATTCCTGGTTGCCTAGAACAGGAAGAGAAGTTCAGTGCAACTCCAAGAGGAAGATGTTTTCTATTCTACAATACTAACCCAGGAGAAGGAATGAAGATATTTTTTCTTCCCATGGCAACAGCCCTGCCAATAACAGACTGGCACAATCTGTCTAATGAAAAGCCATTACAATTCAAACTCCCAGTTACCTCCTCTGGACTCTTTCTTCATAACAACTTTCCCCAAATCCCACTTTTTGCTATACAAGCAGGTCCCTCTCATTTGTCCTTTGGACTTGCATATGGCCTTTTCCATGCATTGCATATCCCAACTTGTAATTGTCTGCTATTCCTGAGTAAACCCATTTTTTTTTTGCTGAGAAAAAAACAAAACACAACAACTATGTTTTATTTTTAAGGTCAAAATTATATATACATGTTCTACAGTTTCCTTAACAAACATTTAGAAATGGTAAACTTCAAAAACAACAATGAAAAAGAAAAAAAAAAGGATTGAAGTGTGTGTGACATTTACCCCTAAAACTTTTTTATGTTATATCATTATATTGAATGGTGTTACCCATGTATTCTCTGGTGGAAAATAAAAGCATTCTTGTGGAAATATTTTTCACCAATTACTGAATAGAAAATTATCTAAAGATAAAATATAAAGGGTTCTAGAATGATCACATTTGGCTCCTCCTGAAACCTGAATAATGCAACACAGTTTACTCACAGGCTGAAAGCAAATATAGCGAAGGATAAAATAACACCTACAGAAAGAAATAGCCAGATAACCCTTTTTGCCATTCATCCTCTTAAACCCATCCCTAAGTGAAGTGGTGTATTATAAGCTAACAAATGGATAATCCACTGATTCCTCCACTAAGGGTAGCTTGCACACATTTAATCATTGAGTTCCTGCAATGGATGTGCAAACAAAATTTTTCCTGTCATTTGAGAGTGGAGCTGGGGATACTTGTCTTCTGAGTCTTTAGAGTCAGTTGTTATGAACATTAGGGATGATTAGTTGTACCAGCTGTGCCCAGATCTCACAGAGAATGGCTGTTCAGTTTTATCCTAGGTGATTATGCTGTATATGAGTAGATGAGCCATAAACTGTTCATTGCTCACAGGGCTGTATCCCACATCTCTTAAAACGTAGGTAGCTACTTGAGTTTTTAAAAAGCATTCAGCCCAAACAATCTAACTTACTAAGGATGAATTATTTGGGGAAAACTTTAAAAGACATTTGTCAGAGTATTTTACCTAATTTTGAAAAAAATTTCTTTTACTGTTTTATATTTATTTCTCAGAAAATAAAAATGAAATTCTCTTCTAATTGTATCTGTGCTTCTTGACTGAGTTAATGCTTTTTGAAATGCATAAAAACACAGAGGGATTTCTCAAAGTTCATAAAACATAACAAGCAAATACACTATCAATATTTATTCTTTCAGTGAATTCTTCAGGAGTGCATGTCAGTCTGTTGTGTTCATGACTCACTGAGGGAAACTCAGATAATGCTAAACAAGAGGCCTGTGTCCTGAGATCACTCTATGGGGGAAATCCATTAGAGGGAAAACATTCGATACTTCAGTACATGAACTTTTGGAATGCTGTCCAAGAAAGGTACATAAAATAATAATATGCTTATGTCCTAATGTTTATGGGAACTGAATAAAGCAGAAATTGAAAACCCTTAAGGTCAATCAAACTCTGTGATCCAACTAAATCTTTACAAGTATATTTGATTACAGTAGGTCTTCGGGTTACATAGGAGATCCGCTCCCATGGCACGACCTAACGTGATTTTCATTGTAAGTTGGAACCCACCTACATAAGCACCTGCATCACTCACATGGAGCACATATACAGCAGTAATGAAGGGAAACAGTAAAAAACTTAAAAGAAAGATAACAATCCCTGACCTTTACTTGTGGTAAATAAATAATAAAAAACATAAAGCACATATGTACATACATCGAAATGACAGAACACTTTTTTTTTTAATAAATAAAGGAGATGTTGACGTAATCATGAAACGATGTACGTCGAATCCGATGTAACTGGGGGACAGCCTATACATGCTCATCATCAAATCAGTTCTTTTTCATGTAATATAGAAAAGACCTTGCCTGGAGATCAGCTTTTATTGGCAAAAACATTTAATACAAGAATATCAAGAGTTTAAGAATAAATAATTAATAAGAAAGAGCATCTTTAAAAAGAGAATTTGTGAAATTTAATAACAGATATTCTTAGAGCTATAAGTAGTCCTGTATATGAGTCTTCTATTATTGGAAATATAATTTTAATAAAATATAAGCCACATCTTTATAACAAATATTCTCATAGATAAGACATGCCTTCTGATTTCCACCGGTTGAAGAGTTAATCTTACAATGTTTTCATTTATCATTATGGACAATAAAGTACAATTTTTTAATTGAGAACTTCTAGGATTCATCACCCAATAATCCATGTAATCCATGTAATTGTGACGCTAATGTCAAAATATTTTTCAAAAGTTCATTTTATTTCTTATATTATGAGACAAGGAACTTTTAATACTTGTGAGTTTCAGATTTTTTCATATAGAAAGAACTTAGTCTGGAAGGTTGTTCCCAATAGGATAAGCAAAGATTAGAGCAAATTATCAGTCTAATGGGAAAAGAAGGAAGTCCCTCGAGGGAGCAGGGAGAGTTTATCAAATAAGAGAATCTCATGTAAGCTATACCTGAGAGGTAGAGAAGAATAAAGGTATATGTGCAGATAGAGAGGGGGCTTATTCAAGTTGCAAAGGATGAGCAACATGCAATTTTTGTTTGTGTACTAAGACTTGAGAAAAACATGAGAGGAGAGATGGGTGGTCAAGAAGGTTGATTAAAAGCCATGTTTACCAAACAAGAGATGCACAGAAAACTCCACATTGCAAAGTGTAACTTTCCTAATAGCTTTCATTGTGCTTGATGCAGACCAAATGGCATATGAATATTTAATTTTCATCTTCAAAAATACTGCTAGAGGTCTCTCTATGATGTGTTATTGAAAAGATTAAGTGCAGATTTAAATCCGGTGAACAGCTTGTGTTCTAAACACAATATAGTTTAGTATACTAAACTATACTAAACACAATAAAGTTTAGTATTAAGAAAATGCCATGATTATTTTGTAGTGACAGTCGCCTTTTATGGAGCATAGATAATGTGCCAGGTTCTATTTGAAACCCTTTTGGTACATTATCTCATTCATCATTTCTGCAGCTTCACGATATGGTAGAGCAGATTGTCAGGATACTTAAGGGACTTGCCCAAGGAAGCGAGCCTGGTTCATAAGAGGCTCCACAAATATCTGAACTTGAGGCTGACTCTGCTTTTTCATCTCTGTTGCACTCCTCTTCCTTTTTTTTATAAAGATTCCTTTTACAAGATAAACAAACATCCTTGATTTGTGTTAAGTATAGGTTTCATACATTCCTTAAATGCATTTCAAAAGAACATTTGGTTCAGTTCACCAGTAGCCTGAAAATTATTGAAGATTGTACTTTTGATATTGCTAACCTAATCTTAAAAACTGTTTACACTCCCAAGCTAAAATGGATAGCTGAGGAAAGTATTTTGTTACCTTAGGAAAATTGCAAGTTTAAAATAAAAAGAAGAAATGTTGAGTCGAATTATTCATATTTTCATCCCTTAAATTTAGCACAATGCTTGGTACATAGTGAGCTCTCTTTCTGTGTTTTGTTCGTTTTGTTTTGTTGTTGAAGAAGGAAACACTGTTTTGTGTTCTAAATTCAACAAACTATTTCATTTTCACTGGATAACTCTGCACAGAAATTCACACTCTTAAGTACTTCTAAGTTTCTCTGTACTTGAATGGCATCATATAATTGGACTATCTTCATCTTAGCCAAAAGCTAGCATATTATTAAAACAAATACTAGAGAAAATGGAAATTATAAACACTATGAAGATTAAGACCAGCTCACCCAAATCTTTTATCTAAAGTAATTTCCTCTGTGAATACAAATGATTCCATTGCTAATTTTCTACATCTGACATTAGGGAGAAAATACCATTTCAAGTCAATTAAGCAAAGCAATAGTCACACTACCAGGGAAAAAACACTCATGAAACGTTATCCAGCAAGTTATAGGTTATGAAGTAAAGGGGAACATCTTATAAAAATAGCCTGGGACAAGTCAGTTATAAATCATTCAAAAGCTGTTCATTCATTTTAAATATGAATATTGCCTGCAGACATGACTTTGTGTTGTTCGTAACACAATCGCCCTATACACATTCATCCTTATCCTCACACTCAACCAGTGTGCATTCATCAGAGCTGCCACCCGTCATAACTATCATTTGGCTCTATAGGCTACAATGGATGTAAAATATTTAATAACTGTGTTGAGATTGTAGAAGTGTGTAAATGAAGTCACCGTTAATTCAAAAGACAGCCTTATTCCTCAACCGACTGTAGGGGGATTTCCAGATCCATTTATGTGGTTAAACCAAAGGGTTAGTTAATGTAAAGTTTGAAACGGAAGTGCAAGTCCTCACACCCCTGCAAATTCCTCCTGACAGAAGGTGAGATTAGCACATTCTTGACTTTGCAGTTCCTCTTTCTACTTTCCACTCAAATAGTGACTAATCAAACTAAGTAGTTTTGGGGTTTCAAATCTCAAAAGCAGGTTGCTGTCTGGGCCCATTAGCTTAGCTTGTTGGAGCTAATTGCCAAGCACACAGGTCCTGGGTTTCATTCTGATAAGAGCTGGTAAAGCTTTGCACAGGGAAAAACTCAATACTGTGGCCAGACTATGGTTAAAGTTAGGCAAGGAAACCTCTTGGGAACAGATGTGCAACTCAGTTCATGTAACTTCATCATCATTCCTGACTAAACAGTCTTCTACTGGCTGTGAGAATCATTTCTAAAAATGATAAATGGTGTGTAAATGAGAGATCCTGCAATTTGAATCTTATTGTTCTTATCTATGAGCTTCTATAATTCCTTTTTTACTTTGATTATCATCTAATAGCAGCAGCATTTTTTACTTTTGTCTGTTATTACATTAGTAATATTCATCAGCGGTTTCAGTGAATGGAAACACTAGGCTTTGCACAGCAGATTTTAAATAGTAGGTTGACTAATTTTTGTTTCCTGCTATACATTTCTTGAAGTATCACATGCTGTGTACTTAGCAAATGCAATTTTATGCTGTATTCCTCTAAGCCAAATATAATTACAAAGTAATGTATGCTGTCAATGAATGAATGAATGAATGAATAAATAAATAAATAGGGCAATGCATTCCAAAGTCAAAGAGAAAATATTCTAGAGACTAGGCATTACTTTTCCTCTACTAGATTGGAAAAGTCAGAGTTGATGATGCTTTTGGCCATGCCACAAAGTTTAGCTGAGATATTCCTTGCATATAGATTTTTTAAGACACACAGTACTTCATATCTTGTATTTATACTTTTTACCTATTTCTTTAACTCAGCAGCACAGTTTTGGAGATGGGCAGGAGATTAAAGGTCACAAAGTTCAGAGTTCTATTCACTCTATGACTAAGATTTTTAAGTGAGCAAAATATGGACCTCACTGTGCTGGGCACTGGGTAATGCATAGATGCATAACTTGCACAATTGCCCTTGAGGAATTTGTCACCTCAATTCATTCCTTTCATTTCAGCAACATTTATTTTCTTAATGTGTTAGCATTATGGTATCTTGCTTATTTATGGTTGTACTTGTTTTTGAGTCTGTGTCATCAGAATGTCAGCCCCTGGAGGGTAGTATGTTTTTTAATGCTTCCACTGCTCAAACCCCAGCACCTACAACAATGTCTGTTAACTAACATGCCCTCAGTAAGTGCTGGCTAAATGAAAAAATAAATAGTCACAAGATTGCTGTGATTAGCAAATGAGATGATTTGTGTAAAACCCTAGCTTTGCCTTGTACATATTTGTGTGTTAATAAATATCTGTGGGATGAATAAATTAATAAGACCTATAGAAATAAATGCTCTATTAGGGCTATAAGGAAAGTCCTGCGTGTCTACAGAGAAAGGAATGATTTAATCTCATCAAGGAGGTCTGGGGAAAGGCCTCAGAAGAAGCAGTCTTGAAGTTGACCCTTGAATTATAGTTTTGATAGCCAAGGGAGTAACATGTGGAAAGAAGAGCAGGCACAAAGGCAGAGTAGCAAGATCTTGAACCTATGAGTGTGCCTTGTGCTATGTGCCTAAAGTACTAGGCAGAAAATGAGTTTGAAGAGCAGAGAAAAACAGAGGGTTATCCATGCAGATGTAGCATATTTTTAAGTAGGGTATCTAATCACCCTTCAACAGGTACTTATGAACTTCCACCATTGCTGACTACACAGGTCAAGGTGCTGGAGATACAAAAATGAGCAGAACATCAAGGTCACTGTGAGTGCTCATCCTGACCATCCTTTGCTTACAGACAAGAAACCAAGTCCCCAAAAGGCTAAGTATCAGCATCATTGGCATGTCTGGTGCCTGGAATCTAGGTCTCTAGTCATACTATACTGTATTGCACTAACTTGCTCTTCTTTCCACATGTCACCCCCTTGGAATTCAAAACTCTAATTATCATTCAAGGGTCAACTTCAAGACTGCTTCTTCTGAGGCCTTTCCCCAGACCATCTCGATGAAATTAAATCATTCCTTTTTCTGTAGACACACAGGACTTTCCTTATCGCTCTAATAGAGCATTTATTTCTATAGGTCTTATTAATGTATTCATCCCACAGATATTTTTTAACACACAAATATGTACAAGGCAAAGCTAGGGTTTTACACAAATCATCTCATTTGCTAATCACAGCAATCTCGTGACTTTATTTTTTTTTCATTTAGCACTCACCCCTGTCTGCATGCCTCCCTTTCTGTGTCTATGAAAAAAGAAAAAAAAAGAAAACTGTTTTGTCATCTGGACTTCAGTGATCTTACAACATAATGGAGTCCCCAGAAAACAAATAGTAAGCAACAAATAGTTATTCTGAAATATGAGAATAGTAGGGAAAATTTGAAGACAAGAAATTCTTCTGTTGGCTTAGGAAAATACTTTGAAATGTCCATAATCTTCTAAGGCAACTTTAAAGTTAAAAGTTATTCCTTAATTTGGTAACCAATCCCCTAAAATGATAATAGCATTCTTCACTCAAATACAATTTAGTTTTATCTTATCCCTCAGCAGGGTACAAGATTACCTTTCTTCTTCAAAGAAGAGTTAGGATGTTTGCCTGATGAGAGGCTTCAATAGATAAGACCCTCTTAAGTACTTTATGATAACCCCTGAGGTTGGTCAGCAGGAATTAATTTGGTGGGATTACTAAAACCTATCTCTAAACCCAGCAGGGGTCATAAAAATGCTAGAATACAAATGGGTCTGGACAGCTTTCATCAGAGGATCTCTGAGTACAAACAAATAAAAGCAAACGCCATGCCTTTAAATGAAGAGCAGGAGTTAAGACACTACTTTGTTATTCACCTTGCAGTTATTTTGTTTGGAAGAAACATTTTAAAATTAGTGCATTAAAGCATTTTTAAAATGTGGCTTTCATAACAGAGCACTCAATACCTAATGCCACACTGAACATTGACTGAGTGACCTTGGGGAAAGTAGACTGTATAGTAAATATTCCTGATTTGCAAAAACTCTCCACCCTCTCTCCACCTTCCCCAAGGACCCTCTAAATTAGATGAGGATTAAATTAGGTAATTTATGTGAAACTAACTGGCCCACATAGGCCTTCATTGCATTCTTTCTCAAACCAGTACACTCTTTCCAATATATTATCTTTCTACTGCAAAGATGGCCATATTAATATCTCTGCAAAAGTGGGAATCAGCAGTTACAAGTTCTAGAGTCAGATTTTCTGGATTCAATTCCACTCCACACTGACCAGTGAGAGTCTCTGTACTCATTACTTAATTTCTCTGTGTCTTAATATTATTTGAAAATGGAATAATCATAATTCCTATCTCAAAGAGATGTTTTGATGATTAAACAGGTAATTTTATGTAAAACTGATAGAAAAGTGTTGACACATAGAAAGTCTGAGATTTAACATATTTTCATGTTTCTTTCCTTGAGAAAAAAATATTAATTGGTCCATCCAACTTACAATAGTCTATTATACTATCTCGTTGACACTTAAATTTTTGAATATAGTTTTAACTCCTCTCATCTCATTTCGTTCTCCCTACCACCATGTGCACTGGGTGTAGGCAGAAATACATTAGATAAAATGTATCTAATGTATTTTGCGTCTTCTCAAAGAGGAGATCTGATTTTTTTTGACTGCTCATCCTTGCAACCATTAGGCAAAGGGATGTATAAACACTTCTGATTTTTCCACTGGGGATGGAATGCATTCCCAGCTTTATAACTATCTCCAGTAGCGTCCCTGCAAAAGTAGTTCTGTCCTATTTCACAGCAAATGATTAAGTGCTTACTACTTGCTAAGCACTGTTATGCAGATTGGATACACTTAGTAAACAAACCATGGTCACTTTGGTCATGAGAGGAACAGGTGAGACAGGAACAGATGTCTATGAAAGTACTCTGAGAAACACAAAAGCCAGATGAAAATTACCATACAGGTATAAAGAATTGTTATTAATGTGTTCTGGAAAAATCTAACAAAAATATTTAAAAGTGCAAGAACTAACCTCAGAAAGTGTTAAAAATTTAAAGATAAAAACTATGTGCCCTAACCTGTTTGTCTCACTGGATAGAGTGTCAGCCTGCTGACTGAAGGGTCCCAGGTTTGATTCCGGTCAAGGGCATGTACCTGGGTTGCAGGCACATCCCCAGTAGGAGGTGTGCAGGAAGCAGCTTGGCCATGTGACTTCTTTTGACCAATATAATGTGAGGAGAAGCTTTAAAACACTTTGCAGATGACACGATACTGCATATAGAGACCCTAAAGATTCTACTAAAAACTACTAGAACTGATAATTGAATACAGTAAAGAAGCTGGAGACAAAATAAATATCCAGAAATCAGTTGCATTTATATATACCAATAATGAACTAATAAAACAACCACATTTACAATTGTATGAAAAAAATACCTAGGAATAAATTTAACCAAGGGTGTGCTTAAAACATTATTACACTGAAAAAAGAAATTGAAGAAGATACAAATAAGTAAAAACATATACCATGTTCATAGATAGGAAGAATTAAGATCATTAAAATGTCCACACTACCCAAAGCAACCTATAGATTCAACACAATCCCTATAAAGATATTGATAGCATATTTCACAGAAACTAGAACAAATATTCCAAAAATGTATATGTAAACACAAAAAACAAACAAGCAAAAATAACCACAGCAATCTTGAGAAAGAAGAACAAAGTTGGAGGAATCACACTACTTGATATCAAACTATACTTCAAGGCCACAGTAATAAAAACAACATGATACTTGCATAAAAACAGATATATAGATCGATGGAACAGAACAGAGAGCCCAGGAATAAACCCACGCATTAATGTTCAATTAATGTTTCACAAAGGAGGCAAGACACATAATGGGGTCTAGGTGGTATCCTATCTAATAAAAGAGCAATATGCACATTGACCATACCTCCACCACACCAGCAAGCCATGCCCACCAGCCACACACCCAGCCAATCAGGAGAGAATATGCAAATAAACCCAGCCAAGATGGCTGCAGCCACAGAGAGCAGGAGGGAGGCTTGGGTTTCCCCGGCCATGCAGGAAGCCAAGCTTTCTGCCTGCCCTTGCTGCTCAGGCTCCACACCAGGCTACAAAGTTTCAATTATAGAATCCCAACAGAAATGGCAGCAGCCACAGAGTTGGAGAGAGGCAGGCAGCTAGGATTGCCCCCGGTGGTGGAGGAAGCCAAGTTTCTGCAGCCCTGGCCAGCCTAGGCCTCCACTCCAGGCTACAGAGTTTCAATTACAGAAGATACATAAATTCAAGCTTGACTCTGTTCCACGCTACAAAGTTTCAATTGTAGAAGATAAATAAATTCCAGACAGGGCCTCCACTTAGGTCGCCAGAGGGCGTGGCCAGCTTGCAAACCACCACAGACCTCTCACCAAGGCCACTCCATGCCCCAAGAGAACCCCCACCCTGATCTGGGACACTCTTCAGGGTCAACCAGCTGGTCCCCACCCATGCATCAGGCCTCTATCCTATCTAATAAAAGAATAATATGCAGATTGACCATCTCTCCAACACACAAGATGGCTGCCCCCACATGGACGCAAGATAGCCACCACAAGATGGACAGCAAGGGAGGGCAGTAGGGAGGGACCAGGCCTGCAAGGGATGGCAGGTGAGGGGTACCAAGCCTGCAGGGGAAGGCAGTTAGGGGCAAGGGGAGCAGTTAGGCATCAATCAGGCTGCCAGGGGAGTGGTTAGGAGGTGATCAGGCTAGCAGGCAGAAGCGATTAGGGGCAATCAGGAAGGCAGGCAGGCGAGCAGTTGGATTGTGAGAGGGTTGTCTGACTGCCTGTATAGGCCCGATCCCAGTGGGACATCCCTCGAGGGGACACCCCTTGCCCTATGCATGAATTTTGTGCACCAGGCCTCTATTATTAAATGAATGGTGTTGACAATATTGGGTAGATACCTTCAAAAAAGTGAAACTAGTTCTGGCCAGGTGCTCAGTTGTTGGAACATTGTACCAGGCATTGAAGGGTTACAGTTTGATTCCTGGTCAGGGCACATGCATAGGTTGCAGGTTTAATCCCTGGTTGGGGCACATTTGGGAGGGGACCCATCAGTGTTTCCTTCTATCTCTCTCATCTTCCTCTCTCTCTACAATCAATAAAAAACATACCCTTGTGTGAGGATTAACTAAAGGAAAATAAATTAGACCACTTTCTGACATGACACACATGAATAAACTCAAAATGGATTAAAGAATGCTTAAGTGTAAATTGCAAAACCAAAAAAACATTGGAATATGTAGGCAGTAAAATTTCAGACATAGCAATATGTCTTCTGATATATCTCCTTGGGCAAGGAAAACAAAAGAAAAAATAAACAAATAGGACTACATCAAACTAAAAAGCTTTTGCACAGAAAACCATTAACAAAACGAAAAGGAAACCTACTGAATGGGAGAACATATTCACAATGATACACATGATAAGGGATTAATCTTCAAAATTTACAAAGAACTTATACAATTCAATACCAATAAACAATCCAACTAAAAAAATGGGCCAAGGACCTGAATAGGCACTTCTCCAAAGAGGACTTAAGGATGGCCAATAGACATGAAAAGATGCTCTACATCACTAATCACAGATAAATGCAAATTAAAACCACAATGAGCTATCACCTCACACCAATCAGAATGACCAATGTCAATAAATCCGTAAGTGCTAATAAGGATGTGAAGAAAAGGCAACTGCTGGTGAGAATGCAGACTGATGTAGCCACTATGGAAAACAGTATGGAATTACTTCAAAAATATTAAAAATGGAACTGCCCTATGACCCAAAATTTCCACTTCTGGGGAATATATCCAAAGAAACCTGAAATACTGATTTATTTGAAAGAACATATGCACCCCTATGTTCATTGCAGTGTTATCTACAATAGCCGATATTTGGAAGCAGCGTAAGTGTCCATCAGTGGATGCAATGATTAAAAAAAGCTGTGGTACATTTACACAATGGAATACTATTCTGCCTTAAAAAAAATGAAATCTTACCTTTTGCGTTTGCAGAGATGGATCTGGAGAGTATTACGCTAAGTGAAATAAACCAGTCAGAGAAAAACAAGTAGCATATTATTTCATTTATGTGTGGAATTTAATGAACAAAATAAAATACCAAATAAAAAGAAGCAGACTCAGAGATACAAACAACAGACTGATAGCTGTCAGAGGGAAGTTGGTTTAGGAGGCTGGGTGTAAAGATGACGGGATTAAACAAACAAACAAAAAACCCCTCATAGATACAGACAACAGCATGGTGTTTACCAGAGAAAAAGTGGGGTGAGTGGAGGCAGTAGAGGGTAAAGAAGGGATAAATGGTGATGGAAAAATGCTTGACTTGTGGTGGTGAATGCACAATATGGAATTGTACACCTGAAATCTATGGAATTTTATTAACCAATACCACCACAATAAATTGGATTAAAAAAAGGAACACATTTTGTGTGGTTCCATTGTTGCTGTTTGCCCTCTGCTGCATGTCTAACGGGGGCTAATAATGTAACTTAAATCTCCTCCTAAAGATACATGGAGCACAGCTGCAGGTGATTAGCAGCTGATATATAAATAAGTAGACCACTGAAACTTCAGGGTCATTTGTTACTGAAACATAACCAAGCAACGCATGCCTTTTTCAAGAATCTGCCCAGAGCCATTACTTTCCAATGGGAACACACTTAACTCACGAGAAAGCTAGAACTACATTCCATGTCTTCAGACTCGCACTCCAGCACGTGCTTCAGACTCCTGCTCTAGCATGTGCTTTAAGAAAAGAGAGTCCTGCCTGGCCAGTGTTGCTCAGTGGTTGAGCATTGACTCATGCACCAGGAAGTTGCTGGTCCGATTCCCTGTCAGGGCCCATGCCCAGGTTGTTGGGTCTACCCCCGGCAGGGGGAGCACAAGAGACAGTTGATACATGTTGATGTTTCTCATGGATGTTTCTATTATTTCTCCCTCTTCCTTCCTTTCTCTCTAAAAACAATAAAAACAATTACATCAATCTTCTGATCTCTAGAGTGATTTCTAGCCACACATTTTCTTCTTCCCCAAATCCACTGTTGTCAGGCCTTCAACACGGCCCTACTCTGTAGCACCATCCCAATCTCTACCCAACTCTGCCCCAAATCTGTCAATGTTGAAGAAAAGAAAGAAACACATGCTGGTTTCAGCGGCATTTGACAATATTGGGAGGGTCAGTGGCTATCCTCTGTAAGGGGCAGAGGGAGCAGGCAAGGTCCGCATGGAAGATAGGCAGAGGCGGGGGGATTCTTGGTCCTAGGTGCAAGTGGGATATGCATTCACCTTCACCCAAGTGCTACTCCAAATGGGTCCCTGGCTGTGTGCTCATCCAGAACACGGCTGCAGTGCAGTATACACTTCTCTTAATCTTCCAGCTGATATTATCTCAGGTAATATTTACGTTTATATGTTTAAAACGTAGAAATAGTGCAAAGTGTGGTAGAATGGAAAGGACGTCATTCCACACTAGATGCGTTTGGAAAAAACTGATCCTTCTTCTGGTATTAGATCAACAACAGGAGTGTATGTTCCTCAAGGAAAAACCACTGGCATTTAAAAAAAAAGAAGAAGAAAGAAAACTCTATAAGAAAAAACTTTCTTTGCTATGAAATGATACACAAGCCTTGACACACAGACACTGAGCTTTATTCCCACTGCTCTCTCT
Organism: Antrozous pallidus; assembly: GCA_027563665.1. Classification (NCBI taxonomy): domain Eukaryota; kingdom Metazoa; phylum Chordata; class Mammalia; order Chiroptera; family Vespertilionidae; genus Antrozous; species Antrozous pallidus. The sequence goes on along the minus strand of CM050520.1, from coordinate 78,128,635 downwards.
GGCTGACATGGGAGAAGCCAGAGGAGACTGTTGTCATTTAGGATACTCTTTAACAATTCTCTTATAAAGTAATCTTTTAAAGATACAGTAAACACACACTATGTAACTCTATTATCTCCCTTTAACATAGCACATTAAGTTAGGGAGGACACTCGGGTCATTTAGTTCATAGTCATACAAAGAGCAACAATTGCTTATTATTATCAAAAGTGGTCAGCCAGGTTGGCCTTTGTGGCTCAGTCGGCTGGGCATCATCCTGTCACTGGTTTGATTCAGGGTACCTGGCCAGACTGTGTGCTCCATCCCTGATTGGCATTGTGCAGGAGGCAGTGGATAGACGTTCTCTTTTCACTTGATGTTTCTCTCTCCTCCCTTTCTTTCTTTCTAAAAATGAGTAAACTATTAAAAAAAAATAAGTGGTTGGCCAGGCGTCTTTATTTCCAGTTGTGGAAACTCTATTTTAGTATAAATCCAATAGTTGTGCAATTCCCCAAAGTTTTGTACAATATTATGTATACTATTATGTTAATGGGATAATTGTGGGGAGAAATGATAGAATGAAAATGCAAAGTTCTTGTCCACATGCAGAAGAGAGCCTGGTGCCTGTGGAGGTGCTGACAGAGGGGCTGAGGATTAGGTAGAGTTAATGACCCAGCTCACCATCTATTGTGTTCAAATGCTGACCGCAGTAGTCTCTACCTGGATGTGAAATTCATTGCCCTTGAGAGGTTTAGGGGAACTGTCATTCTGACTGGCAGGTTTTAGAGGAGACCTCCTCAGTAACAGGAACACAGGCTCTGAGCAAAATGGAAAACCTTGACACTTCAGCAGCTCCTTGATGTCCGGGTTGGGGAAAAGAAAAGCCTCCCCCATGCTGCCCGCAGCAGATTGGGCAGGAAACAGCACTCCTGGCTGGTCTCAGAGTCTCTCACTGAACCTGATTCAGCAAGTTGGCAGTACTGAGTGTTCCGCCTTTAGCACTGAGCTGTCTGCATAGACAGCAAAGGAAAGGAAGGGGCCTCTCTCTGATTTCCTCATGATGTGGGGAGAGAACTATTCAATAACATTTCATATGTAAAAGACAAAAACTATTTGGTTCGGGAAAACACCATCTAATTAGAATAGTTTTATTCTCAGCTATGCCTGGGAAGCTTCCTATTGAGCTATGGGGGACAGAATGAAGGTAGGAGAGGAAAGAGAAAGATTGCTCAAAGCAAAATAGCATCATATTTAACCAGTGTCAAATAATGCTGGGCTAAGAAAGCTAGATATCCTTTTTACTGCTTTCTGTGGCTCCCTTTAAATTTCTCATCCTCTTGCGGGGGGGGGGGGGGGGGGCCTTGTCAAACTTTACAGCCACTCTTCAGCCCAGGCATCCATTAGATTTCATCAGGATAAATAAACAAAAAACATCCTCAGCTCTCCTGTTTAAGTGGAAGATACTATCCTTTTAAGAGCACCGACAACAACAAAATAGCCATAAACTTTTAGAGACGATAAGGATATAAGTTAACAAGAATCTTTGCTCTCAAGAGAGCACTCTGCTATTCTTCGCTTACTGATGGGGTAGAGAGCTGGTGATTTATGGTACACAGTAGAGAATATTGCTTTTGGGAGCTGTTTTAGCCTGGACTCCATATTCTCTTTGAAAATAGAAGGAAACTTTAAATTGGATTTCTGAAACTGGTTGAGTGTTTTCAGTCTAAAAACTATTCAGCAGATTGATTTTAAAATGGGACAACATAAGTACAATGTCAGTGCTGAGAGACTTGTTTTGTGATGTCCTTTAGACCTCTGCCCCATTGTGGACAAAGAGTCTTGAAACCTTCACTGATCACTCTCTCCTAGTCTCCTCTGCAGACAGCCTTCCTTCCAGGCATATTAATGAGAACTGCCCCCTGAAACCTGCCAGGCTGGGAGATGTGGGAGGGTGTGCCTCTCACCTGGCTCTACCAGGGCACTTCCCAACCACTGATAGTTTTAACATAATGCATCCATATGATCCAAAATCTAAAAGTTAAAAAAGGGATGCCACTCAGTGGCAATCAACATTATCAATTTCATATATATTCTTTGAAAAATACAAATATATACAGGGCAGGATAAATGTAGGTGTACTTGGTGAATATGTGAAACACAGAGTTTGTTCTTATATTATTATTTATTAACTAGGGTCCTGGTGCACAAAATTCATGCACTGGGGGTGGGTGGCCCTCAACCCAACCTGCCCCCTCTCACATACTGGGAGCCCTCAGGGGATGTCCAACTGATGGTTCACCCCCAGCCTGCCCAAGTGAGGCTTTAGGCCTTGGGCACCCAGCCATCGCCCTGCTCAGCTCAGCCCTGGCTGCCTGCGACCACCTGGCCCCGGGGGCTGGGCGCTCACCTCCACTTCCACTCACAGCGCCCGGGGGCTGGGCACTCCCTGCTGCCACCACCACCACTGCTGCTGCTGCCTCTGCTTCCCCTCACAGCATCCGGGGGCTGGACGCTCGCCGCCACTTGGCCCCGTCCCTGCTCCTGATTGGCTGGTAGCATAGCCAATCGGGAACCAAGGTACGGTCAAATTTGCATGTTTCTCTTTTATTATATAGGATTACTAGAGGCCCAGTGCACACAATTCATGCACAGGGGGCAAGGGATGTCCCTTAACCCAGCCTGGACCCTCTCCAATCTGGGACCCCTAGAGGGATGTCAAACTGCACATTTAGGCTCGATACCGGTAGGATTGAGTCAGACATCTTTCTCCCAATCCAGGACTGCTGGCTCCAAACTGCTCACCTGCCTGCCTCCCTGAATGCCCCTAACCACTTCTGCCTGCCAGCTTGATCACCTGCTAACCACTACCCTGCCAGCCGAATTGATGTCTAACTGCTCCCCTACCAGCTTGTTTGTCCCCATCTTCCCTCCTCTACCAGCCTGATCACCCCTAACTGCCCTCCCTGCAGGCTTGATCACCTCCAACTGCCCTCCCTTGCAGTCCTGGTCCCTCCCAACTGCCCTCCCCTGCTGGACTGATTACCCACAACTGTCCTCCCTTGCAGGGCCTGGACCTTCCAAATGGCTCTCCCCTGCTGGCCATCTTGTGGTGGCCATCTTGTTTCCACATGGAGGCAGGATCTTTGACCACATGGGGGCAGCCCTCTTGTGTATTGGAGTGATGGCCAATCTGCAAATTACTCTTTTATTAGATAGGATAGAGGCCTGGTACATGGGTGGGGGCCAGCTAGTTTGCCCTGAAGAGTCCCAGATCAGGGTAGGGGTCCCCTTGGGGTGAGTGGCAGCCTGGGTGAGGGGCCTGTGGAGGTTTTCAGGCCAGCCACACACCCCAACAACCCAAGCGGAGGACCTGGGATCTGGGATTAATCTATGTCTACAATTGAAACTTTGTAGCCTGGAGCAGAGTCAAGCCTTCTGCTCGCTCCAAGTGGCAGCCATTTCTATTTGAAACTTTGTAACCCAGAGAGGAGGCCTAGGCCAGCAACAGCAGGCTGAAAGCTTGGCTTCTTCCATTGCCAGGGAAACCCAAGCCTCTGTTCTCTCTAGCTCAGTGGCTGCCACCATTTCTGTATCTTTTATAATTGAAACTTTGTAGCATTGAGCAGAGGTCTAGGCCGGCAACAGCAGGCAGAAAGCTTGGCTTCCTCTGTTGCCAGGGAAACCCAAGCCTCCCTCCTGCTCTCAGTGGCGGCAGCCATCTTGTTTTGGGTTCATTTGCATAATCTACCCCTGATTGGCTGGTGGGTGTGGCTTGTAGGTGTGGCGAAGGTACAGTCAAATTTGCATATTACTCTTTTATTACATAGGATTTTCCATACAAATAACTGTAAACCTCCTTTTGCCCAAGCAGTGTAATCAGTGACCTCCCTGAAATTCACACCACTTGGTTATTATTCTCTGCTTCCCCTCTATATCGCTGCTTCTACTGTGACCCTGGTCACTTCTCCACCTTCAGTAGGAATCATGGCATCTGGGTTCCTGTATTTGTCTCCAACTCCTATTACCATCATCCTGGATGACGTCAGTGTACATGCAGAAAGAATATCCTTTTTTCTGCCCTTTGACTCTTTCAACTCTAATAGCCCTTCTTAGGACTGAAATCTTCAATACAGTGTCATCTGTGACCATGTCTTCCATAAGCTTGCATGCCCTTGAATGCCTTACTGCGATCCCTCTCCAATTTATCTGAGGCTTCCTCATTTAGATCATCTTCATGTTTCCCCGAGCTATCAGCCTTCTATTGATCTTAAAGATTTCACAATTCATCACTTCACGCTTGTGGCATGCGCCCTTGCAAAAGCCCAATTCAAGAGCAATCCAATTGTTCACAAACATCTGGACTCTTTTATCTGTATTTCTGCTAGAGAACAATGCGAATACCAGCACACTGTTGCTGTTATTTCTCCTGTATCTTTACACTTTCCCACTACTTGTCCATCCAGTGCAGCCTGTAAAAAAAATTTGACTCTCTTATTCATATGAAAAAAAATCACTTCCTTGATTCTAACCTCCCTTATGGGTATCATTTCCTTAATCTGTGTTCCTTTACACTCAAGCTTCTTGAAGTAGTAGTTTACACTTGCTATTTACTACAATTTGATTTTCTCTTTGTCCCCTGCAGTCTAGCTCTTGCTCCATCATTTTGATGAAAAGACTCTTACTAATATTTTTAATAGCTTCTGAATTACCAAATCCAATGCACACTTTCTAATCTTTGTTTCAAGTGACCTCTTTCTCGCACTCAACATTTGTCGATGACTTTCTACATAAGTCTCTCTTCCTGTGGCTTTTGTGACATTGTGCTCTAGAGTTCTCATTTTGCCTCTTTATCTGTTTTTTCTCTAGATTCTCTTCTTTTAATGACTTCTTAAATGTCAGTGTTTCCCAGGAGTCATATTTGATGCTTGGCACCTCTGTAAACTTATTAAATTTCTTAGCTTCAGTGATAATTTACACCTGAATGATGCCTGACTCCATACCCCAGGCCAAGAAATCTTTGCTGAGAATGCAGTTCATTTTCCCCAATTCCCTCTGGCCACCTCCTATTGGATGTTCCATGACCTCCTTAAACTTAATATGTCCAAAATTGTACTCATCAGTTTCCCCTCAAAACCTGTTCATCTCCCTGTGTTTCCTTTCCTAGAAAAAGACAACTTTCACCTAATTGTATGTATCATACATCTAGGAGTCATTTTGAAATAGTCCTCAATTAGTCACTAAGTCAATTGAGGTCATAATTTCACACACAGTCCTTCAAAACCATGGCTTCTCACCAATGCATTAATTCAGGAGTTTATGGTATTTCTTCTGGATTAGCATGATAGCCAAACTAGTCCCTCTTGAATACTGCCCAACTGCAATCTGTCCTCCATTGGCCTGCTATATGGGTCTTCAAAAGTAAAATAAAAATAAAAAGTGCCGTACTATCCATGTAACTTCCAAGCCTCAAACCCCCCAGAGCTTCTGGGTAGATTTCAGTCCTTTGATGAGTATCTTTAAACATTCATGATCTGGCTCTTGCCTTCCTCTCCAACATTATTTCCAGCCACTCACTCATATTTCCCCAGGCTTTACGAATTATTGCATGGTTCATCAGCCATATTCAATTTTCAAGAAGCTGTTTCCTTTGTTTTTCAAAGTTCTCCCAACACATTTCCATTTAGCTAACTCATCATTTAGAAAACAAATGGGATCAGTTCCTTTGAGAAGCATTATTAGTTCTCAGGTAGCTGCTCCTGCCTCTGAGCTTCCTGAGTATACAGAGACTTTTTACAGGATACTCTTTCATTAACTCTCATGCTTCCATAGCAGTCCATATAGTGCCTGGACGTATTATACCCTCAAGGAAGACTTGAAGAATGACTGGCTCCCAGGCCAAGTTTGTCTTTCTCAGATTCTTAATGGTGATACATTATCTCAGCTCGGAATTTAATCAGTAAGTTTCAAGACCACATTTTCATGTGGCCAACTAATATTTAAGCTATCTTTATTCATAAATGTGGTTTAAAGTTAAAGATTGCCTAATGGGTTAATGATTATTTCTATTTTTGGACATTCTTAAATGTGTGACAACTAAAGATTCTAAAAACCAGATATCAGTCGATTTAGTTTTATTTCCAAAAGTGTTTTTCTTCTTGGTAAACTATTGAGGTATTGTCTTTAACATGAGTGCTATGAAGGTGGGGTAGCAGGTGACTAATTCAATTGTTTTAAGGTCATGTGAAATAATACATTCTCTCTATTTCAGTCCTTTGATATTAGACCTAATCCTTCAGTGGCTTTAAGTATTGAAATTCAAGATATTGCAATAATTCTCACAGATTCAACTCTGATAACAAAGTTGAATCTTTTGAAATGTATTCATGACCTACATTTGGCTTATTTTAAGATGAAAAATACAGATTCTGGTAGCAATAAAATATTCAGATGGAACAACAACAGTGGTTTTTATATTACTGTTAATTCTGGAGCTGAAGAACTCTAAAATTTGAACATTTTGAAAAACAGGAAACAGGAAACTTTTATATTAAAAAAATTAAAGTCATTTAAAAGAGAGTGTCTGATGCATATAATCATGCCTGCTTTTATAGAAATAAGAAAAGATGGCTGTTTATGTTATGTTATGTCAGAGAAGTTATATTACTTATTTGACAAAAGGAGGTTCAATAATTTACATATAATGTACATGCATAGGATCATTGTGGGGGCAGATTAAGCAGCTTATTTTAGTCATTATTTGTATGGAAATGTCCATATACATTAGATACAAACTATCTCAGATTTGAAACAATATAGAAATCAGTGAAATCATTTCTTTAAATATCAATGATCAGTGCAAAGTGACTATTCTACTATATGCTATGTAGTAGAGAGTAAGAGATTTGTAATAGAAAGTTGTTATAACTTCTTTGGTATCACTGAACCTAGAAATGTAACTAGTCTACCCTATATTGTAAAGTAGAAAGCCCTGTTATGACATAGAGCTGGTGATGACAGGCTATAGCCAGAACTGTTAAGTTATCTCAAGGTGCCAAAGCACAAAAGCACTGCATCTTAAACTAGGAATTCATGGTTGCTCTGTGCAGTGCAACAAAGAGACAGTACTCATATCATCAATCATTTTGTCAGAACTTTCATGTTAGATGTTGACAAACTTGTGGGAATTTAGAGAACAGAATGAAGAAAATGACTTATAACACAAGATTATAAAAACCCAAGGTATTGTTCATCGACGAAGGAATTGAGTATTTGATATACACTGCATGTAAATTTTTTTTTCAGAGAGTGACTTAGGGGGATAGCATACAAATTTCCAAGAATTCAGAATGCATCACCACAAAGGGAAAGAATTGTTTATGATGCTCCCTGGGGCAATCAATAGAAGTCAGGTAATGAAATAGAATAACAGAAAATGTAGGCTCTGTATCTATTAAGGTTTCCCAACAGTGGCATCTATTAAATTGTGGAATGGCCTTACAATAGAAGGAGTGAAAGCCATCCTGTAAGTCATTTCACACCAGAGTGGACAAAGTATTCAAAGATACACCTTTGAAAAGAAATCAGCCCTGCTGCTGTGCTGCTTCGCATAATGAATGACCCGCTAGCACTTTCCGCTCTGCTTTTAGGAGTGTTCTGTGTTTTTCAATGAGCAACTCTCTTCTGCTGTGAATATATTCATATCAGAGCTTTAGTTTTATGTTTATTACTTCAATCTCTTTTTTATTTTATTTTTTATAGGGCCTCTAGTTTGTAAATCCTTTGGTTTGCCTGGACTATATTTTATGAAAATCCCATTTGCAGTTAATATCCTGAGCTTTCTATAAGAAAACTATTCTGGGGAAAAAGCAATAAAAGCAGTTAGAATGTTAATCCACTTTACAATGCATCTTGAAATGTATACACATATTCCTAAATTCATTGCCTCTGAAAGCTAATGAGTACGAAAAAAAATTCTGTATTTTATTGTTATAAGTACTATATTAGAAATCTTCTCTTTTAAGCATTTATAAATATGTAATTTTTTCCACATTTTGCTGAACCACAATTCTTTTGCTTTTGGGAATTTATGAATACCAACTTCTTTTATATGAAAATTTATGAGAAATGGATATAAAGAGAAGAAATATTTGATACTTTTTGTACATTCAAAATAACTGCTTAATGATTTATGCCAATCTTGGTTATGCAGTATATACATCTCATAAAATACTTGAGTAGGTTTAATAATTTATTGTAGCTCTAACTGGTTTGGCTCAGTTGATAGAGCATTGGCCTGTGGACTGAAAGGTCGCAGGTTCCATTCTGGTCAAGGGCATGTACGTTGGCTGAGGGTACATCCCCAGTAGGAGGTGTGCAGGAGGCAGCTGATCGATGTTTCTCTCTCATCGATGTTTCTAACTCTCTATTCCTTTCCCTTCCTCTCTGTATAAAAAAAAAAATCAATAAAATATATTTTTAAAGAAGAATTTATTGTAAATTTTAAATAAAAACATAGGACATTATCTTTGTATACGTACTGAAATTCCATCTCGTATTTAAGATCCATTTAAACTTATTAAGGCATTCTCCCACTAGATAGCTGTTTCTTACTTCACAATTGTTGTAACAGCAAAAGAGCACTTAAGTTGTAATATTTATCAAACCTTCAGCTATTTTGTTAGTTATGTCAGTTTCCGATCACCCACGTTGGGAATTCTCACGGAAGGAATAGATAGAATAAAGAAAGCATGCTCACACTGCAGCCTCAGCAGTTGTAGCTTGTGCAAATTTCCCTCAGCTTTCTCTTGCATTACGTAATCTTTTCTACCCCCGCCTTTTAAAATCCTAACAGGTCCTCTGCTCTTGTTCATTTTTCCTCAAACATCCTTCTCTAAAATGCCCCAGGAACTTTGGGAAGTAAAATGTACACAAATGGCTTGAAGCAGGTTCCTCAAACTAAGGACCCTTGACACTCTGGGCTGCATGGTTCTTTCCTGGGGCCAGGAAGGGGGTGGCCTAGCCATTGTAGAGCACTGACCAGTTCTGCTGAGCACTGCTACCAGGATGCTGATAGTACCCCCTTCTAGTTATGTATGACAGCCCAAAAGGTTTTAAGGTAGTGTCTGCTATCTTAGACAGGAAGAAGGCGAGGGCAAATTCACCACTGCCAGAGCAAGGTGGCAAAGGGCAGGAGGAGCCACGTGACTCACTCATTTTATTGTTCTCTTTTCACCTCTCTATGGAGAACATAGTTGCAGGAAAGCTGAGCTAGGCTCAGTTGCTCAACAATTGACAGTCAATATCCTGGCCACACAATATCAGGGGATGAGATTTTGAAGCTCAGTTTTGAGAAAACATGCTAAGAGATCGAGATAGGCTGATGCACTGTTTCCTGGAGAGAAGGCATCCTACACCCTTACTGAGAATGTGCTGGAGATGGGTTCGTATCTGACTTTACAAGCCAATGACGAGATGTACAGTGAGGTGGTGCAAATATTAATACATGTTGATACATACATCCTATAGTGAAAAGAAAAACATTTACTTAGAAGTCCACTAACTAGCAGCATCACTATGGGTACATTTCCATATTATGGATTACAGCATTCTCAACTGCAACTTAAGAATGTTGGATGGAGAATTCTAAAGGCACCTTGTAGTTTTGGTGGCCTAGCTTCAATGAATTGGCCAATATCAAAAGAAGCTTTGTAAAAGTTTGGCAATAGCCATTCATTTGATCAATATGTGTGTGTGTGTGTGTGTGTGTGTGTGTGTGTGTGTAGTCAGTGTCAATTCTGTGCAAGAAGCTTTTCTGTCTTTAGGCATGCGGATATCAGTAAGATTGCATTCCTGAATCTTTAGAGTTAGACTAACATGTAAACAAATGAGTGTACAATATTGTTATAGATGCATAGCAATAGTATGCCAATGTGACATATGCAGGAGGACGGGGTCACTTCTAATGGGGCGAGAAGCAGCCCCAACTTAAGAGGTGATACTTGGCAAGGAGTTTGAAAACCAGAAGTAGAATACCATCCTGCACCCATACAATGTGCCAGCCTCTGTACTGGGACACACCATCTTACTATGGAATCTGCAACTCACTAATTGCACTTTATGAGAGAACTCAGGCTTGGAGAGCTGAAAGTCTAGATTTGAATTCCAGACCCCTTACAGAGCCTCTTCTGGGCAAAGAGAACAGGCACTAACTTGCAGAGCCTATGTGGCTGTCAATAGGGTTAGAGATCAGCCAGGATAAAGGATAAAGATCAAGGAGCAGGCAGGGACAAACCATTAAAAATGCTCTGTTGCTCTGCTAGTTGGGATTTTATCACAAATAATGGGGAGCCATTGAAGGACTTTAGAAAAAGAAATATTATATATATTTGAGCCTTAGAAAGATCTCTTAGGCTACTGTGGAGAGTTGCTCAGTAATAAGGAAAAATCACTGCATTACACAATGAAAAGAGAAAAGACAATGCTATGGACAATAACTATACTCTCATTCTCAGTGTTTCCTTCCCCTGCCTGAACTGCGCCAGGATGGACCAGGGACTGGACATGCTGAACACCAGGGTTCTGTGAAGCGGTGCCTGTCTCTCCGGATGGACGGCCATCTCCAACAATGAAGCAAACCCTGTCCACCCTTTAGCATGACCACAGCACTTTCTGTGCTCCTTTCTTTGTCCCATTGTAACTGATAACAAAGCAGGTCCTCCAACAACATTTTGTTCAACATTGTTTTGTTGATGAGATGACTTAGGAATTTAATTCTCATTTATTATATCCATTAGCCTACAGTAAAATTGGTTTTATTATACTTGTTTCATTTAAGGTCACAGGTTCTATCAGCTACAGAAGTGAGGACTTACTGTGTTATTAGGCCCTAGTGGCCTAATGCACGAAATTCATGTACATTAAAAAGGAATTAATTAGAGGAAATATTTTAATATTGCTATTTGCCCTTTCTCTATAATAGAAGTGTCAGAGATTAAAGAAAATTAGTAAAATGTATATGAAAATCTTTCTTCTGGCAGAGTCTGGGGCACACTTCAGGACCCAGAGTTAAGTCCCCACCCACCCATGTGCACCTGAAATCGCACAAGACCCAGACCCAGCCAGCCCTATGTCTGTCAAGCCTCCTGGGTGGAGTGCACAGCCTCAGGTTCCCCATCAAGCCCCGCTGGGCAGGGTCGTAGCCTGAGGACCTTTGGCCTGGAGCCGGGGTGGAGGGCATGGCTTAAGGTGCTCTGGCGTAGGACAGGGGGCTTGGCCTGAGGTGCCCTGACTCACCATGGGGGTGGAGGGCATGACTGAGGTCCCCCATCAAGCCTTAACAGGCAGGTGGGCGCAGCCTGAGATCCCCCAGTCCAGTATCAGGGTGGGGGGCACGGCCTAAGGTCCCCTGTTAAGCCCCATTGGGGTGGGGGGCACAGCCTCAGGTCCTCCACCCCAGCCCAGTGCGACACAGCCTAAGGTCCCTGCTGATTGCACATTATGGGAACCCTGCCTCCACTGTGGACACAGCCCTCTTGTAATGGTGTGAGGGTTAATTTGTATATTGTCTCTTTATTATATAGGATTATTTTACTTTTCCTTCAAAAGCTGGCCTAGGTCTCTTGAATCCCCCACAATCATGCATATAGTAAAATTTTCCATAATTGCTTGTTGAATCAGCCACTTCAAATCTTTCTTGGTAATTATAGTATGAGTATACATACTATAATACCTTGTTATTTTTTGATTCAAATATACCAAATATGTCCAGAAATAAACCTTAATGGCAATCTTTTTTCACCTATAAAGAGCAGAAAGGACAATAACCTGTTATGTGGTTGGGGATAATGGGATATTCTATCTAATAAAAAGATAATATGCAAATTAACCATCATTCCATCACCAAAAGATGGTGGTGCCTAGTCTTCTCAGCCCTGCTAGTGTCCCCCAGTCTTGGAGGGGGGGACAGCTACTGAGAGCAGACAGTAGGAGTGGCCTGGCAGAATGCTTGCTTTATCGTCACGGGAACAAGCCAAGCACGGATGGGCCTCTGGGCAACAGGTGTGGAGCAGCTAGGCCTCTCAGAGAGCTACTTGTGATGGATTCATGCACAGGTCTACTAGTATTATGTATAAAGATTAGTCTTCTCTTTAAAAATATGGTTGCTGAGACCACCAGTCCACATCATAAGATGAAGCAGTAGTCATTCAAACTGAAATGTGTTGAAAACTAGAGATAATAAAAATTAAAGCAGAGGTTATCGAATTATTAGAACAGGATAAAAGAAGGCTGATGCAGTATAGTAAGTGAGATGAAAACAACCTCACATCACTCCACAGCAGAGGAGAGGATGGGAAGATGGGACCTGTGCAGATCCCATCTGCTACCATCTTCTTAGCAGGTGCCCTTCTCGTTGTTGCTGACAGCTGAGCAAGAAGGCACTTGTAAGTATATTTCCTCTAAGCAAATTTTTTTTTAAATAGCAAAATAAATTATATCTTAATGCAAGTTTAAAACAGTGTGTCTTCAAAATGAAATCTGGCCCTAGCTGGGTTGCTAAATGGTTAGAACATCGGCCCACTCACTGAAGGGTCCTGGTTTCGATTCAGGTCAAGGACAAGTGTCTATTGTCAGCGTGATCTCCCCCTGCCACCCAGTAGGCAACCAATGGGTGTGTCTTACATCAATGTTTCTCTGTGTCTCTGTCTCTACCCTTCACTTTCCTTCCACTCTCTCTGAAAGTCGATGGGAAAAAAATATCCTCAAGTGAGGATTAAAAAAAAAAAAAGAAATCTGGTTTACAGAGAGGAAAAAAAAAGGGTGATGTATGGGGATGGTGTTGGTAAGGTAAGGGGGGTACTTTGTTTTCTTTTTTCAGGAACATATCATATCACAACATGAATATTGTGTTTCAGAATGGCTGCTCTGTAGGCATACAGCCTCTCCTAATGCTTTTAACTAGAAAATTAGCAAATGGAAAGTGTGAATTAGAATGCTGTTTGAGTTGAAGGGAGTGTTTCCTTTTATGGGGTTTATATATATTTGCCTAGATGTAAGAATGTGAATTCAGTGATTGAAACAGTTCAGCCTTCAAAGCTTTTTAATGGAATTAATAAACACACTCAGCAGTTTATTATATCTCAAAACTGTATGGAGCGTTTATATCTTACAAAGTGTTCTCATATTTTATCTCATTTAATCTTACTATATGTTTACTGCACTGTAGGTATTCTAGGTGATCTTCACAGAAGTTTCCTGAGCAAAAACAGTAATTCATTCAGGAACATTAATTGAGCAACTATCACATGCCACTGTACTGAGTGATGGGATCTGGCAGCAGACACAATTTTTCCCCAGTTCCTTTTTTCTTTTTTCTCTATCACCATTTATCCCCCCAATACCCTCTTCCACCTCCACCTTCTGCAGTCCCCCTACAATCCCCACACTGTTGTCTGCGTTCATGAGTGTTTCTCTCTCTCTCTCTCTCTCTCTCTCTCTCTCTCCTTATATATATTATTATATATTATCTTTGAAGTGACACCTTAATGAAAGAATTTTTTAGGGCTGAAATAGGCAGGTTTAGGAAATTTTTCTAAATTAAAAGAAAAAAGCACAAGGCTATACTATAGAGCTGCAATAGGCTATATTTCCATAAGACAGGGGAGCAGCAGAAGTTACATTTGCATAAGATAAGGGGGCTGAGAGTAGCAAAAGGTCCATATTTACAAAATAAAGGAGGAAGAAGAAAGCCCAAAGGGAATAGGAGGACCATGAGGGAGAAGTGAGAGGGAATTCACAATAAGTTTAAGCTCAGGAGTGCTATAGTGACCAAATCAAAGAGGAATAGTGACCAATTAGAAAACTGTAGCCTTTATAAATTGAAAAAAAAGGGAAGCTTTTTCTCTCCACATGTGGGGGTCTGTACTTGTTTTCAATAAATTTCCACCTTTACTATACCATCTTCGGTCTGGTTTCATTCTTGGACAAAGGCCTGGGAAAAGTCATCCTGCCCAGGAGAACACCTCGAGTTTCAGTCCAAAATCCCCATACCATTGACAAGAACGCCAATGCATAACATAAGTACTTTAACGCACTATGGTGAACTCAGTGCTGCAGAAGCAGTGAGCTGAATGGTAGGGGTTGGTTATGAAATATGGCAGCATTCACCTCAGGTAAAACTGCTGTTTGAATTTTGAAAGATTGATCCCTCAGTGGTGCCAGGGGTTGAGCTGTACTATCTGCTTTTGTGAGATAGGACTGCATTCCCACATCCAGCAACAGGTATGGTTAGAGATAAGGAGCAGGCAACAGGGTCAATCATAGTCCACTGGCACCTCCCTTCCCCGGATATGACCTTGAAAGCTATTCTCGGAATTTGAAACAATGAAAATTTATGGTTAAGACCCTTTAAAAGAAGTGCCTACAGCCAGGATAGCATGGTCGTGGGTGTTTGGTCTCCACTGGTATGGTGCCCTCGCGACCGTCCTGGCCAGTTCAATAAATCCTTGCTTGCTTATTATCAACTTAGCCGCCTCCATGGTCATTTGCAACTGGTCATGGAAGTTGCACCACAACAGTTATGGTCAGAGAATGGTATAAACTCTGTGGTTCTATTTTATAAATGAAGAATTATTCTCAAAGGAAATAATTCTTTAAAAAAAAATTTTTATTGTTGAAAGTATTACATAGGTCCTCCTTTCCCCCAGTTGATCCCTTCTAGTCCACCCGCCCTCTTCCCTGCCCCAGGCCTTCACCACCCCATTGTCTGTGTTCCTGGGTTATGCATATATGCATACAAATTCTGTGGTTAATCTAGTCCCATCCACCCACTGACCCTGCCTTCCCTTTGAGATTCCACACTCCATTCCCTGCTTTCGAAGGAAATAGTCCTTAATAGACCAGCATATCACAATCAGCTGAGGAGCTCTTTAAACTAGTTTTGTGGGCCTTTTCCTGAGATTCTAATTCAATGAGTCTGGGATACATTCTGGGTTTCTTATTTACAAACACATACGGCTTTAATGCAAAAACTTGATTTAAGAATCATTTTCTTAGAATTGTGATGCTTCATGCTATCTAAATTATATTCTATGATTTAAGTCTGAAATGCCTTTGGCTGTTTTTATTCCCTTCAGCTATAGGATTTATTACTTTTAAATGCAAATAACTCAGGATGGAAAAGGCTTTAAACTGTTATCAGCCAGTAACTGGTTTTGTTCCCTCTGCTTGGATTAAATGATGCCTCTATTCTGTCAGCTACTGCTTCCTCCGTGAATCATTTCCTGACCATCTTCTCTTTTTCTCAGACACAATTACTTTTCTCCCCTCCCTTCCCCTCCCCTCCCACAACCTCTCAGTTTGTATTTCAGTTACTACTTATCACATCATGCCTGCCTAACTTCACTGTCTTAAGGGAAGATTTCCTTTTGCTTGGAACTTGACATAGGGATGCAGATCCACAATAATCTATGTGAAATGAGTAAGTAATCAGATAATTAGAGAATTAGTTCACAGCCTGGCTTACATGAAAGCTATAATCTTTGTCATTTTTGATTCATAAGGAAAAAAACCTGTCAGTGGAGGCAGGGTTGAATTGGGTAGGTGAGAGTTTTAGATGATTCCAAGGAGGAGGGGGCAGAAAAATTAATTTAGGTTTGCTTTGCCATCCTGCCTACAGCTGACCTTAGCAATCACCATTTTATTTTCATATTGATACATATAATATACTAGAGGCCTGAAATTCATGCATGGGGGGGGGGGGAGGGTGTCCCTCAACCCTGCCTGCACCCTCTCCAGTTAGGGACCCTTGCAGAAATGGGCCTACACTGGCAGTTGGACATCCCTCTCACAATCCGGGACTGTTGGTTCCTAACCACTCGCCTGCCTGATTGTCCCTAACTACTTCTGCCTGCCAGCCTGGTTGTACCCAACTGCCCTCCCTTGCGGGCCTGGTTACCCCCAGCTGCCCTCCCCTGCAGTCCTGGTTGCCCCTAGCTGACCTTCCCTGCAGACCTGGTCACCACCAACTACCCTCCACCCCCTACCGCCTCAGACATTTTGCATATTCCTCTATTAGTAGTATAGATATTTTGTTACACAAGAGAAACTCAGACAAAAAGCACAGAAGAAAATAGAATCATTTGTAGTTGTTTATTCTAACTAATTGTACCATTAAATCAGAATTAGATAATGGTTTAAAATTATAATTTAGAGCTCTGCCATCATAACTGTGATTTTCCTTCAGAAATTATTTCTTGGTTAAGACTTTGTAACCATCCTATCTAATAAAAAAGTAATATGCAACAAATTGCATACCTCCTATCAAACCACGCCCACAAGCCAATCAGGAGCAAATAAACCCCAACCAAAATGGCTGTGGCCACTGAGAGCAGAAAGGAGGCTTGGGTTTCCCTGGCAACAGAGGAACCAAGCATTCTGTCTGCCCCTGCCAGCCTAGGCCTCCAGTCAATGCTACAAAGTTTCAGTTATAGAAGATATATCTCAACAGAAATGGCAGCAGCCACGGAGCTGGAGAGAACAGAGGATAGGGTTGCCCAGGCGAAGGAGGAAGCCAAGCTACTGCAGCCCTAGTGCCTAGGCCTCCACTCTAGGCAACAAAGTTTCAGTTATAGAATTTAAATAAATGCCAAAAGAGATGGCTGTCACCACAGAGTGAGCAGAAGGCTTGGCTCCGCTTCAGGCTATGAAGTTTCAATTGTAGAACATAAATTAATCCCAAATCCCAGAGCCTTCACTTGGGTCTCTGAGGGTGTGGCCAGCTTGCAAACCACCACAGGCCCTTCGCCCAGGCCGTCCCATACCCCAAGGGAACCCCCACCCTGAACAGGGACACTCTTCAGGGCAAATCAGCTGGCCCCCACCTAGGCACCAGGCCTCTCTCCTATCTAATAAAAGAATAATTTGCAGATTGACCATAACTCCAACACACAAGAAAGCTGAACCCATGTGGTGAAAGATCCTGCCCCCATGTGGACACAAGATGGCCACCACAAGATGGTCAGCAGAGGAGGGCAGTTGGGAGGGACCAGGCCTGTAAGGGAGGGAAGTTGAGGGCACACAGGCTGGCAGGGGAGCAGTTAGACATCAATTAGGCTGGCAGGGTAGTTAGTTAGGAGGTGATCAGGCTGGCAGACAGAAGCAGTTAGGGGCAATCAGGGAGGCAGGCCGATGAGCAGTTTGTAGCAGTTTGGAGCCAGCAGTCCTGGATTGTGAGAAGGATGTCCAACTGCCCATTTAGGATCAGGCCTAAATGGGCAGTCGGACATCCCTTGAGGGGTCCCAGATTGGAGAGGGTCCAGGCTGGGCTAAGGGACATCCCCCCGCCCCCCAGCCCCTCCTCCCTGCCCTGCTTCCTGTGCACGAAGTTCGTGCACTGGGTTTCTAGTGAGAAATAAATGTCCATTGTTTATAAGTCATCCAGGCTGTGGTAGTCTATTATAGCAGCCCAGATGAATGAAGACACAGGACCTCTTAAAAAACCTTGGGCATACCTTATTTGATTCTGTTCTTCCAAAGGCATTTCAATGAGAACAGAAATAATAGTAGTTCCATCTGTTTTACACAGTGTATAGCGAGCCCATATATTTTAAAGGTAATCCTTAAACAGCCTTATGCTGCAGGTGGGTCCTTTCCATTTTACAAATGAAACAATAATTTGCTCAATTTAAATGATGTGTCCTGGGTCTCATAGATAATACAAATTTGAACTTGAGTAATTCTGGCTTTATGCATTATTCAGTAAAAAAAAAAAAAAACCTGAAAAAATTTGGCTTTGGAGAATCTTAAAAACCTGGAAAGCTCTTGAGACCTTAGCAATGAATGATATACCATCAGACTCCCAAAGATAATTTTACAATTATTAAGTTGCCACAGTCTTCCAAGGCTGCCAACATTCTTCATGAGGAAGAACAGCTATGCAGCTGCAACAACAAAGGACCCATCTGCACATCCTCTATGAAGTGAATTACATTCTGATGTAAGAACCACTGAAGTTAAGCTGTTATTGATACAATCATATGGTCCTTGAGGTTAAAACATAATAGAGGCAGATTTTAGAATCAAAATTTCTGAATCCATTCCAAAAACCACTGGCATTTGACCTGTATAATGGCTCTCATACGCCCATCCTCATCCCTAAGCAAATGCTTCCCCCTCCCCCAAAGCCCTGTGAGTCCAGAATCAAAGCATCTATGGTCCACTGGTATGTTGGTATGGGTGCAACGTTAAAGTGAGAGGGAATAAGGGGGTGGGGGGGAATGGCGGCGGAAAGGAGGGATTCGATCTGAATCTGCTCACAGGGCAGAAGGAGGGAGCAGCTGAAGGTCGCACAGGGAGGGTTTGTTGGCAAGTAGGAGGACAGCAGTGCTCCGGGAGAAGATAGGGGACTGCTGGGCTGGCCTCCCCAGCCTGAGCGGCCCCAGTACTGCTGGGTTCTCTCCCTGAGCCAACTGCACGAGGAGGCGTGCAGAGACAGACCACAGACATCTTGAAGGGGAAGGACCTGAAAATATAAAGCTGCAGTACCGGCTGGATGGCTGAGACTCCTGGAATACCGGCTCCCAGTTGGCGCGGACGCGGGCAGAGTCCAGGGAGCTCTAAACTCTAGCACGGAAAGGTCAGATTTCCCTGGGGGTACTTTGGGCATGAAACTGAGGGTGCTGGCAGACTGGGATATCTGCACCTTGGAACTCAAAGCCTGGAGATCTGCACCTGAAATAAAATCTGTGGCTGTTGGAGCTGTTAAACGTGGGAGAGGGCCCTTGGAGCTGGTGGCAGAGTTAATCCCTGGAGCGCAACCAATTTGGACCTGACAGAGGAGGGAGACCTGGAAGATTTTGGGAGGGTCCTGGCTGCTAAAACAGCAGTCACCATTAGAGAGGCAGTATTGAATACCACGGGGACAGCAAAATTTTAGTTCAGGATAGAGAGGACCAATAGACCCAGAAGTCAATCTAGAAACACTGCCACCCAGGGGCCAAATCACAAATTGACTCTTGTGTGACACAGGGAATTGATTATATTTTCTCTTCGGCCTTGGGAATACAGTCTATTTTCATCTACTCTTTAGTATCTTTTACTCTACCTCAACTTCACCTTTATACCACCACTCTCTTGCTAACCTTTCCCTATTTAGTGCCTTATTTCCCTTACACTTTTCCCGCTTTAGATTAACCTTAATTCTTCCTTTTTACCCCCTGTTAAAATTTCACCCCACTTATATATCTAATCTCCAATCACCTACTCCAAGGCCATATATACCTCTAGCTTCTCTGACTTCACTATCTTAAAGTGTTTTTATCTCTGTCTTGTTGTTGTTTACTTGACTGTTGATTATATCGATATTTAAGGCAGGTTTATGAGATTGATTTGCTTATTCTTTTATTTTGGTTTGTCTTGTAGGGGGGTTATTTTTATTTTTGGTGTTGTTTCTTGTTTTGTTGTCCTCATTTGCATTGTTTTTTAGATAGATTTTTGCTTCTGTGTTCCTCACCTCTCTTGATATTAGTAGTTGTATGTAATTTGTATCAATCTCCAGGTACTTGTTGCAGGTTTTGGTTTGGATTAGGGGCTGTCCTATAGGAGTTTTCACCCCACATTTATAATTTGCTCCTTTTTTTTTCTTCTTCCCTTTTTCCCATTATCATTTTGGCATTCCTGTCTTTCTTTTTTGTGAGTGTGTGTGTGTGTCGGGGGGGGGGAGGCTCTTTCTTTTTGTGTGAGTGTGGGTGTGTGAGTGTCTGTGTTTGTCTGGGGGAGGTTCTCTTTCTTTTTTCTCACCTATCACTGAATTTGCCTTTCTCTGGTGATCACCTATATTTGGAATTACCATTACTGTGACTACATTCCGGTTCAGTGCCTGGTGCGTTGCACCTGGTTGTGTTGTATTTTGTGCCTTTAAGTCAACGCAGGAGAGTGAGAATGACATAACCAGATACACAGAGAAGAGAGACCATGGGAAGACAAAGAAACAGCCCACATATGAAAGAAAAACAAGGCTCACCAGAAAAGGAGGTAAACGAAATGGAAGTTAACAACCTGTCAGAGAAAGAATTCAGAGAAATGGTCATAAGGTGGCTGAAAAGAATGGAAGACAAATTTGATAATATGAGTAAGAACCAAGAGGAAATGAGGAAGACCCAGGAAGAAATGATGAAGAGCCATGAAGAAATGAAGAGGAGCCAAGAAGAAATGAAAAGTGACATTGCTGAAGTAAAGAACTCAATAGAAAGTATTAAGAGTAGACTAGAAGAAGCAGAGGATCGCATCAGTGAGCTAGAAGACCAGGTAGGAAAAAATAACCAAGTAGAGCAGCTTCTAGAAAAAAAACATTAAAAAGCAGGAGGAGAGCCTGGGAACTTTGGGACAACATGAAACAAAACAACGTCCATATAATTGGGCTTCCAGAAGGACAGGAAACTGAGCAAGGAATAGAAAACCTGTTGGAAGAAATAATGACAGAAAACTTCCCTGATATAGGAAAGAAAAAACCCACACAAATCCAAGAAGCTCACAGAGTCCCAAGCAAAATAAACCCCAAAAGACCTACGCCAAGGCACATTATAATTAAATTGGCAAACACCAATGACAAAGTAAGAATCTTAAAAGCTGCCAGAGAGAGACAGAAAGTCACCTACAAAGGAACCCCCATCAGACTAACAAGTGATCTCTCAACAGAAACCTATCAGGCCAGAAGGCAGTGGAATGAAATTTACAAAGTCATGCAAAGGAAAGATCTGAATCCTAGAATACTGTACCCAGCAAGGCTCTCAATCAAAATTGAAGGTCAAATCAGGAGCTTCACAGATCAAAAAGGACTAAGGGAATTCGTCACCACCAAACCAGCAATGCAAGAAATGCTAAAGGATCTGCTGTAAAAAGAAATAGGAAGCAAAGAAAGAACACGGGGGTAAAGAACAAAAATGGCAACATATAAGTACCTATCAATAATAACTTTAAATGTAAATGGTTTAAATGCTCCAATCAAAAGACATAGGTTAATAGACTGGATTAGAAAACACAACCCATATATCTGCTGTCTACAAGAAACCCACCTCCGAAAAAAAGATGCACACAGACTGAGGATGAAAGGTTGGAAAAAAGTTATTCAGGCGAATGGAAATGAAAAAAAAAAGCTGGGGTAGCCATACTTATATCTGACAAATTAGATCTCAAAGTGAAGGACATAACAAGAGATAAAGAAGGCCACTTCATAATACTAAAGGGAGCAATCCAACAAGAAGAAATAACTCTGGTAAACATACACGCACCCAATACAGGAGCACCCAAATATATACAAAAACTCCTAGAAGACATCAAGGGAGAGATAGACAGCAATACAATCATAGTAAGAGACTTTAATACCACACTATCACCATTGGACAGATCCTCTAAACATAAAATCAGTAAAGAAACATCAATCCTCAATGACTCAATAGACCAGATGGAATTAATTGACATCTTCAGATCATTTCACCCCAAAGCCACAGAATATACATTCTTTTCAAGTGCCCATGGGTCATTCTCAAAGATAGACCATGTGTTGGGTCATAGGCAAAGTCTCTCCAAATTCAAGATAGAAATCATATCAAGCATATTCTCAGATCACAGTGGCATAAAGCTGGGAATCAACTACAATAGAAACAATCCAAAGAAATCAAACACATGGAGACTAAACAGCATGCTATTAAACTATGACTGGGTTACTAGAGAGATCAAGGAAGAGATAGAAAACATCATGGAAACAAATGACAATGATAGCACAACAATCCAAAATCTATGGGACACAGTGAAAGCAGTTCTGAGAGGGAAGTTCAGAGCTCTACAATCCTACCGCAAAAAACTAGAAACAGCGGCAATAAATTATCTAACGCAACAACTCAAAGAGTTAGAAAGAAAGCAACAAGAAAAGCCCAGTGTAAGCAGAAGGAAGGAAATAGTAAAGATCAGAGCAGAAATAAATGACATAGAGACCAAAGAAACAATACAGAAGATCAACAAAACCAAGAGCTGGTTCTTTGAAAGGATAAACAAGATTGATGAACCTCTAGCCAGACTCACCAAAAAGCAAAGAGAGAGGACCCTAAAAAATAAAATCAGAAATGAAAGAGGTGAAATAACAACAGACCCCATTGAAATACAAAGGATTGTTAAAAAATACTATGAACAACTCTACTCCAACAAACTGGACAACCTGGAGGAAATGGATATATTTCTAGAAAAATATAACCTCCCAAAACTCAATCAAGAAGAATCTAAACAACTCAATAGACCAATAACTGTGGAACAAATTGAAGCAGTCATCATAAAGCTTCCATCAAACAAAAGCCCAGGGCCATATGGCTTCACAGGGGAGTTTTACCAAACATTCAAGGAAGAACTAAAACCTATACTCCTCAGACTATTCCAGAAAATTAAAGAGGATGGAACACTTCCAAACTCCTTCTATGAAGCTAGCATCACCCTAATACCAAAACAAGCTAAAGATGACACAATGAAAGAGAATTACAGGCCAATATCCCTCATGAATATAGATGCCAAAATCCTCAATAAAATTCTAGCAAATCGGATCCAGCAGTACATCAGAAAGATCATACACCATGACCAAGCAGGATTTATCCCAGGAATGCAAGGACGGTACAATATCCACAAATCAATAAATGTGATACATCACATAAACAAATTGAGAGATAAAAATCACATAGTCATATCAATTGATGCAGAAAAAGCATTTGACAAAATTCAACATTGTTTCTTGATAAAAACTCTCAACAAGGTAGGAATAGAAGGATCATACCTCAACATAATAAAAGCCATATATGATAAACCCACAGCAAACATCATACTCAATGGGCAAAAACTACAACCATTTCCCCTAAGAACAGGAACAAGACAGGGTTGCCCACTTTCACCACTCCTGTTCAATATAGTACTGGAAGTATTAGCCATTGCAATTAGACATGAAGAAGAAATAAAAGGCATCCAAATTGGAAAAGAAGTTAAGCTATCCTTATTTGCAGATGACATGATATTGTACATAAAAAACCCGAAAGACTCCATAAAAAAGTTAGTAGACTTAATAAATGAGTTCAGCAATGCATCAGGCTACAAAATTAACGCCAAGAAATCTATGGCATTTCTATACACTAATAGTGAACTTACAGAAAGAGACTAAAAAAGCAATCCCATTTACCATCACACCAAAAAAATTAAGATACCTAGGAATAAACTTAACTAAGGAGGTAAAAGACCTATTCATGGAAAACTACAGGACACTGAAAAAAGAGATAGAGGAAGATGTAAACAGGTGGAAGAACATACCATGTTCATGGATTGGGTGGGGATATGTGCTGAGGGGTAGGGGAGGCTGGGGGAAGGATAAGGGGGAGGGGGAAAGAAAAACATGTACTACTATTAATTATAAGTTATACTGCAAAAAAATCAATAAAAATATATTTTTAAAAATAAATAAATAAATAAAGTGAGAGGGAATAAATCCTTCAAGTCCTAAGTCTGAAAAAAAAAAACCATAGTCAGTGGTCTGGTAGTATATCTTCTTTTTACATATCATTGAATATTACTTTTATTGCTTTTATTCCCAACTATCAGCTGCATCATATGTACTCAATTCATATATGTTGGCACAGCTCATACATTTTGACACCTACTTGGTACAATGCCCTGTGACAGACCCTGCAGGAGTAAAGCCACTCTATACCCTCAAAGGACATTCCCTCTAATAGAGACAGTGAGTCATGTACATAGGTTTTTATGGATTAAAAAGACTTAAAAGAAAGATGCCACAAGTGTTCACAGTGGTGGTATTTTGAGTGATGGAAACTATGGGTGTTTTTTTTCCCCCTTTTAACTTTTATATATATTTTCAAAATTATATGGTATATGTGTACATTTTTTTTTCTTCGAAAACCATAATGTTGATAATAAAGCGCGCGCGCGCACACACACACACACACACACACACACATAAACAGCAATCTGAGTGCCTGATGAAGAGAAAGAATATATGTGATTGAGGAGCTAAAGACAAGAAGGATCTTTGACATGAATATGTCTTTGACAATTAGAGAAGAGCTTGGATTCTTTATTCTCTTTATATGTCAACTAGAGGCCCAGTGCACAAAATTGTGCACAAGTAGGGCCCCTAAGCCTAGCTTGGCCTCCGTTGCATGGCCTCTGCCACACTGTGATGCTCCCCCTGCCATGCGACTGCTCCCTGAAACTCACCCTCAACAGTTCCCAGTCCTGCCCTGCTTCCATCTCCCCGTCATGACGAGTGGTTTGGGGTCCATTGGGGAGGGACCAAGAGGTGCTTCATGCACCTCCTGGTGACCAGTTTTTTGGTTGTTATAGCACTACGACCACTGGGTTTTTAATATATAGATTATGTGCCAGAGATTAAAGATAGATAATCATGAGTCAATGGGGCTACCACAGAACAACGCTGTTTCTCTGGACTAAAGAATATGTATAGGGAGAAGTGAGATTGAAGCTAGACTGTTAGGTTAGGATCAGAACATGGAAGACTCTCAGTATCAGAGTGAGGTGTTTGGACATAAATCCATAGAAAATTGAAAATCATTCAAGAATTTTCAGCCAGAAAACGATTTATCACAGCTTTACTTTAGCTGGCAATCATGTGCAGAACAGATTGAAGATAGTGGAGACAGGAGGTAGGGAGACCAATCAGGAAGTGATGAGCAGGGCCCAGCCAAAAAGTAATGATTATTTGACTGTCTATTCATGTATCTATTTTTCAGATGTGGTTCCATGCATTTTCAACCTCTCTCTTTTCTAAAATTTATTTTTTGCTTGTCCAGTTTTGATTTTCAATTGCAAAAAAGAGACCAGTCACTTTGTAGCTCAATTTTCTCCCAGGTGAAAGAAGCAATGTTGAACAGAGGTCAGCCTTATTTTGCTACATTCCCACTGATAAAGGGGACATTAAGAACAGTTCTTTTCAAGGCTAGATGAGTCCTGTCTTTAGGATTGATTGTTTGATTTTTTTTTTGTATCCTCACTGGAGGATACCTTTCCCATTGATTTTCAGAAAGAGTGAAAGGGAAAGAGGAAGCAAGGGGAAAGAAAGAGACATCAACTGCCTCCCACATACACCCTGACTGGAATCAAACCTGCAACCAAGGTACATGCCCTTGACCTGGAATCAAACCCATAGCCTCTAGGTTCACAGGCCAATCAATGCTCTAATCACTGAGTAAAACCAGCCAAGGTTATGATTCATTTCTAATTCCTTTTTGTTACTTTAGAGAAAAGACTGGAATTTCCTCAAAGTTCCAGGGACCTTCAACTTGCCACTCAAAACAGCTGATCTTAGAAAGATTAAGCAGGTCAACTAGCGCTCCTCAAAACCACAAATAGGTGGGATTAAGTTTTCAAAACTTTTACTGAAGATGACTAATTGGAAAATCAAGGCAAAACCACCTCCATGGGCCAGGGGAGTAGGAGCCTTTTTTTGCTTACTTAGAAGAGGAAAGCCTTTCCTCCATATCCCTGCCTCAGCCCACAGATATGGAGACATCAATATCTTTGGTCTCTTTCATGATGGATTTTTGTCCTTCATCATTTCTTCCATCCTCCCTCCCTTCCTCTATCCATACCACATTTCTGCATTTCTCTCTTCAGCTGTCTGCTTCTGCCTCCAGCCATTGGGAAGGGTGTCCATTCTCCTCCAATTTCCTGGGCCATCTGTTAAGATTAGCAGGGTTTGGAGTTGGCTGCCCTCAGACTGTGATCTTCCATGCAGTGAGAGGGTGTGTAAGTGTATCCCAAGTACTTTATAGACTCCAGACCCCTCAAGTTAATTCTTTAGTCTGAAACTACATCACCATAATAATACACCCCACTCAGTTTTGGGTCCCAGGCAAATCTGATTACTTTAGATTTACAAGAGAGTCCTGAGCTTTGGCATTTCTTCAGCCACCATTAATAAAGCTGCTATTTTGATATTTTGGCTTTTTGTATCTTTTTTCTAATGGCAAAAATAACGTGGTCGTTAGTACCCCTTAACCAGCAACACTTTGAATTAAGTCATTAGGATATGAAATGCCCTGCCTATTTTGACTGTGTGCCTTTATTTAGGCAACACCCTCTTCCCAGTGTGCTCTTTTCTCTGACTCAGTCCAATAAAGGGTAGTCAAATATGACACCCCGACTATGCCACCTTAGAATGGGGTATTTTAAGCGGAAGGCAGTTAAGAAGCAGATATGGAAAAAGCTCTCCACCCTCCCGCTAACTACCTAGAAGAACATACATTTGTAAAGATTTCTTCCCTTCCTTCTCTACCAGGAAGGACAAAGTTAATCACCAGACAACTCACACCCTTCTCAGCCTAGAGAGGCAATAGGAATACATATAACAAAACTTACTAACTAACCTTTGGCTTTTGTTTCTTCATATATTCATTTAATCTACATATTTTCCACAATTTGCTATCCTAGAAGTGCAAAGTCCCTTTCCTTTGTCCTGTCATTTTCCTAATTTTTTATTATCTTTTAGATGTTATAAAAGCCTAACTTCTCACCACCACTTTGAGTTACTCAGCACTGAGTGCTCCCATGTGTGTGATGACATATACTGGTATTAAGAAACTTCTGTTTGGCCCTGGCCAGTGTTGCTCAATTGGTTGAGCATTGTCCCATGCACAGGGAGGTTGCTGGTCGGATTCTCAGCCAGGGCACATGCCTGGGTTGCTTGTTCCATCCCTGTAGGGCGCTTGCAGGAGGCAACCCATCGATGTTCAGCTCTCACACTGATTTTTCTCTCTCTCTAAAAATCAATTTTTAAAAAGAAACTTCTGTTAGTTTTCTCTTGTTAACCTGTCTTTGGTCAGTCTAATTTTCAGGGTCCCAGACAGAGACAAACTAAGAGGGTAGAGGGTAAAAAAGTTTTTTTGCTTCCCTTACATCAGGATTCTCCACCTTTGTGAGGTTAAGTAAATCTCTTCTTTGTGTGCCCAAAATATTACATTCACATTTTATTACTGCCATTCTCAGCATTTTATAATTGTTTCTCCTTCACAGGATTATCGCTTTCTTCTTCTTATCCAAAGTACATTCTCTGAAATGCCTGTTGAATTTGTGAGTGAACATTAGTTGGAGGTGTTTTTTGTTTTGTTTTGTTTGTTTGTTTGTTTGTTTTACTGAGGTTCACTTCATAGCTTTTAAAGAAAGAAATACTACTTTTTGAGGCATATCTTTAATATGCAAGCCATTTGCTAATATGGTCAAATAGCTTTCTTCTGTCTTCTTTTTCTTTCTTTTTCTTTCTTTCTAATTTCCTTACCAAAATATTAGTATAGTAAAGAGCACAGTTATAGAAAATTGTATGTATATGAAGAGGCACTATCATTTAAAAGCACTACATATTTCTGTTTTTTAAGAATAAAAGTTTACTTGTAGCATGCTTGTATAATTAAATTCTAGATAAACAAGGACACTGCACTGTCCAGGTGTCATTGGAGAGCATCCCTCTCAAAGTTGCACATGTTGCTTCACACAAGGGGAGTCATCTGCTCATGTGATCAGCACATGGGGTTTACAAGGACAATTAATTACAGTAGTAAAGTATTATTTCAAACACATGCTTGTCAACATGGCAGAAAACATTCCAAATGTCAGATGGCACGCAGTGGCAATATGTGTGGGGCTCTTCTCCATGTCTGACAAGACTCATAAGACATCATAAAAGAGATTCAGGGGGCTCTCTGAAATTGTACGCAACATTTTAGATATCTTATTTTTCTTTGAAGCTGCCCCACAGCTTTATATCTCATGGATAACATGTTTACATGAGCTCTGTGACCACAAACAAACTTACAACCTCTCTGGGCTCACTACTTAATGTGTAAAGCCACCTAATCTGCGTTCATTGCCTCACTTGTAAAATAAGAGTGTTGGCCTCGACCAGTGGTCGGCAAACCACGGATTGAGAGCTACATGCAGCTTTTTGGTCCATTGAGTGTGGCTCTTCCACAAAATACCATATGTGGGCGAGCACATACAATGCAATTGAAAGAGTACCCTAACTAAGTTAATAACCTACCTATTTAGTTTAAGTTTAAAAAATTTGGCTCTCCAAAGACATTTCAATCATTGTACTGATGATATTTGGCTCTGTTGACTAATGAGTTTGCCGGCCACTGGCCTAGATACTACATCTCTAAGATGCTGAAGCTCTAAGTTCTATATATTTTTAAAATTAGTCTAGTTACAATGCATAATTCAGTAGCAGAAGATTATTTATGATATGCTAGGCACTGCATTAAATACTTCACATACTTTGCCTCATGTATTTAATCTTCACAAAACCCAAAGAGTTAGATGCTGTATTTTAAAAAAACAAATATTTTATAATATACCAGAGGCCTGGTGCACAAAATTTGTGCATGTGTGTGTGTGTGGGGGGGGTCCCTCAGCCCAGCCTGCACCTCTCCAATCTGAGACCACCTAAAAGATGTCTGACTGTTCGTTTAGGCCTGATCACACCTAAACGGGCAGTCGGAAATCCCTCTCTCAATACAGGACTATTGGATCCCAAATGCTCATCTGCCTACCTGCATGATTACCCATAACCACTTCTCCCTGCCAGCCTGATTGATGCCTAACTGCTCACTTGCTGGCCCAGATGTCCCTAATTGTCCTCCCCTGCTGGCCTGGTCGCCCATAACTGTCCTCCCCTGCTTGACATCTTGTGGCAGCCTGATTGATGCCTAACTGCTCCCTAGCCAGCCTGTTTGCCCTAATTGCCCTTCCCTGTAGGTGGTTGCCCCCAATTATTCTCCCCTGAAGGCCTGGTTCCCCCCAACTGCCTTTCCCTGCAGGCTTGGACCCCCAATTGCCCTCTCCTGCTGGCCTGATCACCCACAACTGCCCTCCCCTGCTTGCCATCTTGTGGCAGCCATCTTGTGTCCATATGGGGACAGCCATCTTGTGTCTTGGAGTGACGGTCAATTGGCATATTATCTCTCTATTATATAGGATTTATCATCATCATCATCATCACCACCATCATTAGGACTGTGCCTGCCAAATTATCCTATCTAATAAAAGAGTAGTATGCAAGTTGACCATACCTCCTCTACACCCACAAGTCATGCCCACCAGCCAATCAGGAGAAAGTATGCAAATTAACCCAGCCAAGATGGCTGTAGCCACGGAGTGAGCAGGAGGCTTATGTTTCCCCAGCAACGGAGGAAGCCAAGCTTCCCGCAGATCCTGGTTGGTCCTGGACTCCACTCAAGGCTACAAAGTTTCAATTATAGAAAATAAATAAATCCCAACAAAAATGGCTGTGGCTACAGAGCAAGCAGGCGGCTTGGGTTTCCTTGGTGATGGAGGAAGTCAAGCTTCCTGGCCTGTCTTGGCCTCCACTGAAGGCTACAAGGTTTCAATCATAGAAGATAAATAACTCTCAACAAAAATGGTTATGGGCACGGATCGAGCAGGAGGCTTGGGTTTCCCCAGCGATGGAGAAAGCCAAGTTCCTGGTTGGCCCTGGCCTCCACTCAAGGCTACAAAGTTTCAGTTATAGAAGATAAATAAATCCCAGATGCCAGGGCCTCTGCTTGGGTCTTCAGGGGGCATGGCCGGCCTGCAAACAACCACAGGACACCCCACACCCCAAGGGAACCCTCACCCTGATCCGGGACACCCTTCAAGGCAAACCAGCCAGCCCCCACCTGTGCACCAGGCCTTTATCCTATTTAATAAAAGAGTAATATGCAAATTGACCATTACTTCAACACACAAGATGGCTGCCCCCAAGTGGACACAAGATGACCATCACAAGATGGTCAGCAGGGGACAGACCAAGTCTGCAAGGGAAGGTAGTTGTGGGTGATCAGGCCAGCAGGGGAGGGCAGTTGGCCCTTAATCCTTTTTTAATCCAACTCTGCTTCTTCTGCTCCCTATTTCAAGAGCCCACTTCCTCTTCGTTCTGCTTACCTACTACCATTTGCTTTTAGACCTAGCTATATACACACTTTGTTAAATTATCCTTTGCTCCAAGACTATATTAAATTTTCCTATTCCTATCTCATGAATTCTATTAAACTTTTCATTATGTATTTAAGTTTTAGGAAAGCAATCTGATTAAATAACTGATACATTAAACTTACCCCTAATCCATTAAAATGATCTCTGTTATTGATGAATTTAAAACACTTGTAAAATTTCAAATAAGACCATTATCTACCCTTGCCTCTAAAATGCAGCAGCAATGAGACATTGCCTGCTTCAACCAACACCCTTTGAAGCTCTTAGGTTTGGTGGCCTAGTGCAACAACATTTAGTTAGAAATTTTTGAGCATGCATTTGCCTCTCTTGCTCTACTCTCCTGTCTGACCCTGCTTTTATTTATGCCTTGGACTTCATTTTATATCTTACTAATACTTTCTTAGTATCTGGCCTTAGCTGAACCTCTGGTTTTCGCTACCTAAATGTTTATCAGGTCTCAGTACTAAAAAACTTGAGAGACACTCAAAATAGGGATGGGCTGAGATAAGCATAAGAAATCTCCTTTCTCACTGTTGACTGAGACTGTGGTTACGGACTGCTCTACTTCCGTCTCTTATGTTTGCTTTCTTCCAGCAGCCTAAGTTCTAAGAAATCAAAATACTTATTACTTTCAAAGGAAATAGGTCTCTTTTCTATTCCAGGGTCTTAACATTTGCTGTGCTTTTGCATAAAACACTCTTCTCGCATAGCTTCTCATGGGTGCCTCCTCCTAACCATTCAGGTCTCAACTCAAAGGCTACAGGCGCAGATCTTCCTTGACTCTCTAGCTTAAATGAACCCCTTCCCAGTCATTCTCCATCACACTGCTCTCTTTTACCTTATTTCTGGCCTTTATTGAACTTCAAATAATTGGTTTGTATATAAGTACTTACTACCCTAGAGCATATCCCCCCAAAATGTATACAAACTTTGAATAATTATAGAAGTGTTTATTAAAATACATTTCACATTCAAAATGTAATAGAATTAGCTGTTAAAGTGTGCATACATTTTGGGGGGGACACCTGCATTTACCTGCGTGTGTGCTTGCAAGCCGTGTGTGTTGTTTGTTTCCTCCAACTACCATGCAAGATCCTGAGGGTAGAAACTCTGTCTCCAGAGTTGTGGCTGGTCTGCCTCACAGTAGGCATGTAAGTAACAATATTGTAGCCCTTATAGCTCCCAATATTCAGTAGGATGACTGTGAAAGGAATAAACTTTCACACATTCTGCTGTGAAGATCCCCAATTTGGCTGTCCTTAGCTCTATTACAGTCCTGGCTGTCGTGGTTGCAACATCAGTAGATGTTCCGAACACTCACCTAAGTTTTCCTGACTATGCAATTAAAGATGGAATTCTCACACATTTTATAGAGAAAAGTAAATGAGGCCTCCTTCATAGTCTAGCTGTCTTTCAAAACTCAGGATAGCCAAATGAGGATGACTTGTCTACCATGATTTTGTTTCATTAACTGCTAAGTTTTAGGGAAACAGAATCTTCAAAGGACATGGCTCAGTAGTTCAATTGGTTAGAGTGCTGTCCCAAAATGCCAAGGTCATGGCTTTGACCTTTGGTCAGGACACATACAAGAAACAGCAGATGAATGCATAAATAAGTGGAACAGCAAATTGATGTTCTTCTCTCTCTCTCTCTCTCTCTCTCTCTCTCTCTCTCTCTCTCTCATTAGTAATAATAATAATAAAGAATCTGCAAAAGTTGTTATAATTGAGCTTATTCAACTCCTTGGTTCTAGCTCCCTTTTTTCTTCTTATCTTCTTCTCCATCTTCTTCTATTTTACATAATTATTTATAACTAGAAGCCTGGTGCACAAAATATGTGCATGGAGGCGGTGTCCCTCAGCTCAACCTGCAACCTCTCCAATCTGGGACCCTTTGAGGAATGTCCTACTGCCAGTTTAAGCCTGATCCCACTAAACAGGCTGTTGGACATCCCTCTCACAATCCAGGACTGCTGGCTCCCAACTGCTTGCCTGCTTGGCTTCCTGATTGCCCCTAACTGCTTTTCCCTGCCAACCTGATCACCCCTAACCACTCCCCTGCCAGCCTGATTGATACCTCACTGCTCCCTTGCCAGCCTGATTGTCCCTAACTGCCCTCCCCTGCAGGCATAGATTCCCCCTAACTGGTCTTCCCTGCAGGCCTGGTTGCCCCCAACTTCCTTTCTCTGCTGGCCTGGTCACCCTTAACTGCCCTCCCCTGCAGGCTTGATTGCTCCCAACTGACTTCCTTTGCAGACCTGGACTCTCCCAACTGCCCTCCCTGCTGGGCATCTTGTGGAGGCCATCTTGTGTCCACATGGGGGCAGCCATCTTTGACCCCACCAGGGCAGCCATCATGTGTGTTGGAGTGATGGTCAATTTGCATATTACTCTTTTATTAGATAGAGTGAAAAACTATGATTTATGTAGAATTTTAATCTCAGTAGAAATCTAACTGCACCACTTGAAGTTAATTCAAACTGCATAGATCAGTGGTCGGCAAACTGCGACTCTGTTGACTAATGAGTTTGCCAACCACTGATCTAGACTCTTGATTCCAATAATTACAGGCTGTTGTTGTTCTTTGTGATTTAAGCCCCTATCCCAGAAGTCAGCAAACTCATTAGTCAACAGAGTGGCAAACCATGGCTCTCGAGCTGCATGTGGCTTGCAAGCCGTGATTACAGATACATAGTTAAGTAACTGGCCTGATAAAACTGTGCTTTTGTTTTTGTAGAAAATAAACTGGCTTGTTAATACAGAAAGTTAGTTTCTAAATAACTTTCAAACACCTTAAGTTTTTACTTTTGAATTTTGAAAACATACCTTCGATAAAATATATACTTTTTGTGTTTGTTACAATAAAATGTTTCTAAGGTGGATGGAGGAAGTGAATCATGGTCAGAGGTGTCTGTACATGTGCACAAGTACACACTAATCACTGGGCTTTGTGTACAGGTCCAGCAAGTTCACTAGTTGCCTGATACATTCATGACAATAACAATGATAATGATAACAATAAGAGCAGCAGATATTTGAGTAATTAATAACTTATCTAGACATAGTGCCTTAAAAGTTATCTAATTTAATCCTCACATCTACTTAATTTTAGATAATATTACCACCATTTTATAGATGAAAAATTGAACGCTGAGCTGGAAAGCAGCAGAACTGAAATTCATACTTAGGCTGCTTACCATACCATATTGCATACCATATTTTGGAAACTTGTAATTGGATACCATCCCAATAATCTACTTAATGGCCTTCATAAAAATATCAGTCCACTCATAATCCCCCCAAAAAACCAGATTTGAGGTGGGAGAGCCTAATTTACTTAGATAATCACATCTTGCTAACAAGTGTTTGATAATATTAGCTTAATTATGGCATCTGAAAATGTCTATTCTCTTCAATGGAGCAACAATCGCAAAGAAGGTTGAATAGGTGAGCAAGAAAATGAAATTAGGCAATCCTTATTATAAATCATACTAGAGGCCCAGGTGCACCCTCTCCAATCTGGGACCCTTTGAGGGATTGGGCCTAAACGGGCATTCAGACATCCTTCTTATAACCCAAGACTTCTGTCTCCAAATTGCTCACTTGCCTGCCTCCCTGATTGCCCCTAACTGCTTCTGCCTGCCAGCCTGATCACTCCCTAACCACTGTCCTACCAGCCTGATTGATGTCTAACTGCTCCCCTGCCAGCCTGTTTGCCACCAACTTCCCTCCTCTGTTCACCCCTAACTGTCCCCCCGCCCCCTGCATGCTTGATCGCCCCTAGTTCCATATGCACAACTGCCCTCTCTTGCAGGCCTGGAACCTTGTGGTGGCCATCTTGTGTCCACATGGGGGCAGGACCTTTGACCAGATGAGGGGCAGCCCTCTTGTATGTTTGAGTGATGGTCAATCTGCATATTACTGTTTTATTAGATAGGATAGAGGTCTGGTACATGGGTGGGGGCCAGCTGGTTTGCTCTGAATGGTGTCCTGGATCAGGGTGGGGGTTCCCTTGGGGCATGGGACGGCCTGGGCAAGGGGCCTGTGGTGGTTTGCAGGCAGGCCATGACCCCCAGCAACCCAAGCGGAGGCCCTGGGATCTGGAATTAATTTATGTTTTACAATTGAAACTTTGTAGCCTAGAGCAGAGCTAAGCCTTCTGCTTGCTCTGTGGAGACAGCCATTTCTGTTTGGGTTTATTTAAATTCTATAATTCAAACTTTGTAGCCCAGAATGGAGGCCTAGGTGCTAGGGCTGCAGAAGCTTGGCTTCCTCCATCGCCCAGGCAATCCTAGTCTCTGCTCTTTCCAGCTCTGTGGCTGCCACCATTTCTGTTGGATTTATGTATCTTCTATAATTGGAACTTTGTAGCATTGAGTGGAGGCCTAGGCCGGCAAGGGCACATGAAAAGCTTGGCTTCCTTCATTGTCGGGGAAACCCAAGCTTTCCTCCTCAGTGGCTGCAGCCATCTTGGTTGGGGTTTATTTGCTCCTGATTGGCTGGTGGGCATGGCTTGTGGGCATGACTTGATTGGGAGGTACTGTCAATTTACATATTACTTTTATTAGATAATGTATTCTAGGAAAAGAGTCAATTCAACAAATGCACTGTCTAGCCATAGATAAACAAGGCAATATGTAAAATACCCACAGGAATAATATACTTATTCTACCCTCAAATAATTCATTACCAATTACCTGAAAGAAAGATATATACACCATTTGTGATGGTAAAGAGAGGATCATCATCACTATTATTTATTGAAAAAAATTTATTATATTTTAGGTGCTGAGCTAAGTATTTGTGATCATTTTAAAATCTCACACCAACTCTAATTATTACCTCTATTTTACAAATATAAAAGAAAAGGGTAAGAGACTTGTTTACTATCACACCATTAGGATCAGGGAAACCCTATTCAATCCAAAATTATCTTACAGCACAGCCTGGTCCTGTGTGGCTGTGGTACCTGCCTTGCCCCAGGAGAGACTGTGATAGATGCTATAAAAATGGTAGAGACTGAATTTTAAGGACATGAAACAAAATCTGTGTATATAAAAGCCTAAGCCTGACCACCACGGGGAAGACACTCAATGCAGGAGATGCCTCCTGGTGGTCAGTGTCCTTCCCCAGCAGGAGCACCACTCATCCAGAAGCCAGGCTCACAGCTGGAGAGCGCAGCTGTGGTGGTGGAAGCCTCTTACATCTCTGCAGCAGCACTACTGAATGGTGGGACTGCAGCTGCAGGTGCAGTGGGACTGGGATGAGCAGGAACAGTGTGAAGCCCAGTCTGGGCTCAGACTCCTCCCAAGCCGCCTGCCACTTTGCCCACTACTACATCCCTTGGGGGATGTCAGACTGCTGGTTTTGGCCTGGTCCTTGCATGTGGGTTGAAACCAGCAGTCCAAAATCTCCCGAGGAATCCCAGATGGTGAGAGGGTGCAGGACTGGCTGAGGGACTCACCAGTGCACGAATCTGTGCACCAGACCTCTAGTTGTAATATAAGAACCATTCTCAACCAAATGTAAATGATATTGATATCATCTATGTCTTCCACACTTTGCTAGACTGAAAACTTGAAGAAAAACTGGACTTGGTATTCCAAAAACATTATAAACATGGACCATGTAGATTTGACTTTTGTACAAGAGGCTCTTGTGTCCCTAGACACCTATAATCTGCAGTGTCAGAACTCCTTGTACATGGAGAGTCACTGAGGCAAGGAAGAGGCAAGAGTTTCCAATAGAGATGATCATGACTGATCCAAATAACCACTTGCCTTTTTCAAGAGCACCTGACTTCTCAAAAACGATTCTAAGATTCAATTTCCCTACCACCTACCAGTCCTTTATTTATTTTTTTGTTTATTTGTTTATTTATTTATTTAAAATAAATAAAAAATTCATTTTTTAAATTTCTTTGTTGATTAAGGTATTATATATGTGTCCTTATTCCTCCATTACCCCCATTCATGCCCTTACTCCTCCTATTGTCTGTATCCATTGATTAGGCTTATATGCATGCATATAAGTCCTTTGGTTGATCTCTCCTCTTTGCCCCTACTATCTGCTATTTCCCTGAGGTTTGAAGTTCTGATGGATGTTTCCCTGTCTCTGGATCTGTTTTTTTCATCATTTTATGTTGTTCATTATATTTCACAAATGAGTGAGACCATATGATATTTACTTTCTCTGCCTGGCTTATTTCACTTAGTAAATGCTCTCGAGCTCCAACCATGTTGTTGCAAAGGGTAAGCTCTCTCTCTCTCTCTCTCTCTCTCTCTCTCTCTCTCTCTCTCTCTCTCTCTCTCTTACCATGGTGTAGTATTCCATTGTATAGATGTACCACAGATTTTTAATCCACTCATCTGCTGATGGGCACTTAGGCTGTTTCCAAATCTTAGCTATGGTGAATTGTGCCTCTATGAACATAGGAGTACATATATCCTTTGTGATTTGTGTTTATAGTCTTTCTAGTTTCTTGGGATATATTCCTGGAAGTGGGATCACTGGGTCAAATGGAAGTTTCATTTTTATTTTTTTGAGGAAACTCCATACTGTTCTCCACAGTGGCTGCACCAGTCTGCATTCCGACCAGCAGTGCATGAGGGGTCCTTTTTCTTCACATCCTCACCAGCACTTGTCATTTGTTGATTTGTTGATGAAAGCCATTCTGACAGGCAGGAGATAGTACTGCATTGCACCCCTTAAGCTTGCAGTTGCATAACAGCTACCTGTAACCCCTAGAGGTTTTATGGGCCTTCAATATATGTTACAACTCATTATTTATAGACTTAAAGAAGACCTGCCATTTTCAATCCCACTCTCTACCTGTCAATTTATACTTGGTCCATTTTGAGTTTTAAGTCCATGCTTTATACATCTGAGTTAATAAACTCTGATTTATTTTTTCTCCAAGTAAAATTTAAACATGAATAAAATGATCTTCCCAATACATTGGCCAAGCCAAAATTGACCTTCTGTCACTACAGATCAAGATTCAAATGGAAGAGTTTAATAATAATAAAAAAATCACATAGATCTGGAGTCTATATACACCTGAAGGTTAAGCTCATTCTACCTCTTGGAATTCAGCCACCAAAGCATGATCATATTTTGTGCCAGAAGCCTATCAGGAGTGGAAAGAGAGCCTGAGATTATTCTCAATCAGTGCAGACCAAGTGGCCAGTAGAGAAATGCACAAAAATGTTATACTATCAACATTTCTAAAAACAAACAAACAGACAAAAAACATAATTGAATGTCACTCTTGGAGGTGAATGAGTGAGTGGAGTGATGCCAAATAGTTCACATTAAAATCACAGAGACTACACAAAATTCCACTTCACACCGGCTAGGAGATGAGTGATGAACCCCTGTCATACTGCAGAACTACTCAAACAGGCATACTCTTCCTTCCCTAAAGTCATACTTGTACTGCCTTTTCTATAAAAAGATATTGCTTTGCTTTAAAGACTTTGTATTAGTGTTGGGGTGTTTCTAAGTGATTTATAGACCATTCACCTTAATCACACCTAAACTTTCATAAAAAAGTATAAAAACTCACACCAATAGTGCTTGAAGAAAAGGAGGGTGGGGGGGTCCTGTATTAAGTCTATTCGTCACATGCCAAGCCTGTTTTTTCCATGAACAATTGAGAACACATGCATCATTGAACACATTAAAAAGCAAAGAAATGTAGAGACCAAAGGCTCACCCTTCAATTTTTATGCTGAGCAGCACTGCATGAGTTTGCAATAATGTAAATCATGCTTGATGGATTATTTTCAAATTAAGACTGGGACAGCATTACCACATGCTATTTCCTTCATTTACAAGGTTCTGATGTAGAATTCATTTAGTATTCGACAATTTCCAATAACACAAAACAAAAACCCCCTTCATTTACAAAAAGCAAGATTTGTTTTTATTCTAAATTTAACTCGTAAGAGGATAAACCCCACAAATTCATTCAATGTATAGTACTGTGGTCTATGTTGCTACCTGCATTTTGAAAGGGGACGGAAACAAACGGAATGAGAGTGAGAAAATGTTGCTGCGAGAACAAAAGACGATATACTATGCACAGTTAAAGGACTTAGGAATATTTAAGAATATATATATATATATATATATATATATATGCAAAATCTGTGCTCTCCTGGGCTTCACCTATCACACCTAGTACTTCTGTCTTAATACTCATCATTCTCAGTTGTTACCTTTTTTTTTTTTTTAATCTTCACCCAAGCATATGCTTATTGATTTTAGAGGGAGAGGAAGGAAGGTAGAGAGAAACATTGATGTGAGAGAGAAACACGTGTCCCGACTGGGGATCAAACCTGCAACCCTTCCATGTATGGGACGACACTCCAACCAACTGAGCCATACTGGCCAGGGAGGTTACCCCTTTTTTAATTGTTGCATTTATCAAACTATAAGTTCCAGGAGAAGGTCAAAAACCTGTCTGTCCTGCTTACCTTTGTATCTACTATACCTATGACACTGTCTAAAAACAAGCAGGAACTTTATACTGTTTTATGAATGACTGGTTAACTGAAGAAGAAGTTGTATGTGGCCCAACAAGTAGAATTAACCCCAATGTCAATTTTGGTTTGATAAAACATTAAACATTTTCTAACAGTCAGAACCACTTAAAGCTGGAAATAAATACTGAGGTGTTTTAGTAGAGGAGATACCACAAACAAGCATGGATACAGCAGATAAGAAGCCAACTTTTGGGTCCTGAATACACCTTATGATCTTTAAGATGCTTGCTATCTCGAAGGCTCTATGGTTATAACACAGACCCTTCCCAAGTTTGAGTGATAATTTACACTAAAATCATTAGGGTCTTTTTATGTGATCAGAAATACACAGACAACTTTCAAATTTAAGTGGCTCAACTCTCACCTTCTATCTGGCTATACATTTATCTTGCTTCAATTGAATCAAAGGCAATAATAGTATATGTTTTACTATAAACCATTTTACTTTTTCTATTCACTATGTTATCTTTTGTTGTGTGTGTTTTTTCCCCAAAATGTTTGGGCCCAAGATTTGATTTAATAGATCCAAAATTGTATTCCTTACTAAAAACGGCATTACCATTTTGCCTATCAGTAGGAACAAAATATACCAAAGGGAATTAATAAAATTCCTTCACCCTCACAACACTGTGTTTAATCATAGAAAATGATTTCTATACTTCATGAAACCAGTGTCTTCTTTTAATCACAGCATGTCTAAGCTACTTACCACAAAAGAATAATAAATCTTGAATCCAGGTTTAGCCACAAAATAGTCATCAGACTTAAATGTTATTTTAATTTGGTTTGTTCTTGATGTTATCCTTGGAGGAACTTCCTTGTGTCCACACCATCGTCCTCTAATAATGGTACTGGTTTCAGATACATCTTCAACTTCCACAAAATCATATCTAGTATCAATATCACAAAAAGAAACAAATTTTCATTAAAGTAGACTTTAAAATTCATGCTTCCACCTATAAGTTAAAACTAACATGTCATTTCTTATTATCTACTAGGTAAAATAAAAATTATAACCTACAGACATGTTAAAATCAAAGCTAGTTTTCGGATTAGGTTTTCTAAATACAAACTTCCACAATCTATTCTGAGAGAACCTTTATATACATTTAACCATTACCGTTCTCCAATCATTAATAATCAAAACAAGCTACCTTCTGAGCATCTGGCTTATAAAGTTTGCCTGGAAAAAATAATAACTATAATCTATCATCATATTTGAGAAGATGTTGCCCTCATTATATGGTCAAATATTTGCTATATAAAGTTTTTCAGACAAATCCCACTTTGAATTAATTAACCACACCAGTACTTTCTTTAAAAAGGAACTAATCTGTATCTGTACAACATACAGAACCAGCATTTTCATTGCACAATATAAATCACTAATTTTTCTTTTTGGACATTGTCTTTTGAAAGGATAATATAATAAAACATGACTTTTATCATAATGGAAAGCATGTGACTTGGGTAAGGATGTGTGTTAATCACTACTGTAAAAATCTTGGCTGGTCAAACCAGGATGTGAATGAGCCTAAGACCATAGGTTCCCCTTTGATGTTGTTCAGAGAAATGTGGGATGCCAGGATTGAACCTCTTTAGACATACCATTCAGCCATTTGATTCTCGAGGTCCATCCATCCCATCCCACATTTCCCTCACACAATAGGACATCTTCAGTGACAGAGTTGCCATTCTAGGGACCATTTATATTATTTTCAAACACTCAAATCTTGGAGCATTGAACTTAATCAGTTGAACTATTTGCCTTTTGGTTCTTCTCTCCTCCTCCTCTCCCCAAATGACTTCTCAATGCAAATGATTTACATTCATAGTGAACAGTGGCATTGAGGCAGGTGAGTAAGATATAGGAAAATCCTGGGCAAATGGAATGGGGAAACTGAGATAGTTAAATGGCTGGGCAATTTACAGCCAGATAATAAATCAAAAGGTATTATCTTCCTTAACCAAAAATACTTAGGAATAAATGGTTTCCACATTCCAGACCATGCAGAGGGCAGAGTCACCTCTTGGGTCCCCTTGGGTGACATTCTTTGAAGGTGAAACTGACCAGATAATGACCCTAATCCCTCTATGAGCTCATTTTGATGCATCAGCATATCAAAAGACACACCTAGGAGGCAGCTGAACATTCTGTTGAGATCCTCTCCTGACCTCCTCTAACATTCCTGCCTTTAGAAACAAATAAAATCCCTTAAAACACAGAACACAATAAGCCCTCTCCCTGGAGCATGCCCAGGCTCCAGACCCCCATTCTTTCCTCAGGCGTGTATCTTCATTTTATTTTTATAAACTCTAAAGGTTCTCAGGAGACTTGCAACAAGAGGAGCAGCAAAAAAAGTGGCAGCTTGTCCCAGACTAACCCCTGAACCTGTCTCCATGGGCCCTCCTTTTGCCTCTGTAACTTGTTTCCTGAGTCCATACAGCCCAGCTGGCTCACTTCTTTTGCCTCCGTGACTTGCTTTCTAAAAGGCCAAAGCATCCCCACCTAAGGCTCAACTCCTCCTTACCTTTCCAAAGGGTCAAGGCAACTCCACTCGGCTCATTTCTGTTGCTATGATCTTGCCTCTGCTATCTTAAGCCCTTCCTTTGTTTCTCTGTCCCCAGTTTAATAAACTTACCCTCAAAATCATCTGGACTCATATCATGAAATTTTTCCTGCATGAAGTCAAGAACTTACACACGGTGGTGCTAGGGCAGATCCACATCAGTCCTGGTCCCTTTCCTGTGACAGCATAAGTCTGTCAAACACACACATACACACACACACACACACACACACACACATATTTGTCACAATTACCAAAATGAATCAGTATGAGAAACACCACATCTAAATATAAAGAAAATCTAAGATGACTTCATGGTCCTGCCCATGCACCTCAGAGCTTTTATTTGTTGGGCAGAATAACCTAGGAGGAGGCAAATATAACAGCATGCTGACTTAATTTTGTTGGCAGTGATTTATGAGAGACTTATGTCATTTGCCTCAATTATCTCATTAGCAGAATAAAAAGGTTTATATTATTTTCCCAGCTAGTCAACTCTTGGGCACTGTATAAACTAGTTACTTAAAGTTTATATGGTGCTTGGAAGGTGAAAAGCACTAACAAAGAATTATTTCAAGCAATAAAATTATACAGTGTGAACATCAAGGAGGCTTTGGACCAGAGGGTAGAAAATCAATTGCATTTCATTTTATATACAATATGTGTAAATCATATTTACTGCTCAAAGCAGGAGTAACTGGAAATTTTGTTAAGATTACAATAGGTCATTCTTGGTTTTTGAGGTCACATCAACAGTGTAGCATCTGCTCCAGGTCTGATGTCAAGAGAGCACGACTATGTTTCTTAGGGAGCGTTCCCAAGGCAAGTCTCTGAACTATTGTTAAGTCCGGGACGCCCGCCGCTCTCACAAAGGCACCAAGAGACGTTCTCATGCAAACAGCAAAGGGTTTATTCACCAAGCATGCTGGGGCTCACAACCTACCCTGAAGTCAGAGTAGAGGCTGAGAGCCCCGAGACAGTGCAGAGCCAGGGCTTAAATACCCTGAAACAATTAACAGAGTCATACAGATGTCGTCAGGGGGACTTGTTACAGTTTTACAGTTTGTTTTTCCCGAAACCGTTGACATGTACATCATGTACATTAATCTCAGTTTTATAATCTCAGTTTCACATTCTTGGTCAAACATCCTGTTTTCCTGTTCTCTTATCATTATCCCTGTGCTCTCCCACTCTGCAAGGGGGGTAGGATGTAGTGTACTGGGTAATGTCTCTGTAAT
Organism: Antrozous pallidus; assembly: GCA_027563665.1. Lineage (NCBI taxonomy): Eukaryota > Metazoa > Chordata > Mammalia > Chiroptera > Vespertilionidae > Antrozous > Antrozous pallidus. The sequence goes on along the minus strand of CM050520.1, from coordinate 78,086,255 downwards.
TTTTACTACCAATCTAGTCGCCCTACAGGGTGCACTCTACCGACCACTACTTCCAATTCTGCTGCCTTACACTATGTCTTTCCCTTCTTCCTCACCCCTGTCCACCTCTTATTCTTCTACTTCTCCATAAAATTTGAGGAGCAACTAGATTTGATGGAGGGCCAAAAAGCAAACCATTCTAGCTTTCTCTTCCACTGTTTCTAAGGTCAGTCTGACAAAAGAGCTTACTTACTACCAGAATCAAAATCCCTGTTCAGTAGTAGAAACCTGGCTTTCTACGTCCATGTCATCACTTTTAATAATCTTTCAATAGAGGTGTGTGTGTGTGTGTGTATGTGTGTGTGTGTGTGTTTCATAAACTCTTTTTTTCCCAGTGCAGAAAATTAGTTTTTTCTTTCAAGGTTGAAAAAACAACAACAAAATCTGCTCTAGTTTATTATCTTTGTAAATACTGACTGGCTCTTCCTGCATATATTTGAATCTGTTTTTGGACATACAGTACCCTCTATGGTCCTGGAAAGTCATAGCTACCGCTACTATTCTTGAAAAAAAAATAGCAACATAATAAAAACTGTCAGCATAATAAACATGCAACAAAGGACATGAAGATCCCTTTTTTATTATTCAAAGAAAAATAAACCTCCTGGAAGGTTTTAGCAGCTCAGGGTTCATTGGCAATGCAGAACAAGGGTGTGCAGCTAAGCACAGAAAAGAAAAAAGTCCTCTGAGTCTTATATATGCTAATTAAGTGAATAAGGTGCTGTGGAGCAGGCAATTCAAAAAACAACAGCCTGGCTTTGTCTGATAAATATTCCAAAAAAGGGAGATTATGGCCACGGTTTTATCTTCTAACGCTGACTCAGAAGCTCCATGGAACAGACCATGTGAGGAGCACACAGTCCCTGGGGTTGCCACCTCTTCCTGCTTACACACACCTGAGACCTTGAAACTGTGATTTCCGGGGAAGGGCCTGACACCGTAGGTCCTTGCCGTCACTCTCCCCCAGTCCTGGGGCAACAGTCGCTGTGCATAGGTTTCTGGAGCCAAGAACTAAGGGTACACACTTCTTGAGCCAAAGGCTGACTTGGGCCAGAGCCACAAGCCTTGGCTGCAGGTGATCTAGGGTTATTGGGTGATCCATCTACGCACAGGGACTGCTGTAGGCTTGCCAAGACTGAGGCCTGCAGACTCCTGCCTTCTCTGGGGGCTAGGGGCCTTGCAGCCTGGCTCTGACAGATGTAAAGTTGAGGTTACTAGACCCTGCACAGCCCCGTCCATGCCACAGTTGATTTCGACATTAAGACTGACATAAGGCTTTTTGAGAGAGAAGTGGTGCATCTTGAATAGGCCCGAAGAGCCCCAAAGGGAAGTTTGATGTGATGCTTTTAAATTCATCTTTTTTTCCACCTTGGAAGAGTTCTCTAAACTGGACATTTTTCGCCACTTACCTACAGATATCATTTTCTGCTTCCTCTAATCCAAACTGGTTGTCGAAGGCTAGCTGTATCCTTGTTTTCTCCTGGGAATGCAGCCGCCACGTCAGAAGCAGGTTCCTGGGGTAGCTGTTCGGGAAGCGGGGACTCTGCAGGTGGCCATTTCCCGTCACCTGGATGGTTTCCTCTTTCCGGTACAAGTCTGTGAGGTGATTGCTCTCTGTTAGTAGTCACAACTTGTAGAAATTAGTATGTTGTTCCAATTATAGGAAAGCAAAAAAAGAACAGTTTAAAAAGCATCACATTTCAAAGTACTTCTTGATTTTGTTTAAAAACATAAGAGCAAATGGTAGCCTTCTGGTGAAACAAACAACATACACATTTCTTCTATAACCCCCCACTTTCCAAAATTCCTCACCAACATAGACTTGATGACAAATGCTTTATATTGGAGGGCCTCTCTTAACATCATATTTGACAAGGAAAAAATAATGATTATCCCAGAACTCAGGTTCATTTTGATTGTAGTTCATTCTCCCTCTTTGCTTTATGTTTTTAATTTAAATTCATTATTGTTTAAAGTATTACATATGGTCTCCTTTCCTCCCATGAACCCCCTCCCAAGCCACTTCCACCCCTTAGCACCATCCTTCCTCTTTTTAATGTAATACAAATAATTTTTTTAAAAAACAGGAACACTGTAATGGTATACCTTCATTGATTAGCATAGGAGGTAGACACTCAATAAATAATGCTGTATAAATGAACCGGTGAGTGAAAAACACATTTTAAAGATCTAATGATGTTTAATGTCCTTAATTTTCATTCAAGTGACATTTTTTTTTCCTGTGGTTTCTCCATCATAAAAATCATATTTTTTTCTGTTAGTTTTTCATGGCTTAAATAGATCCAATTCATCTTCTATTTTCTGTGTGTTGTTTGTATAATAGCATTTTTGTTGGTTTTTGTCTTGAGTTCCTGAGAGGGAACTTCTAAACCCTTAGAATTTTGCAAGTAATAGAAGTGTTCTCCCCTGGGACCACATTATGCTAATGAGGTAAAATACTTGGAACCCCTGGTTTCAGGATGGGTGCTGGCCTCAACAGAAAGACCAACATGAGCTCTGAGCCTGGAGGGAAGGAGCATTGGGACCTGAGCTTAATCACATTGCTTGTGATTTAATCAATCCTGCCGAAAGAATGAAACCCAATAAAGACTCTGGTCACTGGGGCTTAGGTAAGCTTCCTGGTTGGTGATGCACATTAATGTGCTGGGCAGGTGCTCTGTCCTGAGGGAACAAAAGCTTCATGCTTGGGACCTTCCCAGACTTGCTTGCCATATTTGCCTCTTTATTTGGCTGGTTCAGATTTGTACATTTTATAGTAACATTGTGATTTTAACTATAGTACTTTCTTAAATTCAATGAGTTGTTTTAGTGTGAATGAAAAGAAAAAAAGGTGGGGGGGAGGTTATGGAAAGTGACCTCACGGGGTGACATGATCATAAATTCTTAACTGGGCAGGTCATGATGGGTAGTCAGGCCCCAGGCATATAACTTTTTCTAAGAAGTTTGTATTTGCCTTAAGCAGGCCTGTCCATTGTTTCTATGCATCTAGGTTAACACACTTTGGAAATAAGCCATAGCCAACTGCAGAAAGCACATAATCTTATTACCTATCTGTAATCTCTAATTCAACCCCCTCCTTGCTTTTCTCCATCTCCATAGTGTCTTCCTTAAATTCCTCCCTTAATTTCAAATGAATAAGAGAAGCTGCAAAACTGTTATTCTCTGGAGCATTTGGGAGCTTGCTCCCAGCATGTGTCTTCAGTTTGGCTCAGATAAACTCTTATAAAAATTCTCTACAGCTGTAGCAGGTGTGGTTCAGAGAGGCCACGGGTTAGATTCCCTGTCAGGGCACATGCCAGGGTTGTGGGCACATGCCAGGGTTGTGGGCTTGATTGCCAGTAGGGGTTGTGTTGGAGGCAGCCCACAGAGTTAGATGTTTCTCTCTCCCTCTCCCTTCCTATCTCTCTATTATCAAACAAAACCTATTTTTAAGAAGTTGTTAAAAGTTTTGACTTCTTACATCAACACTACACAAATTCTCAAACTTGAGTCTGTGGGAAAGGCTGGATTTGTAGCCAGCTAGTCAAAAGTGTGGGTAGCCTGGGGACCACCACACTTGCAGCTGGTGTCTGAAGTGCAGTCTTGCAGGGACTGTGCCCTTAACGTGTGAAACCCAATCTAACTCTAGGTAGCTTGTATCAGAATTACATTACACAATGGATCCATTTTTCATTTCTCCCAGGATCCAGAGTTCTCTTTGTGCTTTAGATTTTGGCTTTTTAGGCCCCTCTATAAGCAGACTCCAGCCGCAGCCTATTTCTGTTTCTCCACAGAGAGTTCACTTTGGGGCCTGTAATTCAGTGAGCCTGGTCAGGAAGCTCTAAATTGCTGGCGGAAACCACTCAGAGGTTGGGCTGCTGAGGGTAGCTCTTAAAGTTTCCAAAATAAGAGAAAGCATGTGCACAATGAGTCAGCATGCGAGATGTAGCCTTCTATCCCTTTTACAAATATTCCTGTACATATGGGAATTTCCACTTCACTTTCTTTACTCATGCTGTTTCTAGTGTTGGACTGGCCCAGTTAAACTTTGTGTGGGAAAGAGTCATAGAAAGAGCATGGTGGCTAAACGAAGTCACACTCCTGTCTGCAGACGAGGGCACTGACCCCACAGTCACCCCCTCCAGTGAACTCAGTTAAAGGAAACCCATAAGGCCAGAAACAGTTTTGCCACCTGACCTGTTGCTCTTCTCTTCCTTTGACCTTATGCTGAAAATATAGTCATGAAAAGTACTTGTCTCCTCATTTAGTAAGTGGGTGAAGACTGCTTGGGAATAGGGAGACAGGTGTGAGCTTTCAATGAGCCGGACAACAATCACTTATTAAGCACAAACTCTAATCAATGCATTGCGATATTTTCAATCCTTTTATCTCTTGATTACTATTTTCACATTTTGCCATATTTTCTTATCTTCAGTACTATTATTTGGTTATAATTTCTCTAAATTAATATTTCTAATCAAAATAAAATATATTCTATATAAAACTTTATAACAAAAATGTAAATTGCAATGGATACCATGTGCCATGAATAGAAGGTAACCATAAATCAGAATATATAGCTATTAAATTCTTAAATAACCCATCTCAGGTGTTCAGATTCCTCATTTGTAAAATAAGAAGATTGAATAGCATTATTTTCTCTTTGGTTTCTTTCAAGGGTAATATTCAGTATTTTTTTTTTTGCTCGTTTCTTTGTGGTTGCTTTTAACATTTATGTAATTTTATATTTTTACTGTTCCAGAAACTGTTAGATTCAAATATAATTTAAGAATGTTTAGAGAGCAGCTTTGAAGACCTGAGAAACAGAGTTGATGCATACTATCAGGGCAGGGGGAGCTACAGGGCTATGTGCCTGACTCACAGTGGGAGGACTAAGCTGAGCATATTCCAATGGTTCATATTGGGGGGTTGGCAGTGTTAACATACTTTATAGATAAACTACAGAAATACTTGAAAGACAAATGTACCTGCACTTGATTTGGTGGAAACAGGAAAGTTTTGGAAAGGGTAAAAGGGCTAGTGCAGTAGTCAGCAAACTCATTAGTTAACAGAGCGGCAAACCGTTGCTAGCAAGTCACATGTGGCGGGAGCCGCAGTTTGCCGACCACTGGGCTAGGGGAAGGGAAGATCATCAGCCTGTTGGTTCTGTGGAGGCAAGCACCTGCCATGGGACCATCTCCTAGGAGGCACAGTAGTCCCTCCTGATCTGCAGGGGATACAGTGCTTTCAGCTGATGCCTGAAACAGAGGATAGTCCACCACTCTATATGTACTCTGTGTTTCCCTATGCATACAAACCTATGGTAATGTTTAATTTATAAATACCTAGTAGGCACCATAAGAGATGAACAATAACTAATAATAAAACAAAATCATTGTAACCATACACCCTAATAAAAGTTATGTGGCCTGGTCCATGTGGCTCAGTAGTTGAGCATTGACCTATGAACCGGTGTTCAATTCCCAGTCGGACACATGCCCAGGTTTCAGGGTGTGCAGGAGGTAGCTGATTAACGATTCTCTGTCATCACTGATGTTTCTATCTCTCTCTCTTCCTCTCTGAAATCAATATAAATCTATTAAAATAAAGTTATGTGAATGTGGTCACTGTTTCAGAGGATCCCTTGCTAAGGTCTTCCTGTAGACTCATTGGTTTCTGGTGCACCACATGGCCATCAGTAAGAACACATTTTCTATTCATATCTTCCACCCATGAATTTAATACCTTCTCCTTTTTAAGTATTTGTCATATATTGTGGCCATAACTTTTACAGTTTAGGGTACACCAGCAAAATTAACACAAATTTACTTTTTCTTCTTACAGTTTCACAGATAAGGTTGGTTCTTACTGTAGATCTTAGCAACCTCAGGATACAAGTTCTTTCCTTATTAACTCACTGATTTAACCTTTTACTTAAAGAAAGAACCTTGTGTCTTGTCTTTAGCATATCTGAATTGCAAATATCACCACTCTAGCACTTTGGGGTCATTATTAAGTAAAATAAGGGTGACTTGAACAACAGTACTGTGATACTTACAGTTGATCTAATGACCAAGAAGGCTAGTCCCTGACTATGGGTAGGGAGGGTCTACTGTGTGGAGAAATTGACAAAGGAATGAGTCACATTCTGGGTGGCATGGAATGTAAAACAATGTATATTTCTGGAATTAATATTTTGGGACCCAAGTTGACTTTGGTTAACTGAAGCTGTAGAAAGTAAAATCTTAGATAGGAGGAAACTAAGTAGTTGCTCAAGAACGAAGTCTGACTTAGAATGGCAGGTAGCAGTAATTCCAAACGGGAAAAAGAAAATCAAAAGGAACTTGTAGTTAAGAAAGGACCACAAAGAGATGAGTGAGAGACAGGAGCAACATGTTAATGCAAAGGCCGGTTCCCAGCATGGTAACCCTAACACACAGCAGAATGGGTAGGGTAAACATTTTTTAAGAAATGGAAGTCTGATTTCAATGTGGCAATGAGAAATTCAAGTAGAAGCTTTAGCAGACTTCTGGGACTATAACGCTGAACTTAATGTGGGAGAATAGAACAGATGAGATCTCTGCTTAGAGAGGAAAGGGGAAGCCTTGTGGGTGGGGGAGGAGATCCCAAGGAAGTATCTGCAGGAAGGAGGCTAAGGCATGGGTGCTGGCACACATGTCAGAGGACGAGGAGTCAGACAACAAAAGAATTGCCTGGGAAATCAGAGAAGCAATGTCTGGGAAGCAGTCAGGGGACCCACAACAGTGCCATGTCTATGTCAAATTGTCCAGAAAGAGGCAATTTCAAGGATAGAGAGGTCAATGGTATCAACCCACAGAAGACCACAGAGCTTGTCAATAACAAAGTGAGTATCCTTCATATGTGCTCACATAGACATTTCTACCAGTAGAAAAGGGACTCGATTTTTTATAGAATATTAGAGGCCCAGTGCACGAAATTTGTGCACGGGGGTGGGGTATGTGTCCCTCAGCCCAGCCTGCACCCTCTCCAATATGGGACCTCTCAAGGGATGTCCGACTGCTAGTTAACAACTGCTCGCCTGCCTGCCTTCCTGATTACCCCTAACCACTTCTGCTTGCCAACCTGATCACCTCCTAACCACTTCCCTGCCAGCCTGTTTGCCCCTAACTGCCCTCCCCTGCAGGCCTGGTCACCCTTAACTCCCCTCCCCTGCAAGTCTGATCCCCCCTAAGTGCTCTGCCCTGCAGGCCTGGGTCCCCCCCAACTGCCCTCTCCTGCTGGCCATCTTCTGTCCACATGGGGGCAGGACCTTTGACCACATGGAGGCAGTCATCTTGTTTGTTGGAGGTATGGTCAATCTTATTAGATAGGATAGAGGCCTGGTGCATGGGTGTAGGCCAGCTGGTTTGCCCTGAAGGGTGTCTCTGATCAGGGTGGGGGTTCCCTTGGGGAGTGGGGCAGCCTGGGCAAGGGGCCTGTGGTGGTTTGCAGGCTGCCCACACCTTCCAGCAACCCAAGTGGAGGCCCTAGTATCTAGGATTTATTTGTCTTCTACAATTGAAACTTTGTAGCCTGGAGCAGAATCAAGTATCCTGCTTGCTCCTTGGCAGCAGACATTTCTGTTGGGATTTGTTTAGCTTCTATAATTGAAACTTTGTAGCATTGAGCAGAGGCCTGGGCCAGTCAGTGTATGCTGAAAGCTTGGCTTCCTACATCACTGGGGAAACCCAAGCCTCCTCCTGGTCTCTCCATGGCTATAGCCATCTTGGTCATGGTTAATTTGCATACTTGCTCCTCATTGGCTGGTGGGTGTGGCACATGGTTATAGTGGAGGTATAGTCAATTTGCATATTACTCTTATTAGATACGATTATGATAGACTAGATTGTTGTAAAAGCAGTACCTGCTTTTAAGTGAAATACCAATTATATTTTTTAAAAAGCTGTAATTTTATTAAGAAAAACTTGTTTCCAGTTTTATGAAGTTACCACAGACCTATATTGCAGTATGTTGAACTAGAGGCTAAAAAAAAATTAAAAATCTAATTTCTGATTTATTTTCCATTCAAAACAAAACACTCTCAGAATCTATATATATACAAGCTAGATATCAACAGTGAACACTTTTATGGTGCTTATTTTGTGTAAGGCATTGTTCTAAGCACTTTGCATATTTTATTATAGCATCTAAACTCTATTAAACATGACCTTCTGTGTGTGTTTGTGTGTGTGTGTGAGAGAGAGAGAGAGAGAGAAAGAGAGAGAGAGGGAGGGAGAGAGAGAGAGAGAGAGAGAGAGAGAGAGAGAGAGACCATATGTACTTCAGATATCAGAAGGGAAGGAAATGAGAGGGACTGGGAGAGATTAATTAAAAAAAACTTACATGTATCTATGGATAGCCACAGACACAGAGAATAGTGTGGTAAAGGCCTGGGGTGGGACAGGGGTTGGGTGGAGGGGACTAAGAGGGGCAGAATGGGGATACCTGTAATATTGTTAACAATAAAATAAACAAACAAATAAATAAACTTGCTGTGTTCATTATCACCATTTCATGGATGAAGAGTTTGAGGCACAGAGATGTCAAGTAATTTATTCAAGGTCATAGAGTTGAAGTGTGGAGTCAGAATACAAATCCAGGCAATTGGTCCCAGAGCTGATGCTCTTAACTACTACATAGAAGGTGTTCTTCCTTCTTAGTCTGAAATTTTTTAGAGACTTTTAGATTCTTTGCTCTCTGTAACCCACTTTAATGTTTGAGTCACACTGTTTAAGTATAATTGATAACTTCATATCAATTTAGGATTATTCTTAGCTGAAGAGTTATAATGAAATATAGAAACACAGAGAAACCTACAAATTAAACCTGGGATCACTATCAAGTATTATATAAACAGTTATATTTCTGAATGAAGGTATTTACTCTGGTGTTCCAATAATAGCAAACATTTATGGAGCAATTATTATGGGCCAGGCACACCTTAAAAGGTTTAAATACCCTGCTTTATTTTAATCCTCAGAACAATCCATGCAATCCATAATATCTGCATTTTACAAAGGAAGCTCCAGCAGTTTAAGAAACTTGTGACCCCAGGTAATAAAGCTAGTAGTGGAATCGAACAAGATCCAGAGATACAGAAGCATGGAACAGACTGATAAATCTCAGAGGGAAGGTGGGGAGGGAAGAAAGTGGGGGATGGAGGGGAAGGGATTAATCAGATAGCTTATATGCATATATGCATAACCATGGACACAGACAATTGGGTGGTGAAAGCCTGTGGTAGGGGGTGGGGCAGGTTAGAAGAGGTCAATAGGAGAAAAAGGGGACATATGTAATACTTTGAACAATAAAAAATTAAAAAAATAATAAATATATCAGGGGTAGTATTTTAAATTAAAACAGGGAGAAAAAAAAGATTTGACCCCAGGAAGCTTATCTTCAGAACACAAACTTTTTTTATTTTTAATCCTCACCCAAGGCTATTTTTTTTTTTTTTTTTTTTTTTTGAGAGAGTGGAAGAGCAAGGGAAAGATAGAGAGAAATATCCATGCTGGGTGCAGGATATTTCAGAAGCATCCGCTTTTGTAAGTCTATCATAAATAAAAGCTGACAAAAAAGTAGGCAGTAAGTATTGTTTTCGTTCTGTCCTTTCTTTTAAGTTAAACTTTGTTTTGTCACTTTAACAGGTCATGAGATCAACACAGAGAAGTTGGAGTGGTTATTGAAAGTCAGAGTGGAATCTCAAATTCAGCTCCATCCTGCTCTAGTCCTGGTGATTTTCTCACTAAAGGAGACAGCAGCCTTAGACACACCATGTCATCTTTCCAGCTTCTGCTTCAGGTTATGGGACATTTATGCTGTTTTCAAGTTCAAGTGACATAACACCTCCACAATTTTCTTTTTGGGTGATAGAAGTGCCATGGTTGGACAGTGACTAACAGACACCAGTGAAGCAATGATAGGACATGGAATCTGAAATCCAAAATCTTCAATGAGATGTCTAACAATATTGTATGCTATTATCTAAAATAAGAGTCCTAAAAGAAGACTTCAGCAAATGTTCAGCACATACTATTTAGTAAACTATTACTTCTTGTCAACCAGAAAAGTGTCATGGGCACATATGGGCATTTAGCACAACAATTTGAACACATTACAGAGCAATTCAAATCAATCCTTTAGCATAGGAACAGTATATTCTATCCTTTGCTCTTTTTACATCTAAGTAGAGGTTTCTTTCTGAGAGGCTGGTTAGGTACAAGAGATAAAAACTGATGATTTTCAAAATGCTTTATAATTTCTTTGGAAGTTTCATAGGAAAGTAAAAAACAAAAGAAAGAAAATCATATGCAAAATATTAAATTCATTGAGGGAAAGAACCAATATTAATTCCTAACCTGACCCCAGTCCCTTGCCAGTCTGGGCATATGGAGACACTCAAAATATCCAGGAGTTCCATTTACCAGTTCCAAGACCCATAGTGAATGCCTGAAACTAGATAGTACTAAACCCTCTACATACTATTTGTTTTCCTATACCTGCATATTTTTAGGAACTAGTCTCATATCTGCTGAGCAATGTATGAAACCAGGTGACTGATTAGATCTCACAGCTTCTCATCCTATACAATTATCTAATTTGGAATATAGCAAGCTCATTAAGAATATCAAGAGTCAGGTCTGTGCCTTGTCTAATGTATTACTGATGCTACTGCTACTGCTATTACTACTACTAATACTAACTACTAAACTACTTTGGGTAAACTTTGCACCCTGCCTCAACTAATAACAATATGGTATAGAAAAATGCCCTACGTCAAACACAGCACCTTTATTGGTGAGAATTAGTATGGTGTATTACTGAGGAGGAAAAAAGAAACGAAGGGAGAGATAGAGAATATAAAAGCGAGAAGGGCAGGGTGTCCCTAAGTTTAAAATGAAGAGGTCATTTTGTAGAACAGACCCTAAAAGAAGAATCAGAATTAAAGTAAATGTAATTAGGTAATTTTCCAAAAATTATCTCCTAACCTGAAAGGCACAGGGTTGGAGTTTCCATGAGTGAGTGAGCTGGTAAAGGTAAAAATTAGACTCTGTTAACACAGTTCATTTGAAAATCATCCTGAAGGTATTTTTTGACACATTTCCCTCAGTGTTTCCTAAGGCATTACAGCTTGCCATCAACACACTCAATTCCTCCTGGACCGATGATGGGACAATCTTCATCAAGGAATTTAGGGCTGACACCTGGCATGTGTTCCCAGTGGGAACTGGGCTTCCAAAAGCCCGTGTCAGCTTCTAAACAGCCACCTATGCTCACTTGGCTGGCTTTTAAGCAACTCGAGAGCAAAGCTGATTTTTATTCAAAATCTTCCATTAGACTTTTCTCAGAACTCAGCAGCTGAGAAAGCCTTTCTGTATATGAACATTTGAAAAGAGGGAATTAGTTGACAGTTATGTATCTTTGTTAAAAAAACTACCGCTCCTTTTGGTACAAACCAATGTGTTAATGTTATACAAGCAGCCTTTCTCGTAATAACAATATGGAGACAATGTTTTAAAGAGTAATCCACTTGATAATTCTCTGAGTTCAAATTCTTCTTTTTTAAGAATCTGAATCCATCAAAGAGGGGGAGGGGTATTACTATAAAGTCTTTTTAACAATTTGCCAGAAATAGTCATCAGGAATGTAGTAATTGTCCAAAGTACCACATCCATAGATATTATTTCTCATTTCACTATATCTTTTAATGTGTAAGAGTTTGTTTCACTTTGCACAACAGTCAGAAATCATAGTCTTTCCTTCGAAACAACTTTTATTTTACATATAAATTATAGAAGTGATATAAAATTATATTAAAATGGAAATGATTTTTGGTTTTATTTTTGGAAATTAAAATTAGTGAAGATAAAGATTGCCCTAGAATAGTCATACTATAATTTATATTAGTTAATTCTATGCTAAATATCTTTCCTTCTATTGTAGAGTTTGTACTGTGATGTTTACCTGTAAAGGAGGTGAAAAAATGAAAAAAAATGACATTCTGAAATGTCTCAAATGGAGGTTGGTGATGTTGAATGGCATGACTGAAAGTATTATAAAATCGAAGGCTGCTGAAGAGAGAGATCTTTTCAATACAAACTTAACACCCCAGAAACAGAACAATCATAATGACAAAAATATCTGCTTCGATCACTACCAACTTAGCTCAGAGATATAGAATGATAACCAGCAAAATATAGAGAAAATAGACAAGAAGAACTACATTTTAGCAGAAAACATTTATTATAGAAAAAACAATCCTATATAATAAAAGGCTAATATGCACCAATACTGGAAGAGTAATTTTGAAGACTTTGAAAGTCAACTAAAAAGGCTTGACTCCATCCAGCGTGGCTCAGTGGCTGAGCGGTAACCTATGAACCAGGAGGTCATGGTTTGATTCCTGGTCAGGGCATATGCCCGGGTTGAGGGCTCCATTTCTATTGTTGGGCATGCAAGAGGCAGCCAATCAATGATTCTCTCTCATCATTGGTGTTTCTATCTCTTTCTCCCTCTCCCTTCCTTTATAAAGTCTATGAATATATGAACTTGGACTTTTACTGGGACAATGAAATAAACAAAAATTATTATATTTTTATTAATTTTATTTAAAAAGCATTTTTTGTCCTTTCAATGTGGACTCCCTCCCACAACAAAAGCCATTGCTAAATCAATGTTGTGTTTTATAAGTCTCTTCAATATCATTACCTTGTCTGATGAACCTTCTCTATGGATTCTTCCCTTGTACTAAGAAGAGGCATGAAATAGCATTAGTCAGGAGAAGTTAGATTATGCTAGCCCAATTCTCAGTGGTGTTAATACCGCATGTTCATATTGGATTGTTGAGGCTCTGCTTCATGTTTTCTCACTCTAGGACCTAAAATAAGGAGGCATCATCCTGGTAATATTAACAGTCAAGGCAGGGGGGGACCAGGAGATTAATAATTGCCCATTGGCATTTTAAGTACTTATGTTTACATTTCACCAGCCAAAGCTAATCACATGGCCAGACCTGACCAGATGGATGCCTGGATGAAAAGGAGAAATGGAAACTGATGAACAGTTCTTGCAACTGCTGCAATCCTTACCTATTTCCCACACACTGAAGACTTGTTCTTTTGTTTTCTAATTGGCAGCATGCTCTATCCAGACACAAAATAACATCTCATTATTTTACTATAAATCATTGCAATGTTGCTTGGGGGTAGATGGTCAAGAGATAAATGGATAGGGGCAGAGGATTCATGGATGAAAACTTGATGACTATGGAGGAAGAAAAGAGGGCTGAGGTGCCAGGGAAATATATTAGAGGAAGTGAACTTGATTGCTTTTTAGAACTTGTTGTCTTGCTGAAGTTGGCAAATAGTTTATGGGTAGGTACATTCAAATGGCAAAGGCTTCCTGCAGCACTGCCTAAAAGAGATTCTGAGCCGATTTCTATGCTAAGTGGGGGAAATGGAAATGATTAACAATGTCTGGCATAGGCCCAGCAGCACAGAGACAGAAGTATGTTTTTGCCATTCCTTGTTTATATTCCTTATTTAAATACTGAATCATATTCTACCTCTCCTTGCTGATGAATACTTGCAGAATGAATATTTGCTTGGAAGTAACAAAGAAAAAATGGGTGGTTTACCTGTCTAACAGCAAAGGAATCTCTGGGTAAATTAAAATTTATGTAGCATATCTTTTGCATATTCCTCAGAATACATGCAAATGTTAAGTGAAAAGAATGATTTTCACAAAAGCTAATATTTACTAAATATGTTCAGGTTCTACAATAAGTGCTGAACATTTATTAGTCTACTTAAAGTGCAAAGGAAAATTACACATTAGTCCTCATTAGTCCACTTATTCAGAAACAGGGAGGGAGTCACTTGATTATGTATAACAGAGAAAAATTTTATTTTAGTCTTTATTTATTGACATCATGACTTATTTTAATCATATCACCGACTCTGACGTTAAATGTAGACAATCAGACAAGCAGATCAAGAGGGAAGAACTGAACAAATGAGGCTGATATTCACTGGATTTTATTATTCTCCTCATCTCAATACTCAATAATTTTGGTGCTGGTCATCACACATAGACAAGCTTGTCTGTGGTCCCGGCATTGTGCACATTCCCTCGCATCTAGCAGGTGTGAATTTAAGTGTTTGCTTCAGGAGTAAATAAGTGAACAAATAAAGGATCTATAGGAGTTGATACATGATAACTGCAGATGAAATTGTTTTCCATCTCAAGATTAGCTTGCTTACCCACTATAACCATAAGTTTAAAGCAAAAATTTAACAGCAAATAATACTATCTGTGATAGGGAAAACTAAGTCAAATGACTAAGACATGGTCATATATTTGAAATATATGTACATAATAGAGTCAGACTGTCAAATTAGGAAGTTCTAATACATATTATCTTTTAGAGATTTAAAAATGCTTGCAATATACCCTTGAAATGGATGTCAATATAAATCAAGCTTAATATCTTATTGAATGACTATAACCTAAAATCATTTTTTTCAGATTCAATAGAAAAAAGATCTGGCCTTTAATAAAGGATCATTCATATTATCATTTAATAAATATTGAGAATGACATAATTGTGTGTACATAATTTGCTGAAAGTAATATATTTGTACCCATAGGCAAATTCAGAGGCCTATTATGGCTTATGTAGCAAATTGGAAGGCTACATGGCAAAAATGACTAATGATATAGGCCCAGCAGCTACATGGCAAAATGAGCCAGCATCTGTCTGGCTCCCCTGGGAACTCATATACAGAGGTGGACAAAAGTAAGTTTACAACTATAATACAAATAAATAATACCAGAATAAACTCTGTTTTGAGTACTCACTACTGTTAACCTACTTTTGCCCACCTCTGTATTAATAATAAACAGATAATCTCTAACATGACTAGCAGGAAAGAAATTCGAAGCTATTTTCTGGGACAGGCCCCAGAGTAGTACATCACTTGAAGCATTTATGGAGATGTACAGAGTGCCTGATGGGAATCAGGAACTAAATTTGGACAGAATAGGCTCAGGTTTTATCCTTAGCATGATGTCACCAGGCAGACTGGGCAAGTTCTGGGTTCTTCTGTTATTCTTGTTCTTACAAAGGAAAAATATAACTCTATTTCCATTATTTTAAGGCTTCTAGAATATTTCCAGGGGATCTATGAGTAAACTATGAGTAATCGTTTTTAAACCTGATTAAATTTTGTTTTCCTGAAACACCTCAATAAAATTCTAACTTTTAAATTGAGCTGGAGATCCTAATCTCCTGGGAGATTGTTACAGATGCTATGCTGTGGAGAAGCCTGGAACAGAAACATGTTCTATTTTTTTCTTAGATTTATAGCTTACCCTACTGCTTGCCAAAAAAAAAAAAAAAAAAAAATGCAGATTTACTTTATTCTCAAGGGATCTCAGGTGTGAACAAAGCTACATTTTTAAGTTAATCTTAGAAAAACTCCCAGTTCAGAAGCACAAAGAATCTCAAGTCATGAAAAACTTTTAAACTTAACTTCAAAATAAAAAAGTAAAGACATCTTTGCCTTAGCATATGGAATATAAAAAAGTATTTGAAAGCACCTGTGCACATTGAAAATACCTATTTAACATTTTCTTTAAATAAATAGTACATTTAAAATCATGATTTTCTAACTAGTATAGTGCTTACATTAGACTAAAGATATAAGCAGAATAAATTAGGCTGGGAAAAAAATGTGAAAACTGCATAAATTATAAAGTACCAGGGGACTAGTGTGGATTATACTCTTCAGAATGGCATGTTTCACTAAATTATGGTTCTGGGTGAGAGTTTTGCATAGTTGTCTGATTTAGCTATCCACATTTTCCATTTCTATTTTCACTTCTGGTTAAAGACCCACTCCTTTTATGCATTTAAAGAGCTCTCAGGGACATTGGATGGAACACCAGCAGGTTTTTACTGTTTATTTCATGTCTCTGCTACAGAGTCCAAAACTTCAAAATCAATGCATTCTCTCTTTATTTATCAATTTTGGGAGCATAATAAGTTCTCAGGAATTATTTGCTGAATGAATCCACCTGAAATTCTGAAAAGGAAAGAGGCCTTTTACTTTATTTGCATAGCACCCATATGTTCAATCATCCACTGAGCTCATAGGCTAATTCAGTCTGCAGGTAACAGATGCTCACACTAAAAATGACTTAAAGAACACGTGTCATCTCACATAGGAAGTCTGCAGATAGAACTTACTTAGGGGTGATAAACTTAAGGCTTTGCAATGTAGCCATGGATTCCAGCTCTCTATTTGGCTCTCCTGGGTGTGTGGGCAGTTCTGTTCACAATGGGACTGATGGCTCCAGCAGCTCCAGCTACTTCGTCCCCACAGGGTTCAGAGGCCAAGAAAGGGCTTTTCTCCATATGCATCTCTTTTTAGGAAATCAGAATCCTTCCTGGAACCCCGTGCCCTCCCCAAGCAGGGTTTCCCTTCATCTTACTGGACAGAATCTGGAAACACTCTCAGGCGTGTGCCAGTCTCAAGAGGGGAACAGAATTGCCGTGACTGGCTCACACAATGCATTTCCTGCCTGAAGGGCATGACGGTTGCCCGAGCCTCCTCTGAAGCTGATGTCTACCCATCAGGGCTCTGTGCGTGAAAGAGAGGAGGAAAGCAGCTGATGTGGCGAGTGACAGCACTGATTTAACAACTGCCGTGTTTGTGTTTTTATCAAGTTTTAAAAGTCTACATGAATTATATATTCAACCAATATTTTCTGTATGCATGCCACTTCAATAGGGATAGAGCACCACCACCACTCTTGGAAATGAACAAATGAATATGACCTAGCTCTTGCTATGAAAAGGGTGCTTATGATATGTTTGGTGTGAAGGAAGGTTGGCAGAAAATCTGTCCTTCCACACTTGGCATGTACTAGTAGTATGACTTAAGAAATATTGGTCACAGCCAAGTGAATTTTATGGAGAAATTTCTGATATTTTCAACCTTCAGAAACCTCTCTCTCCTCAGTACTACTTGTTAATATTCTATGGGCATTTTTCCTGTCTATTTTATTAACCAGGACAGAGAAATGAATACCAAAGCTTTCAGATAGGAAGATTGGACCTCTATCCATTGGAGGATGACTGTAGCAAAACATCAGTTCTCATCACCTTCTTTCTCCAGTTCAAGTGTCTAGTCTGGCTCTCAACATAGTCTTCATCACTATCCTGTTCACCCTCACCCATCTCTGTTACAAAAACGATAGTCCATCCAGTTAGTGATCTTCATAAACCCCAAGTGCTAGAACATGAAAATAATTGGTAAATGGCAACTGAAATGTGGAAGTCTTGATCTTTTTCCTCATCTGTGAGATTCTTTGTGGGTGTCTGATACATGTCTTACAAAGACTTACTCTGCTGGCAATGTATACCTCTTTCTCTTTTTACTTATAGTAAGATGCTAACTTTTGTAAATATGTCATTGCATTTACACCTCTAAAGAGATTTGAAAACTAGTAGAGTGACTTGCTGTTCTCACTGGTAAGCAATTATTGACAGAGGGTATTTATGTTAAAATAATAAACAGAGGACCTTATTATGATAGAGTAAGTGGCCTGTGGGGAAGAGAAATAACATTCCTGGGGGCTGGCATTGTAACAGAAAACATGTGCTATATTATTGACTTTGTCTGAATCACTCGTTCTTTTACGGTCTTCCACTTCCCAGTCTGGAAGGTTCTGAAAAACAAGACTGTCATTCACTGTTGTATCATGACCTAATGGGAGAAAATAGGAGGCATCAAATAACTAATTGCTGAATGAATGAAATTCGGCATATTCCGTGAGCAAGATACTTATGTGCATTTATACTGGAGGAATTAACCAATCAGCCCATTTGTTGAATATGTAGGTTCATTGGCAGTTTTGAAGCCAAAATTCACAAACCCTATAGACTCCTTCTGTAAACTAAGGTGTCTTTTGGGAATTCTGTCCAATTCATGTGATACCCTCTTCTCTGTGAATAGTAATCCAAAGTGTTCTCAGGTAACACCATTCCTCAGGGGTGAACCATGGCCACTAATGTTTCTGCCTCACCATCCAGGCCCTGGCTCTTGCACATTCTGTCTGCAATAGAATGTCCTTTTCTGTCTCCCTTCCATGCCTCAATGAATGAATTCATCCTTGAGTTTCAAATGCATGACACAGTGCCTGGCACAAGATGAGGCCCAGGAACATCTGAGAAATAAGTTATTCGAGGCTAACATTTTAAAAACCTCTTTCTTATAGTAAAACTCTACCACATTATGGCTTGGACCCAATTAACCACAAACTATTAACACATGTATTCAGCATTTATTAGTTTATACAAGGCACAGTGATAGAAGTTACAGGGAGCAAATACAAAAAAACATAATCATAAAAAATATTATACGGAGAGGGAAAATCACATGCATTTAATCCTGAATGTCAAGTCTAAAAGAAATTTACATTTTCAGAGTAATGCATTGAGAATATTTATTTTTAAAAATTAAATTTTTTGGGATGACAATGGTTGATAAAACCACACAGGTTTCAAGTGTACAACTCTATAGAACATCATCTGCATACTGCATTGTATGCTCATCACTCAAAGTCAAGGCTCTTTCTGTCCCCATTTATTACCCCATTGTCCACTTCTAACCCCCCAAACCCCCCATCTCCTTTTTCATCTGGCTATCACCATACTGATTGTCCATGTCTGTCTTTCTGTCTATCTATTATCTATCTATCTATCTATCTATCTATCTATCTATCTATCTATCGATCTATCTATCATCTATCTATCATCTATCTATCTATCTATCTATCTATCTATCTATCTATCTATCTATCTTTAATCTCTTCACCTTTTTTCACCTAGCTCCCAACCCTGACGATGCTATTCTATGTGTCAAAGATTGCAGATATGCTCAGAGGGAAAGATTATCATGAATAATTATTAATATCTACCTTGAGAATGAAAGATGGGTAAGTGGTCATGCACACATGTTATATTTGCCATCCCTGTGATAAAAGGTTTACCATGAATAACTTTTTTTTCTTAAAAAAAAAAAAAGGCTATGTTTAAATGGAATGTTCCATACTACTTTCTAGCAGTGTGTTTCTGGGAAGCAATATCCCCCACTCTTGGTGACAGTTTCTTCCTCTGCTAAATTGTGATAACATTAACTTCTCTGTGGAACTGTTACAAGGACAAAAAAAAAAGTGAAAATTCTTTATAAAATCTAAAGCAGAAATGATTGAAATGTCATTTAGTTAAGCAGACAAATAATACAAAGAAGTAAACAAGCAATGAATTCTAGGCAGCAAATGTTTTAGGAGTTCAGAGGGTGGCGAGGCAGTTTCTTATCACAATTTATTGTTTCAGAAAGGAGAAGTAACATGTGTAATAGAAAATGTAGAGATGGAGACATATACTTAATATTTTA
This sequence comes from Antrozous pallidus, assembly GCA_027563665.1. NCBI lineage: Eukaryota > Metazoa > Chordata > Mammalia > Chiroptera > Vespertilionidae > Antrozous > Antrozous pallidus. Next base: position 78,066,732 of record CM050520.1, on the reverse strand, counting down.
AAGTTGGCTTTTCTTGACATTATTTCTAGAAATGTTATACTCTGGAGCTATTTCATTAATTTTTTTCTAAAAAGTTTGAGGTAACTGGGACTGTTGACATAATACACTGAAATTATTGATATACTAGGGGCCCAGTGCATGAATTTGTGCACCATGAAAGGAACTGTGGGCCACGAGGCTTTGGTGGGCAGAGGGGCAGGTCTCAGCCCATCCTCTGCACCCCTGCCTGTCCCTTTCTGCCGCAACCCCTGGTCCCCTGTCTGCTGGCAGCCTTGCTCTTGCTCCACTCACACTCACCACTGGCACCAGCCCCAATTACTCTGTGCCATCAGCTCCCACCTGCCGATGCTGGGCACCAGCAGCAGATGCAAGCGCCAGACAGGGCTGTGGCACACAAGGAGCAAAGAATTTTCATTAACCACCAGAGGCTCACCCCAATGACAGTGATTGGTGTCCTGTCTTGGTCTGGTGCCCCTGCACACCTGCTATACAATCCTGCCACGGCCGATGCCCAATATGTTACACGCATGCCCCCTGGTGGTCAGCATATGTCATAGTGACCAGTTGTTTAGTTGTTCCACCTTTTGGTCTATTTGAATATTACAATTTTATATATCCTATATAATAAAAGAGAAACATGCAAATTTGACTATCCCTTCACTATTCTACCAGCCAATCAGGAGTGGGGGGGGGGGGGAGGCCGAGGCATGAGTGGCCAGTTCGCAGCACGGATGCGAGGGTGGCATTGCCGCGGCCCAGGTGGTGGTGGCAGAGGTGGCAGCGGCGGCGGCAGTGGTGCTGGTGTGCAGGTGGTATCGCCAAGACATGGGCAGTGGTATTGGCAGTGCTGCCCCGGCACCAGGTCCCCTGTTGTTGGGACTGGGGACCTGAGGCCAGGCCAGGGCTGCACCTTTTGCTTCTGTACTGGGCTAAGGGACCTGAGGCTGCACCCCCCACCCGGAGGGGCTTGACGGGAACCTGAGGCCACAGCCCCCACCTTGGCACTGGGGACCTAAGGCCAAGCTAGAGGTCTAAGGCTGCACCCTCTGCCCTGGTGCCAGGGCCGAGGGACATGTGGCCGGGCCAGGATACCTGAGGCTGCACCCCCTGACCTGGCGTCTGGCCAGGGGACCTAAGGCTGAGCTGGGGGACCTGAGGCCATGCTTCCTGCCAATAGGACTTGATGGAGGACCTGAGGCTGTGCCCCCCACCCAGTGCCAAGCCAGGGGACCTGAGGCTGTGGCCCCTGCCCTGGGGGGCTTCATGGGGGTGGGGTTGGCCGAGTCTGGGTCTTGTGTGATTTCAAGGTGGTATCAAGGTGAACGTGGTTGGGCAGAGACTTGACACTGGGTCCCGCAGCATGCCCCAGACTCTGACAGGAATGGAGATTTTCATATATATTTTGTTAATTTTCTTTCATCTCTGACACTTCTATTACAGAGAAAGGGAAAATAGCAATATTAAATATTTCCTCTAATTAATTCCCTTTTAATGTGCTTGAATTTCATGCACCGGGCCACTATTATAGATATAAAAGGCTAAGTGACTGACCATCTGTCCGTCCAACCATCTGACTGTCTGACTGACTGGCCAGCTGGTAGCTATGATGTGCACTGGCAATTTAAAAATAAATGTTGATTCACACATGCATGATATTTGTCCCTGTCTGACACTGGCCTCCCTTGTAAATTAATTTAAGGACAGTTTCCCATGATGCCAGCATTTGTGATGACTATTAATAAATTACAAGGAAAAACTCTAGACAGAGTAGTAATATTCCTACCTGAACCCATTTTGAACATGGTCAGTTACATGTTGCTTTATCTCAAGTTCAAAGAGCGTGTGACATTAAAGTTACAAATACTTCATCACAAACGAAATTAGTCATGCACTCTGAAAGTGTTTTAGCCTTTTTTTCTATTTTTATAATATTTTCTTTATTGATTAAAGTATTAAATATGTGTCCTCATTCCCCCATTCCTCCCCCCAACCCCCACTCATGTCCTCACCCACCTGTTTTCTGTGTTACTCTTAATGTGATATACAGGGAGATATTAGAATAAGTTTAATCAATTTATCAGTCATTGTTTTTTTTAATATATCTTTATTGATTTCAGAGAGGAAGGGAGAGGGAAAGAGAGATAGAAACATCAATGAGAGTGAATCATTGATTAGCTGCCTCCTGCATACTCCCCACTGGGGATCAAGCCCACAACCCAGATATGTGCCCGTGACTGAAATCAAACCTGGAACCCTTCACTCTGCAGATTGATGCTCTATCCACTGAGCCAAACCAGCTAGCAATCATTATTTTTATCAATTTTGTTTTTATATCATGTTTTTGTTGTTATGTCTTTGTTGTTATATCATGTTATTATTTATTTATTAGTTAATTTATATATTATTTTAATATACATTTTACTAATTTTCTTTCATCTCTGACACTTCTATTATAGAGAAAGGGCAAATAGCAATATTAAAATATTTCTTCTAATTCACTTCTTTCAATGTGCATGAATCTGTGCACTAGGCCACTAGTAAACCCTTAATATCTGATCTGACTTGATTGATTTAATCTCTCAAAGATATTATAAATAATTTATTGATAGCTACTGTTTGAAAGTAAAAATGAAAAAATGTTCCAATCTAACAAGATAAGAAAATATGTTAGACAAGGCAGATAAGCATTAATAAATGCAATAATTATTTTATTAGATCACAGCTATGTTTTGATAGATACCTTGTGTACATTAGGGACACAAGGTATTTTATCTTGGTTTCTGGTTTTACAATGTTAAGCTAAAATTTAGTGTGTATATCTGAACCTTAACAAATATCTTCACATACACTAAACTTACAGGCCATTTTTATAGATGTCAAAGTTTCCTGGATTTGAATAATCCTATCTAATAAAAGAGTTTCTAGAATATGTTGAAAAAGGCATTGGAAAACATATTTTTCTATTTGGATCTAGGGAAATGGATATATTTTACGAGTATTGGTGTTAGGATATAGTCATACTTTCTAGTCCATTTTTCTTATGCCCAAACATAAAGCCATGTTTCATATATGTCCTAATATTATATCATTAGAGGCCAGGGGGAGGGGAGGGTCCCTCAGCCCAGACTGCCCCCTCTCACAGTCCGGGAGTCCTGAGGGGATGTTATACTGACAGCTTAGCCTGGCCTCCCTCTGCGGGAGGCGACCGGTCTGATCAGGGGAAGGGGCCGCTCCCATCACCCAGCTGATGCGGCCATCTCCAGCCACCATGGCTGCCTGCCCTCGGCCCTTACAGCTGCCACAGCTGGAAAGACATCTGGAACTATGTCTGGAAGACGTCTGGTCTATCCAGTCTAACTAACATATTAGCCACAATAAAAGCACAGATTCCCTGCATGAGTCTGTACTAGGAGTATAGAATCGTTTCAAATGGATGGGAACATGAATGCCAATTTAATAAAGGTATTAAGTTCATTGTATTTTAATACAACTTCTGGGAAAGAAATTTCCCCCTTAGTATAGCAAAGAACAAAAACAGAATGTGGTGCACAAATACCATAAATTTGTTAACGAAAAAAGAATTTTTTAAACTGGGATATAACAGATTTTAACCATTTCCTAAAGAGGAGGGACTTTAAGCTAATATTAGAATACATGTATGTTGACATATATAAAGTTACACTCTTCAGTTTGCTTTCTTAAAATAATTATGTTAAAGTAAAAACTGAGTTGTTGATCTACAGTGTGGACTCAACTGATGTCATACTACTCTTTGTATTTTCTTTTCAAGTTCTAACTTAATGCACATCATCAGGATAATGTTCAAGATTGATAGTTGGATTCATGAGCATAGAGTGGCAGCTGCATTAAATTATGCAGCTTTGATGAGTAGACTGGACCAATAGGACTACTTATAGAATAATTTTTGCCTGATTATTATTCAGAGTATGTTAGTACAGCAATATGCACTTTGAATAATACTAATAAAAAAACAGTTTTTACTCCTTCGATTTCTTAGGCCAATTTCCAAAATAATTGGTGCCAAATATATTATGAGGAAGAAAAAAAAAAAACTGATCTTAAACTTCACTTAAATAAAAGTGAAACAATATTTTATCTTGGTGTCTGGTTTTACAATGTTAAGCTAAAATTTAGTGTATATATCTGAACCTTAACAAATATGTTCACATACACTAAACTTACAGGCCATTTTTATAGATGTCAAAGTTTCCTGGATTTGAATAATCCTATCTAATAAAAGAGAAACATGCAAATTGACCACACCTTCACTACACCCACAAGCCATGCCCACCAGCCAACCAGGTGCAAATAAACCCCAACCAAGATGGCTGCAGCCACTGAGAGCAGGAGGAAGGCTTAGGTTTCCCCGGCAATGGAGGAAGCCAAGCTTTCTGCCTGCTGTTGCCTGCCTAGACCTCCACTCAGTGCTACAAAGTTTCAATTACTCTATCTAATAAAAGGGTAATATGGGAATTAACCATCACTCCACTACAAAAATGGCGGCACCCATAGCCACAAGATGGTGGTGCCCAGTCCTCTTAACCCTGCTGGAGTCCCCCAACCTGCCCAACAAGGACAGGCCTGGGTGTCCGGCTGGGAGGAACCAGCACCCAGCATGATCGCCGCCAGAAGCTGCAGCCTGGGCTGTGGTCTCAGACCAGCAGGGCCACGCAACCTGCCACAACACCTTCTGGCCAGTGGCAGCAGCCTGGGCTGGGGTCTCATGCTGGCACCGCCACACACCCCCGTGGCACGATCCTCGGCCAGGCTGGGGTCTCATCCTGGCCGGGGTGGGGTGTGCATCCCCATGTGGCTGAAAGATCTCTGGCCAGGCTGAGATGGCAGCCCGGGTTGGGTCTCAGCCTGGCTGAGGTGTGATGCCTTTCCAGTGGTGGCAGCCTGGGGTCTCCACCACTGAGTCACACCAGCCAGGCAGATATGGAGGAATCTTAAATGTTCCTTTTTATTAAATATATATTCTATTGATTTTTTTTACAGAGAGGAAGGAAAAGGGATAGAGAGTTAGAAACAACTATGACAGAGAAACATAGATCAGGTGCCTCCTGCATACTCCCCACTGAGTATGTGCCCCCAACCAAGGTATATGCCCTTGACCAGAATCAAACCTGGGACCCTTGAGTCTGCAGGCTGATGCTCCATCCACTGAGCCAGTTAGGGCTGTCCAACATGCTAAAGAAAAAAATCTATCTAATAAAGAGGGAATATGCAGGGGAGGGCATTTGTGGGTTACTGGGTTGTCAGGGGAGGGCAGTTGGGGATGATTGGGCTGGCAGGGGGGGCAGTTAGATGTCGATCTGGCTGGCATGAGAATGGTTAGGAGATGATCAGGCTGGTAAGCAGAAGCAGTTAGGGGCAATGAGGCAGGCAGGAGAGCAGTTGGGAGCCAGGAGTCCTAGATTGTGAAAGGGACAGGCAGTTGGACATCCCCTGAGGGGTCCCAGATTGGAAAGCGTGCAGGTTGGGTTGAGAGACCCCCCCCAAGTGCACAAATTTCATGCACTGGGCCTCTAGTCTATACTAATAAAAGGGTAATATTATAATTAGACTGGCAGACTTTCCAGGAGACATTCCAGACCTTACAGACAAAGCCATGGTGGTGCGGCCGAGGCAGAGGCAGTTAGGGGTAATCAGGCTGGTGGGCGGTGAGGGGGCAGGGTGGTTAGTTGGGGACGATCAGGCTGGCCAGGGGGTTGTTAAGGGTGATGAGGCCATAAGGGGGCAGTTGGATATGATCAGGCTGGCAGGCGGGTGAGTAATTAGGAGCTAGCAGTCCCGAGTTGCAAGAGGGATGTCTGACTGCCAGTTAAACCAGCAGACAGACATCCCCTGAGGGGGTCCCAAACTGGAGAGGATGCAGGCTGGGCTGAGGGTCACCCCCCACCCCCATACACGAGTTTCATGCAACAAGCCACTAGTGTATATGTATAAAAGCCTAAGTGACCTTACAACTGAACGACAGAATGACTGGAACCACTGGACCACAGACAGGTAACAGCGATGTGCCCTGACCCAGACCTTGCTGCTGGGGCCCTTACAGCTCTGAATCTTGTTCACCCACACCCCAGACCATGACAGGAAGGAGGAGGATCCCGGTTCCTTATAGAATCATCTCTGCCTTCGCTTGCTGCTGGGACCAACCTCACGCGGTCCCTACCCCAGACACCCTACCCCCCAAAATGATCAGCCCTGATTGCTGGCCAGGCCAAGGTACCCCACTGTGTATGAATTTGTGCAACGGGCTTCTAGTAACTATACAAAATGTAAAACTGTTTTTATTTGCTGAAAGGTTTATTGGTTGGTACTTTCAGTTAGTAGAAAATGAAAACTATGGAACAATGATTGCCCAAAGGACAAAACAGATACATTAACTTTTGATTTATTAATCATAGTGAAACCTGCAGCAGCTCACTTAATAAAGCTGCTACAGCCATATTGGGGGGCTCCCCAGGGTAAAATGTTCCACTTTGTATAACTTTGTATGTAACTAAAAATCTATCTCAACTACGACCTTGAATATATTCTGAAATAAGTTAAAATTAAATAACCAGAGTCTCTAGTCAATAAGAGCTGCAAGATAAGAAACAAAAATATCTTCTGAGTGGTAGTGTATGTATGTCTTTCTAAACTATAAACTTTGCTTCAAATACATTTCAAAGAGAATGTCAGCCATCCTGCTTTTCAGGAAGCACTTGATATCAAGTAATTCAATCACTCTTTTGAAATTAATTAAGGCAAAACTACTTCCACTCACACAATTCACAAAAGTATACTTATATAACCACTAGAGACCCAGTGCATAAAATTTGTGCACAAGAGGCAGGGGATGTCTCTTAGCCCAGCCTGCACCCTCTCCAATATGGAATCTCTTAAAGGATGTCTGACTGCTCGGGTAGGCCTGATCTTGGTGGGATTGGGATTATACAGGCAGTGGGACATCCCTCTGACAATCTAGGACTGCTGGCTCCCAACTGCTTGCCTGCCTGCCTCCCTGATTGCCTAACCTCTTCTGCCTGCCAGCCTAATCACCCCCTTACCACTCCCCTGCCAGCATGATTGATATCTAACTGCTCCCCTGCCAGCCTGTTTGCCCCAAAATTCCCTATTCTGCTGGCCTGGTCACCCCTAACTGCCCTACCCTACAGGCTTGGTCCCTCCCAACTACCCAGGCTTGATTGCACCCAACTGTCTTCCCTTGCAGGCTTGGTCCCTCCCAACTGCCCTTGCCTGTAGGTCTGTCCCCCACAACTGCCATTCTCTGAAGGCCTGATCACCCCCAACTTCCCTCCTCTGCTAGCCTGGTCACCTCTAACTGCCCTCCCCTGCAGGTTTAATCACCCACAAATGACCTCCTTTGCAGGCCTGGTCCCTCCCAACCGATCTCTCCTGCTCGCCATCTTGTGGTGGCCATCTTGTGTCCACATGGGGGCAGCCCTCTTGTGTGTTGGAGTGATGATCAATCTGCATATTACTCTTTTATTAGATAGGATAGAGGACTGGTGAATGGGTGGGGGCCAGCTTGTTTGCCCTGAAGGGTGTCCTAGATCAGGGTGGGGATTCCCTTGGGGCATGGGGTGGCCTGGGCAAGGGGTCTATGCTGGTTTGCAGGGTGGCAACACCTCTCAGCAACCCAAGCAGAGGCCCTGTATCTGGGATTTATTTATCTTCTACAATTGAAACTTTGTAGCCTGGAGTGGAGCCAAACCTGCTGCTTGCTCTGTAGCAGAAGCCATTTCTGTTGGAATTTATTTACCTTCTACAATTGAAACTTTGTAGCCTGGAGTGGAGGCCTAGGCCAGCAATGGCAGGCTTCCTCCATTGCCAGGGAAATCCAAGCCTCTGTTCTCTCCAGCTCAGTGGCTGCAGCTGTTTCTGTATCTTTTATAACTGAAACTTTGTAGCATTGAGTGGAGGCCTAGGCCAGCAATGGCAGGCAGAAAGCTTGGCTTCCTCTGTTGTTGGAGAAACCCAAGCCTTCCTCCTGCTCTCAGTGGTGGCAGCCATCTTGGTTGGGGTTTATTTGAATAATCTGCTCCTCATTGGCTGGTGGGCATGACTGTGGGTGTGGCTTGTGAGTGTAGCGAAGGTATGGTCAAATTTGCATATTAATCTTCTATTAGATAGGATAGTTCTGATACAAAACATGTTTTTCATAAAAAGACATGCTATTGATCCTTTCTTAGTAAATTTCATAATTTCTCCTAATGTATAGTCTTAATATCATGTAAAGACAATCCACTGTTAAGAAGTGTAATATATCTTATCCATGAAAAATATTAAGTAGCCAGAGAATAAAGATTAAGTAAACACAATCTCAGTAATCATTAAGTAAACAGAGGTGCTCAGAATTTCTCTTCCAATAATAAACTAGTATTGTAACTGCTATAATGAAAGTTTACAGATTGGCTAAATGCCTATTACAACCTACACATTTACTGCAGACATTTTCCTAGAAATGATTTACCTCTTCCACCTAAAAGTCAAATTTAGGGTGAAATAACCACAATAATTAGCCATGTTTTAATATCTAAACACTAGTGTCCCAATGCACAAATTAATGCTTATTGAAAGGAAATTAATTAGAAAGTGGCCCGTGGAGTGGGACTGGGTGAGAGGGCTGAACATGTCCTGGAATCAACCTTCTGCAGTCCCTCCAGGCATCTGTGTAGTGAGCGGTTTCCCTCCTGCAGATGAAGTCCCTCAGCCTGGCCTGCACGAATCGGGCAAGTAACAGCTCTCAACATCCCCCAAGGGGTCCCAGAGTGCGAGACGGCACTCTGCAAAGTTAGAGGGTGTGGAACCAAATGCAAGTGTGCAGATTCAGGGCGACAGTGCCTCAGCAACAATATAACCCACGGCCTAAGGTGGAATCGTGCAGCTCTCGAGGAGGACTCGGGTTCCCTTCTCTCTGGTTTCAGAGTGTGTCACCCCAGAACCACAGCTGCCAGGTCACTGTAGTTCGGCAGTTCTTGCATTGAGCATCTGCCCCTTAGTGGCCAGTGTGCATCATAGCAACTGGTCAGACAGTGGGATTGCTAACCTAAGACAAAAGGTGTACAAACTTGGGACCTTGACAGGTATCAATACGATGTGAAACACTTTTACAGCACTGTTCTCTTGACAGCCTCTTATAAACATAACCATATGTATTATGGTGCAGCATTGACTAAGACACTGAGAGAAAAACCACAGGAGTGAAGGGGTGCTTTCCGTTGGGACCCCCAGAACAAAAAGGTCTCAAAAGATAAATCTGTTGACATCTTGGACTAAAAGTATTGATGAAAAATAAGTAAATCAAAAGGATTATCTCCAAGTATAAGCTTAAGAATGCATTTGAACATGATGATATGTTAAAAAAAAAGAAATTAAACAACACTTGTACATTACTTATCATGCAGCTAGTCTACCTACATTTCACATGTAAAACAAATTGTTCGGAGAATATGACTTTTCTTCAAAGAATCTCCATAAATTGACTGAATGGCCTACAAATAACTGAGACCTAAGTCACTGTCTCTCTAATGTTTGCTAATAATGTGAAAAAATGACAGAGACTCATAAGGCTGCTGTCAAAAGTGTGCATACAAATGACATATTTGCACACATAAGTGTCAAGCCTGTATAAGCTCTACTAAAGAAGTGATCCCAGGAAGTCATGGCCAAAATATAGAATAAGCCTTAACCAAGTATCACATTATCAACATTTGAAAATAAGCCCTGAATCAATGTCAGGTGGATTTCTCATAAGTCCATAAGATGTCAACATAGGAGCCTTTGAAATGTAAAGAAATGTATGCACAGAACTCAAAGTGTCAAAGCAGGGGACTGAACCTCAACATACCCAAAGTCCTTGCCCTTACTATTCATGTCAACCTTCTCGCCTGGTACATTTTATTATATATTGCAAATACCAATTATAGAAAAGCATGAGGATTATTGACAGAGCGCTTCTGAATGTGAATCAGCTAATACAGACCAACAGTTGAGCACACTGTTACAGCACATGCAGAATTCATAAAAGTCAAATTGATCCCTGATCCAGGCACCAAGATTTTGGTCACATGGTTTGAGGTGTAAATCCATTGTATTTATATTTTTGTAAAATATACATAAATGGTTTTGGGCTCTAGAAGCAATATTTTTTGAAACATACACAGGCACACACCACAATAGATAAATACATAATCCCCACAATGTATGTATGATTTGTTTTTGCTCAGATGCTAACACTGAGACAAGGATGTATGTACAGGTAGTCTTTCTTTGGGAGGTGATTCCTGGAAGCACAAGTGAAAATGTGGATAAACTGAAACAGGACAGGAAGAAAATTTAAGGAACACATTACTGCAATGGGCAACTTCAATTCAACCTTTCTGAAGAATCACATGAAACACACTTAGAACTGCCCCCCAGGAAGATCGAGAAGTGGGTGGTATTTATCTCCTGAATTCCATGTGTCACTGTTGAGAGTTGTTGCTGGAGAGATCACAGCCCCAGCACTCCCAAGGGGAGGCTGTCAGGGCAGGCGCCCAGGAGGCAGAGAAAGCAGAACACATAAGCACTGAGATGAGCAGCTGTCAACATTTCCAGGGCTGAAAGGGAGTCAGGGCATCAGCAATATCTGCTTCGAGACTCCAAGCATCACAAAATCTCAGCTTTCTGGATTCAGCAGTAGGCTCTTTCTAAAGAACTGATAAAGTATCTCAGCCACTGGAAAGCAAAGGTAAAGAGTATCTGAATCTGCTTTCTTATTTCCCCTTTTCTCTTGGACTTACCTTCTTTATCTGACTGACTGCCAGGTCTCTCTACAAAGACCAAATATGTCCTGTGCATTTCTGCCCAATAAGTCAGTACACTGTGAGAGCCTAGGGCAGGTGAAGTTGTGTTCCTGCTGCCTCTGCCTTTCCTGCTTTTGTTCAGACTCCATGGCTATGGTTATCACATTATCTTTCCTGACCTCCACCCAGCTGACACTGTGTGAGGAGAGGCTGATGTCAGCCATGCATGTGGCATTACATATGCTGTTCTCTGATGTTTCTGAGGGCTATGCTGTGTTTAGACTCTTGCCCTATTTTAATCTCAATCTATGAAAGGGAGCCTGCCTCGTGGCCATATATTCAAATCATCGGTGATTTTCTAATAGTCTCGAAAGTGATGTTCTTGCACCTCAAGAACACATTGGTGAAGGCAGGAAAAAAATAATAGAAATTCTATTTGTATTTATTTTAAATGATTAGTTTAAAACATCTATCCTTTACATATTTTATAATGTTACTAGAGGCCCAGTGCACGAAATTTGTGCATAGGGTGTATGTTTCCCTCAGCCCAGCCTGCACCCTCTCTAATCTGGGATCCCTTGAGGGATGTTCAACTGCCTGTCGGACATCCCTCTTACAATCTAGGACTGCTGGCTCCCAACTGCTCACCTGCTGGCCTGATCATCCCCTTACAATCTAGGACTGCTGGCTCCCACTCCCCTGCCAGCCTATTAATGCCTAACTGCTCCGTGCCAGCCTGTTTGCCCCTAACTACCCTCTCCTGCAGGCCTGGTCACTCCTAACTGCTCTCTCCTGCAGGCCTGGTTCCCTCAACTGCTCTCCCCTGTAGACCCTATTGCCCCCAACTTCCCTTTCCTGCAAGCCTGGTCACCCCTAACTACCCTCCCCTGCAGGCTTGATATCCCCCAACTGCCCTCCCTTGCAAGCCTAGTCCCTCTCAACTGTCCTCTCATGCTGGCCATCTTGTGGCAGCTGTCTTGTGTCCACATGGGGGGAGCCATCTTGTGTGGTGGAGTGCTGGTCAATTTGCATATTTTTCTTTTATTAGATAGAATTAGATAGGATAATCCTATCTAATAATAGAATTATAAGATAATAATAATTATCTAATTTTGTTCAGCCATGGAGTCTGAACAAAAGCAGGAAAGGCAGAGGCAGCAGGAACACAACTCCCCCTGCCCTAGGCTCTCACAGTGTACTGACTTATTGGGCAGAAATGTACAAGACATCTTTGGTCTTTGTAGAGAGACTTGACAGTCAGTCAGTCAAGTGGGGGCTGGCTGGTTTGCCCTGAAGGGTGTCCCAGATCAGGGTATGGGTTCTCTTGGGGCATGGGGTGGCCTGGGCTAGGGGCCTGTGGTGGTTTGCAGGTTGGCCATACCCCCTGGTGACCCAAGCAGAGGCCCTCATATCTGGGATTTATTCATCTTCTATAATTGAAACTTGGTAGTCTTCAGCAGAGTCAAGCCTCCTGCTTAATCCTTGGCTGCAGACATTTTTGTTGGGATTTATTTATCTTCTATAATAGTAACTTTGTAGCCTTCAGCGAAGGCCAAGGCAGGCCAGAGCTGCAGAAACTTGGCTTCCTCCATTGCCAGTGGCAACTCAACTCTCCTGCTCTCTCCAGCTCCATGGCTATTACCATTTTTGTTGGGATTTATTTATCTTCTATAATTGAAACTGTAGCCTTAGCGGAGGCAAAGGCAGGCTGGCCCAAGCAGAAAGTTTGGCTTCCTCCATTGCCAGGAAAAACCAAACCCCCTGGACTCTCCATGGCCACAGCCATCTTGGTTGGGTTAATTTGCATACTCTCTCTTAATTAGCTGGTGGGCGTGGCTTGTAGGTGTAGTGGAGGTATGGTCAATTTCATATTAATCTTTTATTAGATAAGATACAGAACTATGTATAGTTTATAAATACACACTTATTAAGAGTGAGATCAAAGTTGGCTTAAAAAAAAACTAATAAGGTACACCATCAAGATCTCTTGAAGTCCTTCTCTAAGAAATTGCATCTATTGTCCCATGGCCACATGGATCAATGACTTCTAGCAATATAACAGATCTTTAAAAAAACTTTTAGATGGCTGCCGTTGAATGTGCTGAGAATTCCCAACATTGGCTAACTAACCACAGGGCCTCATGGTTACACTGTCCAGTCCAAATGAGTTGGGGCATCTACTCTGAGTGTTTAATTTCCTCAGCCCTGTAGTTTGCTCTCATGGTTTGCTTAATAAAGTAAACAAAAAGGCCTTTGAAGAAAGAGTCCCTTAAAATGAGGCACTCCCATTGTTCCATCTAAGACATAATTGTCCACAGGAGTGATTCTAAATAATAATTTATGGGAAAGATGACACTTATATCTTTGGTGTCAACCTCAACAGTTTGGTTGAACACAATATAAGCAATACTGTCTATTTTTTTGTTAATCATCACTTAAAGATATTTTTAGAGAGAGTAAGAGGGAGGAGGAAAGAGGGAGAGATAGAGCGAGAAAGAGAGAGAGAGATATCTGTCACATCAATTGGTTACCTCCTGCACTCAAGCCTGCAACTGAGATACATGCCCTTGACCAGAATTAAACCTGGGACCCTTCAGTCCACAGGCTGATACTATATCCATTGAGCCAATCCAGTTAGGGCAGCAATATTATATTGGTTTACTATGCAACTTTTTCAGTTTTAATTATGGTGAATAGATTTACTTTTCACTATGTTCTGTCTGCTCAATAATTCTATACAAGCAACTACCTACTGAGCAGGGACCTTGTTGTCTACTTCCTTTAATCAACAAAAACACCTTGCAGACTGTTACGGTTAAAAATGACATGAGCAGGTAGAAACCAAGATGGCAGCATAGGTAAACACCTAAACTGCTGTCTTGCACAACAATTTCAAAACTACAACTAAAAGACAAAACGGAATTCATTCAGAACCACAGGAAAGCTGGGTGAGTGGAAATTCTACAACTAGAAGGAAAGAGAAAAGCACACTGAGACTCAGAGGAGCTGCAAAAGGCTGAGGTATGGAGACACATGCGTGGAGAGGATGGGCGGCTGAATACTTGGCTGGCTTTCTCTAGTGGGAGGGAGATGGAAGCTCCCGACTGCACTGAACCCCAGTTTCAGGTGAGACCCTGGGTACCCAGATTCATATGGGGGGAATTTGGACTGTCAGGAAAAAAGAAAAGCACATGGAAACTCAGGGGAGATGTGAAAGGCAGTGGTCTGGAGGTGTGCCAATGGGTATGTGCAGAGAGGACTGACTGCTGAGTGTTCTGTTGGCTTTCGCTAGTGGGAGGGAGTCTGAAGCACCTGACTGCTGAAATACAGTTCTAGGCAAGATTCTGGGAATCCAGATTCATTGGGGGAGAAACTGGACTGTCTGGCAGCAGGTGAAACTTAAGGGTGGTTTTATCTAAGAGGTGCTTGCAGCAATTACAGAGGGACAATGAGACCCAGGGGCCTCATAGGACAGGGCTGACAGGAAGCCAACAATGTCTGCTCCACTCTCAAACTCCGCCCCATCCAAGTTGAGTACAGAGAATTTGGCAATTTTGCAAGTCTTGTCTCATAAGGGTATCTCTAGCACAGAAGTTCTCCTGGCATAGACACAGCTGATCCTCACAGCCAATTGGCCTCGAGGTCAATTCCTCTCAGTGATATTGACAACAATCAAGGCTTAACTACAACAAGACTGCCTACAGCCTAGAAAGGGGTGCACCAAGACTATCCACCTCAGGTAACTGGGGAGGCTGAGCCACTGGGCTATATAGGACACCTTGCACACAAAGCCACTCTATCAACTCAGGGAGACAGCTAAAATGTGGAGACAAAAAGTCAGGTCACAAAAAAAAGAAATGGAGGAAAGCAAATGACTGGATATAGAGTTCAAAACTACAGTTAAATGTTTTTTTTAAGAATTTCCTAGAAAAGCCCAACAAATTTAGCGAGACCCTTGAGAATATGAAAAAGGATGAACTAGAAATTAAACATACACTGACTGAAATAAAAAATGCTATACAGAGGCCTAACAGCAGATTAGAGGAACACAAGAATCAAGTCAGATTTGAAATACAAAGAAGCAAAAAACACTCAACCAGAAAAGCAAAAAGCAAAAAGAATCCAAAAATGTGAAGATAATGTAAGAAGCCTCTGGGAAAACTTCAAGTACACCAACAGCAGAATTATGGGGTTTCCAGAAGAAGAAAGAGAGCAAGATACTGAAAAATTATTTAAATAAATAATGACTGAAAACTTCCCCTCCCTGGTGAAAGAAACACTTATAAGTCCAGGAAGTGCACAGAATCCCAAACAAAAGGAATTCAAAGAGGACCACACCAAGATACATCATAATTAAAATGCCAAGAGCAAAAGACAAAGAGAGAATATTAAAAGCAACAAGAGAAAAACAGTTAATTACCTACAAGGGAGCACTCATACGATTGTCAGCTCATTTCTCAACAGAAACTATGCAGGCTAGAAGGCAATGGCATGAAATATTCAAAGTGTTGAATAACAAGAACCTACAATCTACAACCAAGATTATTCTACCTAGTGAATCTATCATTCAGAATTGAAGGTCAGATAAAGAGCTTCACAGACAAGAAAAAGCTAAAGGAGTTCATCAACACCAAACCAATATTATATGAAATGCTGAAAGGTATTCTTTAAGAAGAGAAAGAAGAAGAAAAAAGGTAAAGGTAAAAATTATGAACAACAAATACATATCTATCAACAAGTGAAACTAAAAATCAAGTGAGTTAAAAATCTAATGAACAGAATAAACTGGTGAATATAATAGAATCAGGGGCATAGAAAGGAGTGGACTGACAATTCACAGGGGGGAAAGAGAATGGGGATGTGGAAAGAGACTGGACAAAAATTCTACATCTATGGATGAGGACAGTGGGAGGGTATGGGTAGAGGGTAGGATGAGAACTGGGTGGAGAGAAGCTATGGGGGGAAAAAGAGGAACAATTGTAATAATCTGAACAATGAAGATTTATTAAATTTAAAAAAATGATATGAACTCTGGCCACCTAGTCTATTGTTGTGCAAGTTTGTGGGTTTGATCCTCAGTCAGGGAACAAACAAGAAGCAACCAATGAACTCATAAATAAATAGAACATACAAACTGATGTTTCTCTCACTTTCTCTCTCTAAAATCAATACATTTAAACAAATGACATGAATAAATTGTCAACATAATGCAATATTAAGAAATTCCAGTTTTGAAGGATACTTTCTGGTTTTGAAAAAGATTTGATGATCAAGTTTTTCTACTGTTCTGGGCAACCCAAAATACAAGCTTTAAGGGAGCAGGAATCTCTCAAAAGCACAATAATACCCAATTAAAATTAATAAGGGGTTAAAATTAATCTACATATTCCCTTCAGAATTTATCATTTCCTTCCTCTCTTGTTACTTTTTCAGTTTGCTAATTATTGTTTGTATTTATATTAGGTAACTAATGATTTACTTCTGTACAGTGCCTTTCCATTTATAAGAAAAAATTAAATTATCCATCAACACTAAACCCCTATGGAAAAGAGATTGCTGTTACCCCTATTTTACATAAAAGAATGAAACTAAACAAAATTATTGCTTTGTCCAAGGACATTCAGACAATAAATGACAAATTCAGGGAAGTAAAACCCTCCTTTTAAGTCTTTCTATCTTGCTGATCTTTATGTAGTATCCAGTTCTTGTGTGTGTGTGTGTGTGTGTGTGTGTGTGTGTGTGTGTGTGTGTGTGTGTGGTTTTATCCAGAACTGCAGATATAGACTATTGTTGTTTTACATAAGGACAGAGTAACATACCTTGATTAAATGTTTGATATTAGTTTTTGAAGATGTCTGTATTTTGTTGACATTCTTTTTGCAGCCACAGAGGCAGTTTGAGTGAATAGTTTCAAGGAACAGAACACACAGTCTTCTTTGTAAGAAGTGATGTCATTCATTTAGCATCTGTTTTATTAAAAGCACAGCATGATTTCTTTCTCTAATTGAGGTATCTTTCTATCTAGGATCATGCTAATTATTTTAGATTAAAAATTAAATACCATAAAGGATTGATCTTCCTTATGGATATAAAAGGGAAGGTGGACATCTGAGGCTAACCACTAAAGTTGCTAAATATTCATCCGAGCAAACACATATTACATCTCTACTTGAAGTTGTCAATGTTTGTTTCCAAGTTGGCTTCCTGCAAATTCCAGAGCTGATGATCCTGTTTGCTTTAAACTTTTCTATAAAGAAATAGTCTGAGAGCTCAGTTTTAATATCAGAAACCGTGACTGGAGTGGGACTCCCCTTCTTAATGCCAATCCAATGCCAGCAGATTTTCATGTTGCATAAGCAGTAATTTACAAGTTACTCTTAGAACATTTGGTCTAATGTCTCTTAGTCACAGGCACAAAGAGTCCACCTCAACTCTATGATTTAGTAAGAACATAAAACAAAATAAAATCTTCATTCAAAATTGTTTTAAAGAAAAATAAGGAAATACAAAAAATAAAAATAAAAAGCTCAAAAACAGTTTTGTTAGCACTGTCCAGATATTTCTGTTCCATTTTATTTACAGTTTGTAAAGAAGGTGGTCAATGATACATCAGAAGGTGTGTCTCTGATTTTGAGACACTTAGTGTGTGGTTACTCTGATTAATTCTTGTCCTCTGGAGGCCTCCAAAGAGGGGCTACTCATGTTCTGTGAATAAGTGCACTGAAATAATAGATGAATATGTGAGTGAGTAGGGACTTAGAAGCAGTTAAGCACATTTTATAAGTTGAGTAAAATAGAATATATAGAGTGAAATGGAAGTAATAATGGGACAGTGACAGGCACAGGAGACAATAACACTCATGTCTCTCAGGACAGAGAGACAGTCTACTGAGACAAGAACACTCCCAAACCATTCCAATAATACAAAGGAAAATGCTCTGGACCTAATGTCAATGCAATGGTCTAAAAAAATTCTCATTGTATGTAGGCTGCTAAATTTAATGTTTCTGAAAAAAAAAGTAAAAGATGAATTGATTTCTCTATCTCTCTCTCTCTTTTTTTTTTATGAAGCTTTTGTTTATCAGGCTTTGTTTTTCATTTCCATGTCTGAAACACAATTATGTTCTATAGACAGATGGGTTTTAGCCATGCTAATTACCATCATGATCAATTAACTCAGCTGCTGTTCAGAATGGGGAAAACTATATAACAACATTCTGGAAATTTTCTCTTTTATAGGACAGTTGTAGAAACATTACCTATCATGCATACAATTCAGGAAATATCCAATTGACCACATTGTTGTGACAAAATGAGCTTTTATTTATTTGAAGCCTTTTTACTATATCTTTGCCCTGTCAGGAAACTGAAATGCTTGCCTGTTGCAAAGACAGTTAACCCAAAGTGTTGCCATAAATAAAGTGACTTGCCATGTACCTAGCTTTGGGGATGGCAGAGCCAGTGGCTGCAGGCATCAGACCCTTCCCGTTTGGGTAGACTGCATGCTATCACTCTGTATCCTGCAGTTAGCAGTCTCATGTGTCAGAGGTGAATGTGAATAATATGAAAACTAGTTACCTTCAAAATGTTGTGCATTATAACATAGATATATGTGCAACTCTATCAACACCTTCAACAAAATTAAAATTATATTCACAAATATTATACATTTATATGAATAGCTCCACAAGGAGGTTTTGAAATTCCTGATGCAAACTCTATTTGCTTTCTATATTCACAGGCTGGAGAGTACCATAGGCTAAGATGGATGGGCAATGTATGCCCAAGTCTTGAGGAATCTTTAGTAACTCTAAAGTAGATGCAGGTGAACTGAGAAAAAGGCCTACACAGAGTTCAGGACAGACTCAACTCCATTAGTCAGGGTCTGTGCCAGAAAGAAACACGAGCATCTATTCTGCTTGTGTCTGTGAGGTGCCTGTGTGAATTGGAGTTGCAAAGCTTAGTGTTTATGAAGGCTACTCTACTATTCCTTCCCTACCCCAATCCTACCTCTCTACAGCATCAATTTGGTAATAGCATCTACGAGAAAAAAGGAACAGTAAAATGCATGTTTGTGTGAGGAGAAGGGAGTTGAGGGAGTGGTATGATACCACAAGGGAAGGATTATTTCTCCAAAACCAGGGTAAGTAAAATTTTACTGTGGCTATGATCAAATCATTCTTCTAGGTGCAACTCAATGAGGATTGCACATAGTCCTATCCAATCCCTGCTCTCCCCAACCCAAACAAACAACAACTCTCTCTTCTAAGCAAGCACAGTAGTTTATTCACATATCTACCATGTAAATTAATTTCACATTAATTTCTATTATTTAAAACTAAAGGCCCGGTATACAAAATTCGTGCATGGGAGATGGGAGATGGGGGATATCCCTCATCCCAGCATGCACCCATTCCAATCTGGGACCCCTCGAGGGATGTTTGACTGACTGTTTAGGCCCAATGCTGGTAGGATCGGGTCTAAACAGGCAGTTGGACACCTTTCTCACAATCCAGGACTTCTGGCTTCAAACTGCTCACCTGCCTGCCTCCCTCATTGCCCCTATCTGCTTCTGCCTGCCAGCCTGATCACCCCCTAACCACTACCCTGCCAGTCTAATTGGTGTCTAACTGCTCCCCTGCCAGCCTGTTTGCTCCCAACTTCCCTCCTTTGTTGGCCTTGTCACCCCTAACTGCCCTCCCCTGCAGGCTTGATTGCCCCCAACTGGTCTCTCTTACAGGCCTAGAACCTCCCAACTGCCCGCCCCTGCTGGCCTGATCACCCTCAACTGCCCTCCCTTGCAGGCCATCTTGTGTCTACATGGGGACAGGATCTTTGACACTTGGGGGCAGCCCTCTTGTGTGTTGGAGTGATGGTCAATCTGCAAATTACTCTTTTATTAGATAGGATAGAGGCCTGGTGCATGGGTGGGGGCCAGCTGGTTTGCCCTGAAGAGTGTCCAGGATCAGGGTAGGGGTTCCCTTGGGGTGTGGGTTGGCCTGGGCGAGGGGCCTGTGGTGGTTTGCAGGCCAGCCATGCCCTCCTGTAACCCAAGTGGAGACCCTGGGATCTGGGATTAATTTATGTTCTACAATTGAAACTTTGTAGCCTGGAGCATAGCCAAGTTTTCTGCTTGCTCTGTGGTGACAGTCATTTCTGTTGGGACACTTACCTTCTATAATTGAAACTTTATAACCTAGAGTAGAGGCCTAGGTGCTAGGGCTGCAGAAGCTTACTGTCCTCCATCGCCTCGCCTGGGCAACCCTAGCCTCTGCTCTCTCCAGCTCTGTGGTTGTTACCATTTCTGTTGGGCTATATCTTCTATAATTGAAACTTTATAGCATTGAGTGGAGGCCTAGGCCAGCAAGGGCAGGTGGAAAGTTTGGCTTTCTCCATTGCCGGGGAAACCCAAGCCTCCCTCCTGCTCTCAGTGGCCGTAGCCATCTTGGTTGGGGTTTATTTGCATAATTTGCTCCTGATTGGCTGATGGGCATGGCTGTGGGCATGGCTTGATCAGAAGTAATATCAATTTGCATATTACTCTTTTATTAGATAGGATAATCCAGAGGGCATGAGCCTTTTCTCTCATAGTAGATACCTTGTCCTTTGAAGTAGGAAAGTGACTTCTATTCATCCTTCTGTTCTCAAAGCCCCTAGTCCGTTGACTTGCTCATAGAAAGTGGTCATGAAATATTTATTGTGAGGAATTACTAACATGTTTCTGAGTTCATCTCCGAAGAGCAGAAAATGAACAATGTAAATACTAAATAAGTCTGTAACTTTCGAAATATATATATTTCTGGGCCATTAATAAAATCAAAGAAAGACATTTCCAAAGAATGATGTTGCCCTCCACTGATTTCCCACTAGGAATAATTATATTGGAAGGACATACAGCATAAAAACATAGACTCCACACCTGAAAGTAGTTCTAAATAGAAAATAAACACAAACTGGTTTCAGACCTTAGCAGTATCCTCCTGGCCGCAAGAGAAAGGACTCATGAAAATCCAGGATTTTATTGCTGCCTTTTCATTGCCACTCTTAACCACTGTGTAGGTCTACTGTTATTTTGCCAATCATTCAAACATCTCTGGTTATACATCATGATGAATTCCCTCTGTTAGAAACTTTTGAGTTTCAAGGTTGAATAAGATAAAGTATTTAACATTAAAAATAACCAATGTTGCAAACATCTCCTGCAAATACTTTCAATGAAATGCAGATATAATCTGTAAAATAAAAATATAAAAAAGATGCAATAAATTTCAAACCTCTAGTTTTATATTTTAGTCTAATGCACACTATTGTTCTTGGAGATTACTGAAGTATACTGCTTTAAAATTTTGACATCTTTCCTAAGCTGCATTGAAAATCTCGTGATGATTTAACTGCCTTAGTAAGTCTTGATTACACTTTATTTTAAAAGTAATACCTGTCACATAAGATAGAAATCCAAACACAGCAAGCTAATATACTTACTTAACAGGTTTTAATTATTATATATGCTACATAAAGACATTTATGCAGCTACTCTATTTTTTCAAAGCAAACAATGGTGCTTTAAACACTAAGTGATGTTACTTTAAATGTCAGTAGACCCATCAATTATCTGGACTTTTTGCTGCATTGAGTTTTTATAAAGAGAAAAATTATAAAAGGTGTTATTGTGGACTTATTCCAAAAATAACTTTGGAGTTATTTACTTGGCCAGTGTGAAATCAGAGTCATCTTTTCTATTTTCTCTGTATTTAGGCTATACAATGAGAATTGATTTTCTAAGTGATAGCCTCAAGAACTTGCAGGAGTCTCACTTATCAAAGAAGATTCAATTATGTTGTTATATTGTACTTACCAAGGAAGAAAGTAAGGGAATATATTTCACAAAAGGCTCCTGAAGAAAAGTTGCAATAACCTTCAGTCACCTGGATTAGCACATCTAGATAATTCTGACTGCCCATTTAATGGTGGTCCATGCAATATGGATTTATGGTATAAGAACATTTTACTTTTAGCAGTATCTATATAGTATATTCCCAATGACCTTCCAATTGTTATATCTGAACAGGTTTTTAATTAAAATTTTGAGGTAAGAGATACAGGGTATCTATATACAGGGTAGGGCAAAAGCAGGTTTCTAGTTGTGAGTACATGAAACAGAATTTATTCTTATATTATTATTTATTAACTATTGTATTATTTTACATACAATCAACTGTAAACCTACTTTTGCCTAATCTTGTATATACACTCAGTGGCCAGATTATTATGATCTCTGAACACATAATAATCTGTCACTCAGTGTGTGCGTGTGTGCGTGCATGCATGCATGTGTGTGTGTATTAGAGACCTGGTGCATGAATTTGTGCATGGGTGGGGTCTGGCCAGGCTGGCCAGGGGGAGGGGACATGGGCAGTTGGCTGTTCTGCCTGCTGGTTGAAATCCTGGTGGAGGGGACAATTTTCATATTAGCCTTTTATTATATAGGATATACATTGAGTGGCCAGTTTATTTTGCATTCAGAGATCATAATAATCTGGCCATTCAGTGTAGTAGTTGAATCACCAATAGTGCTGAGTGAAATGAAATATTCAAACATCCCAAGGAGGATGTGTTTACCTTTTCAGATTCCAGGCTGTTTTGCAATAGAGGTTAAAAGCCTGGATGGGTGGCTGAGCTAGAGAATCCAAAGGATCTTTGCCAATCCTGACATAGTACGATCTATAGAGTGATGACAGTTAATTGGCCAAACCTTGAGGCACTTGGATTTCTTTGATGTATTCTCTAAAAGGGTAAATTGTATAAAATGCCAATTAAAGTAAAGAATGTCCACCAAGTCCTAACTGGTTTGGCTCAGTGGATAGAACATCAGCATTCAGACTCAAGGGTCCCAGGTTCAATTCTGGTCATGGGCATGTGCCTTGGTTGCAGGCACATCCCCAGTAGGATGTGTGCAAGAGGCAGCTCATCGATATTTCTCTCTCATCATCATTTCTAACTCTATCCCTCTACCTTTTTCTCTGTAAAAAAATAAGTAAAATATATTTTTAAAAGAGGATGTCCACCAATAGACAAGTGGATGAAAAAATGGTGGTACATATATGCAATGGAATATTACTTGCACATAAAAAGAACACAATTTACTATTTTTGACAGCATGGTTTATGCTAAGTGAAGTAAGTCAGTCAGGGAAAATCAAATACCATATGTTTTCACTTCTTTGTGGAATTTAAAGAACAATATAAATGAATGAACTAAAAAACAACAGACTCATAGATACAGAGAACAGACTGATGGTTATCAGAGTGGAGGGGGTGAGGAGACTAGGTGAAATAGGTGAAATGTTTGAGAAGTACAGACTAGTATTTATAAACTAGTCATGGGGATGTAGAGTACAGCATGTGAATATAAGTAACAATAATGTAATGACTGTATAATATGGTGCCAGTTGGATACTGGAAATATTGTGAGGAATACTTTGTAAAGTATATGATTGTATAATCATGATGCTATACATCTGAAACTAATATAAAATAATATTGAATGTAAATTGTAACTGAAAACATTTTTAAATATAAAAATTAATTTAATCCACTTAAAAAGTCTCCACCTAGCATTATCTGCCTAATTTATTAAGATTTTAAAAAACAAGCTGTCCAATGCTGGTTGTTGGGGGGGAAAAGATCAATGCAATGTACACCTTCCTGGCGTCTCATCTGTTCCGCAGCAGAGTAGTTTGCCTGTGGCCTGTCCCACATGATAGTTGTTCCTAAACTCAGCAGAAAGCATGGCTGACCTCTGATGAACTAATTAAGATGTTAAGAATTACAGAAGAAATTTATTAACTTAATATTTTGGGGGTTAAAGGGTCATCCATTTCCACAGATAATGAAAAATAGATCTAAATAGTTCATAACTTTCCATAGAGAAATTGCAATTCTAGGTCCCCCTTCCCACCAAAAAAAATGTTGTCAAGTCCTCCATCTCATGAAGGGATGTGCTTTCAGTTAGAGACTCTCAGGCCTCCCTCCCCTAAGCCTTTGTCTCTCCACCCTGGCCCACTCCCACCTGGGAATTTCCTGTTACCCCTACAAGTCTTTCCTGACCAATAATTCTCCCACCTTCTTCATTTCTTCTCCAGATATAATTGTTTTCTCCATGTTGTGTCAGCTTCTGTGGTGGTGTTTTCCACCCCCCCCCCCATTTTGTATGTGTGCTTGTGCATATGTCCTCTTTCAGACCATATATATGTGTGCGTGTGTGTGTGTGTGTGTGTGTGTGTGTGTGTGTGTGTATATATATATATATATATATATATATATATATATATCACTTCTTAGTTAAATATCACAGGAAGTAATAGGCCTTGCCATGAATTTTTACTTCGGTTCATGCGATTCTTTTTGTCTGAAGTGACTCTCACCATTTTTCACATGGCAAATGTTTATCCTTCAGTGGGCTTGAACATCTATCTCCTCTTTAGAGACACATCTCTGTTCTGCTCATTAGTAGGCTGCATGTGTCTTTGTAAAGGCACTTCCCCCACTATTACAATTCCCCATTTACCGTCAATCCCTACCTGGAATTCGAGACTCTCAAGGGCAGACACCGAGCCTGATAGCAAGCACATAGCATGAGTCTTGCCATTAAGAAACAAGGACTCCCTGTTTGGGGTTTAAATAAAAGTATGAAGAATACTATTCTCAGATGAGCACAGTGATTATTAACATGTTGTTCGGGGAAAGTTGAAATGTCTTGGGTCAAACAGGCTTTGAAGGGCGAGCCTTGGAACCTCATTGACCTGAGTAACTTTGTTCCTATGTGAACAGACATTCTTAGTTCCAAACAGCACAGGTTCAAATGTACATGGAACATAACACGCTGCCTCCGGGTTCCAGAGGGCCAGGCAGCCGGCACTGAGGCTGGCAGGCAGCCCCCAGGCTGGTGCGTGGCGGGGCCTCTCTTGAGAGGTGACTGAACCTGAACGCAGGCTGAGCCATCAAGGAGGCCAGCTCCAGCCAGCCCGTGAGCCCGCGCCCTCTGCGCACATGGCCCTCCTGGGCGCATGCCATGCTGGTCACCGTGTACTGTGTGCGCAGGGACCTCTCGGAGGCGACCTTCTCCCTCCAGGTCAGCCCGGAGTTTGAGCTCCACAATTTCCGTGTCCTCTGCGAGCTGGAGTCTGGCATCCCCGCAGAGGAGTCGGAGATCATCTACATGGAGCGAATCCTCACCGACGACCGCTGCTCCCTGGGTTCCTACGGCCTCAGAGACGGCGACATGGTGGTTTTACTTCAGAAGGACAACGTGGGGCCCCCGTTTTTGGGACGGACGTCAAGCCTGCCGCTAGTGGATTTCGCTGGGATAGCCACGCCTGGGACCTCCAGCGCCAGGCAACAGCATCACCACCAGCATCAGCAGCATCACCACCAGCATCAGCAGCATCACCACCAGCATCAACACCAGCATCAGCAGCATCAACACCAGCATCAGCAGCATCAACATCAGCATCAGCATCAGCAGCAGCAGCAGCAGCAGCAGCAACAGCATCTGCAGCCGCCGCCGCCTCCGCCGCCACGGGCACAATCGGTCCAGCAGTTCCGAGGCTTGGACTCGGGAGAGATGCCATCGGCTCACGGTGTGGAAAGCCCCGCCCTGATCCGAAGCCTGTTGCTCTCCAACCCCCACGACCTGTCACTGCTGCGGGAACGCAACCCGCCCTTGGCGGAGGCCCTGCTCAGCGGAAACCTGGAGACGTTTTCTCGGGTCCTGACGGAGCAGCGGCGGGAGCGGGCCCGGCGAGAGCAGGAGAAGCTTCGCCTCTACTCCGCGGACCCGTTCGATTTGGAAGCTCAGGCCCGGATCGAAGAAGAAATCCGGCAGCGAAACATCGAGGAAAACATGAACATCGCGATGGAAGAGGCGCCCGAGAGCTTCGGGCAGGTGGCCATGCTGTACATCAACTGCAGAGTGAACGGCCACCCCTTGAAGGCGTTCGTGGACTCGGGCGCGCAGATGACCATCATGAGCCAAGCGTGCGCCGAGCGCTGCAACATCATCCGGCTGGTGGACCCGCGGTGGGCGGGGATCGCGAAAGGGGTGGGCACCCAGAGGATCATCGGCCGCGTCCACCTCGCTCAGATCCAAATCGAGGGCGATTTCTTGCAGTGCTCTTTCTCCATCCTCGAGGAGCAGCCCATGGACATGCTCCTCGGGCTCGACATGCTCAGGAGACACCAGTGCTCCATTGACCTGAAGAGAAACGTGCTGGTGATCGGCACCACGGGCACCCAGACCCCCTTTCTTCCCGAGGGAGAGCTGCCCCGCTGTGCCAGGCTGGTCAGTGGTCCTGGACAAGACGACTCTTCGGACAAGGACGTAGCAAGTGCGATTAAACATTCGGTCAAGGGACCAGGACGAAAAAAGCATTGAGACAGTTCAGCAATCAGCCATCAACCGAAGAGGGATCTCAAGTTCCCAGGAACTATAAGACCCGAGCTCCCTGGCAATGTAACCATTAAAAACATCAGTAACCACTAACCCTGGCCTTGGGATCAAGTTCTTAGACCTGCCACCGTGTGAAGTGGGATGGCCTGATGTTGGCCCCGCTTCCACTTCCCTTATCACAGTTCACCGAACCTCATCCAGGGGAGGCTGAGGGGGCTCTAGCTGATTTGCAAATAATGGATGAAAGGAAGAGCAGTCCCTGCTTTTCGAGACACTGTCCTCTCAGGGGAAGGGCAGCTTATGCACACCAGCTGCTAGTTTGCAGAATTCGCTGGAAGAAACCATCGCTGCAGACCCGACAAGGCATCTGCACAAAAGTAGTTCAAAGCAGCACTAACATTATTGATAGTCAGAGAAATATGCCTTTGCACAGCTTCTGTTTTCTTTGGGAAAGTTCTTAGAAAAGTGGGTCAACTATACTCCAGTTGATTAATACTGATAAATGCCTGCTTTGAACAGCATACAGACCTATTTCCTCACTTATTGCATCTTCCCCTGGGTTCCTCGGGAGTTATGTTCCTCCAATTCACTCCTCAGAACTATTTCTGCCATATTTGAGAGAGTGGATTTTTCTCCTAAAATAGCCTAAAATACTTTTATCTTTCCCCTGAATTCAAAGAAAACATGGTTATTAAACAAAGGCAATCAAGGAGATTTTTTTTAAATTATGATGCTTCTTAGGAGGCTAGTGGTTTCCTTGTGGTAGGGGTGGGAGATAGGGGCAGGCAGTGCTCCAGATCCCTTAAAACTAATTTTGACTAGAACATTTAAAAAAATTGCTTAATATATTAAACTGCCACATAAGTCTTGTCTGCAAAAAATGTTTT
Organism: Antrozous pallidus; assembly: GCA_027563665.1. NCBI lineage: Eukaryota > Metazoa > Chordata > Mammalia > Chiroptera > Vespertilionidae > Antrozous > Antrozous pallidus. The sequence goes on along the minus strand of CM050520.1, from coordinate 78,039,581 downwards.
CTCTGTTAAAATAACATTTGAAAAGTTCTGAATTAGAAGGTCTCTAAGGCTTCATTCAGCACTATGATCCATCTGACAAAGCTACTGTCCAACAATAGTGGGAAAGGGAAGATCCTAGAACACAGCCTGTGGCTACAACACGTGAGAGAAACAGCTCAGCTGCCCGAGGCCACCAGACTTGGGGACGATGTTTCAGAACAAGACTCGATCAAGACTGGTATTAGAAAGAGAAGTGGATTCAAAGTCAAGAAAGATGATATGATTCCAGCTATTATTTAGGCAAATCAGGTCACATGTTATATAACTCAGATTTCTTATCTATAAACTATTTCAGAGGGGAGACTTATTTTCAAGCACAAAGATCCTATGTAATAAAAGGCTAATATGCAAATCAATCCTTAGTGCAGAATGACTGATCACTGTGACACACACTAACCACTAGGGGGCAGGCACTCAATGCAGGAGCTGCCCCCTGGTGGTCAGTGCACTCCCACAGGGGAAGTGCTGCTCATCCAGAAGCCCTGAGCTGGTCTGACAGCTGGGGAGCGGAGCGCAGCAGTGTCGGGAGCCTCTTCTGCCTCCAAGACAGTTGGACATTCCCTGAGGGCTCCCAGACTGCGAGAGGGTGCAGGCTGAACTGAGGGACCCCCCACACCCCCGAGTGCATGAATTTTGTGCACTGAACATCTAATTATATTATGAACCACAGTACCTTTTAAGTTTTCTGTTTGCTCAAAAAGATCGACAGCCACTCAAAATATTCTCAATTGTTACAGAAAACAAAACTTCTTCTATAATCCTCATATTCCTTCATATCCCTTTCTTGATCTGCTTCTCTGTGAGATTAATCACCTTCTTCTGGAAGAGTCACTTTTTCCCATGCGGCCATTGTGAGTTCATCTCCCAAGTTTCTTCTTCCTTAGAGCTTTTCCTATGCTCATATTCCCAACCCTGCCTACATTTGCATCAAGGCTCACACCCAAAAGAGCTACTGAAAATGACCAACAGAGACTTTTTTTCTACTTTTATTTCTAATTAAGTACTCAGGACAAGTATAATGAAAATGAAAAAAAAGAAAAGAAAAGAAATTCAGAGTGAGGTCAGGATTACCAATTAAATGCTTGTGAAATAACTGGAACTGATTTGATAAATGTATAGATTCCTTCACAAATACAAATATGCAAACTCCTTTTCATATTCTACTGGACTTAGCATGCTATAATGTACTTCACATATGTCAGTACTTGTTAAGCCTCAGAATATATGTTCAAAATAGTTATTATTAGCCTAATTTTACAGAGGAAATTCAAGGCTCAGAATTATTATGAAATATTAAAATATCCACCAGCATACAGTTTTTATTTTTATTTTTTCCAGCAACAATCCACATTTTAGATTGTGCTCCAGTTCCACATCACACACACACACACACACCCACACATACAGATACATACAAATGCACACACACTTCAGTCTATTTCTGAAACAAAAATAAAATGAAATAATATGTAATTTTTTATCCTTTCCTGGGATATTTCTTTGAATATTTTATTACCTGTATAAAATATGTCAGACATGTCCCACTTGTATCCCACCAAGGTATCCTACAAAAACCAACTAATCTACTAGTTTGCTCAATTGAAGTATTTCTGATTTCAAATGTCAAGTTCTTTTCACGTTGTGACCTTCTTTAGCAGACACACCTGAATTCCAGAGATTGGTGCAAAACTGTTACAAAGTTTTATTTTATGAAAACTACCAGTAAAAATGACAATGAGTAGCAGTAATCAGAATACACTCAACAATTACTTATTGAACATCCATAAGCACTGAGCCAGGTTTTTACAAACATAGAAATGAGTAAGTTCCAATTCTGCACCTCAAGGTAGGAGTAGGAAAAAATTTGTAATCAATTAAGAACAAAAAGAGTAAACATGATATTAGTAAAAATTAGTAATATGTGCAAATAAAAGTATAACTTTAATTTGGAGGTTATGTTTTAAATAAGAAATAAGCTAGTAAAATGCACTTTCAATATGTCTAAAATGCCCATTACTGATGCTGGAAAAAACAAAGAAACATACTCTCCTCTTACATTTCAGATCACTGAAATAGAATCTCTAAGTGCCCACTTTTGGAAATTAACTACCTGGAAAATGATGAACAAGTCTTCATTTCATTTCTTCCCACTAGAAATCATGATAAAATAAACCATATGATGAAATAGGCCTAACCTGTTTAAAACAATTAGCCATTTAAAAAATCCATTAAACACTTGATTTCACCTAGTGTCCACCTTACCTAAAAGTCACTATTGTTGATAGGATGAATTTCAAAATTACAGTAATGCCTTCTTCTACAGTTAAATGAGACTGATACTATTTGATTATGGTAATAGAGCATCTGATCTTAACATCTTTCTTAAAATATGGGTCCTACAATTGATCTTGTTTCTACAGAAATAAGTCCACATTCCTCAAAAGAAAAAGACAAATGACCCTTTGAAAGAGAACACTGAACTTCTTTCCGAGGGCCATTCACTGACAGCCAACATTCCACAGAGAATACTTGAGTGAATAGCTAGGGAGTACTCTGGGATTCACACCAGGGAAACACTGGTGAGGACATTAATGGATGCCAACATTCTTTGAGGAAAACCAAAGAAGAACAACAATGGTAAAGAGAGGTAGAGAAGGAAGGGGGCAGGTGGGGGAAAGGGTGGAAGAAAGAAAAATAAATTTAGAAATCTGGGTTGTTTTAACTAATCATCTCTTGGTTTAGGTGCTGTTTTATAAAGTGGGTGGGGATTGGACTGAGAATGAGGATTAACTACCATTCCATAATACTTCATTCATCACAGTAAGTTATCAAAAAACAAAAATATTTCCACATTAGAGCCTGAGTCAAACTTGTTTTTGAACCTTTGTGTTTTGTTTTTTTTTGTGTGTGTGGGGGTTCACCTGTTAGAATCTCAGAGTTTCTAAGGATCACTTATTAGAAGTTTTTCTGAGACTGTTCTGGTTTCAAAACTGATGTCCTAGTGTCCAGGCAGCTCCTCCATTAGTTAAAAGCAAACCAGAAATCTGGCCACCCTGTAAGTGTTGGAAGTGGGTTTTCAATTTAAGGCCCCTGGGTGTGCTGTGGGTACTTCCAAACAAGTTGTAACTAGGCCTAAATGATCAATGATCCATGTTATCAGTAGAATATTTGAACAAAACAAAGCAGAAATTTCAGAAAGAAATATATAAATAGTGATGCTACCTTCATATTTGTTTTATAATGTTTTGAAGCTGTCAGAAGGTCAAGATGCAATGAAATGAATGTAAGGCAGGACCCAGCAATGGGGGACGGTTTTTGATAGTTGTGATGATGGACTGTAAATGATGTCTGGAAGAAGCAGCTCTGCTGAGGAGATGGTTGAGGAGGGAAGGAAACATGGGGAGCCCAGGATTCCGGTAGAATGCCTTACAGAGTCAGGGAGCTGGGAGATAAAAGAGCGGTCTATAACCAGACTATGATGGAAGCAGAGGCCTGAGAAGGTTCTAAGGAAAAGTGGGCCAGTCATTAATGTCTAGTGTGCCAAATATTTTGATGGAAAGCAAAAGGGCAAAGTGAGACCTTTGCCTTTGCCACTAGAAACCTAGAACAAGAGGTTAACTTTCATAGAATTGAGGAAAGGTAGGAGAGAAAAGTTTGTAAAATCAATGGAATAACAGAAACATATGCAATGCAGCTTTGGTTACCCTTTAAGCCAGTTTGTCAATTCAGTGTTTAATAACTTCACTTGTAGCCTATCTCATTAAGAATTTATAATTAAATGATACTAAGAAAACTTCTACATAAATATACTGGAGCCAGTGATATAAGTTTCATTCTATCAGAAATAATTGCATAAAGTTAAAGCAACAGATGGGCAGTGCGTGTAAAACAGAAACAAAGATATTCTCCGTTCAAACACTGCCAACTGTCATCACTTGGTCTCCAAAACAGGAATTGACAGAAAACAATCTCATTGATATGCCGTAAGGAATAGTAGTTCACGTCCCGTATGGCAAGGTCTCCCTGTTAGAGCCTCATTATATAATGACTCTTAAGTCTGGTCTGAAAGTGTCTTCATTAATACAAGAAACTGAAAGTGTGCTTGCTCTATTTAACTGTTCAATAATTAAGAAATTGGTGCAAGTTTTATGAAAAATGCAAAAACCTTTCCAAGCTGTCCAACTGTTCTCAGTGATTCAGGTTGCATTGCCTTTTACTTAAAGTAATTTAGCAAAAATTCAAAGAGAATATACTTTGAAATAAGGGAATTGCTTGGGGGTGGGAGCCACTGGGGAGAGGTCAGTGGGGGAAAAAGGAAACTTATTCAATACTTTAAACAATAAAGAATTTAAAAGAAACCACACACATTTCAATTATATTTCAGGTGTAGCTAAGAGTTAATAGAGGCACATGTGGAAGTTGCAAATTTGCATTTGCACTGTAACTTTTTATACTTTTGTGAAGGACTAAAAACTTGGCATCCAACTGAATTGGTGAGTTTTTGTTCTACAGAAAGTTCAGAGAATGGGTTAGCAATTCAGGATTTTTCACTTAAGATACAATAAAGAATGGTGAAGCTCATTGGTCAGATTAAATGAATTATGTTCATTTATAGTTGCCCAAAATGATTCTAGCACATTGCTAAGGTAAATCTGCCATGTATTTTATACTAAGAAGCTGACTTATTTCAGTCTACCCAGAAATGAATAAATAATAAACATTAACAAAAAACAAACAAACCTAGATATTTCTGGATACTATATGTAATATTTTGTTAATAAAAGCCTATATTTCTTTCATAGAAACATTTTCTGTATCATATTTGGCTATATTTTAATAACTTGATACTCTAAAAAATACAGACATTCAAAAGCTCTACTTCTAAGGGAACTTGTACTCAGCTTGAGGGTAACATACTGACCCGGAGGAATCTGGCCAATTGAGGAGAAATAAATGTACAACTCTAAGTAGAAAATGTTAAGAACACATTTCTCAGAAACATTAAAACATTTTAGGAGTAAAGCTAAACATTAGAACCTCAATTCTAATTGTTATTCTTTTACTTTTATGCTATATATATTTCATAGAATAAACAAAGCCTTATCTTTAACTCACTGCTGTTCTGTCTTTTAGTTCACCCTAAATATTTTATACCTTTTTGTGCTCTTCATGGATCTGATAAGTGGAAGGGTCTTAGCAATAACCTACTGATGGGTAGGCAGATATGATTGTCTTATTTACGGGTATTCTAAGTCAAACTTTTATGCTGGTAAAGGCCATTTTGAAAGCTAATGTTTTCAAGCCACAAATATATAATTTGAGAGTTTGCTGAGACACAAGTCCAATTAGTAGCAAATTATTCATTCAGTAACTATGTATTGAGAGCCAAGGATGCACCAGGCACTATTACTGCTTTAGTAGTTAGAAAAACAGTGTCCACATTAATGTCAAGGCAGTTGTCCTCTTGAAATATATTTTAGAGTGGAAGTTTCAAACACTGTTAAAACACAATAATGATACTATCTAATCACTTAGATAGCACTTACTAAGACAGTCATTTATTCTAAGCCTATTACACATTTTAACCCATTTTATCTCTGTAACAATCCATGAGAATTAAAAAATTTCCCCATTTTAAATGTTCGGACACCGAGGAACAGAGAGATTAAGTAGGTAGTCCAAGGTTGTAAGTCCGAGCTAGTAAATGTATACATACACCCAGCAAATTGGGATCCAGACTTTATGTGTTTAATCATTTTACCACATCACCTCTCAATAACAGCAAATGAATACCCATATAATATCAAATAGTGATGCACCTATAGATAAGAGTGAAGCACTATAAGGGAATTGAAAATAATGGAGGAAGAGAGGGTAGTACTTTAAATACTCAGGGAAGGTCTCTGAGAGGAGGTGATATTTGAGGAGAAACCGGGATGGTGAGTGAGAGGAACCCTTGAGAAGATATGGGAAGAGAGTATCTCAGAAGGAACAGCCTATGCAAACCCTGAAGAGAAACAAACTCAGTGTCGAAGAACAGGAAGAAGGTCAGTGGTTAGGGTGGAAAGGAGTAACACAGAAGGGGCTAGATTATGCAAGCCTTGTAGTTCTAAACAGAGCGTTTATATTTTAAGAGTTATGAGAAATCGTTTAAAGGGTTTTAAAGAAGGGAGATGTTAGATTTATTTTGTAAAGCTTCCTCTGGTTGCTTTGTTCATGAAAGAAGAGCTGAGGGCTGGTACCTTAAGCGGCATAGTATCCACAGGTTGAACAGAGGAGAGGGAGCCAGCAAAGGAGCCCTAGAAGAGAAGCCAGGGAGAGAGGATGGAAATAGAAAGAGAAACAAAACATGTCCAAGAAGACAAATGAAGACAATGTTTCCTGAAGAACAGTATGGTCACTGTGTCCAATACTACTAGAGGGTTAGGAAGGATGCTGAGAAGTCAGGGCTGGGCTTGCAAGGTGGAGGTTGTTGTTAACTTTAACAAGAGTTACCTTGTGGGTGTGGTGGGGAATAGGAGCTTAGTCAGAGGAGGTTGGGGAGTTGGCTAGCCTGAAAGAGGTGGAGAAAGCAGGTACTAACAGCTCTCTCAGGAAATACTGCTTTCAGGAAAGTGGAAAAACACCACAGTAAATGAAGGAAGGGGCCATTAGAGGATTTCTTTTACTCTGAAGGCAGATGAGGACGAACCAGGGGAAGAATGAGAGAGAACAAAGATAACTGAGGTAGCACAGGTTTGCAAATGAGGGAGTAAGGGGCCTTTGGAGCAGGAAGAGTTCATTGCTTGCAGCAGGAAGGTAAGCAGAGCATATGGGTGTAAACACAGGCAGGCTGGAATATCTGATGGCGTGATGGTGAGTTAAGTTTTCTTCCATCTTCTATTTTCACAGTGAAATAAGATGCAAAAACACCAGCTTTGAGTGAGATGAGGACAGGGAGTGTTGAAGGACTGAGGAGTGAGGAGAAGGAATGAAATTGGCACTGTAGATCATAAGAGAGTAAATTAAATAGGAAAATTAATTGAATTTCAGACTAGTATTGAGAGTTCACTAAGATTCAAGTTTAAATGTTTTACATGAAACTAGTTACAGTAGAAAGTAGACAAGCGAAGTTGATATTTCGGTTCCAGAACTAATTTTACCACTTGCTGAGCAGGTGCCTCCAGCCACACCTCTCTGGGCTTCAGTTTGCTCATCACACAAAGTTAGAAGGTGTGGATCTGCACTGCTTGGTGGCACCCAGAAATGCGAGAACTTTGAGTTCTCTTGGAGACCACTGGCATTTAGAACTTCAGGCGTGGGGGCGCTTTGCACCTTCAGAGTATGGAATAATCCCTACCAGTCTCCAGCAGTGCCCACCCCTGGGGGGAACCACTGGACAGAGGATCACGCCAGGTGCCCGCCCAGTCTGGGACTCTACTTACCCCTTTAGTTTTGCTCTCGGGGAAAGCTAGCTTATACTGAGGATCAAGTGCACTTCCATTTAATCCACAGCTATAAATCCTTACCCTCATCCCTAGACTGGAAATAGGCAGCTAGCCAGGCAAAATGAACACATGTAGAGGTACCAATGAACAGTAAAACAGTCCACAGATTACAGCCAGAAAAAGAAAGAGCCAAAACAGAGTGATCCAGAAATTAAAGATCAGCCCTCAATTGTTATGGAAACTGTTATTAACTATCACAATACTAGTAATTAGCCCTAGCTGGTTTGACTCAATGGATAGATAGAGCATCAGACTGTGGACTGAAGGGTCCCAGGTTCGATTCTGGGTTGTGGGCTTGATCCGCAGTGAGGGGTATGCAGGAGGCAGCCAATCAGTGATTCTCATCATTACTGTTTCTATTTCTCTCTCCTTTCCTCTCTAAAATCAATAAAATATAATTTAAAAAATAATACTAGTAATTAAATAGGAATACTGCCCCAGTAGAGCCTGATAGTAGCAAATAAAGTTTGGTACTCGGGCATTGCCAGTATAGCATTGGAAAAAACATCGCAGTCCTGTAAAATGACAAAATTAATTTTAATTGTATTGACCATGAGGCCCCCAACATGAACTGAGAATTACTTGACAAAGACAGGGCAGTTATTATTAAAGCCAATATATCAAATTCTACTCGAATAATCAGCGGGGCATGCTGGCATTGCTCTTAGCGACTTTTCTACTTGATACCTTCATTAATGGTGTGTAAGAGGAAAACCCCATGTGAATAGATTTTCAAAAATGATTCTGCTGTGGGAGTCATTCCAAGTGCAAACTTCCAACATCACAGTAATAACATAAGTAGAAAAATACACAGAGTTCCTGAAAAGATTTAAAATTCAAGGCAGGCAATTACACAAATAGATGGGAACATTTGTAGGTGAAAATTCTAAGTAGTAGAATTATGATTTCTAAAAAAAATAAAGATCTGTAATTATGCAGTTCTAAAATATGGGCATTTATTAAATAAAAATGCCTGTCAGATATTAATATACAGTACAGTTTCACCTGGAGAATATAATTAAAAGTGGTAAAAACACAAATAACCAATGTGCTTTTTCTTTTGCATTTAAAAAAAATAAACATTTTGATCCTTTTTTTAGTTGAAACTCATATAAACTAACAATGCTTAATTGAATAGCTCAGTGGCAAATAACAGTGTCACAACCTGGTGCAACCATCTGATCAATCTAGTTTCAAATATTCTCATCACTCCCAAAAGTAGCCTGGACCCATTAAACAGCTGCTTAGCTTTGCCATTCCTCTTAGCCTCTGGCAACCATCAACCTGTGTATTTAATTTAAACAGACTTCTATAATACATGACTTTTTCATCCAGTGAGCCTCATGTTTTCAAGGCCCAAGCTCATCCCTTGAATCATGTATCAGTACCTCCTTCTTTTTTATTTCTGAATAAAGAGCTGATAGCTGAAGCCTATGTGCTTTTTTAATCATTATTGTTCAGTTTATTAATTACATTGTTCCCGTTTTTTCCCCTATAGCTCCCCTCCACCCAGTACCCATCCCACCCTCCCCCCTCACCCCGCTCCACTGTCCTCTCCCATAGTTGCATGATTTTTGTCCAGTCTCTTGCTGCACTCCCCACACCCCTTTTCTCCCCAAGAATTGTCAGTCCATTCCCTCTCTATGTCTGTGATTCTGTTACATTCACCAGTTTATCCTGTTCATCAGCTTATTAATTCACTTGATTTTTAGATTCATTTGTTGATAGGTGTGTATTTGTTGTTCATAATTTACACTTTTATCTTTTTCTTCTTCCTCTTCTTAAAGAATATCTTTCAGCATTTTATATAATATTGGTTTGGTGGTGATGAACTCCTTTAGCTTTTTCTTATCTGCGAAGCAATTTATCTGGCCTTCAATTCTGAATGACAGCTTTGCTGGGTAGAGTAATCTTGAAAGTAGATTCTTGCTGTTCATCACTTTGAATATTTCTTGCAACTCCCGTCTGGCCTGCATCGTTTCTGTTGAGAAATCTGCTGACAATCGTATGGGTGCTCCCTTATAGGTAACTAACTGTTTTTCTCTTGCTGCTTTTAATATTCTCTCTTTGTCTTTTGCTCTTGGCATTTTAATTATGATGTGCCTTGGTGTGGTCCTCTTAGGGTTCCTATATATTGGGGTTCGGTGCGATTTTTGGACTCCTAAGACGTTTTCTCTCACCAGGTGTGGGAAGTTTTCGGTCACTATTTCTTCAAATAGGTTTTCATTGTCTTGCTCTCTCTCTTTTTCTGGCACCCCTATAATTCGGATGTTGGTATGCTTGAGGTTGTCCCAGAGGCCCCTTACACTATCTTCAATTTTTTGGATTCTTTTGGTTTCTTGCTTTTTCAGCTGAGTGGATTTTACCTCTTTGTATTTCAAATCTTTAACTTGGTTCTTTGGGTGCTCTAGAGTACTTTTAGGTCTTTGTATAATATTTTTTATTTCATTCAGTGTATGCTTAATTTCTGGTTGGTCCTTTTTCATATCCTTGAGGGTCTCATTCATATCCTTGAGGGTCTCATTCATTTTCTTGTAGGTCTCATTCATTTCCTGGTAGGTCTTGCTTATTTCCTTGTAGGTCTTGGCCTTTTCTAGGAGCCTCTTGAGAAGCCCTATAACCGTGGTTTTGAATTTCATGTTCAGTCATTTTTATTCCTCCATTTCTTTCACATCTGATTTCTTTTCATGTCTCTGCATGGTGGCTGCTTCCCTGAGTTGGCCAATTAGCTTTGTGTGGTAGATGTCCTACAAGGGACAGTGGCTCAGCCACACCAGTTACCTGAGGTAGATATGGGTTTCACAGTCTTGTTGAAGTTAAGCTCAGGTTAATTGTTGTTAGCACTTGGAGGGGTTGACCTCCAGGCCAACTGTCTGTGACATTCAGCTGTGCTTGGGTTGGATGGGCGGAGTCTCTGGGCCAAGCAGACAGCGTCAGCTCCGCCCTATGCGGCGCCTGGGACTCTGAGAGAGAGAGCTGCTGCTGAACTCCACCGGCTGCCAGAGAATTCAACCTCTCCCCAAATGAGTCTGCACACCTAATGTTTCACCCAGGGTCACAAAACAATGCAATCTGATGGTTTCCCGAATGAAAGAGCAAGTCACGAGCCCTCTCTGCACGATCAGACAGCTGCGCTGTTCTGAAGCTCATGCGCACCACACAAGCTCACCTTCTCCACAAGCCAGCAGACCCCTGCATCACCTGAGCTTCGGCATGCCCTCCCACTGTCCAGTTTTTACCCCGTATGATAGTGGGTTCCCTGGACTTCGCGCAGAGCTGGAGAATCAGTCCAGTGGGATGTCTTTGTCTCCCCCATTCAAGAAAACTGGCTGGTTTTCAGTTCCCCGCCCTATCCGCTGGCACGCGCACTCCTCCAAACCTCTGACTTTGTATCTTCAACGCTGTCCACCGCTGCTCCTCCGAGTCACAGTTTCTTATCTTCACTTTCATTTGTGGAATTTTCACTCAGCCAGCTTTCTGGTGATTCTGGATGGTATTTGTTCTTTCGTTAAGTTGTTGTTTTGAAATTGCTGTGTATGGCAGCAAGATAGATGTTTACCTATGCTGCCATCTTGGTTCTCCTTGCCGCCAAGCTGCGCTTTTGAATCACATGTCAATGTCAAAGCATGGCTTGCACCTGCCTCCAGCTTTGAGTGACAATAGTAGGATAACCCAGTAGAAATTCAGCAAAACCTATCCTATCCTGATTAATACAACTAGAAATGTAAAAAAAAAAAATCTCTTATTTTAATTCATTTTACCAGCAGGAATCATTCATGTAATGGAAAATGTTACTGTTAGAAAGTCCTTTCTTTACTTCTTACGACATTTAGGTCTTTACCAATGTGATATAATAAATACCCATTAATTATTGATGAGCCGGAAGCTTTGGATTCCCTACCTACGATGTAGACAGGGCTCAGAAAATGCCTGTTGAGTGAATTGCAATAGGAATAATAAAGATGTGTGTGTTTTTTTGTTTGTTTATTTGTCCTTTTCTATCCAACTACAGCTAATGCAATATGCTTGACATGAGCAGTGAGAGCTATTTCTGTTTCCAGTGTAAATTACATTGATTCTTAAAGTTATGAACCTGCGTCTAAACTGGTGGCCAGATCTATACTGGGGCTGGTGGAATAGTTTGCTTTTGTATGTGATATGCTGAATAGGCTGTAGGAAAAGCCAGGGAAGCTCTCATTTTCCAGGATCTTTATTCTAGCTACATTGAGAACAGAATTTCTATGTCTTTATTTACTCTCAGAGACGCAATGAAATAATTTATAAGATAGAATATTGGTCTTCACTATTATTTGTCATGCTATGATTTTAAGCTGTGCTTTTCCTATTATTTGGTTTATATTCTTATGATTTAATTGAACAAATACTTTCTTATTATGAAATTGAAATGATGAACTCCTTTTAAAAACCCAGTCTATTGAACCGAAGCAGAATAGCAGTCTAACTTGATTTTGTAATGATACCTCTGAGGAAAAGAATAGGCTCTTTATAGAGAGCGGGACTTTTCAGAAAGAATACTAAGAAGCTAAGAGACCATTTATAATGTATAAATTTTTCTCCAAGGAAACATTGTTTTGTTCTTTCCTGCATTATAGATAGGTGGACAAAACACACACACACACACACACACACACACACAAAATAAACAAAAAACAACTATGCAAGTTTACTGAAATTTAACTCTTTGCTTGTGCCTGTTTTTGTTATAAATGTGTATATTTAAAACTGTGGTCATTTTATATACTTGTTTTAAGTGAGATGACAATCCATTCCTGCAGAAATTAATATCTGCCTGAAGAACTTCTAGGAAACAGCTTATTACAAAAATGATCCAGATCTGTATATATTATCCCTATGAAAATGTGTTAAGTAGCTGAAATGGCTGTAAGTTAAAGATAAATGATTTATATTCTTTAATGTAATTGCAGTCATCTATGAACAACAATTTGCATCCACATAAAAATAAACTTTTGGGGGCCAAATCAGTTATTTAGAACATACTCTGTGACACCAGGCACAGAGCAAGAAGCACATATTCAATAGAACAGGACCTTACTAGTAAATACTTGTGTTAATCAGAGAAATCAACCCACATATGATGCTGAGACACAAAACAATACACGCTTCAGTGTAAAATTAGATGAATTTACAAAACTGGATGGAACAATGTCCCCATTCCCCGAGGCTTCCACACTCCAGGGCAGCCTTGGTTATGATAGTACTTTACCACCTAACAGAGACAAAAGAGTTTTACAGTGTAGAACAGAGGCACTTATGAAGGTAGGAGATTTGTGAATGATAGAAGAAGCCAAAGAGGCCAGCAAGAAAGGAGGCAGGGGGCTTTTCACAAGATCAACGGGCTGGAAACCCACAATGTCCATCATCCCAACACCACATCAGGAGACAGACAGCAGTCTCTGCATCAAGTGCTGAACAGCAAACTGCCATGACCATATTGAATTTTGACTGTTGAGAAGTGATTTCTGGAAAGGAGGAGGAAAGCTTTATGCTCTGGAAAGGAAAACTCTGGTGAAATGAAAGCTGCCTATCTGCACAGTGTCCTTCACAGTTCAGTTGTTCAATTTTTTCTTCCACACATACACTGTTGACCTTTACCAGGCATAGTGTTGGTTAAAGAGTGATGAAATAACCAATTTTCCTCTGTAAACGTGATAATTTAAAGAAATGGTACAATCATAATAAGAAAATAGGCAAAAGTCTGGAGTAGACAACACAAATACATATATGGGAAATGAGTAAGAAACATGAACTGTTGTTCAATTACATTAGAAATAAAATGAACACGTGAGCATTGAGGTTTCATTGGTAACATCAGATTAGCACAGTCTTTCCAGGCAAGCAATTAGAGTAAAAAGGAAAAAAAAAAGTGTTTAAGATGGTGAGGAACTACGAGAGACACATCGCAGGAAATTCAGAGGATGTCTTTAGCATTCAGTTTCAGAGCAAGGGGAGCAGAGGACAGAAGGACAAATGGCAGATACTTGAGTAAGTTGAAATGCAAAGAAGAAGCCACCAGTAAAGGTTAGAGATAGGAAGAAAGAATGGTACCAGGTAAGAACCCTGGGGAGGAGATGACATTGAAGGCACAGACAGAGGATGTGTTTTAGGCAAGGGGAGGTACCAAACCTCAGATGCACCAAGTATCTTAACATTGTTAAGCCAAATGGCTCACCTTTAAAACAAGAACAATAATATCTATCACTTAGAAAACATGATGCAAATAGCAACGGACATATCAATGTTTATTTTAATGTAAAATTCTTAATGCAAGCTCTTACTACCGGTGGCTTTTGTGCAAATGTCATATATGTTGAAAAGCAAATTCTTGAAATTTCCTGAAAAGCAGAAAAAAGGAAGTGCTACTTCATTGCAACACAAAATAACAATTAATTTAAAAGTATTATTATAAGAAATTAGTATAACATGAACAAATATACAAATTACATGTTACTTAATATATACTTGTATATACTACATGTAGTATATACTTGTATATATTACACAGACAGAGAATCTGGCCACAGAGTCAGATTCAGCAGCAGGTGTTTTTCAGAAGGAATGTGGATCTTAAAGTTACACAGACATTGGTATGCATTCTACACATCAGTGTTTAGCTCATTCTTATTCATTGCTGTATGTTTGACATTCAGCACAGTGGCTGGTTAATAAATATTTGTTGTAGGAATAATTTGTCTTGAGTTCTTGAGCTTTAGCTTCCTTACCTGTAAATGAAACTTAATAATTCATCTAATTCAAGTATATTATCAGAAATAGAAATAACATTAAAATCGTAATACAGTGTCTGGCGTTTGGTTGAAGCTATGTGTCAAATATCAATTGTTAGTAGTAATAGTAAAAAACAATTATTTAAAGAATTAAGAGATAGGTAAAATAAAGTGGAACTTTATTTTTTTAATATTTGACATATATGTGTAATAGACTATAAACATGTATTTTAATGTGATGAGTTTAAAATAATTTTTACTTGGAGAAAGCTTTCTAGAATTTTAGAGAAAGTGACATAATAGATATTGATGTGTTATTGCTCAATTTGAGTCCTTTGGAGATGCCTGCTACAGTGATCCAATGGGCTACAGAAATTACTGCTCAAGCATAGACATAATAGAATTGTTGCCATAGAAATAGTGTTCATCCACTTTGCTCTCTTCATTTGGATGTACTTCCTGCATACTGATGGGGAACTCAAGAAGTTAAAAATGTTTAGCTTTAGCCAAGCCAGCATGGCTCAATGGTTGAGCTTCGACCTATGAACCAGGATTCCCGGTCACAGCACATGCCTGGGGTTGTGGGCTCGATCCCCAGTGGGAAGCCTGCAGGAGGCAGCTGATCAATGATTCTTCATCATTGATGTTTCTATCTCTTTCTCCCTCCCTTTTCCTCTCTGAAATCAATAAATGTCTAGCTTTAGTTATACAGTCACTAGGCTTGGTCATTGATGCATATAGAAGGCTATTGTTCCAGGGAATGGTTGATTGGACCTGCCCTGACTTCAGGAGACCAGCAAGCAATTGGACATTTGTGCCCCAGGAGGAGGACTGTAAGCCACCAAGGTGGTGTCTGAGCCATTGTCTCCAGGGAGAGAGTACTCACCGCCCAGGATGCAGATAAAGAATCACCGGTCAGCCGTGAGGGAACGCTGGAAAAATTTCTCTCCTGCAGCTTTTAAATGATTAACTTTTTTGCTGAATTCCAAGCCCTTTACCTACACTTTTCTTCTCCTTATAACAAAGGTTAGCTTGAGTTGAGATGTAAGATGTTCTCTTAGGGTATATAACCCGAAGTCTTTTCAGATCACTGCCTGAATAAAATGCTCATAAAGATGCAATACTTGTCTCTACTTGTTGGTTCTGGTAGTGACAGGTGGCATGAATGGCGACTTTTCTGGTTTTAATATGAGAGTAAAGAAGACCAAGTACAAAAATACAAACACTTAAGAGTAATTTCTATTTCTCATTTAAATCTTTTTCCCTAAAAGAAAAAAAAAGGAAGAATCAACAAGCAGAGCCAGAATATACTCCCCCACTTTAAAGTAAAAATTAATATATACTATGGGTAAAAAATTGGTAAAAACCCTATTACTCCACAATGGAAAATTAGGTTTACCTACATAACATCTTTCAAACAAAAAAGGTTTTATAAATGTAGAATGGCAAAGAGGGACAAAGTAATCCATATGCATGTAAGATGCTCTACAAATATAAATCCACTATGTGTCCAAGTTGTGTCTTTTCTATATTCTTTACATATGTGTGCATGACATGCCTCTATTTAAACACATCCTTGGACATTTGTTGAACAGTTTTCAGGAGATATGTGTAAGTCCTAACCCTGGGGAGCTACAGATGTGGCCTTATTTGGAAATAGGGCCTTTGCAGATATACTTAAGGATTTAGGGTGGGCCCTAAATCCAATGACTGTTGTTCTTATAGTGGGAAAGGAGAGGACAATTTGGGACCTAGACACTCAGAGAGAAAGGCCATTGGAAGACAGAGGCAGATATCAGAACAATGTAACTACAAGCTATGAAATTCCAAGGGTGTGGAAGCCCCCGGACACTGGGAAAGGGGGATGGGATGTAAGTCTTCCTTAAAGTCTCTGACAGCACCCAACCATTGAACACATTGATTTTGGGCCTCTGGTCTTCAGAACTGGGAGGGAATAGATTTCTGTTGTTTTAAGTCAGTAAGTTTGTGGTAATGTGTCCCAGCAGAACTAGGGAACTGACACAACTTTCAACAAGGGATGGGAAAGTGAAGGCGAGTGACCTTTGTTGAGCACTGACTACACATCAAAAACCACACTAAGTGCTTTGCATTTCACTTTACTTAATCTCACAAAACCATAAGAGAAAATCACCTCATTTTATAGAGGAGAAATTTCAAAATCAGAGAAGAGAATTTCAATAATATTATCACCATTCTCAGGTTCCAACAGAACACTAGTTGGATTAAAGTGAAAAATATTTTTTTTTGAGTGGTAGTATAACTATAAACATACTCTTCCTCAATAGCATGCCAATTGCTTCTAAGAAAACTTACCAAAAACTCAATTTTAAAATAACCATTTCTTTCCATATTTATATTTTTATAAAAAGCTTAAAACAATTATGTCAAGGGTTAAGCAAAGATTGAAAAAAAAAGACCGGAGAGGAACCAAGATGGCGGCATAGGTAAACACTTATCTTGCTGCCCGACACAACAATTCTAAAACTACAACTTAACAACAGAACAAACATCATCCAGAATCACCAGAAAGCTGGCTGAGTGAAAATTCCACAAATAAAAGTAATGACAGGACCTGTGACTCAGAGGAGCAGCAGAGTGCAGACTTGAAGATACTCCCAGAGTCAGAGATTCAGAGCCGTGCGTGTGCGAGTGAGCAGAAAGGGCAAACCCCATGGGTTTTCTCCAACAGGGAGTGCAAAGGAGTCCCACTGCACTGATTGCCCAGTTCCAGGTGAGGTCCGGGGAAGGCACGCTGAAACCCAGGCGCGGCAGAGGTCTGCAGGCCTGTGGAGCGGGCGAGCTTGTTGAGTGCGCGTAAACTTGGAAACAGCAGTTTGCATGTAAACTTGGGAACAGAAGTGTGCGACACTGCTCAGAGAGGACTTGTGACTTGTTCCCTCGTTTGGGAGACCATCAGGCTGCTTTGTTTTACAACCCTGGGCGAGACTTTGGGTGTGCGGACTCGTTTGGGGAGAGGCAGAGTTGTCTGGCAGCAGGTGGAGACCAGCAGTGGCTTTCACTCAGAGGTGCATGCACCTGTTACCATCCGACACAGAGACCCATGCACCACATAGGGTGGAACTGATGCTGCCTTCTCATCCCAAAGACTCTGCCCATCCAACCTGAACACAGTTTACCCTCTCAGTCAATTGGCCTGGAGGTCAAACCCTCCTAGTCTAACAATAATAATCTGGGTTTAACTTCAACAATACTGTACAACCCATAAAGGATTGCAGTAAGAGTATCCACTTCAGGTAACTGGGGAGGCTGAGCCACTGTCCCTTAGAGGACATCTACTACACAAAGCTAATGGACCAACTCAGGAAAGCAGCCACAATGCAGAGAAATGGAAATAAATCACTTGTGAAAGAAATGGAGTAAAAAAGAAGACTAGACATAGAGTTCAAAACCACAGTAATAAGGTTTTTCAAGAGGCTCCTAGAAAAGGCTGATGAACTTAATGAGAACCACAAGGAAATGACAAGACCTACAAGGAAATGAATAAGACCTATGAGGATATGAAAAAGGATCAACTAGAAATTAAGCACACACAGACTGAAACAAAAAATATTACACAAAGACCTGAAAGCAGTCCAGAGGACCACAAGAACCAAGTCAAAGATTTGAAATACAAAGAAGAAAATCCACTCAGCCAGAAAAGCAAGAAACCAAAAGAATTCAAATAATTGAAGATAGTGTAAGGGGCCTCTGGGACAACTTCAAGCATACCAACATCCGAATTATAAGGGTGCCAGAAAAAGAGAGAGAGCAAGATAATGAAAACCTACTTGAATAAATAGTGACAGAAAACTTCTCCCACCTGGTGAAAGAAATTGACTTAAAAGCCCAAGAAGTACACAGAACCCCAAAATATAGGAATCTAAAGAGGACCATACCAAGACACATCATAATTAAAATGCCAAGAGCAAAAGACAAAGAGAGAATAATAAAAGCAGCAAGAGAGAAACAGTTAGTTACCTATAAGGTAGCAACCATATGATTGTCAGTGGATTTCTCAACAGAAACGATGCAGGTCAGATGGGAGTGGCAAGAAATATTCAAAGTGATGAATAGCAAGAATCTACAACCAAGATTACTCTACCCAGCAAAGCTATCATTCAGAATTGAAGGTCAGATGAAGTGCTTCACAGATAAGAAAAAGCTAAAGAATTCATCACCGCCAAACCAATATTATATCACTGTGGTTTTATTGCATTGCTGAAAGATATTCTATAAGAAGAGAAAGAAGAAAAAGGTAAAAATATAAATTATGAACAACAAATACACATCTATCAACAAATGAATCTAAAAATCAAGGGAATTAATAATCTGATGAACAGGATAAACTGGTGAATGTAACAGAATCATGGACATAGAGAGGGAATAGACTGACAATTCTTGAGGAGAAAAGGGGTGTCGGAAGTGCAGCAAGAGACTGGATCACAATCATGCAACTGTGGGAGAAGACAGTGCGGGGAGGGGGGGCAGTGAGGGCGAAGGGTGGGATGGGTACCGGGTGGAGGGGAGCTATAGGGGGAAAGAAAAGGGGGAACAATGTAATTAATAAGCTGAACAACAAAGATTAAAAAAATTAAAAAAAAGAAAAAAAGACAAAAAAAGACCCATAAACACAGACAATAGTATAGCGATTAGGGGAAGGTAGAAGAGGGTAAAGGGGACATAAATGGTGATGGATGGAGACTTGATTTGGGGTGATAAACACACAATACAATATACACATGATGTATTGTAGAATTGTAGACCTGAAATCTATATAATTTTAACCAATGTCACCTCAATAAATCTAATTAAAATGATAAAAAGGTAAAATGGAAAAATATATTTGGTAAATATCAAAATATATGTATTTTTAAATTTTTTAAATAATTTAGTGGCAAGAAAAACAACTCGTTATTAGAAAGGCAAAATATAGGAAGAGACAGTTCACCAAAGAAGAGATATGAATGATACATATGCACATAAAAAGACACTCAACATCATTAGTCCTTAGGGAAATGCAATAAAACCACAGTGATATATCAAGACATATCTACTAGAATGGCTAAAATTATACAACAGCAACAACTGACAACACGGAGTGCTGGCAAAGGTGTGGGAATGTACAAAGGAGCAGACACTTTAGAAAACTTTTTGGTAGTTTCATATGAAGTTAAACTCATACATACCACATAAGTATGTATGTAAGCCCAAGAAATCACATCATAGACCTATGCACAAAGGTTCACAGTAAAAAGAAGTTTTATCCATAGTAGCCAAAAGCTGGAAGCATCCTAATGCACATAGACATTTGAATGGATAAACAGATGTAGCATTTCTGTATAATGGGAAACCACTCAGCAAAAAAATGAATGAACCACAGGCATGTACAGCAACATGGATCAATCTGCAAAGCATATACTAAATGAAAGAATTCTGACAAGAATTCTTTAGTATTTGTTGTATACTTAATCACTCAGTTATATGACATTAATAAAAAGACAAAACTATAAAGAGAAAACATTAATTGTCAGCATATGGGGTTGGGGAGCAGATTGACTACAGAGAATCTCCTCCTAAAATTTTCAGGCAACAAAAATGTTCCATCTTGATGGTGGTGATGGCCACATAACCACTTACTTTACCTTTGTGAAAACTTAACCTGTACACCTAAAAATAGTATATTTTGCTATGTGTAAATTATACATTAATAACTATGCCTAAAAACATTTCAATGGCAAAAAGGATTTGAACTAGTAAGTTTTAGAGTAGCTGTAAAATAGTATTTGTCCTTCTGAAGTTTTAATAACCCAGATGTATTCTTGAAAATGTCTGACATTCCCAAGCAAATACAAATCTTAAACACCCCTAAACAAATATAATTAATGTATCTTTTACTAAAAAATAAACTTTAAATAATAACTGTCAGCATTATCATTCCTATATAATTCTTCTTTAAAAAAAACAAACTCTTTATTGTTTAAAGCATTACATATGTCTCCTTTTCCCCCCATTGACCTCTCCCTAGCCACCCCCAACCCTCTTCACATGCTCTGACCCTCCCTCCCCTGTGTCCATTAGTTATGTTATATGCATGCATACAAGTCCTTCGGTTGCTCTCTTACCACCCGCTCTCGCCCCTGCCTTCCCTGTGAAATTTGATAGTCTGTTCCGTGCTTCTCTGTCTCTGAATCAATTTATTTTCATAATTTATGTTGTTCATTATATCCCACATATGAGGGAGATCAAGTGATATTTATCTTTCTTTGACTGACTTATTTTCCTTAGCATATTGCTCTCCAGGTCCATCCACACTGTTGCAAATAATAAAAGTTCCTTCTTTTTTTTTACAGCAGCATAATATTCCACTGTGTAACGTACCAGTTTTTTTAACACACTCATCTGCTGATGGGCACTTAGGCTGTTTCCAATTCTTAGCTATTATAAACTGTGCTACTATGAACATACAGGTGCAGATATCCTTTCTGATTGGTGTTTGGGGTTTCTTGGGATATATTCCTAGAAGTGGGATCACTGGGTCAAATGGGAGTTCCATTTTTAACTTTTTGAGGAAATGCCATAGTGTTCTTCACAGTGGCTGCACCAGTCTGCATTCCCACCAGCAACAGAGGAGGGTTCCTTTATTTTTCTCCAACCTCTCCAGCACTTGTCATTTGTTGATTTGTTGATGTTAGGAATTCTGACAGGTATAAGATGGCATCACATTGTTGTTTTGATTTGCATCTCTCAGATAATTAGTAACTTTGATCATGTTTTCATACGTCTCTTGGCCTTGTGTATGTCCGCTTTTGAAAAGTCATAATTTAGGTCTTTTGCCCATTTTTTGATTGTTTATCGTCCTATTGTTAAGTTATATAAGTTCCCTGTAAATTTTGAAGACTAGGCCCTTATCAGATATAACATTGGCATATATGTTCTCCCATGCAGTGGACTTTCTTGTTGATCGTTTCTTTTTTCTGTGCAGAAGTTTTTAATTTTGATGTAGTTTTTAATTTTGTTTATTTTCTCCTTAGTTTCCATTGCTGTAGGAGCTGCATCAGTAAAAGTATTGCTATGACATGTGTCTGATATTTTGATGCATATGGATTCTTCTAAGATTTTTATGGTTTTCTGTTTTACGTTTATCCTTTATCCATTTGAGTTTATTTTTATGTATGGCATAAGTTGGTGGTCTAGTTTCATTTTTTTTTGCATGTATCTGTCTAATTTTCCCAAAACTATTTATTGAAGAGACTGTCTTGAGTCCATTGTATGCTTTTGCCTCCTTTGTCAAATATTAATTGAGTATAATGGCTGGGGTTGAACTCTAGATATTCTGTTTGGTACCATTGGTCTATATGTCTGTTCTTGTGCTAGTACCAGACAGTTTTGAGAATAGTGGCTTTGTAATACAGATTTATATCTGTATTACATCTATGTGATCCCTCATATTTGTTCTTTCTTAAGATTGATGTGGCTATTTGGGGTCATTTTTGTTCCATATGCATTTTTGGAAGGTTTTTTCCTAGGTCTCTGAAATATGCCTTTAGTATTTTAATGGGGATTGCATTGAACCTGTAGATTGCTTTGGATGGTATGTACATTTCAATGATGTTGAGTCTACCAATCCATGAACAGAGTATTCTTCCATTTGTTTATATCTTCCTCTACCTCTTTTTTCAATGTCTTATGGTTTTTTGAGTACAGATCCTTTACCTCCTTAGTTAAGTTTACTCCTAGGTATCTTAATTTTTTTTCTTTTGGTGCAATGGTAAAAGGGATTTTTTTGTTGTTGTTGTTCTCTTTCTGTGAGTTTATTATTGGTGTATAAAAAAGCCATATGTTTCTGGGTGTTAATTTTGTATCCTGCTGCATTGCCGAATTCATTTATTAAGTCTAGTAGTTTTTTTTATGGAGTCTTTAGGGTTTCCTATGTACAATATCATGTCATCTGTGAATAATGACAGTTTTACTTCTTTACCAAACCATGGACCTCAGAGTTTGAGTTTTGTAGCATTAGCATCCTGTTTTTCTGGGTGACACTAGCTATATATATATATATATATATATATATATATATATATATATATATATAATGAAAGGTTAATACGCAGTGTCCCACGGGAGTTTGACTGGGAGACCAGGAGTTCTATTGCTTTCTATGAGGTGTGCTGACCACCAGCGGGTGGCAGAGAACAAAGGCAGTGGGTGGCAGAGAACAAAGGAAGGCCCCAGCTAGCAGCTGGGGAAGAGAGGCCTCAGCCAGCCCTGATTGCACACCTAGGGACCCTAGCCATGCACAAATTTCATGCACTTGGCCTCTAGTTCATAATAAAACTGTCAATCTTTCTCCATTGCAATTCTTTAGTGTTTGACTCTGCTAGTGCTGGTGGATGAACTCTGTTCCATAATGTTGGCTCCAATATTCTCCTTTTCTCAAGGATAACCTGGTTTGTGTATCTCCAAATACATATTCGTCCACGTTAAGATGTCTATTCTAGTTCATCCCACAGCTATTGAGGACAAAGTAAGGACCAGGCATCATGATCAGTGCTGGCAGGCAAGGGTGAATGGAATAAAAGATGGTCTCATTCCAAGACGTTGAATGCAAAAATCCTGTCCCTTATTACGTCTTCTATACAGAGTACATGCTGAGTTTATACATGTATTGGAAGAGGATTTAAATACATCAGTGCAATGTTGCTGCATGATTACATACACATATTCAAACATTTCCCTAGAGACAAAAAATATATTAAACTAAAGAAGATGTTTCTGTATGTGGACATGTTTCTAATTACACTTTGGAAATCATTTATTTTCAATAATAGTAGATACCACTAAATATTTCTTAATTTATTGAATAATTGTTCTGATAATATGAAATAGCCAGGTGAAAAGTATACTAAACATTTGTTCCTTTTTCATATATGTTAATTAAGCAGTTAATTCAAAATTAAAAATATTTTTATTGGGATTCAATTAACTTAAATACACACATACACACACCTTCAAATTCTATTAAAAATATTACCAAATGCATCATAAGAAACCTCTTGATTTCCCATTAGTGAGATATAAGGCTGGGGAACGAGGAGGTCAGCAGGGTGCACTATCTCCTTTAGTAAACCAGGACAATATTAGATCTAGGTAGGAAAACAGAAATTTTAAGATATTTGAAGGATAAATGGCCTCTGCTCATGCCTGTAGCTTAACTAGAATTAAATGAATTTTGAGCCTTGAATTTTCTTTCTTTGATCAATCAAAAGATTTGAATACATAGTGCAGTCTGATCATCCAGTTATCTGCAGCAATGGCAGATAAGGAAAATGTATTAAACCTGAGTTAATTAAAATTGCTTTTGCTTTAGTCCTTTGGTTGCTTCATGAGAATAATGCTAATAAGATTGCAGAGGAGAGAGAATTATGTGTGTGAAACTACAAAGAAAATATAGTTAAATGAAAGAGAATTGTGTGTTATCATACACAAATGTTCAAACGCTAAAGAGTTAGTTCCTTTGGCATGAATTGTTTTTAACATCTGAGATCAGAAAGCATCTGGTTTGACTGTATTCCTTCTCTGTTTAGAAACCTGAAGCAACAGAACAATAAAGGTAACACATATTCTCTAGGTTATCTGGCTGAACCACACCACCATGCCCTAGAGATCAAAGTCTCCATTTAGAGAGTATGCACAGAATCGATGTTGGAGCCCAAATCTGTCTTGTTCCAGAGCATTTGTCATAAGCCACCAAACCGCTTTGTTTCTGCCTGCTTTCTCTAGGCAGTGGACACATACTTTGCCCCCAGTAAGGAGATGCATTTTCACTACTGTATAATCAAAAGCCACTATATATATTTTTTATTCTTTCCCTGTGACTACCTCTCCTCATGAAGCTTTTGGAATTAAAAAAAAATCTCAGGATTTCATTTTGTACAGTCATGCTTTGTTTCCAAAGTGGGGCTGAATTCTGAGCACAATTTAAATATCACTCTTAAGTTCCCAATACAACAATAACAAATTCCTGGGCCTATTCATAGAGAAGGCATACTCAGATTATAATTTACTAGAGTGTTTGACCTTCAAAAACCTGTGCTTCTCTGAAAATTCTAGCAATGACTAGAGACAGAGAGCAGCTAAGGACCAGTGGGTACCTCTGGCAGGGTTTCAGGAGAAAGACCAAAGCTACACACCTATAAAGTCCCTTCACTCCAAAAGTAGACAAAGGCCAACATCTGGGATTCTACCTAAATTGGGCCCAACCCAAACCACACTCTTCAGTTTAGTATTGGTGCCAATTTATATATATAAAAGGCTAATATGCAAAGTGTCCCTTCGAAAATTCGACCAGGATAATGGGAGTTCGATCACTTGCTATGATATGTGCTGACCACCAGGGGCAGTGTAGAACATGGCAGGTGATGAGCAAGAGTGACAGAACACCTAGGAAGTGAGGGAAGTAGGAGGAGAGGAGGAGGGGACCTGATCAGTTCTGATTAGCAGCCAGGCCTAGGGACTCTACCCATGCACGAATTTCATCCACCAGGTCTCTAGTCAGTAAATAAATATCAAAGCTATTATATAGTTTCCTCATTTCAAATTGGTGTCAAATTGGGTTTCATCAGTACTGATTAATTCACTAAGTATATTAATGAGCAATGGAGAAATACATCCCATATAATAAAGAGCTAATGTGCTAATTAGACAGGATGGCAGAATAACCTTCTGGAATGACCAGGGGGTGGGGGCAGGGCTGTGGGGTCTTGAAGCAGCTGGGGCTGTGAGGACTGAGCCTCTACATGAATTTCCTACAATAGTTATATATTACTCTAATATTTATGTATTTGTATATCTATAGCTTTTCAGTCACCTGGATATAATTTGAAAATTACCAAAAGAGTACAAAGAGTTTATGAATAATCTTCACAGATATTTTAACATCCTATCTAATAAAAGAATAATATGCAAATTGACCGTACCTCTGCTACACCATCAAGCCATGTCCACAAGCCACGCCTACCATCCAATCAGGAGTGAGTATGCAAATAAAGCCCAACCAAGATGACTACTGCCTCTGAGAGCAGGAGAGAGGCTTGGGTTTCCCTGGAGATGGAGGAAGCCAAGCTTTCCACCTGCCCTTGGCAGCCTATGCCTCCACTCAATGCTACAAAGTTTCAATTATAGAAGATACGTAAGTCCCAATAGTAATGGCAGCAGCCACGGAGCTGGAGAGAGGAGAGGCAAGGGTTGCACCTGTGATGGAGGAAGCCAAGCTTCTGCAGCCATGGCTGGCATAGACCTCCACCCCAGGCTACAAAATTTCAATTATAGAAGGTAAATAAATTCCAACAGAAATGGCTGCTGCCACAGAGCAAGCAGGCTTGGCTCTGTTCTAGGCTACAAAGTTTCAATTGTAGAAGATAAATAAATCCCAGATACCAGGTTCTCTGCTAGGTCGCTGGGGTGTGTGGCGGGCCTGCAAACCATCACAGGCCCCTCGCCCAGGCTGCCTCATGACCCAAAGAAACCCTCACCCTGATCTAGAACACCCTTCAGAAAAAAACAGCTGGCCCCCACCCATGCTCCAGGCCTCTATCCTATCTAATAAAAGAGTAATTTGCAGATTGACCATCACTCCAACACACAAGATGGCTGCCCCAATGTGGTCAAAGATTCTGCCCTATGTGGACACAAGATGAACACTACAAGATGGCCAGCAGGAGAGGGCAGTTGGGAGGGACCAGGCTTGCAAGGAAGAGCAGTTGTGGGCAATCAGGCCAGCAGGGGAGGGTAGTTGGGAGGGACCAGGCCTACAAGGAAGGGCAGTTGAGGTTTATCAAGCCTGCAGGGGAGGGCAGTTATGGATGATCCGGTTGGCCAAGGAGGAAAGTTGGGCGTGACCGGGCCTGCAGGAAAGGGCAGTTGGGGGGACCCAGGCCTGCAAGGGAGAGCAGTTGTGGGGTACAAGACTTGCAGGGGAAGGCAGTTAGGGGTGATCAGCCCTTCAGGGGAGGGCTTTTGGGAGGGATAAGGCTGCAAGGGAGAGCAGTTGGGGGCAATCAAGCCTGCAGGGGAGAACAGTTTGGAGTGACCAGGCCAGCAGAAGAGGGCAGTTTGGGACAAACAGACTGGCAGGGGAGCAGTTAGACATCAATCAGGCTAGCAGGGGAGTGGTTAGGGGGGAATCAGGCTGGCAGGCAGAAGCAGTTAGGGGCAATCAGGATGGCAGGCAGGTGAGCAGTTGGGAACAAGCAGTCCTGGATTGTGAGAGGGCAGTCGAATATTCTCCGATCGATATGATTCCCATACTGGAGACAGTAGAGGTTGGGCTGAGAGACACCCCCATGCACAAATTTAGTACACCGAGCCTCTAGTTTTATGATATTTGCTTTATCCTTCTCTCTCTTTTCCCTTTTTTCTTTATGCTTATTTATATATTTTTTCCTCAGACTCTTTCAGAATAAATTGCAGATGCACATTGTCCTTTTACTTATATTTCAATGTATATTTTCTAAAAGGAAGGTGTTGTCCTATCTACTAATGGTGGAATATGCATGAAATTAGTGCAAGGATCTTGGTATCAGCCCTTGCCCACCACCATGGCCGGAGGACCTCTTCTGCTCTGCCTCGGCCCTGCCCACTGCAGTTTTGTCTGGAAGAAAGGATGTCCAACCTAATAAGGATATTATGCTTTTTTCATTATATATAGTACAATTGTTAAAATCAGGAAATGGACACTGATATCATAGGGTTATCTAATTTATAAATGTTACAAACTTTATTTAATTTCTAAATTGTCCCAGTGATGTCCCTCAGAGCAAATGAAAATCTGAGACCATCTATTGCATTCATTTGTCATATCTGGTTAGCTCCTTTAAATTTGAGATAGTTTCCAAGTCTTTTCTTTCATGACACTGACACATCTTTGAAGAGCACAGGCCAATTATTTTTCTGAAGAGGAATCAGTGTGGGTTTGTCTGTTTCCCATGATTAGTTTCAGGCCGTGCACTTTGGCAGGAACCCGAAGAAGTGCTGTGTCCTTTCAGATGCATCATTATCGGGAAGCTACACTGTCAATTAGGCTCACAACTGACAACCGTACTTTTTAGTATTTGGTTTAGGTGATGTCTGCCTTGTTTTTCCAGTTTAAAATTATTACTTTGCCTTTTACAATTAGTATATAGCTAATTCAGATATATTTTGAAACTAAGTAGTCTCTTCTTAAACATTCGATCATTTCTTTCAGAAAGCATCCGTTTATTTTAAATTTTTTTGCCTGAATCAGTTATTATGATAAGGGCTTACAAATGGTGGTTTTCTAATTCCATCATTCCTTAAATGCGTATCAGATGGCTTTCTACTGAAACAGTTTTTTAAAAATAGGCTCAATATTCTAATTTCATTTAGTAGCAATACCTCCAATATTATAATTTTGACATTGATATAACCCCAGATTTGGGCAGTGGGAACCCCTTCATATTGGCCCCTGTGTTCTTTTGATATGTACCCATTATTCTTTGAACACTTCCGTAACTTTTGACATACAAGGTTTTCCAGGCTTATTTTAGACTTTCTCTGCCCCAGCTCTGGAATCAGCCATTTCTCCAAGGAGACCTGGTCATTAGAGAATTATATATAGACATGTGTTTATGCCTATTATGGTGTCATGAATTTTAGGCTTTTTCAAAAATAAGAGCAAGGGAACATATGTATCCAGCTATCTATATTAAAAGCCATGAGTTCACACTGATTCATCAAATACAGATACAAAACCACAGGATTTATTCTGTCCTTTTTTTTCTATATTAGTAACTCCTTTTTTCACAAGTGAGAAACCTGGCTCCCATAGCCATGATACTGACTTATTTGCTCAACCATAGCATGAATAGAAAGTAGTTTTAGGATTAACACTTGATTAAGAAAAACACCTGGAGCAGACTGATTGTGTTAATTTTATCCACACTTTTCATTAGTGCACCTCGCTCCCAGTGGCTTCTGCTTTGGCCAAGGAGCCAATAGCAAACTTGACATCTCAAAGGCATGAAAAGTAATTGCACATTTCAATTCCCTCTTTTGGACTCCTATCACGACCATGACAAGCCTGGGCTAGTTTAATGATTTCTGTGGTCCCAACTAAGTTGTTCCTAGACCAACCAGTCCCAGACAACCCATCATCTGGCCACAGACACTTGCCTGAGCCAAGCTGAGAACAGTCAGTTCAGCTCTGATAAGAAGAAGCATTCAGGTGACCTGTGATTTTGTGAGAATTTAAACTTTAAGGTAATTTATTTTATTGTAGCAATAGACAATTTATTTTATTGTAGCAATAGACAATTGAGACAAAGTACCTATAATTTCCTTTAAGGGACATTTTAAATGTTTCTTGGTGTCAAGATCTTGAAAATGCTGTGCTATTTTCAGCAGAGCTCTTTGCATGACCTTGATAATCCTATATAATAAAAGGCTAATATCCAAATAGACCAAACGGCCAAATGACTGGTTGTTGTGATGCATACTACCCACCAGTGTGTTCCCACAGCTGGCGAGCGCAGTGGTGGTGGCAGGAGCCTCTCCCACCTTTCTGGCAGTGCTAAGGATGTCCAACTGCTGGCTTAGGTCGGCTCCTGCCTAAGCTTGGAGTTGGACATCCCCAAGAGCCCCAAGAATGTAAGAGGACACAGGCCAGGTTGAGGGATTCCCCCGCACCCAAGTTCATGAATTTTGTGCATCTAGTGTGATTATAAATTTATATATTAAGTAGGGGAACATAAATATACTGTGAAACAAAGCAGGTATCAAGGCTGATTATGAAGAGGTATGATATACCTGCGGCACACAATCAACCAAGAAGAGTAGAATAAGTTGCTAAAGTAGCAGCAGCAATATGGTGAAAAAGATTATACACAATGCCATACCTGTTTTATATAATTAGAAACTTGAAACAAAATTATATAAAAAAGAAAAGCAAGCCAAAACTGGTTTAGCTCAGTGGATAGAGTGTCAGTCTGTGGACTGAAGTGTCCTATGTTCGATTCCAGTCAAGGGCATGTGCCTTGGTTGCGGGCACATCCTCAATAGAGGGTGTGCAGAAGGCAGCTGATTGATGTTTCTCCCTCATCGATGTTTCTAACTCTCTATCCTTCTTCCTTCCTCTCTGCAAAAAATCAATAAAATATATATTTTTTTAAAAAAGGAAAGCAAGGCAATGATGAGCAGGAGATTGATTATGCTAATTACCTTGGGTTGGAATAAATAGTGGATGAAGAAATTGTATAATTAAATGTAGGTCATTATAAAACTTATACCTCTTATTTTGTGTGATGGAGTCATAAATTCTTATTCTGTTATTTAAAAGATATAAATGAATTTAAAATAAAAACAGTCCATACATGGACTACAATATGTAATATATATTAATCACCATGTAACTTTCTCTTCATGGCCCATGGTGATGATTTGTAATGAGGTAATATGAAAATGCAGCTTGCAAATATGGCTGGGATAAAATGTCACTGGTCACAGAGGCTCCTATAATTTGCTTTTAAATAATCCACACATCTTGGCCATTTCTTCTCACACACACATAATTAAGTGAAGTATGCTATTGATGAATTTGCAGACTTCATTGCTCTAAAGAACCATTAGCTGTAGTTGGGTTTATAAATAGAATATACTTTGGGAAATATACCCTCTAATTGAATTAACCATTAATCTTCAGGGTTTTTTTTAAAAAAATCACACTAAGTCTGAGGAATAATCCTTCTCTTTCTTCCCAGTTGTTCCCATAACATGAGACTGCGTTTATGTGCTATAATAATTTCAATACTTTAAATACCGTGGCATATGTCCCCAAGTCAAGTTGTCTATCACCTGCCCCTCTTTGTTGTGTAGTCATTATATCTGTAGGTGCCTCTGCCACACTGACTGGTGCTTAATGCTTTCTCTTCTAGGCTAGCTCCAGGATGATTTCTCCATGCCTCATCTAGTTATAACAGTAGCATTGAACACCTAGATTGTTGCAAAGGCCTCTTCAGAGGACTTCCTCTAATAGCTCTGTGCTCTCTGCACCCAGCAGTAAAATATTCCCAGACTATTTTCATTTATGCTGCTGCTGCTTATGATGATGTGTGTCATTTCCCATCAGGGGATGCAATGGTTTCTCCAGCTTCTCACAGAAATAAGTCCCGGGGCTCTGCAGTTTTTATAAGAATTTTTAAATGTTGTGTTTTCAGGTCAGATTTATCTTTGAAAGATATAAAGTTATTTTGGATTATCTAGTTCACTTTTATTAATGTTGCATCACACTGAAATCTTCAAGGAGGCTTTAAAAAATATCAGTCCAAGGAGGTGCACTACTCCTAGATACTCTAATGTATTTGCTCTAAAAGGCCCAATGTAGCACTCTTAGAAATATAGCAATACTCTAGGGTTGTTGTAGAGAGATTTTTAAAGAAGGAGCAAAACAAAATAGATCTACGCTTGAAAAGATATTTGTAACACCGCTACAGCCCTGTGGGTGATAGATGGCAGGGAGGTGGTGGGACAAGAAGACAGACCCGAGGACAGCCAGGTAAGAGATGATGTGGGCTGGATTTAAGGCAGTGTAAGTGAGGACAGAGAATAAATTAAAAAGAAAGATGGGAAGGAATTAAAAAAAAGAGTTAGAAATACTCTGGTTTGGGTAACCAGGGATCATTTCCCACGAAGAGAGCACAGCAGAATAAGTGGGGGTTGGAGAGGTAAGGGAGAAATAATGAGTTCACTGCTAAATGTAGGGTTTTTGACATGCCTGTGGGATGCCCAAGTGCGGAAGTCCAGAGATTAGCATTGAAACGTATAGAGAAATAAAACTTACTTCCAGTGTGCATGAGTTTACAAACTCTTGTAGTTTCTTTCCTTCTCTATAAAGTGCTCTAGATTTTCTTATGATTCTCCACCCCAAAGATAGCAGGGGGGAAATACTTCTGTTATTAAATGTATTTCAGTGTTTGTAAGAGCATCATTTTGTTCTAATCAACCCATCATAGGTAAATATTTAATTAATTCAAAGTTTAGATGCCCTTACAATGTTTTTGTGTCCTCTCCACCCCACCTCCTTCAAGGGCAAGTTGGGGGCTACTCTGTGCTGTTCCATGATCTCTATAGACACGCCTTCTGGCCCCTCTTCTTTGAGCCTTGGTCATGGGGCATATGCTGGTGATGCCATTGGTTCGCTGTGGCCTATTTCACATAGGTTTGCATGTGCTGCTGGGGACTTTGGAAACTGTCATTGTCTTTTAGTCTCTAAGTCTGGGTGACCTCCTCCTAGACTGCAGGTTTGCACTAGTTGACACTAAACAGGACCTTCTGTGCATGGCCAGGGGGAGGAGTTGTGGCTGTGTAATGAATGTGGAACTTTTGCATCAAGTGCACAAAATATGTGAATCACCTAACCAAAAGCATTGACTCAGGCTAACAATGGACATTATTCCATTTTTGCTTCACTATTGCTCTGAGATCTGCTGGACAGCATCTCTCTAAAAGGGTAGCCTATCAACATTGTGCCCTGGAAAACAAGCCATTAAGTACCAAGTCCTCAGCTTTCTCCTTTTCTCTGAAGGCTGTCTCTAATCTGATGGTTTTTCTCACCCTTTCTTTTTTCTTTTCTTCTTCTTCTCCTCCTCCTCCTCTCCTCCTCCTCCTCCTCCTCCTCCTCCTCCTCCTCCTCCTCCTCCTCCTTCTTCTTCTTCTTCTTCTTCTTCTTCTTCTTCTTCTTCTTCTTCTTCTTCTTCTTCTTCTTCTTCTTCTTCTTCTTCTTCTTCTTCTTGTTCTTCTTCTTCTTGTTCTCCTTCTCCTCCTTCTTCTTCCTCTTCTTCTTCTCCTTCTTCTTCTTCTTCTTCTTCTTCTTCTTCTTCTTCTTCTTCTTCTTCTTCTCCTTCTCCTTCTCCTTCTCCTCCTCCTCCTCTTTCTCCTCCTCCTCCTTCTCCTTCTCCTTCTCCTCCCCCTCCTCCTCCTCCTCCTCCTCCTCCTCCTTCTTTTTTTTTTTTTGGTAAATATATCTTTATTGATTTCATAGAGGAAAGGAGAGGGAGAGAGATAAATGGAAACATCAGTGATTGAGAGAATCATTATTTGGCTTCCTCCTTCAAACCATTCACCAGGGATCAAGCCACAACTCAGCATGTGCCATGACTGGGAATTAAACCATGACCTCCTGTTTCACAGGTCAACCAATACTCAATCAGTGAGCCAACCAGCCAAGCTGCTCTTTCTTACTCACTCTCTTACCCCATCACTTTCTCCCACTCTCTCTGAATCAGACAATGTCTCACAGGACTCTCTCATATACGCCTCCTCCCCAAAGTGGTGCTTATGATGATGTGTGTCATTCCCCTCCTCTCTCTTTGGGGCCATATGACTTCTAAAGTACAGGAGTGAAAATCAAGCTCACCAATTAAGAGTGATAGCTTGGGAGGTATTTCAGTGTTAAAATATCCTTACCCCTCTCACAATAACTTTAAAGGTATTTTAACCATTTTACAGATGAAGAAAGTAGGCATAGTAGATTTTCAAGGTGGTTTATTTTCATGGCCTCATGCTGTGTTTAGCAGACCACTAAGGTAGGATATGATTGGTTCTACAACACAGATAGAAGCATGAGCACTTGTTGAGCACACAAAGTAAAGATGTACTATGCCTTCATGGCCCTAGCATTTTAGTGACCATCTGCTCTCTCTTTGGAATATTATCATCTATTTTAATAGAGAGTATGTGTTTCCTTTTTGCTTGTTTGCAGATTTATTTATTTATTTACTTAAATTACAGTTGACACTCAATATTATTTTATATTTTACCTAAAGGCCTGGTGCAAGAAATTCATGCACTGGGTGGGGGGAAGGGTTGTCCCTCAGGCCAACCTGCATCCTCTCCAATCTGGGATCCCTCAGGGGATGTCCAAATGCCTGTTTAGTCAGACATCCCTTTCACAATCTAGGACTGCTGGCTCCCAACTGCTCACCTGCCCACTTGATTTCCCCTAACTGCTTATCTCTACCAGCCTGATCACCACTCCCCTGCCAGCCTGATCAACACTTAACTGCTCTCCTGCCAGCCTGATCATCCCCAACTGCCCTCCCCTGACAACCTAGTCACCCCATATTCCCTCTTTATTAGATAGGGTTTTGTCTTTAGCATACTGGACAACCCTAATTGGTTTGGCTCAGTGGATGGAGCATTGGCCTGTAGACTCAAGGGTCCCAGGTTTGATTTTGGTCAAGGGCATGTACCTTGGTTGGGGGCACATACCCAGTGGGGAGTGTGCAGGAGGCAGTTGATCGATGTTTCTCTCTTATAGATGTTTCTAGCTCTCTATCCCTTTCCTCTCTGTAAAAAATCAATAAAATATTTATTTTTTAAAAAAGAAACATTCAAGATTCCTCCATATCTACCTGGTTGATGTGACTCAGTGGTTGAGACCCCAGGGTGCCACCGCTGGAAGGGGTTTGCACCTGGGCCAGTCTGAGACCCCAGCCCAGACTGTCATCTCAGTCCCGGCTAGGGATCGCACCTCAGGAGTGCGAGCCCCAGCCGGGACTGAGACCCCAACCCAGACGGCCGCTGTGCCCAGGGGATCACGCAGCTTGGGTGTGAGGCCCTGCCAGCCTGAGACCCCAGCACAGGCTGCCACCACTGGCTGGGGATCACTGCATGGGGGGCGGGCTCCTGGCGGGCCCCTCCAGGCTGGACACCCCAGACTGCCACCGCTGGGTGGACTGGGGGACTCTGGCGGGGCTAAGAGGACTGGGCACCACCATTTTTGTTGTGGGGTGATGGTTAATTTGTATATTACTCTTTTATAGGATAGGAAGAAATAGTAGTTAGACATATAATTTACAAAGTGCCCCCCCTGAATAATTCTAGCATCCTCCAGTCTAATATTACTGATTATATTCTCTATGCTGGACTTACATCCTTGTGACTATGTTGTAACTATCAATTTGTACTTCTTAAACTCTCCCCTCTTTTTATCCTGTCCCCCAACATCCTCTGGCAACCATCAGTTTGTTTTCTGTATCGATTAGTCTGTTTCTATTTTGTATATTCATTTATTTTGTTCTTCAAATTCCACATATAAATGGAATCATATGGTGTTTGTTTTTCTCTGTCTGACTTACTTCATAATGCCCTCTAACTTCATCCATGTGGTGGCAAATGGTAATATTTCCTTCCTTCTTATGGCTGAGTATTATTCCATTGTATATAGGTACCAAATATTAACCAATATATGTTTCAAATCTTTGTCCTTTTGTCTATTGGTGGGCAGTTGGGTTGCTTTCATATCTTGGCTACAATGACCATGGGGATGCATATAGCTTTCTGAATTAGTGTTTTGGATTTCTTTGGATAAATACACAGACGTAGTATTTCTGGGTCATAGGTTGCTCTGTTTTTAATTTTTTGAAGAACCTTCATACTGTTTTCCACAGTGGCTGAACCAATCTGCATTTCCACCAACAGTGCACAAGGATTCCCTTTTCTCATCACCAACACTTGTTTATTGATTTATTGATGATATTCTGATAAGTATGAGGTGATATCTCACTGTGGATTTAATTTGAATTTCTTAATATTTTTTCTGTATTATGTGTGGTTTAGTTGTTCAACTTGACTCCAATAAAATCTTATCCAAAATGTTTTTGAGTATGTGAATGGGAACCTATCAATATATAATTAATCTTTATTTTGGAAGTGGACCAATAAAATATTATTTTATTTTAAGAAGTTGATTGTATTTTGATGAAAATGGCCTTAATATAAATGATTATTTCCCTACTATAAGTACTTAATGCTTAGGCAGTCAGCTGCTTACCAATGAGGGCAAAAATATTATAAAAAGTCTTATTATTTATTCACTTTGTATAATTTATGTATTTTATATGTTTCCCAAGTAAATGTAAGATTTAACATTATCTAGGTTTACTTATAGTTTAAGAAAGCTTTCAGTTAGCAATTGGCAGATGATTTTTTT
The DNA here is from genome assembly GCA_027563665.1 of Antrozous pallidus. Lineage (NCBI taxonomy): Eukaryota > Metazoa > Chordata > Mammalia > Chiroptera > Vespertilionidae > Antrozous > Antrozous pallidus. The sequence goes on along the minus strand of CM050520.1, from coordinate 78,004,266 downwards.
TTCATTTAATGCTTTTCAAGGTCTACTTTGAATATTGCTTAAAAATAATTGGTTAAATTGCTTTTTCCCCCATTAGTATATAGCATAATTTAATTTTTATCACCTCTGACAATGTCAAACACAGATCTAAAAATCTGAAACAAAATACTCTCAGTGAATTCAAACCAATGTATAGCTGAATAAATCAGGCTCCATTACCCAACAAGTAAAATAAATAGAATGCCTTAGAACTTTCCTATCTTTAGTAACCTTTGTACAATTTATAAGCGACAGCACTTACTCAAGAAAGATCTATGGAATGCAATAAGCCAATTGGGCCCCTTTCTCTCCCTCTAAAATTATCTTGAATTCTTTAACCGATATGCTCATTCCAGACTAAAGGAAACTTTCAATTTCTATCTACAATTCCCTTCCTGAATTCTCTTTCCAGTTTTCCCAACAAATGAATAGCAATAGAATAGTTGAAATCTGAAAAATTAATCTTTGCCCAAATACACATTACTATATTCCTTAATGAATCACTGGCAAGAATATAAAAAACGATATGAAAACATGACTTATGGATTAAATGGATATTATAAGCTTTCATTTCTGAGCAGAATGGTAAGCCTCTATTAATGTGTACATTTCCTACATGCTCTGAAGTATATGTCATAGTCTTTGAATCAAAAGACAATGGTGCTAATGGTATTACTGCCTATGCATACAAAGTGGCTAAAAAGCCTGATGAGTTGCTAATTCTAGTAACTGGGACACAATGAAGTGAAAGAAAGATGGGCATCATGTGCGCTATGAAGAGCAAGCAAGGGACTTTTTAAATCTAAATCATTAAAATCCATTTTAGCATTGCTCTGACCTGAAGGAAGAATTTCCAAAGACTGTCCACTACTTTCTTTTACCACTCCAGACTTTTGATGTTACCAAGAAGATAATAACTTATGACATGTGCTTATCAACAATAAATAAGCCAAAAAAGACCCTTCACCAGATTTGAACTACAGTCCATACATTCAGTTACTTTAAAAACATAGATGGCACTTATTCAGTGCTTCAGTTATTATGTATGATCCATCAAATTCATCTGTTACTTGAATAGATATTTATAAATATCTTCTCTAGTCAGGCACTGTATTAGAAGCCAAGAGTATAATGTTGAGCCCTAAAGAAGTTTATGGACTAGTGAGTCCACAAAATAAACCAGTTTGGTAGTTCACAACATGTACAAATTAATCAATATAAATATACTAGAGACCTGGTGTACGAAATTTGTGCACGGTGAAGGGTGGTGTCCATCAGCCCAGCCTGAACTCTCTCCAATCTGGGATCCCTTGAGGGATGTCTAACTTCCGGTTTAGGCCTGATCTCAGGAGGATCAAGCCAAAATGGGCAGTCGGACATCCCTCTAACAATCCAGGACTGCTGGCTCCCAACTGCTCACCTGCCTGCCTTCCTGATTATCCCCAACCACTTCTACCTGCCAGCCTGATTACCCCCTAACCACTCTCCTGCCAGCCTGATTGATGTCTAACTGCTCCTTGCTGGCCTGGACATCCCTAATTCTCCCCTCCCCCTGAAGGCCTGAAAACCCCTAACTACCCTCCCCTGCAGACCTGGTCCCTCCCTAACTGCCCTCACTGCTGGACTGGTCTCTCCAAACTGCCCTCCTCTGCTGGCATGATCAACCACAACTTCCTTCCCCTGCTTATCTGAACCCTCCTACTGCCCTCCCCTGCTGGCCATCTTGTGGTGGTCATCTTGTGTCCACCTGGGACAGCCATCTTTGACCACATGGCATCATCCATTTTGTGTGCCAGAGTGATGGTCAATTTGCATACTACTCTTTTATTATAGACTAGTGGCCCAGTGCACGAAATCTGTGCATGGGGAGGGAAAGCAGGAGTGTCCCTCAGCCCAGCCTGCACCCTCTCCAATGGGACCCCTCGTGGGAAGTCCAATTACCCGTTTAGGCTTGATCCCAGTAGGATCAGGCCTAAATGGGCAGACAGACGTCCTTCTCACAATCCAGGACTGCTGGCTCAAAACTGCTCACCTGCCTGCCTCTCTGATTGCCTCTAAGCGCTTCTGCCTGCCAACCTGATCACCCCCTAACAACTACCCTGACAGCCTAATTGATGTCTAACTGCTCCCCTGCCAACCTGCTTGCCCCCAACTTCCCTACTCTGCTGGCCTGGTCAACCCTAACTGCCCTCCCCTGCAGGCTTGATAGTCCCCAACTTCCCTTCCCTGCAGGCCTGCTCCCTCCCAACTGCCATTCCCTACTGGCCTGATCACCCATAACTTCCCTCCCATGCAGGCCTGAAACCTCCCAACGGCCCTCCCCTGCTGGCCATCGTGTGATGGCCATCTTGTGTTCACATGGGGGCAGGATCTTTGACCATATGGGGGCAGCCCTCTTGTGTATTGGAGTGATGGTCAATCTGCAAATTACTCCTTTATTAGATAGGACAGAGGCCTGGTGCGTGGGTGGGGGCCAGCTGGTTGACCCTGAAGAGAGTCCCAGATCAGGGTGGGGGTTCCCTTGGGGTGAGAGGCAGCCTAGGCTAGGGGCCTGTGGAGGTTTGCAGGCTGGCCACGCCCCCCAGCTACCCAAGCAGAGGCCCTGGGATCAGGGATTAATTTATGTCTACAATTGAAACTTTGTAGCCTGGAGTGGAGTCAAGCCTTCTGCTTGCTCCATGGCAGCAGCCATTTCTGTTTGAAACATTGTAGCCTAGAGTGGACCCTTAGGCTGGCAATGGCAGGCTGAAAGCTTGCCGTTTCCAGGGAAACCCAAGCCTCTGTTCTCTCCAGCTCAGTGGCTGCTGCCATTTCTGTATCCTTTATAATTGAAACTGCAATGTTGGAGGCCTAGGCAATGGCAGGCAGAAAGATTGGCTTCCTCTGTTGTCAGGAAACCCAAGCCTTCCTCCTGCTCTCAGTGGCGGCAGCCATCTTGGTTGGGGTTTATTTGCATAATCTACTCCTGATTGGTGGGTGGGCATGGCTGTGGGCGTGGTGAAGGTATGGTCAAATTTGCATATTACTCTTTTATTAGATAGGATTGTATTTGGTGCTGCAGGGAGTCTGAAGAATAACATATACACTAATAAAAGAGAAACATGAAAATTGACCATACCTCCACTACTCCCACAAGCCATGCCCACCTGCCAATCAAGAGTGAGTATGCAAATTAAACCAACTAAGATGGCAGCTGGCCATGGAGCTGGAGCAAGCAGGAGTCTTGGTTTGCCCTGGCAATTGAGGAAGCCAAGCTTCTCATCCACCCTGACTGGCCCTGGCCTTCACTCAAGACTGCAATGCTTCAATTATAGAAGATAAATAAATCCCACCCCCCAAATGTTAGCAGCCACAGAGCTGGAAAGAGCAGAAGGCTTGGGTTACTCTCAGCAATGAAAAAAACCAAGCTTCCTGCCTGCCCTGGCTGACCCTGGCCTCTGCTCAAGGCTACAAAGTTTCAATTATAAAAGATAAATTAATCCCAGATACTAGGGCCTCTGCCTGGGTCACTGGGGGGTGTAGCTGGCCTGCAAACCACAATAGGCCCCTCACCCAGGCTGCCCCATGACCCAAGGAGACTCCCACCTTGATCCAGGACACCCTTCAGGGCAAACTAGCCAGCCCCCATCTGTGCACCAGGCCTCTATCCGATTTAATAAAACAGTAATACACAAATTGACCATCACTCCAACATACAAGATGGGTTCACCCATGTGGTAAAAAATGGTTGCCCCAGGAGAACCAAGATGGCGGCATAGGTAAAACACATTTCTTGCCATCATACTCAGCAATTTTAATACTACAACTTAATGAAAGAACAAACACCTTCCAGAATCACTAGAAAGCTGGCCGAGTGAAAATTCCACAAATAAAAGTGAAGATAAGACACTGTGACTCTGAGGAGCGGCGGTGGACAGCGTTGAAATATTCCACAGAGAGAGGTTTGGAGCGCATGCAAGCGGAGAGGGCGGGCGGCTGAAAACCGGCCAGTTTTCTTGAACGGGAAGGCAAAGACGTCCCACTGGACTGATTCTCCAGCTCTGGGCGAAGTCCAGGGAACCAACCCACTATCACATGGGGTGAAAACTCGACAGTGGGAGGGCATGCTAAAGCTCAGGTGCTGCCGGGTCTGCCGGCTTGTGGACAGCTGCCTTAGAGAAGGCAGCTTGCGCAAACAGCTCGGCTGCGTGACGGCACAGAGAGCCCACTGCGACTTGCCTCTCATTCAGAAAACCGTCAGACTGCTTTGTTTTACGACCCTGGGTGAGACATTGCACATGCAGACTCATTTGGGGAGAGGCTGAATTCCCCGGCAGCTGGTGGACCTTGGCAGCGGCTCTCTCTCAGAGGTGGTGGCAGCCATTGCCCCCGGCACAGAGTCACTGGGGCCGCATAGGGCGGAGCTAATGCTGTCTGCTTGGCCCGGAGACTCCACCCACCCAATCTGAGCACAGCTGAGCTTCACAGACAATTGGCCTGGAGGTCAACCCCTCCAAGTGCTAACAACGATTTACCTGAGCTTAACTTCAGCAAGACTGTGCAACCCATATTCACCTCAGGTACCTGGGGAGGCTGAGCCACTGTCCCTAGTAGGAAGCCTACCACACAAAGCTAATTGACCAACTCAGGGAAGCAGCCACCATGCAGAGACATGGAAAGAAATCAGATGTGAAAGAAATGGAGGAAAAAAAACGACTGGACATGGAATTCAAAACCACGGTTATAGGGTTTTTCAAGAGGCTCCAACAAAAGGTCGAGGGCTATAAAGAAATAAGCAAGACCACAAAGGAAATTAATGAGTCCTACAATGAAATGAACAAGACTCTCAAGGATATGAACGAGACCTGCAAGGAAATGATCAAGACCAACATGGAAATGAATGAGTCCTACAAGGAAATGAAGGAGACCCTCAAGGATATAAAGGAGACTCTCAAGGATATGAAAAAGGACCAACCAGAAATTAAGCATACACTGACTGAAATAAAAAATATTAGACAAAGACCTAAAAGTGCTCTGGAGCACCCAAAGAACCAAGTTAAAGATTTGAAATACAAAGAGGTAAAATCCACTCAGCTGAAAAAGCAAGAAACCAAAAGAATTCCAAAAATTGAAGATAGTGTAAGGGGCCTCTGGAACAACCTCAAGCATGCCAACATCTGAATTATAGGGTTGTCAGAAAAAGAGAGAGAGCAGACAATGAAAACCTATTTGAAGAAATAGTGACCGAAAACTTCCCACACCTGGTGAAAGAAATTGACTTAGGAGTTCAAGAAGCGCACCGAACCCCAATATATAGGAAGCCTAAGAGGACCACACCAAGGCACATCATAATTAAAATGCCAAGAGCAAAAGACAAAGAGAGAATATTAAAAGCAGCAAGAGAAAAACAGATGGTTACCTATAAGGGAGCACCCATATGATTGTCAGCAGATTTCTCAACAGAAACGATGCAGGCCAGACGGGAGTGGCAAGAAATATTCAAAGTGATGAACAGCAAGAATCTACAACCAAGATTACTCTATCCAGCAAAGCTATCATTCAGAATTGAAGATCAGATGAAGTGCTTCACAGATAAGAAAAAGCTAAAGGAGTTCATCACCACCAAACCAATATTATATGAAATGCTGAAAGATATTCTTTAAGAAGAGGAAGAAGAAAAAGGTAAAAGTGTAAATTATGAACAACAAATACACATCTATCAACAAATGAACATAAAAATCAAGTGAATTAATAAGCTGATGAACAGGATAAACTGGTGAATGTAACAAAATCACGGACATAGAGAGGGAATGGACTGACAACTCTTGGGAAGAAAGGGGGTGTGGGAAGTGCAGCAAGAGACTGGACAAAAATCATGCAACTATGGGAGAGGACAGTGGAGGTAGGTGAGGGTGGAGGGTGGAATGGGTACCAGATGGAGGGGAACTATAGGGTGAAAAAAAGAGGGAACAATGTAATTAATAAACTGAACAATAAAGATAAGAATTAAAAAAAATAAAAAAAAAATCATAAAAAAAAGATGGTTGTCCCCATGTGGGCACAGGATGGCCACTATAAAATGGCCAGTAGGGGAGGACAGTTGGGATGGACCAGGCATGCAAGCGAGGGCAGCTGTGGGCTATCAGGCCAGCAGGGATGGGCAGTGAGAGGGATAAGTCTTGCAAGATAGGGCAGATGCGATGATCAAGCCTGCAGGAGAGGGTAGTTAGGGGTTACCAGGGGAGGGAGGGAGGGTGACCGGGCCTTCAGGGAAGGTCACCCCTTGGAGAGACCATGTCTGCAGGGTAGGGCAGTTAGGGTCATTCAGACTGTCAGGGGATCAGTTAGGCATTAATGAGGTTGACAGGGTAGTGGTTAAGGGTTGATCAGGCTGGCAGGCAGAAGTGGTTAGGGGCAATCAGGAAGCCAGGCAGATGAGCAGTTTGGGAGCCAGCAATCCCGGATTGTGAGAGGGATGTCTGAGTGCCCAGACTGGAGACGGTGCAGGCTGGGCTGAGGGACAACTCTCTCCCACCCCAGTGCATGAATTTTGTGCACCAGGCCTCCAGTTGTCTTATAATATCTTATGGTTTAGTTGTGAAACAAATAATTATTCAGGAAGTATTCAGTGTAACAGATAAGTGAGTGATACAAGCAACAAGTTCTATAAAAAATAACTGTCCATGATCACTGTCATTCTTTCTTCATAAATACAATTATATGTCCAATATTTCAGTCAAGAAAAGCAATAATGCTGAGGGTTGTATCAAAATAAACAATCAAAGTAGCAAATCTTCAATGCATTAAAACCAATTACATGCTAAACTAAGATCAATGAAAGACAAATTGCAGAGTTGAACTTTTTACTTTGTGACTGTTCTCTTCCTCAGAGAACATAGACAAGCATGGGCATGAAGTGCCTGGCTTTCCTATCATGACAGCTTTCACAGTAATAACAACTAGTCGTACGTTACTTATTGAGCACACATTTATTTCATTCACATTCATTCAGCAAATCATGACAGAGTCTTTCATGTGTGACTATGACATGTGATGGATGTCAGTAACTAACATGAAAGTAGTGGAATAAACTCTGTGGAGAAATTTCTCTCTCTCTGCACAACCCTGCCATTCCATGGTGCTCTTTCCACCCAGGCTGGCAGGAATTGGTAGGCAAGAGAGGTTATGAAGGTAATATGAAAGACCGTTGAAAAAAAAATCTTGGTTTTAAAATATGGAAAAATTTAGACATATGTAGATGGGAGGTAAGAAAACCTTAAGCTATATAGAAGGACAGATAAAAAAGACAAGATTTATAAGGAACATATTCAAGACTTAAACACTAATAAAGCATACTGTGACATTGCACTTTAAAAAATATGTTTTATTGATTTCAGAGAGAGAAAGGCAGATGAAGAGAGAGAGGGAAACATCAAGAGAGAAACATCAATCACTAGAGAGGAACATGGATCAGCCATTTCCTGCAGCCCCCCACTGGGGCTTCAGCCATAACTGAGACGCTTGCCCTGACCAGGAATCAAACCATAACCTCCTGGTTCATGGCAGGATACTCAATTAACTGAGCTGCACAGGCTGGACTGACATTATTCTTTTACATCTCAGATATTTAGTATTAGTTATGCAGCCTAATTGTCTAAAAGAAATTCTTTCCTAGCAGAAAGTGCATCTCAAACTTCCATACCAAGCAGTTTTTAAAGTGATAGGAGAGTAAATGTGTAGGCAATCTGACCTAAATCTGATCTCTTTTTTAAGTCTCATAGAAATCTCATTTAAAATTTGAATTTGACTCTGTAAGATATCACTTGTGTCTTAATATTAAAATAATAGCTTAAATACCTTCTGCAAAACAAACAGAAATTACGGCATCATTTTGGTTATTAAGCAAGAAGATATACTTGCACTAAGTCTAAAATATCTGGAAATCGAGCTGAACAAAGATCTGATATTGGCTGCATATCAGTTCTAGCACCTGAAACATGTCTTGTCTCCATGTGGTATCACAGTACTTCATGAATACACTCAGATGTGTTGGAGCAGTCAGCCTCCAGAATGTCCCTCCACCAAGATGCTGGTTGACTCCTCTGTGAAAGCACCCTCACCCATCAAATAAAGGTGATCTGTCTGAGAAACAGATATTGATGATGTGATGGTGAGCTACTTCCGAAAATGTGCCTTTAATGACATTGCAGCATCCATGTTGGCCTCTTGGATGGCTCGCTGTAAGGGAAACCACCTGTCATGTCATGGAACGGGTCAACATGCCTGTGCAGAAGCCCATATGGGGAAAACGGAGGTCTCCAGTCAACGGCTGCACCAACCTGCCAGTTATGTGAGTGAGCCAGTGTGGAGACAGATACCAGCCTCAGATAACTCTGCAGGTCACTGTGGCCCTCGCTGGTATCCTAACTGCATCACCATAAAGGAATGAGAGTGAACAATATCCAGCTTACCCACCCTGAACTACAAAAATAGATATAATTTTTTAAAATTTCCAAACCACTAAATTTTGAATTGTTTTGATATATAGAATCCTATCTAATAGAATAGTAATATGCAAATTGACTGTACCTCTGATCAGGCCACACCCACAGTCATGCCCATGAGCCAACCAGGAGCACATAATGCAAATAAACCCCAACTAAGCCACTGAGAGCAGGAGGGAGGCTTGGGTTTCCCCAGCAATGGAGGAAGTCAAGCTTTCTGCCTGCCCTTGCTGACCTAGGCCTCCACTCAATGCTACAAAGTTTCAGTTATAGAAGACATATCCCAACAGAAATGGCAACAGCCATTGAGCTGGAGAGAGCAGATGCTAGGGTTGCCAGGGCAATGGAGGAAGCCAAATTTCTGAAGCCCTAGAGCCTAGGCTTCCACTCTGGGCTACAAAGTTTCAAACAGAAATGACTGTTGCCACAGAGAGAGCAAAAGGCTTGGCTCCACTCCAGGCTACAAAGTTTCAATTGTAGAACATAAATTAATCTCAGTTTGAGTTGCTGGGGGGAATGGCCAGCCTACAAACTACCACAGGCCCCTTGCTCAGGCTGCCCCACACCCCAAGGCAACCCCCACCCTGATCCTGGACACCCTTTACAGCAAACACCTGGCCCCCACCCATGCACCAGGCCTCTATCCTATCTAATAAAAGAGTAATACGCAGATTGACCATCACTCCAACACACAAGAGGGCTGTCCCCATGTGGTCAAAGATCCTGCCCTCCTGTGGGCACAGGACAGCCACCACACGATGGGCAGCAGGAGAGGGCAGTTGGAAGGGACCAGGCCTGCAAGGGAGGTCAGTTGGGAACAATCAAGCCTGAAGGGTACAGCAGTTAGGGGTGACCAGGCTGGCAGAGGAGGGAAGTTGGGGCAAACAGGCTGGCAGGGGAGCAGTTAGACATCAATTAGGCTGGTAGGGTAGTGGTTAACGGGTTATCAGGCTGACAGGCAGCAGCAATTAGGAGTAATCAGCGAGGCAGGCAGGTGAGCAGTTTGGAGCCAGCAGTCCTGGATTGTGAGAAGGAGGTCCAACTGCCCGTTTAGGCCTGATCCTGGGATCGAGCCTAAACGGGCAGTAAGACATCCCTCGAGGGGTTCCAGATTGGAAAGGGTGCAGGCTGGGCTGAGGGACACAAATTTCCTGCCCTAGGCCTCTAGTATATTAATAATACACAAGTGGATGCAGATGGAAATTATTTTTTACTTCTTCACAAGCAGGTCAAGGTAATACCTGAACAGAGGTATATATGGGAGGACCAAAAATAGGTTTACAGTTGTGAGTGGGTGTAACAGATGTTATTGTTATATTCTTATTTATTAATTATTGTATTACTTTCTACATAAACAACTGTAAATCTACATTTTCCCACCCTGTGCAGTCCTAATAATAAGCTGGTGGAGTTATATTTTCAAACTACTATTAAGAGAAAATTCATTCTGCTTGCTTTATGTGACAGATTGAAGTATTTTCTGAATCACTATTCAGCATGTTTTTTAATGTCTTGAAAAACAGTCACCAAAAGCTGTTTTCCTTTCACCAGGAAACTTATAATCTCTGTCAGATCCAAACATACTGAGAGTCACAAAGAATCCATGATCCATATGAAAACTCTCTTCACCCAAATAGAATTTTATTTTTATTACAGTAATGTTGATAGAAACAGTACAAAACAAAACAAAACAAACCAGTTTGGTTTTGGAACAGTAGCTTTTGGTAAGACTATTGTTATAAACAAAACACAATTCAAACCAATTTTAGAATTTTAGCCACCTTTCTGGACCAGATTATTATGATCTCTCAACATACAATAATATGGCCACTCAGTGTGTGTGTTTGTGTATGTGTGTGTGTGTGTGTGTGTGTGTGTGTGTGTGTGTGTATTAGAGGCCTGGTGCATGAATTTATGCATGGGTGGAGTTCGGCCAGCCTACCCAAGGAGAGGGGACATGGGTGGATGGCCAGACTGCCTGCTGGTCGAACTCCTGATCGAGGGAACAATTGGCATATTAGCCTTTTATTATATAGGATATACACTGTATTCAGAAATCATAATAGTCTGGCCACTCAGTGTGTGTGTATCTATCTATCTATCTATCTATCTATCTATCTATCTATCTATCTATATCTATCTATATATACATATATATGTGTGTGTGTATATATATATATATATATATATATAAACACATATACAGTATATATATATATTCATAGAATAAGCTTTTGAATTTATCTTGCAATTCATCACTAATATGTCTAAAATAGTAGGTGTCTGAAGCATTTGATTTTATAAGATACTTTTTTTTTAACCATCCCATTGGAAACAATGAGAGAACCATGGGCCACAGTTTTTAAGGCTGTTAATTCTTTCTTCTTTTTTAAAAAGATATCCTCACTGTCATATATGTTTACCAATTTTTATAGAGAGGAAGGCAAAAGAGAAAGAGACAGAGAGAGATGCAACCCACAACCTGAGCATGTGCCCCAAAGGGGAACTGAATCTGCAACCTGCATATGTAGAGGGCAATGTTCTAATCAACTGAGCCACACAGGCCAGGGCTAAGGTCGTTAATTCTTCACAGAGATAGCAATAACCTTGACACAGTCTATTGAATTCATAAAGTTTTGCTTTTTATGGAGCTGTTAATTATTGCTAAACTTCTTCCCGGGTACTTGTCCATAAGGCAATATATAACTTAAGTGGTTTATTAGAGAAGTCCATTAAAATGTTAACTTCACAGCACTACAACCATATTATTTACATGTGCAAAAATCTCAAACTTTCAACTAATTTTTAGGCACATTCTCTGACAATCCTTTCTAATAAAAGAGTAATATGTACATTGACGTCACCTGTGCTATACCCACAAGCCATAACCACAAGACATGCCCACAATCCAATCAGGAGTGAATATGTAAATAAACCCATCCAAGATGGCTGCCAGACATAGAGAACAGGAGGGAGGCTTGGGTTTCCAGGGCAATGGAGGAAGCCAAGCTTTCCACCTTCCCTTGCTGGCTCAGGCCTCCGTTTAAGGCTATAAAGTTTCTATTATAGAAGGTAAATAAATCCCAACAGAAATAGCAGCAGCCACAGAGCGAGCAGAAGGCTTGGCTCTGTTCCAAGCTACAAAGTTTCAAGTGTAGAAGATATATAAATCCCAGATACCAGGGCTTCATCTTGGGTTGCCAGGGTGCATGGCAGGCCTAGAAACCACAACAGGCCCCTCACTCAGGTCGGCCCATGCCCCAAGGGAACCCCCACTCTGATCCAGGACACCGTTCAGGTCAAACCAGATGGCCCCCACCCATGCACCAGGCCTCTATCCTATCAAGGGAGAGTAATATGCAAATTAACCATCACTCCAAAACAGAAAATGGCTGCCCCCATGTGGTCAAAGATCCTGCCCCCATGTGGACACAGGATGCCCACCACAAGATGGCCAGCAGAGGAGGGCAGTTGGGAGGGACCAGGCCTGCAAGGGAGGGCAGTTGGGGGAGATCAAGCCTGCAGGGGAGGGCAGTTACGGGTGACCAGGCCAGCAGAGGAGGGAAGTTGGAGGTGACTGGGCCTGCAGGGAAGGGCAGTTGGGGGGGGACCAGGCCTGCAGGGGAGGGCAGTTAGGGGCGAACAGGCTGGCAAGGGAGCAGTTAGGCATCAATCAGGCTGGCAGGGGAGTGGATATGGGGTGATCAGGCTGGAAGGTAGAAGTGGTTAGGGACAATCAGGAAGTCAGGAAGGCGAGCAGTTGGGAGCCAACAGTCCTGGATTGTGAGAGGGATTCCAGATTGGAGAGAGTGCATGCTGGGCTGAGAGACACACCCCCCATCCCTATCCATGAATTTCATGCACTAGGCCTCTAGTGTTAGATAAGGGTGGTTTTCTGAGTGACTACCTCTTTTTGACCTGGAAAAGTTTCAATCTTTTCCAAGCTTTTAAAAATCTCCCATTATGTGAATTTTACTTTCAAGGGTCATTCTGAAATTGGTCTTGAAGGAAGTTCCAGAAAAAGCATTAGTTTCTGGATTTGATTGCATTTTTACCATCTAGATTATAGTCATGATTTTTCTTTTCTTTCTTTCTTTCTTTCTTTCTTTTTTTTTTTTTTGTTACCAAAATATCAGTGACTTATGTTCAGAATTTGCATGGCTGAATTGTGGTTTATCTATTTTAAAGATCAGTTCAAAACACTAAGATTTAAATTGTGGCAATTTAAAACACAAAAAGGTTTTAAGAACATCCTACCAATGTATTTTAATTCAAATATGCTAGTTGTGGTTGACTGTAAACATTTTCTTTTTGTTAGTCATCATCCTGTGCAATTTCAGGTTGCTATAACCTGTCCATATAAAGTATTGGTTTTATATTACTTTATATTTATATTGCTAATAGAAAATAAAATCCATGAAAATTTTAGTAATAATGAATGTTATAAAGTTTTCAAAAAGGATTTCAGCTTCTTGGTTATTTTTTGATGAACTGCAGGAAGAAGTGGAACAAACCATATAGTGGTTTGCAGACAAAATATTTGACCTGAGCTAAAGTGTGGAAAAGCTACAATAATGTACAGGAGCAGCATTTTAAATACAGTTAACATACTTGGTTTATAGGAGACAAGAGCATTTTTCAAAAATTGTCTGTGAAGGTTTTTTTTTTCTTTTCTATTTAGCCAGGAATGAGAAACTCTGCTGAGAAGCTGATTAAGCCTTAATCATCATCATCATCTTCTGCTTAGTGATTTTTAGAGAGACAAGGGAGTGAGAAGGAAAGAAAGAGAGAAACCTCAATGGAGGGTGAAACATTGACTGCCTCCTGTTTGCCCTGTACCTGGGATGGAGCTTGGAACCCAGCCACATGCCTTACCCAGACTGGAACTTGAAACTTTCTAGAACACAGGACTATGCGCAACCAACTGAGCAACACTGCACACCAGCCAGAGTTGTGAAGATTTTTGGAGACACTCTAAGAAATGATACATTCCATAATGGGCAGAAGTCCCTTTATCTTTTATTTTTCCTGAGCCCTGATCACTTCTACTCCATAGCTTGCCTAATACCACTATATTTCCTGATATCACAAAAGTGTCAAATTTTCCAGTTGCTAATTGAGCAATTTGTTCTTTAGGCTTTCAAGCAACCAGGAAACCAAACAAAATATGTCATTGTCCCAGCATAGAAAAAATGAATCATGTTGGTTTAATTAGAGCATGTATATGTCAAAATCTTGGAAGACTTTAAAATCTTAAAACATATCTTCACACTTCTAGCAAAACATTGACTGCGAAGAGGTTGCATCATATTGTTCTGAGCTTCATTTATTTACTGATATGCTGCCAGTCAGACAAGTCAGTCCACCTCATTTTAAGAAGCACAAGAATAAGGTAATCTGTATCCTCTGGGCAATCCTTTCTAATAAAAGAGTAATATGCAAATTGACCGTACCTTTGCTACTCCTAATAAGCCACGCCCACAAGCCATGCCCACCAGCCAATCACAGGGATGGATTGCGGGGCCCTGCCATGGCACCCTGGGGTTAGGTCGGGCAGGGCTGTGGGCGGACTGGCCAGCCATGAGGGACCCCATCGGATGGATTGCAGGACCCTGCCATGGAGCCCATGGTATCCAGGGCTGGGAATGGCCTCTCCCCTAGAGGCCCTTCCATGCCCTGGGGTTAAGCCGAGCCTGGCTGAGGGAGGCGAGGACACAGAAGGGGTAAGCCAGGCAGCCTGTGAACATGAACACCCCCTGAGCTGTGGAGCAACAGGTGAGATATGTGCCTGAGGTCCCTTGGCTGCAGGGTGGCGGGGTCAGGAGTTGAATCCAGGTGCATCTTTGCTTGCAGCTTATCACTTCTCCACTGTGCCTGGCCGGACTTGCCAAATGATGAGACCTACGGATGGTGATGCTCGCCAAGTCTAAGCTGGGTCCTGAGGCTGGGGAGGGCAGCGAAGTGGAGTGTTCCAGCTCCCGCCTCCCAGAGCTCTCAGACTCCAGTGCAAGGCCCAGCCGTGGGGGCAGGAGAGGAGCCAAGACACAGCCCCTGAGGCAGAGGAGACCGAGCCACACAACCAGCCCTGTGTGCAGAGTGGCGGCAGCGAGTGCGGGAAAGGAAGTGAGAAAGGCGAGAGCTGACACACAAGCGGTGGGGACGTCTCCATGGGCCACAAAGGCACTGGACCCGGACCATCTGCAGACCCAGGTGTAGACTCTGCTTGGCGTGCGTGGCCCCATTCCTGGGGTAACAGGACCAGAGTTCCCCTCAGAACAGGACCCTGGAGCTGGACTCACTGCTTGCCCTTATGGGACGTGGGCACGCTGTGACCCAGGATCCAGAGCCGCACTCAGCCTGGGCACCGGGCCCAAGCACCGGGCAAAGGAGCCCTGGTCGCTGTCCCCAGCGCTGGTTCTGACCCTGGGCCTCCCGCCCTGTGACATCCAGAAATCAAGGAGACAGAGGGGTGAGCTCACAGGCAAAAGCAAGCCCCAGGCCTCGGGCTGTCTGACTCAGGAAGTACTTGCAAGCCGACACCTGGGAAACCTATGGGCCCAGGGTGCTAAGGAAGCCGGTAAATAAAAGCCCCCACTTACGTGTAGGAAACCCCAAAGACATTATATCCATAGGAAAAAATATAATAGAAGTTTCTTATTATTGAAATATATTTAAAGGTAATTTAAACAAATAATAATGTAATGTCAGTTTTATAACATCTGTGTAAGTAAAATGCGTTACAACAATAGCACAAAGATTGCCTGGGAAAAATGAAATTTTGTTACAGTGAAGTTTCTATACAAGATGTGAAGTGGTAAAATATCCACTTGAAGATAGACTGTGACAAGTTAAAATCCTATATAATGAAGAGCTAATGTGCGAATATTCATCACACCTTCATGCCATCATGCCATGACAGCTCAGACACTCAATACTGAAGAGAGAGGAATGGGGACCAGACAGGCTACGAACTGGGAGAGTAACAAGCCACCCACTCCATGGTCCCAGATGCCAACAGCTGTGCCTGTCTCTCTGGCCCAGGAGAGGGACAAGCCACCTGCCTTGTGGTCCTGGGTGCCAGCAGCTGCACTTGAGCCTGTGGCCCAGGAGAGGGACAAGCCACATGCCCTGTGGTCCTGGGTGCCTGCAGCTGCCTGTGGCTGAGGCCGGCCTGAGTGAGGCTGGCCCAGGTCCTGGGTGCCTATATCTGGCCAGAGGGAGGGAAGCCTGGGTCCCAGGTATGGGGCAAGGCAGAGACAGTTAGGGGCAATCAGGCCAGCAGGGGAGCACTTAGGGGCGATCAGGTTGGTAAGGGAGCAGTTAGGGGGTGATCAGGCAGGCAGGCAGAGGTGGTTAGGGGTGATAAGGCAGGCAGAGGTGGTTAGGGGTGATAAGGCAGGCAGAGGTGGTTAGGGGCAGTAAGGAAGGCAGAAGTGGTTAGGGGTGATAAGGCAGGCAGGCCAGTGAGCACTTAGGAACCAGTGGTCCTAGATTGCGAGAGGGATGTCCGACTGCCAACAGAGTGCCAACAGTCAGACATCCCCGAAGGGGTTCCTGGTTGAAGAGGGTGCAGGCTGGGCTAAGGGAACCCCCCCTTCATGCATGAATTTCATGCTCCGGGCCACTAGTATTGTTGATAAAACAAAACACAGTAAAATTTGAATTTCAAGTAAGCAATAAGTAATTACTTGCTTTAATTATATCACAAATATTACATGTGACATAGTTATACTAACAAGTACTCATTGTTTATCTGAAATTTAAATTAGTCTGTATGACTGCTCATTTTATGTGTAAACTTCACTAGACTCCAGGGTACCCAATTATTTGATCAAATATTATTGTGGGTATATCTGTGAGGCAGTTTTTAGATGAGGTTCCAACTGAATCTGTTGACTAAGCAAAGCAGAATATCCTCCCTCATGTGGGCCGCCCTCACCCAGTCAGTTGAAGGCCTGCATAGAACAAAAAGGCTGGCAATCTAGCTAGTAAGAGGGAATTCCTCTTGATTGATTGCTTGAGCTGAAGGCATTTGGTCTTCATTTGTCTTCTTAGTGAAAGTATTGGTATTTTCCTGCCTTCAGACTCCAATTGAAAAGTAGGTCCTTCTTGGATGTCAGGACTTTGGACTCAGCCTGGAACTCCTCCATTGGCAATCCAGCTTGCTGATCGCAGATCTTGGGGCTTCTCAGCTTTCACAATCACGTGAGCCAATTCCTTATAATGAATCTCATTGGATATGTATATGCAATCTATTGGTTATGTTTTTCTAGAGAACCCTGACTAGTATAGTCTGGGTGTCCTGTATTTTTATTGGCTTAATCTCATAACCCTACCTCTGGATTTACATTCTCTCCAATAGTGTTAAGATTTGAAATATTACTAATAATACTGACACTTCTATTAATGATAAGCTTAAAATCATTTATATTTCTGTTTTTCTCAGAAAACAATAATATGTCCATCTACAACTGGGCAACATATTTTGCTGTAGGGACTTCATTTTAGGAAGCTACAGGTTCAGGTATACTTGAGATCCAGTTATGAAGGTAAAAGAAAATGTAGTCATGAGAGTTGGAAATGGTAGCGCTCTCATGCTGCTCAACTCTAATTGTTTCCAGGGGATGAACTGGTGTGGGAGAAGGTAACTTCCATAATCATTCTCTGCGTGAAAATGTTAAGTAAAAAAAAAAGCACTTGTCAAGGAACACTATAAACAACAGCAGTTCAGTGTCTTCTAATTCACTGAAGCTCAACTCACAATGACTATAGGGAATCAATTTAAGATGCATGTTATCTCAAAGTTTAATGTTTCCAAGGTTGTGTTCTTTATATCCCACATCAAGAGAAATTTGCCTGACACCAGGTGTGTGAGTTGTTACTCACTGAAGACTAGGCAAGTGTGAACTTAGCTGTATGAACTTATTGTTGCACAAAAGCTGTTCATTTTTTTTTGCTAGGAGTGTCACATAACTTAAATTAATATCCTTAATTACACAATAGTCACTCACTAATCTAGCACTGCAATGAAATAGGAGTCCGTTGAAAGCAATAGAAAATGCTGCAAGAGAAGAAAGCTGGGCCTCAAACTGTTAAGTGAAGAAGAATATGTATGCATTAGTGCATTCATTCAACCAAAATGTATTTAATTACAATATTTCATACTCTTCTCTGCACTGGGGGACATCCGTAAATGTTCAGAGAAGATGCCTATAATCATAGAGCTCCTAGCCTAACTCACTGACAACAAACAAATAACGACATAAGAAAAGCTGGGTGATGGGAATTGGTGTGGAATCAAAGAGTATAGAATATAGAACAAGGCCAAAAAACTGCTTCCCATTCCATGCTCAAGGAAGCTCTAAGGAAATGATGCTTAAGCTGAGATTGAATAATGGGACCAAATCAGCCTGTGAGAGATCTGGGGAACTGATTTTCATGGAAAGTAAGGGCTGGTACCAAGGCCCTCAGCTGGTACAATGAAGAAAAATGAGTACAATTGCAATGTAATATGCAGAGGGAGGGAAGTTCTGAAAGGCAGGCAGATGGCAGATTTATTTAAAAAATATTTTTATTGACTTTAGAGAGGAAAAGAAAGGGAGAGAGATAGAAACATCAATGATGAGAGAGAGTCATTGATCAGCTGCCTTCTACATGTCCCAATTGGGGATTGAACTCATATTCCAGGCATGTTCCCTTTACTGGAATCAAATCTGGGACCCCTCAGTCCACACTCTATCCACTGAGCCAAACCAGCTAGGTTGCAGATTTATTTAGGACAAAGCCTCACAAACATTTTGTTCTATGAGCTTCATTGAACCCTATAGATAAAATTTATATATATATATATGTGTGTGTGTGTGTGTGTGTGTGCATATATATATATTAGTAATATAGAATTTACATAACACTATTACATATAATATATATATGTATATATATACACACTATTGAATATAAATATAGTACCCTTCCCCCAGTTTTCTGCTATGATAATACCTTATATAATCATAGTACATTTTAAAACAAGGATATTAATGTTAATAGAATACTATTAACTCAGATATGGGTCTTATTCAGGTTTCACAAGTTTGCACTTTTTATATATTTCTGTCAAGTTTTATAACATGTAGATTTTTTGTAACCATGGTAACCATTATATACAACTCTTCCATTACCAAATGTGCTCCTTTCCCCCTACAACTTAACCTTTGACAACCACTGATATGTTTCCTATAATTCTTTCATCTTCAGAATGTTAATGTGTCATATAAATTTCCTTTTTGTTTCTCTTAGCATAATGTCTTTCAGACCCATCCAAGCAGCAGTATGTGTCAATAGTTATTCCTTTTAATTGCTAAAGAAGTTCATGTACGGATGTACCCATTTGTTTACCCATTTACTCATTGTCAGATACTTGTGTTGCTTTTATACTCTTACTGAAGACTCAATGTACTTTTTAATTATATGTATTATATCTATAGAAATGTACCATGTGAGAAATTAATAATCAACTGTATTTAAAGAATATTATTAATTCATTGAAAATAGCAACAATAAACCCATTATCTGCTCATAGAAATAACCTAATATATGAGAAATAACTCTTTTTTAAAACAAAAAAATCCTTTTGTTTGCAAATCTATTTGTTGTCCTGCTTAATGAAAAATGGTTGTATTCTCACATCTGCTTTTGTAGTCAAGGTGTTGGTAATCACAGGTCATGTGCCATCTGAAACCTCCTCTCACACACTTGAGAGAATGAGGGAGGAAAAGTAATCAATATCTTAGTATGATGATGACAAGCATTTTGACCTTGTGGACCCCCTGGAAAAATGCCAAGGGCTCAAAGGATTTCCTGAGCCACTGAGAACCACTGAGTTAGTGTCTTAGGTGACAAAGAGGTTGAATTTTAAGGAAAAGAAAGTTCACTGTAGAGTTTTAAGTAGCAAATGACATGATTTGATTTATGAGAGATTACTTTTTGAATGATCACTCCTCTGGCTTCAATGTGTGTAATGAATGTCTGGTATGGTTGGTGACAGCAAAGGATGTGGCAAGCAGCCCAAGTGGCAGTGAGGGATAGACTGATGCTTTCCCTGCCAGAGACTGTGGTAGTTTGTACACAGGGGTAGTAGTGAAGATAACACTGATGTAGTGCATCTTCGGTAAGTAGAATCCACAGGTCTTGGTGATAAACAAGATATGAGAGATGATGGAAAAAGAGGAAACAGTGATCACTTGTATATTTCACACTTGTGTATGCATAAAGACTGGAAGAGCATCAAGTTTTAGGGTGCATTTGGCAAAAGAGAAAAGTGCTGTACATTTAATGGGGCATAGATGTTTTTGCATTTTTTGTTTCTTTCAAAGCTGCTGTTAAATTGATGGTATATCTTAAAATAATGACATCTTATATTTAAGAGACCATACTTCTTCTTTATTCAGATGATAACTAAGTATGTAAGGCAGTTTTACAACAAGTTTCATAACTAGGAATGTATAAATGTTCAATGATTCCATTTTAAAAAATATATATTTTATTGATTTTTCACAGAGAGGGAGGGAGAGGAATAGAAAGTCTGAAACATCGATGGGAGAGAAACATCGATCAGCTGCCTCTTGCACACCTCCAACTGGGGATGTGCCCGCAGCCAAGGTACATGCCCTTGACCAGAATCGAACCCGGGACCTTTCAGTCCGCAGGCCGACGCTCTATCCACTGAGTCAAACCGGTTTGACTAATGATTCCATTTTCTTCCCCATGTTGCTGGAACCTTAGTTAGACATAAACAGACCAAAGAATATTAACTCTACGTAAACATATCACCCAAACACTGTAATAATAGTCACTTTTTTTCAGATTCTGGTCTTGCTAAATTCCTTAAAGGATACTACATAAACAAAATACTTTATTAAAGTGGAAAATAAGGCTTATGTTTGGATCCAGATGTAAATAGAGATGCCTCAGGATCAGCAACAGATGATTAGATTGTCCCCTGTAATGTGCCAAGTAATGGTCTTATAACAGACTCCAAGTCCTGGGAGAAATTGTGTCTAAATCCTGCCAGGACAAATTATAAACACAGAGTTAGAATTAGTGGCGTTTGCCTTATAATGCAATGTTCATCATGCAGTTGATTTAGAGAGAGAAAGAGAGCGCACGAGCAGTTCCTGTCTTTTATCTCAGTTCTTAAAGCATCTTTTTTTTCTCCATCTCTTCAATGTACATACACATAGCATGAAAGAACAAAATTTATTCGTAAATTATCTTATTGCAATTACACAGGATCCAAAAAGAAGCCATTTGCTCACAGTTTATTGTTTTCTTACTACTACCTTATCTTCTGGAAAATGATTCAGTAAGGTGTAGATTCAGGATGCCCACTGGGAACTTTTCAAATATCTTACCCCCAACACAAAGAAACTTTGCTTCTATTTGGGGGCTTGGTTCATGCCGTGGTTCCCCAGACATGTAGATATCAATTATATATTTTAAAAACAACTGCAACATTTGCATTTGGCATAAATGGCAGGGAGTCCTAGAATAACTTATAATAAAGTTCCATGGTGTGGCTTCGTACCTACTTGATGCCCAGGCATGTTGAATCACTTATTCTCTGAACATACTATGGCTTTCACATCTTATACCTGCTCAGTGAAATCTTAATTTTCCAACTAAAGGAAACCAAAGCTTCACATTTTGGGGGAAGACATTTCTGTCCTCCATAGAATTAATCAGTTAACTGTTTCTATGCTAATAACTGCCTCCACTATCCTCAAATGAGTACAGAGAATAGAGTGAGGGCCTTTGGCACGGCCTGAGTCTGGGTTTATCTCTTTTATCGGCAGCTAATACAGTAGGTGGTCAGTACATTTTGTTAAACACTCACACACACACACACACACACACACACACACACACACACAGTAAATTTTACAAATGCATACTACAGTTAAATGAACAATTACAATTTTATCTCTTTTATTCTGCCTTATACTGGAAGTTAAGTGTCTAGACATACCCCCTGATGTTCAATATATCACTTATTTATTGACTGTTTAACAATGTACTTCTCAGCACTCAATTCACCTCTTCATACTGAGGATCTTTATTACCACAAAGGGCAAAAGTCTAGATACATAGAAGGACTACCTGGGAGATTTCTGAAGTATAAGGGACAGCATGCTTTTTAAAATATGGCCTTCCAAAATTAAAACTCTTGAGTTTGGACTCCTTGTCCAGATATTAAAGCTCAGAGAAGCTATGCCTGAGTAGCAGCTGCTTTTACTCTGAGAGAAGGGAAGGCAGACTGCTTCAACAAAGAAGGCAGGTTTGGGAAGGACTTACAGGAAAAAGTGATGGGAAAAGGTGGGACAGTTTCAGACCAAGAACCAGGGCTGCCACATCAGCCTTGAGGATGAGTGAGGCTAAGAGATATCAGAACAGCTTATTTACTCTCTGAGCTGGGTAAGCACTTGGAGACCTCACTAATCCAAAGTTCTTCCCTTCACATCCAGAAAACTTCATTAGCGCCTTCAAGTAAACATGTGCATCAAAGGGATAAAGAACTACAGAAAAAAAATCATTGAGAAGTTAAACAAAAGAATTGGAAAATACTACTATCTTGAAGGAACTTGAAAAGCTAAAGTTAGGGAGGGAAGGCAAATCAGATAATTGGAGCAGAATAAACACAGGAATCCAATAGTGGCAAATGGTATATGGTCAAACAAAGACTGTGTTCACACACGCAGCAGGCAATGGATTTTGGAGTAACCAGAAAAGTTCATGAAGAGACTAGATTTTTAACAGAACCTTGTAATACAGGAAAAATCTGAATAGGCAATAAAAATGGAGTTCATTTATGGGTCAAAGGATTAATGTACACTAGATTCGAAATCACAGGAATTAAGAAAGTATTTTGATGTTGATAAGGTTTGATGTTAGAAATGACAAGTTTATACAAAATAAAAATTCAGTGGTAAGATCCGAATTGGGACTTTAATCATAAAGCTCAAAATTGACAGTTTAACAAGTACTGTTGCAAGAATTACATCAAGTGATATTCACCAAACCTCATGGGAAATTATCTTTTCCACTTTGTAGCTGAGGAAATGGGTCTTGGCCCAGGTAAGAAGTAGCAATGATTTGTGAGCCAATGACAGCACCCAGGCTTTTAAGTGCATTGATTTTCTATCACAGGTTGTATCCTTTTAACTTTAAGAATTGACCAAAGAACGATTTAAATAAAAACCTCCGTGATACATGTGAAGTATAATCTATTTGTTATAACAAAATACTGCTTACCAGTAACATACACCTATCAGAATACAGCAAAGAAAGCACAAATTATACAGGGTCTATTGGAGTTTCCCACTTAGGCTAAATACAGAGATTTAAAAGTAAAAGTCAGTCCATCTGCCCTAGATCCCAACAGTAGAGAGTAGAACATACAACCTGGATCCCCAAATTAATTAAGACGAACAATGAAAGACTATTAATATCCCTATCAATCAAATCTATAATTTCTAGAAGATTGATTGGAGTGTCCCATGTCCCAGGCAGGCCCAGGAGGTAAGAAAGTACTTTCCCTTAAGTCTGCTGACATATGCCGATTACAGACCATAGGGTCTCTCCTGGGAGCAGTTCCCTCAGAAGCTGCAGCTACCATTGAGCCTGGGATGCACTTTATATTATGACTTAAAACAGATGTACTAACTTAGACTGCAACTAATCTCTCAGAAGACCCTTAGGCAAACTACCAGGTCTAATGCTGAAATCCTAATATGTCCCCAGGCCCCCTAACTGGCTAAAACAACAGTGATTTATACAGACACACAGCTGGTGCCTTAGGTGCAAAAGAAAGACGCAGAGTACATTAAAATAGAGCCAAGACCATGTTTACTTATAGGTGTATGAGCACACTGGAGTTTTATAAATGGGTTTTCGGTTGAACATCTTTGAAAATTAAAATCATGTTAATTGATTTTCGCTTTCTCACAAAAAAAATGCTTAAAACTGCAGAATCAATTATGAAAAGCTTTCTTTTGCTTTAAAGGAAAGATACTATTGGATCCTTATTTTGTATCTAGGGAAGATGCTGCCATTCAATACCTTCCTGTATTTCAAGTCTTCTTTACTTCTGCATGACTCAGATAGAGCTGGTCCCAGGAAACTCTATCCCCGTGTGAATGAGCCAATGGCCTCTGTGTATGTTATAAACCGATTCACATTCTTTCACTCCGGTGACAGTGCTCTGAGATGTGGCTCTGTGCACCTGCAGGAGGCAGGCTGTCAAGCTGTCTTTAATAAGTAAGTTTTCACAGCTTGCTGAATGGGTTCCCCGACTATGCCGTCCAACAATGAATAAGCTAAGGCTTACTCCCAACAATGAATAAGCTAAGGCTTACTCCTAAGGAGTTAAATTTTATGTACTTATAATTAATAATAAAATATCATAATATAAATAATAGCTTCATGATCTTGATTTTTCACTTGTTCCAAAATCTGCACCTCAGTGCAAAAGTGATCTAATATTCAGGGACTTGTATGTGTACCAGACTGTGAGGATTGAGCAAACTGTCAGAAATAACTACTAGTATAGTCATCTCTGTCGGGATGGGAATGAATCCGGCTGGTAATAAAGGAGGGACTCACATATATAAGCACCCAAGGCAACTGATAAATAAGCCTTATCTATGATGCTTGGCATAGTTTCCACACATTCTCTCCTGGACTTGTCATATCAGACCTGTGAGGGAAGGATGACTATTTCTACTGCAAAGAAGAAGAAACAAAAGCTTAGAGAAAAAGTGGGGCCTCTGGGCCAATAAGATTAAGTCAGCCACGGCAGAGAGCAAGGCATTCCTCACATTACAGGGAAGAATTTTCACCACCAAGATTTTAATCTCTGGAAGCCTGACTCAGAAGCACTGGCCTCCCTTTATATGTTTAAGGTAGCTCATGACTACTGCTCACCAGGCAACAGCTAAGGTTTCTGGGTTATATTAACTCACTAAATCTTCACAACAGCCCAGTGAAGAGAGGTAATTTTATTATTCACATTTTTCAGAAGAGTAAAATGCCTGTGCACACTCCCCTGGGAGTTCCCCAGAGCACCCTCCCTTAGTCTCTACTCTATTCGAGCCACTATGTACAAAGACAGCAGAAGAAACTGCAAATCTGACCCTTTACTTTGAACATTTTAAAATCATTTAGAATGAATTCTGAAAAATAATAGGCTTTCTCACATATTAGGAAATATCACTGTGAAAGGCCATGTTTTTATCATTAAAACATGTCTCCAGAAAAAATACATTAATTCTGATCTTGTTGAAAGAAACAATTGCATAGCATGTAGAGTTGTGTTACGGGCACATGCATAAGTAATTAGCATCAAAATTTTGAGAAACGTAATTCCAAAATTTTGAGAACAGCATGTTCTTGGCTTTTTCTGATATAAGTAAATGTGCTGAGTTACATTAAAGTGCAAAATGAATAGTATTATGGGCACAAAAAACAGAACACAGTCATCTTTTTTTATTAAATTTTATTGTGGTGACATTAGTTATCATGGACATAGAGGTTTCATGTATGGATTACAAATTTACAAAATCTGTATGTACCACCATGTGCCCACCTCCCAAAGTCAAATCTTCTCCTGCAACTTCATATGAGGACCTCTTTCTCCCTCTTCCCCCCTCTCTCTGGCAACCACCAAACTGCTGTTTGTGTACATAAGCTTTAGTTTTAGATTCCACATGAGTGAAATTATATAGTTCTTAGCTTTTTCTGTCTTATTTCACTTTTCATAATGTTCTCAACATCTTTGACTATTAAAAACTAATAATTCCATTGACATGGGAAGCCCACTTTACTCTTATCTCCATCTTATAAGTAGGAGGTTAGAGAAAGATTTACAAACTCCTGCTTCACTCATAATACAACTGTCATCCATGTCTAAAACTCCTGTTGCAAAATCTACTTCTCATCACAGTGGCACTGACTGCCTTAGAGATTAAATAAAGACCAAAAGAAAATGAGAGGCAAAGGAGAGGCAAGAGGGGAAGAAGAAAAGAATTAAGTTATGCAATGGAAATACATTTTATATGTAATAAATTCTTACTTTTTCCCTTTTAAGATTTAGTCTCTAAAACATGCTCCATTGAAAAGCCTGTCATCTTAGTAATAGGCAATAGCTATTACTGTTAATGTTTGGAAAGGTCAGATATATAGCTCTAATCTTCAGAAGAAAACATCCTACAGACTCTAATATCATAGTTATTTCTTTATATACTTCATACTAGAAATAAAAATCCTCTTACTGGTTGGTATATGAGGAGATAAAAAATGCAATTTAGCTCTATCAATTCTGGAGCAGATTTCACAGCCTAGACTGTGAAACAATAATTCTATTCCAATGGCATGAAAGAACTAATACAATCCACAGAGGTGCCAAATATATTCCCAAGAGGATTTCTTAGGCACTTGTAGAATCTGGCATTAACTCCTATTTTGTCACAGTTAAGTTTCCTGCAATGTGTTCCTTGAAAATATAATAATTTCTATCTAAAATTACTAATTGCCATTTATGAAATGAGCCACAATTTGAGTTTTCTCTAAGGACCTTTTCCATATCCAAATGTCTAGTAAATGTATTATTTTTCTTTTTTTAAAATTTCTTTATTGATTAAGGTATTACACATGTGTCTTCATCCCTCTATTAAACCCTCCGCAACCAAATCCCACTCATGCCCTCACCCCCCTGGTATTCATGTCCATTGGTTAGTCTTATTATATTCATGCATACATGTCCTTTGGTTGATCTCTCCTCCTTACCCCCACCCTCACCTACCTTCCCTCTGAGGTCCAGCAGTCTGGTCGATGTTTCTCTGCCTCTGGATCTGTCCCTGTTCATCAGTTTATGTTGTTCATTATATTCCACAAATGAGTGAGATCACGTGGTATTTGTCTTTCTCTGACTGGCTTATTTCATTTAGCATGATGCTTTCTAGTTCCATCCATGCTGTTGCAAATGGTAAGAACTCCTTTTTTTACTGCAGTATAGTATTCCGTTGTGTAGATACACCACAGTTTTTTAATCCACTCATCTGCTGATGGGCACCTAGGCTGTTTCCAAATCTTAGCTATGGTGAATTGTGTAGCTATGAACATAGGGGTGCATAAATTCTTTCTGATCCATGTTTCTAGTTTCTTGGGATATATTCCTAAAGTGGGATCACTGGGTCAAATGGGAGCTCCATTTTTAATTTTTTCAGGAAACTCCATACTGTTCTCCACCATGGCTGCACCAGTCTGCATTCTCACCAGCAGTGCAAAAAGTTCCTTTTTCTCTGCATCCTTGCCAACACTTGTTTGTTGATTTGTTGATGATTGCCATTCTGACAGGTGTGAGATGATACCTAATTGTTGTTTTGATTTGCATCTCTCAGATAATTAGTGACTTTGAGCATGTTTTCATATGTCTCTTAGCCTTCCTTCTTTCCTCCTTCAAAAAGTGTCTATTTAGGTCAGTTGCCCATTTTTTTTATTGGATTGTTTATCTTCCTTTTGTTAAGTTGTATGAGTTCCCTGTAAATGTTGAAGATTAAACCCTTGTCTGTGGTGACATTGGCAGACATATTCTCCCATGTAGTGGAATTTCTTGTTATTTTCTTGATGGTTTCCTTTGCTGTGCAAAAGATTTTTATTTTGATGTAGTCCCATTTGTTTATTTTATCTTTAGTTTCCATTGCTCTAGGAGCAGTATCAGTGAAGAAGTTCCTTTGGCATATGTCTGAGATTTTTCTGCCTGTGGATTCCTCTAGTATTTTTATGGTCTCCCTTCT
This sequence comes from Antrozous pallidus, assembly GCA_027563665.1. Classification (NCBI taxonomy): domain Eukaryota; kingdom Metazoa; phylum Chordata; class Mammalia; order Chiroptera; family Vespertilionidae; genus Antrozous; species Antrozous pallidus. The sequence goes on along the minus strand of CM050520.1, from coordinate 77,976,917 downwards.
TATGATTAAGTCTTTGATCCATTTTTGTATTATTTTTCTTGCAAAAAAAGGCTACATGTTTGGCAAAGCAGATGAATGAACAAATGAAACTCTGTTATTTAAAGCTACCATAACATGGGTTCTGCTCAAAATATCAATAATGATGAAAAACACGTGAATGGAAAACTTTGTTTATTGTGATTTAAAGCCAAGTTAATGAAAAGCAAGAAATGGCAATAGTGTATTTATTCAACTCTTAATTCCATGCTAAAATGAGGAAAAATAAGTAATGAACAAATTGCAGATACTAATAATTTTCCAAATTCCATTTCTTCATTCAGTAAATTTGTTTAGACTCCACTAAACACAAAGCACTCATCTTGTATGAGAGAGGATGCAGAGGAGATTCACATATCTTTTCATTCAATATATATCATTCATGTAGTCATTAAAAATGCAGATCTTACAAGTGTCCTTTTCTGTTGAGATTTCTGGGATCACTGATTAAGTTGCCTCATTTAAGATTGATCACTCTTTAATAAGCTGGATAATTCAAGCTTTAATTTGTAACTAGATATACATTTGTATATGGGTCTGGCATAGCATGTAATTTGGGAGAAAATATCAATAGTACAATTTTAAATCCCTTCTCCAAAGAGTTGTGCTAAGGAGTAATGTGACCAGACTGTTAAAAGAAGATGAATTATATGATTAGGATTTAATCACATGTTGACTTAAGTGAGAGCACTATTTATTTTCTTTTATCTTAACAACTTTTTATACTAAATAGTTTGATCTTCAATAAGTCAAGTCTTATGGTACTTCTGGAAACCATCAGTCCTCTACTTTTGAAAGAGAGGGTAAAAAAGGTCAAGAGGTTTGCCCCACACTCAGAAACAGCAGCACGCTCAGTTGACCTGTTGATTTCTGGTACAGTGCTTAGATGATAACTCAGATGGTTTTAAAACAAAGTCATGAGCACACCAGGCCAAAAAAACTCCACAAAACACAACATACACACACACACAAAAAAAAAAACACACACACATGCACACACAAACACACACACACACACACACACACACACACACACACACACACAGAAACCTTGCCATTTGCAACCGTATGAATAAGGCCTAGCAGATATTATGCTAAGTGAAATAAATCAGACAGAAAAAGACAAATACCATGTAATTTCACTTATATGTGGAATCTAAAGAACAATATAAACTAGCAAAATAGAAACAGACTTATAGATACAGAGAACAGACTAATGGGATCAAGGGGTGGGGTTTGAGGAGCTGGGTGAAAAAGGTAAAAGAATTAAGAAGTACAAATTGGTAGTTAGAGAATAATCACAGATATGTAAAGTACAGCATAGGGAATATAGTAAACAATACTGTAGTAACTACATATGGTACCAGTTGGGTACTGGAAATATTGGGCGGGACACTTTGTAAAGTATATGACTGTCTAACCACTATCCTATATACCTAAAAATAACACAAAGTAATGTTGAATGGAAGCCATTGAAAAAAGAATTTAAACTTAAAAAAAAATCTATTTGCAAATTAGTACTTCATGTCTATCTAGTCCCCAAAGTCAGTGTCATGCCTCATGTCCACTATGTCTAAGCTTATATGTATATTTCTAGGAATAACATGGATTGTTTCATTTTGCAAAATGCTAGTTAGCATGTTCTGAATACCACACTAGATCGTTGCATCGATACCTCTCAGATCTCCTATTGGAAGGTGAAAAGAAAGAAGAAACTGGTTGCTCACAACTGAGAATAAGCCTTTTTTTCAATGCAATAATATACTGCATGCATGCCACTTGAGAACAGGCTGTGATGGGCTAATTAACGTTTTTCCTTTCTGCTGCATTCCACCACCTGAATTTGCAGAAGCAGGGTCCCTCTGCATGGGCCACCTGCACAGCTCTGGGGGATAGTCAGGCACAGGGCTGCCCTGCAGCAGTTCTGGGGCCTGTGTGGTCTGCAGGCCATACCTCGCCAGCACAAACCAGACACTCTTGTGATGTTTCACAGGTTTTTTTATGTGTGTGTGTGATTGGGTAGGCCCACTAAAACTTGGTCTAAGGGTGGGTAGTATTTGGAAATATAAGAAACTAGGGGCCCGGTGCATGAAATTTGTGCACTGGGGGTGGGTGGTCCCTCAACCAAACCTGCCCCCTCTCATATACTGGGAGCCCTCAGGGGATGTCCAACTGATGGCTCACCCCCAGCCTGCCCAAGGCCTAAAGCCTCTGGCAGGGATTTAGGCCTCAGGCACCCAGCCATCACCCTGCTCAGTTCAGCTCTGGCTGCCTGCAACCACCTGGCCCAGGGGGCTGGGTGCTCACTGCCACTTCCACTCACAGTGCCTGGGGGCCTGGTGCTCCCTGCCGCCGCCACCACTGCTGCTGTTGTGGTCATTTCCCTGCACAGTGCCTGGGGGCTGGGTGCTTGCCACCACTGCTGTTTCATCTATACCCCTGGGGCCCAGTACTCATGCCACTTGGCCCCGCCCCCACTCCTGATTGGCTGGTAGCATAGCCAATCAGGAGTGAGGGTACGGTCAAATTTGCATGTTTCTCTTTTATTATATGGGATGAGCTTTTTAAAAAACTGGCATATTAACTAGTAGCAAAGTCTCTGGAGTCACTCTATAAGGTTTCATAGTCCTGTTACCCATGTAGTTGTTAGGTGGCTGCAAATTAGTCACTTAGCTTTTCTGTGCCTCAGTTTCCTCATTTGTAAAATGGCAATATAAATAATAACGTCCATCTCACAGGGTTGTTTTTATGCTGATTAAGTTAACTAACATGTGAAGTGCTTAGATGAATACTGGCATATCGTAATGACTACATAAATATCACCTGTTTTTCTTTGTAAATATAACAAGTCTCTTTTTCCCTGAGTCTGCTAAGTAGGTCTGTTAAAATCCTATTTGTAAGCATCCATTTGTATCTATGTCTTTCACCTGAATAGATTTTTTTCTCCTTTCTCAATGAACAAAATATCTCAATAAAAATAAAAAATTGTGGGTATGAAAAATCTACCCAATATTGTGAAAATAGTCCACTAATGATTTATCACACATCTACACACATTGACCCTTCTACAAAGATCTGCTCCAAGACTCTAAGAGCTATGCATCACTGGAAACAGGTGGTAATATTCAAAATTACCTTGTAAAACAGCTGCTTGATACCACAAAGTCAGACTCCTTATGCAAATTTACATTGATCTACAGGAACACACAGGAGAACTCCTATTTTTTACTAATAATGACTTCCTTCTTGCTGCTTGCCATACATATCACATAAACCAATATCATAAAAATAAAACATAATGATAATAACAGTTAACATTTAAGTGAAACAACTTACATGCCTGTCACTGTGTTAAGCACTTTATAGATCTCCCAAGGGGAACCCTGATGACCATTTTATAGGCTGAGGAAATGGGAATAAGATCACCCAAATGGCAACTTGTCTGAGATCATGCAGGATGCTGACAGCTGGCTGGCATGTAAGCTCAGGTGTCTATTTGGAGCTGGTGTGGCACCATCCTCAGTGACAGCAAGAAGGGAGCATGAAGATACACCTCTGCATTTGAGTTCTCATTACAACTCCCTGTTCCTTCTATTATGTTTTGTCCTAATACCGTGCCTGCTGGGTAAAATTACCTCACTTAGCCTGAGACCAGAGTTGAGAACAAACTCTTGGGATTAACAAAATAAACCATTGGCTATGTGAGTAATGGGAAATACTGGGTCAGTTATGTCTCTGAGACACACAAGTTATTGTTGTGAAAAATGATGTTTGTTATCTCCAATTATTCAAACTGGCTTGTGGTGAAGTTTTAAATATTTTCTAAATGCTTACTCTGCCTCACATGCCACTTTCTCTATGTGATCCAGGGATATTCTGCACAGAGGATGATGACCTATTAACTCAGCTTCATAAGCCCACAAATTCCAAAATGACAGTGGGGAGATAATGTCACAAGAAGATACAGGAGAGGGAAGTAAAAGTGAGTGAAGTGCACAATTATCATATAAAGGATTCCTAAAAATTCCGGTAGGGTTTTGAGGGAGAATTCATAATTCTTCAAAGAAAAACTAAATTCCTCAATTTGGTAATCATAATAAGATGTTTGTACATCAAGAATTGGAAAATGAACTTAAATTTAGACAGTACTACAAAGAAGTCCAGAATGATATATATGGTTATCAGAAATTCCTAATACAATGATTGCAAAAGAAAAGAAAGGGACAATGTCTATAAAAATTAATTTAAAAGTATTGTTAAATCCTCATTTAAAAATTTAAACTAGTGCCCTAACCGGTTTGGCTCAGTGGATAGAGCATTGGCCTGTGGACTCGAGGGTCCCAGATTTGATTCCAGTCAAGGGCATGTACCTTGGTTGCAGCTGATCAATATTTCTCTCTCATTGATGTTTCTAACCTCTATCCCTCTTCCTTCCTCTCTGTAAAAATTCAATAAAATATATTTTAAAAATAAAAAAATTTAAACTAGCATCACAGGGTTTTTTAAATCCTACACATATTAGAAGCACACATTTTTGTGCTGGGGATCAAAACAAATCCTTGGTAGATGACTTAAAAGAATTCAGACAATGTGCCTAAGTAAGCTGTGTAATCTCAAACTTCCATGCAGTCCAATTGTAAACAAGATGAGGTAATTTCAATTTTCACCATTTTGGCACATCTTTGCAGAGTTTCTCATGAGCCCATTAATTAATAGCATATGCTTAGAGTTTTCAGCTCTGAAGATTGTCAGCATACCAACAAGAAACAGAGCCAGACTTTTAACATATGCCAGTTGTCTCCCCCCCACCCCCTGCTTTTTTCAGGTCTCTTTACATTAGCATAACTTCTAGTTAGTGATAGCAGAGACCCTTTTTTTTTTGTTTCTAGAAATAGGCATAATTTATATTCATATTGATCACATGCCAGTACAGATGATGGGTGAGAAACTGGGACTGACAAAAAAAAAAAGAGAGATAAAAATTACACTTATTCAGTCACTCAGATAATATTGACTGCCTGTTCTGTGCAAGGCATTCTGTTGTATGGGCAAAGCTAAGACTCTTATTTGTAGGCCTTTCATCAGCTTAAGCAAGTCTTCCTCATTATAAGTTGTGGTAGCCAGAATTCTAAGGTGACCGCCCATGACTTTTGTCTTCATATAATCCCCTTCCATGAGTGTGGGCAGGACCAATGAAGATGAGAGGATATCACTCCCACACTTAGGTTACAAAATATAATAAAGGTAAAAGAAGTTTGCAGATATAATTAAGGTCCCTTATCAGTTGACAAGACCTTGATCTTACAACCACAAAGAGCCAAGTTCTGCCAACAATCAGTGAGCCCAGAAGAGGACCCAAGCCTCAGATGAGACTGTACTCAGGGGTTTACCTCAGTCTTCATTGGAGCAGAGGATCCAGCTAAACATGAACAGAGCCTGCATCATCAATGCTGTGAGATAATATATATGTTTTGTATAAGCTGCTAAGTTGGCTATTATTTTGCAAAAATAGTAAATGAACACATGTCAATATATACACTGAGTGGCCAGATTATTATGATCTCTGAACACATAATAATCTGGCCACTCAGTGTATGTATGTATATATATATATATATATATATATATATATATATACACATCAGAGGCCTGGTGCATGAATTCATGCATGGGTGGGATCCAGCCAGCCTGGCCAGGGGGAGAGGGACATGGGCAGTTGGCTGGCCTGCCTGCTGGTCGAACTCCTGGTCAAGGGGACAATTTGCATATTAGCCTTTTATTATATAGGATATACACTAAGTGGCCAGATTATTATGCCTTCAGAGATCATAATAATCTGGCTACTCAGTGTATCTTATAAATGCCCCCAGTAAAGATAAAAGCCTGAGAATTTCATTCAGATTAAAACTTCTGTCACTCCAATCACAAAATCCATTGCTGTTAGAGTAAAGCACCCTGGGGTCATTTAATAGCTATCAGGAGCAAATATGAAAATTAAAACCCATATGAAAATATGAAAATTAAAACCCAGCCAAGATGGCTACAGCCATGGAGAGAGCAGGAGGGAGACTTGAGTTTCCCTGGCAATGGAAGAAGCCAAGCTTTCTGCACATTTTGGCCAGCCCAGGCTTCCAATCAATGCTACAAATTTTCAATTATAGGAGATAAATAAATCCCAACAGAAATGGCTGCAGCCATGGAGCAAACTCCAGGCTTCAAAGTTTCAATTGTAGAAGATAAATATATCCCAGATACCACAACCTCCAATTGGGTTACCAGGGGCTGTGGCCAACTTGGAAACCATCACAGGCCCCTTGCCTAGGCCACCCCATGCCCCAAGGAAACCCCACCCTGATCGAGGACACCCTTCAGGGAAAACCAGCTGGCCCCCCCCATACACCAAGCCTCTATCCTATCTAATAAAAGAGTAATATGCAGATTGACCATCACTCCAACACACAAGATGGCTGCCCCCATGTGGTCAAAGATCCTGCCCACATGTGGACATAAGATGGCCATCACAAGATGGCCATCAGGGGAGGGCAGTCGGGAGGCACCAGGCTTGGAAGGGAGAGCAGTTATGGGTGATCAGGCCAGCAGGGGAGGGCAGTTGGGAGGGACCAGACCTGCAAAGGAGGGCAATTGGGGGTGATCAAGCCTGCAGGGGAGGGCAGTTAGGAGTGACCAGGCTGGCAGAGGAGGGAAGTTGAGGTTGACTGGGCTGGCAGGAAGGGCAGTTGGGGGAGGGGTTCCAGGCCTACAAGGGAGAGCAGTTGGGGGAGACTAGGCCAGCAGGGGAGGTCAATTAGGGGTGGCCAGGCCTGCAGGGGAGGGCAGCTAGGAGCAAACAAGCTGACAGGAGAGTAGTTAGGCATCAATCAGGGCAGCAGGGGATTGGTTAAGGGGTGATCAGGCTGGCAGGCAAAAGCAGTTAGGAGCAATCAGGAAGGCAGGTAGGCGAGCAGTTGGGAGCCAGCAGTCCTGGATTGTGAGAGGGATGTTTGACTGCCTGTTTAGGCCTGATCCCAGTAGGATAGTCCTTGAGGGGGTCCCAGATTGGAGAGGGTGCAGGCTGGGCTGAGGGACACCCCTCATCCCCCATGCACAAATTTCATGCACTGGGCTTCTAGTTAGTCAATAATATCCTGAGGCCATGAATTCAACGAATTAAATAGTTTTTTCAAAATATATTTTATTGATTTTTTTTTTACAGAGAGGAATGGAGAGGGATAGAAAGTCAGAAACATTGATGAGAAAGAAATATCAATCAGCTGCCTCTTACACACACCCTATTGGGGATGTGCCCACAGCCAAGGTACATGCCCTTGACCAGAATCAAACCCAGGACCTTTCAATCTATAGGATAATGCTCTATCCACTGAGCCAAACTGGTTTTGACTAATTAAATATGTTTGAAGTGGAATTTATTTGTCTTTATTTTTTAATTCATGAATTCAAAGTTAAAATAAATAACTTGTTAGCAAAGCTTGCAATTTTAATGCAGACTTTGAAAGGTATTTCAGACATCCTTTATTTTGTATACACCTGTATTTCTCTGTTATGTTCCTTCTGGGATTTGTTATTTCTCTATAACACTACTTTTTTCCATTTCTTTTCTCTGTAGACAGTGGGTGCTCACTAAAAAAATCAAGAAATATAATAAAACATTTGCTTCTAATTGGCAAGACCCACTAGTGCAGATATTCACTGTATTAGACACTGTGGTCTTCTCTCCTCTTTGCTTGGGAAAAGCCAAACCAATGCACCAGGGTAGGTTCAAAGACTGATCACTGACTTATTCAGTTACTGATGCTGGAGAAGCAGTGGTGGAGTGGTCCTCAGAGTTGACAATTCATAACTAAGAAAGCTGACAGTGAGCTGCCACTGCACTGGTGGAAGAGGGTTCGAGGTCCTTAAGGACAGTCAAGACAAGGATTCTCCATTGGCCACGTCTAGGGAATATTCAAGGAACTGCAAGGCCTCATCTGAAGCCTATGTGAAGGGAAATCATGGGGCTGGATAAGGCAGAACCCACAGTGATTCAGGATAGAGGTAATAGCAGCTTAAACTACAGTGGTTCCAATGGGATTGAAGAGAGAAAGCTTTGGAAGCTAGTTTGAAGACGAAATAGAGTTAATTGACAGTATGGAGAGGGAAGAATCGAGAAGTCCTCTGAAATATCAAGCTCAAGTGGTTGGCAAATGGTAGAGCTGCTCAATAAGATACATATAGAAACATATTTGGCAGGGGAAAAATTTTTTTTGTCATGCTGAATATACATAACATCTTGACATTTAAGTGGTGATGGTGAAATAGACAGAGATGTCCAGTAAGCAGTAAGGCATAAAAGTTGAGTTGAACAAGACCACCTAGGGACTAAGAGTAAACAGATTGTAATGCAAGGTTGAGCATTAGTAAGATTATCCTTAAAGAAAGTGTGCAGAGTGGAAAAGAAGAGGGCTTGACAGGACCTTGAAGAACATTGGCCTTACATTTACCACACATTTTTCTATTGTATTGTTAATAGTGCTTTCAAGTGGGCCATACCAAACTCCAAATGCTTTTTTTCCCCTAGGTATTTTGTTTGTAGCTCAAGCCAATTAAACTCCTTTCCTTTCTTCTCTATTTCTTTTTTAAAAATATATTTTACTGATTTTTCACAGAGAGGAAGGGAGAGGGATAGAGAGCCAGAAACATTGATGAGAGAGAAACATCGATCAGCTGCCTCCTGCACAGCCCCCACTGGGTATGTGCCCACGACCAAGGCACATGCCCTTGACCAGAATCGATCCTGGGACCCTTCAGTGCGCAGGCCGAAGCTCTACCCACCCAGCCAAACCGGTTAGGGCCCTCCTGCATTTCCATCTCAGCAAGAGAGAACCTCTGTGCTAGTCTCATCCAGCACAAATATAACAAGTATAAAGGCTAAGTACAAAATAAATGCCAATATATTTAAGAGTCTTCAGGAGGGAGGAAAGGGTCATATTGCACATCCAGCTGTTAAGGCAGAGCAATTTGTAGGCAATTCCAGAAGGTAAATTTCATGCCACTTGAAGGCATGAAAGGACTTTCTACTAAGCCAACAGCTATCAAAGGGCTGCATGATACAGTGGTGAGTGCACTTCACTGAAGTCCTGTATCAGCAGCCAGTAGAGTGGCCACAGAGATGTCCATAAGTAGAAGATTCGAAGATAGTGTTTAAAGTGCTCATCTGCACTATGTGTAATTATCATAAATGTTCATATTCCCTAAATCAGCTATACCCATGCTCATTTGTTTCCCATTTATTCAGAAAAGATTAATAAAATCCATTATATTTTTCAAAATAGCAAGAAAAGGTTTAGATTTTTTTTTTACTATTTTAGAGTGAAGCAAAGTTTTGACAGGCAAATGTAATTGTTTTAATAAACTAATAAATCTTCTTAGTATTGGCTCCAGTCCACACCATACCCTTTCCAAAAGCTTGACAAAAATGATGGTTTTCCTCTCCAGAAAATCTAGCAGTTGAGACCCTCTGGATACACTCAAAGGCTGGCACAAATGGATGACTATGAGCATGGTTATGAATGTAGTTCTCCTGTCTTTTACAGGCCTGCCATAAACAATAGGTAAGAGATATCACTAAAAAATACTCAGTCAGAAGAGATCATATAGAATTGTTATGGAATGAGAAAAATCTGTTTTGGAATTCTCTGTCCTTTTGGGAAATTTAAATTATTGAATTCTAAAAAGAGGGCAAAAATGATCCATACCTGGAAGATTCACAGTGAGTATTAAACGAGATAATGCAGATGAATTTCTTTACCACATTAAAGAATGCTCGATGAATAGTGTTGATTATTATTCCTGATTTTCTCCTATTATTCTTTATAATTCATTACAATGCTGGAGTCAGAAATTAAATTATCCTATGATGACCTTAAAATGCAAAGTAAACATTCAGTGATTAGACAGAGTTTCCAAATAAATGCTGTGACCACCAATTTTATAGTTAGTATGGCAAATATTTATCAAGTGTAGCTTGAAAAGTTTGGAATACACCGGAAACCTGCATAAATCTCTAAGAGACACAAGAAATTCCAAGAAATCTGGAAGGGCCTATGCAGAAAACTAACTCCAATAGAAGTGTTTTCCCAATAATTAAGGCCTCACCCTATCATTGTCATCATTTTGTTTGTTTTTCCTTCCTTTCTTTCTTTTTAAAAATTTTTTTGAAACTTCAAAAGAATATTTTTATCTTTCCAGGTAGCATTGGATCGCAGCTGTTCAGACCCCAATGAAGAATGGTTTAATATTTAGGAAGCCCTGACATAGTCCCTTCCATTTTCTGAAAAATAGCACACCATGAAGATTTTTATAGCATTCCTCATCAACTATCCCTTTAACCTGCAATGTTTCCTACTATGATCATATGGAATCATGAGAAGACACATAAACATAAGAACATGCTTTCCCTGGCATGTCCCTAGAAACATATTCTTTTTATTTTTTACTTATAATATAGGTGAGAAAGAAGACGAAAAAGAATAGACCTTGTTTTCTTGATTGTGGGAAGCCTTGTGCCCCAACATCAGATGCTTCTTGAAGCATCAGGGTGCAGAATTTATCCTCTTAATAGCTAGTAGCAGAGTTTCTCTTAATGAAGAAACTTCAAGTTAAGTTTCTTGATAATTTTCTCTGAGTTGGAAGTGAAATATGAAGGCAAGAGTTTAAAGGAGATAAATAAAAAAAGAAACAACTAAACAATTCATCACAAGAAATTAAAAGAGGGGCTGTCGGAGAGGACACACTATGAAAAGAGAGGCAAGAGAGAAGAGACAGGTGAGAGCTGAACGGTATAACTGGAAGTACAATTCACAGAAAGTCAAGTGGATGGAGGCTTTATAAGGGTGGACGATGAGGCAGAAAGAAGATGCTCTACATTCTATGTCCGTTTCTCTATGGAAAGTTTTAAGAAAGTCTAATGTAACCTTCCATCCGTGTGAACCAAGCCTGTGAAACAAGGCACAGGTGCTGCTAAGAAATAGCGGGAACAGGACCCTTGCAGCTGTTGATGACAGAGCTGTTTGGCTCTCTAGGTGGTAAGCTGCCACAGGGATGAACAATGGCCACAGCAGTTCTGGGAATAGCACTACAAAGCAGCAGAACTGACTGGAGGTGGGTTGAGATTAGAAGAAGAGCAACACGTGAGTTGCATGAGTTGTCTTTGGCTGCTGAAATGTGCAAAAGAGGACAAAAACATCTTCACATCAGCCTTCCCTACACTCAACTGTACTACCTTTCTCTGCTGGCTGAATGAGCCATGTGTGTTCTCCCTCAGGGCCTTTGACCCTGCTGTCCTTCTCCCTGAAATGCTTCCCTTGGAGTATGGTTAAGTTTTGTCCATCCAAGCTTGGGCTCAAACATCTCAGTGAAATTGCTCAAGCCACCTCTCTAAAGTACCACCCTTCCCCTCCAGGTATTTTCTATAACCTGATCCTGGTTTACTATTGTTATAGCCCTTATAACCACCTGAAATTTTGGTTTATTAATAGCTAGAGACCTGGTACATGAAATTCGTGTGCGGGTAGAGTCCCTAGGCCTCATTGGCGATCAGGGCTGATTGGGGCCTTCCTTCATTCCACGCTGCCTGCTGGTGGTCAGCACACGTCATAGTGAGCAGTTGAACTCTTAAGGGGACAATTTGCATATCAGCCTTTTATTATTTAAGATATTTCATTGAATTCAATAGGTGATCAATTCTAAGTACTATTAATTTGTATATTCCTAACAAAACAAAATGCTGACAATTAAACTAAGACAATATTTTCTTACCATTTTGAGTTTTGATTGTACACTAGTACTTAAGAGTCTCCTATGTAGACATTGAATTTATCATGTATTACTCTTCATATTTCACTTCCAACTCAGAGAATGGAATATGTCATTTATTGTCTTTCAGTAAAATACTAAGATGTAATCTTTCAAAAATGAATATTAGCTTCATTAATATCAAAGTTAACTGTTCTCTTTCTGACCTTTCTAAGGCAATAATGAACTTTTATTTTAATGTCAAATGATAGTGTAATTTTCTTAAAGACACTTTAATGGCAATTAAATTCAATCTGTGTACACATATCACAACTCAATTAGCAAAAAAGTCCATCTTTTAAAAATTTTGGAAATGACAGCTATATCAAATGGCTTCCCTGACTAGGGAAGACACCAGCAACTGTAAGCTGCATCTGACTTAAATATGCTAAAATCTGTATCTTAAAATAAAAAAAATAAGCTAACTATTTTTTTACCATCTCTCCCACAACCTCTCCATATTTAAAATACAAGATATATGAGAGCGCGCACACACACACATACACACACATATATGTGTGTGTATGTGTGTATATATATATATATATTTCCCTACAGCCTAGAATACAGTAGGTACTAAAAATATATGTATTCAAAGAATGGGATGTGTTCTCTCTTAAAGCTGATGCTTTACCATTGAGAGAGATGGATGTTGGAGTAACAGCTAAAAATACAACTAACAACAACTGGCATTTCTGGTCTAATAATTGTGCCTTAAAGGATTCTTGCCACCAATGAGAAGAAATTCCATCTAATCTTAGACAGAGACACTGTCCAGGTGTTTTCCTTTAAGTATCCTAGATGGCAATGAACTGCAAAACAGAAAAAAAAGTGAGCTGCCTGGTGATCTACACTCTTGATGAGACAACCCCTAGGCTGAAATTCTCATTTGCAGCAGCCTGGTAAAGCAGAGATAAAACTGACAAGTGGCACCAGGATGAATTTTCGGATGTACCATACCATACCATAGAGGAGCTATTAGAAACATATGAGCCCCATTCGGTCTAAGAAATTTAGGGATTTAAACACCATCCCCCAAGCCACCCTTAAATGCCAAACATGCTAACAGAAGAAAGTATCAGAAATGCAGGTAGTACTAAATAAATTCCTCTTCCTATTATCCAATTGGATGATTTAGTTCACATTACTTATTCTTAGATCAACTTCTCATTGTTTTCTTTGACGTTCTTTCTTTGTACTTCCTACATTATAGTTAGTACTAGAGATCTGGTGCACAAAACTTATGCAATTGGTGTGTGTGTCGGGGGTCCCTCAACCTGACCTGTGCCTGTTTGCAGTCCAGAAACCTTTGGGGGATATCCAACTGATAACTTAGGCTCCCTTCCTCATGGGAAGTGGGCCTAAGCCATCAGGTGGACATCCTTAGCACTACCGTCTCTTTACCTGGGGGCTCTTCTGTCATAGGGACTTTTTTCCTGGTGTCTCCTATCTGTATTATCTTTTTACTTCTCCTCTTTATACTCTTTAACACACTGAATACTTATGCTTTCACTGAGACCATTACCTTTTCCTCATGTAGCCAATGATTACTCTTACATGGATATTAAAGAGTACAATTAGCTGATTTATAAAAATAAAATATATCCTTAATAGTAAACCTACTTTTCCATGATGTTCTGAGACTATAACAAATGTGTAATGTGATTGCACAAAACATTACCCAGCCATTATATTAGCCAAAATAGTGACAAAACATTTTTACTATTATTTATTTGTATTATTTATTTTGTCACACCAGCAAACTAACCTTGGCATCTCAGTAGCTTAATTGAAAGTTTACTTCTCACTCACATAAAATCTAATCCGTCTTGGTGACCCTCTAGCAAGCCCACCATTTGAAATGCCAAGTTAGTGAACTAGGATAAGAACCTTACAGAAGAGATGCATTGGCTCTTAACTGCCTCAGCTCAGAACTGACAAATGTCACTTCAACTACTGTCTCCTCTCTAGAGTTAGTTATTAAGAAAAAACAAATAAAGAATAACAAAGTTATGCATAGCCTACAGAAATATTCAGTGGTGTTTAATTATATTAATATTATTTTAAATATTACATTAGTGTAGTAATATAATATTTAATTATTATTATTTCATTATTATATCAATATTATTATACTTAACAGTTCAGCTTTATGAATTGATTTTGATTCCTAGCCATTTACCATTATTTTCATAAGTAATAAAAATTTGAGTAATATAAATAAAATTTATTAAAATCAATGATACATCTTACTCGAATAAACTTATAAGTTCTTCAATTTTACTTTTTTAGTGAACTGTAACAGGAAAAATACTGTATAAGTACTTATAAATATTAACCAATTTTTCCTTGAGTTAAATATTAATCCTAATCAGTAATATTTATTGAGATGGTACTATGTCATATAATGTACTAGATTACACTATGTGCACTAGTCATATAATGCACGAATACAAGATCAGTGTTATGGAATCCATTCTATAGATTTAAAAAAAGTTTTTAAAAAAGGAATCTCAAAAAAGTTGTATAATCTATTCTGTGATCCTTGAGCCCCAGTGTATCCTGCATCCAAGGTCTGTGCATATCATTTACCAAAGACATGATCTGGTAAAACTGAAGACACCTAGCAGCCATCAGAACGAATAACTGTTAATTACTAATATGACCCCATGCCAGCATAGACAGCTGTGGGAATCACACTACTAATGAATCTCTGACAACCACATGCATTTCTGTAATATCAATCATTTACATCACCTACTAATGAAATATTCAGGTAGCATGAAAGTAGCAATCACATTTTTACAGAATTCTGTTTGCAAGTATAAATCCATTTTGTGTATATATGAATGAGTGTTTAAGGGTTACACTCACATAAACACACACATATACTCACACATACAATACTATTTTTGGAGTATTACATACCAGGTAACTGCTGCAAAATCAACAATGAATTTTACTGATTTTGTAATCATTGGATTATACACATTAAACACTACCCTTAATTTTTTTCAGATGTCATTCCATTAGTCGCAGTTAGAATATCCCAAGTATATTATTAAAATAAATGACTGTGTTGGATGAAAAATTGTATTACATACACAAATGGAATTCTAAACTGGAATAATAAGCCCCGATAACAAGCCCAATTAATTAAAGTAGTGCAATCCAAGAACACTGGATATAGTCACACTATGGCTTTGACCAGCTGAAGCTATCCAGCTCAAAGAATGGAATGATTCATTCAACCATTTATTTATTAAGCACTTCCAAAGTATCAGGCCATATGCTAACCTATGAGAATCCACACTCCATGTCCTTAAGAAGCTCACAGTCAATACTTTGTTAAGAGCAGTGTCTTAAATAAGAATCATTTGGTTTAAAGCAGGAAGTAGAATCCACACATTAAGCTTAAGTAAAAAGGGAATTTAGGGGCAGACACAGAGAAGTCACCTGGAGCCCAAGGCAGTATTTTTACCCAGGCTTCATAAAGGGCTGCCAGTAATAACTAAAAGTCAAAAACAGAGGTCATCTCTCTGCCATCCCGCCACCCCTCACCCCTACCCAGGCTCCATGCACTGGGTATCGCCCGTCTCCTTTCTCTTTGTGGCTGGCTTTCTTTCTTTCTGAATGCACAACATGAAAGCAGTTGTTCCTCTCAGTGTAGCTTTCAGTAAACTCCTTATCGCATTAGCGTCTCTGGGTCCCAGGTCAAGTGTTCCATGAGAGGGACTCCGGTTGGTCTAGTCTGAGTCAAGTGTTTGTACTTGTTTAGCATCCTGAGGCCAGTGGGTTAGAGCAGGAGGTCCACTGCCCTCTTTGCAAGGACCGTGGTTAGTCAGAGAAAGGCCATTGGACAAAGCAGGTAACTGATCACTGTGTCTGTTACATTAGTCAACCACATTGAGATGCTACAATACCCATACAACACAGTGCAATCTCTGGGATGAAATAAGTTTTACATACATGTTGTCGCACAGTGTTAGGTGTTATGGAAGAAGTAAGCCCACAAATCTAGGGCAGCCCAGTGCAGGGGTACCGGTCTCAGTTTTGAGATACTTAGAAAGGTTTGCAAGATGAGCTGGTGAGAGATGAGGGATTTATGTGCGAGGTAGAAGAAAGGGAGTACTCCAGAATGATACAGCATATATGAAACCCCAGAGGTGAGACAAATGCTATTTTCCAGAATGGCACTTGGTTTAGTATGCCAGGAACCCAGGTGTATGTTGTGCAAAGGCAGGGCAAAATGAAGCTTAAGGATCTAACGAAGTCAGAACAGGGACCTTACTCAGAAGTCAGAACTTAGTGACACTGAAACATTTTAATTAATTGAAGAACTTGATCTGATGTCCATATGCTCCCTGCAGTGTGGAGGACTGTAGATGAGATGATAACAGGGAGGAGAATGGGGAGTCTCCATCCACAGGAGTGTCATTCACCCATACTCAGGTCACCCACGTTTGAAAAGGTTAGATGAGTTCAGCTGTGTGTGTAACGAATTTGAGATACCTGAAAGACAGCTGTGAGGAGTCTACAAGGGAATCAAAGGTAAGAGTCTGCCCTCAGTACCCTCAGTAGAGAGGTCTAGGGAATGGGTGGAGGCTAATGAGAAAATACAAAGTGGGGCAAAAGTGGGTTTTTGGTTGTGAGAATTTGAAACATAGAGTTTATTCTTACAATATTATGTATTAATTATTGTAATATTTTCCATAGAAGCAACTGTAAACCTGCTTCTGACCCACCTTGTACATAAAATATATGCACCAGCAGACTGCAGGAATGGAAAAGTGAGGCCATAACTGGTGGGAAGGCCAGGGAAGGGTTCTCAGAGAAGGCAGTATTGGACCTGAGTGGGAAGGAGGAAAAGGGACATCCAGGCAGAAGGTGGAATGGGGTGGGGAGGCAGGCCAGGGTAGCCCACCAGAGGGGAAGTGAGAATGAGCGGCAACTCTGTAAGCCTGAGGGCATGGGCAACTCTCAATTCACTTGTATTTAAGACCTACACTTTTCTCCATGATTCTGTCCTTGGAGACTAGGCAGCCAAGTAGCCAAGGCTGTACACGAGTTAATGATTCTGTCTTATAATGGTTCCACAGAAACAAAAATAAAACATTTCTAAAATGGCATTTGCAGGCTTCCCGTAAAGCATGACAGACAGAACAGGCTACAGATACTCGCCTTCTGCTATAAAAAGCCCATGAGGGATGTCTAAGGCTGACAAACCTGGAAACAGCAGTAGATAAGAAGAAACGATAAAACAACTGCCAATTAAAGTGAAAAAGAGAGTGATCTGGGAAGTAGAGCTTTGGGTACAAAAAGGGATGGTTAGGACCGTGGTTCACTTTCATTTGATTTTTAATGATATGCCTGCATTAATTTGGTGGAAATAAAAATATTATGAATTATGACATCAATACAATAATGTTAGAATGACATTCAGCATGCACATGACCTTTCACAAATACACTATCATTTATCTTTTTTTCTTTTCTGACTTCTACTTTTAAAATCTGTCCCCAGGAAACAACTATACTTGATTTCCATCATAGTTCCTACAGTTCACACATACATCTTCTTTCCTTCTTTAACTCTGCTCTCTATTGACTCCTTTATAAAGTTCTTCTCACCCTCCTTTCTTAAAGCTTCTGGTCTGGGGACATTAACCCCAACCCAGGGCTCAGTCCTGGCCAGATGTTCACTGCCCCTTTCCTTCCCCAGCCACCCTGCCGCCGTCCTGCTCCCATTCTCGGTCCGGGACTCCTGGCCCAATGAGGGGGCCAAGTCCCGTGCTGCCTGGGTGTTGCTGCTGCTAGGAAGCAGGAGAGCCTCCACCCAGAAGGCCTCGGACCATCCACTGCTCCATCTCAGACCTGGGGGCACCTCCCCACCAACGACCCATGCTGGGGGTCACCACCCACCTCCCACGTCTGGGCAACACTCCCACCCCACTTCTTGCTGGGCACACCTGCTCTCCCACCCCGCAGTTGCCACCCCCCTCCTGTGTGCAAACCCACGTTTCCTTTTCTGCGGCTTTTTCTTGTCCCCTTTCTGTATTTCTATTTCTCCTCTTGGCCTGTCTGAATGAAGGTCTGCCTTCCTCTCCCTCTCCTTTCTTATCTCCTCCTATCACATCCTATCCCAGTAGTAAGCAAACTGCACATGCAGATTGCAAGTCACAGTTTGCTGCTCTATTGACTAATGAGTTTGCCAACCACTGTCCTATCCAATCCTTGCAGCTTCCTGAGCAGAGGGTAGGGATGCAGCCTGCTGATTTGGTTGTGATGTGATGCTGTAAAGGATAATTTGCATATTTCTCTATCATTAGTATAGACTAGAGGCCCAGTGCACGAAATTAATGCATGGGGAGCAGGGGGTGTCCCTCCACCCAGCCTGCACTCTCTCCAATCTGGGACTCCTTGAAGGATATCTGACTGCCCATTTACGCCCAATCCTACCAGCAGTCAGACATCCCTCTCACAATACAGGACTGCTGGCTCCCAACTGCTCACCTGCCTGCCTTCCTGATTGCCCCTAACCACTTCTGCCTGCCAGCCTGATCATCCTCTAACCACTCCCCTGCCAGCCTGATTGATACCTAACTGCTCCCCTGCCAGCCTATTTGCCCCTAATTGCTCTCCCCTGAAGGCCTGGGCACCCCCAACTACTCTCCCCTACAGGCCTGGGTCCTCTCCCAAAAATGCCCTTTCCTGCAGGCTTAGTTGCCCCCAACTGCCCTCCCCTGCTGGCCATTTTGTGGTGGCCATCTTGTGTCCACATGGGGGCAGAATCGTTGACCACATGGGGGGCAGCCATCTTGTGTGTTGGAGTGATGGTCAATCTGCATATTACTCTTTTATTAGATAGGATATGCTAAGGCCACTCAGCTGCTTGCTATGATGTTCACTGACCACAGGGGGCAGACACTCCCACCAGTAGGTTAGCTTACTGCTGAGGTCTGGCTGATCAGGACTGAAAAAGATAGGCAGACATGCTCTGAAGCCCTCCCACAGTTTCTCCCCAACTGGCCAACCTCCCATGTCCCTTCTCAGCCCCAATCATGCACTGGTGGTGTCCCTCCACCTGACCTGAACCCTCTCATAATTTGGGCTGAGGGATCTTGCTACCCGTCAGTTGCACGAATTTCGTACACGGGGCCTCTAGTACATATATACGTAAAATATTATCGTGCATCTGAGAATATGTGTGAATGTGTGAATATACACATAATATTTCTATCCACACATTATATAATTGGTTTGTTAAATCTCCATCTTATCTATCACAGTGCCTTACTAACAAAAGATGTCAAATAAGTTAAATTGTATTTAAGTATCCCATGATTTCTCTTACCACCAAGTCCCCAAGTTCTTGGTATAGTTAAGTGAGAATATGAAATGTGATTGATCTTACTTTAGAAAAATCTAAGGCCCTAAGATATTCTTTTTGAATAGATAAAAGATAGGGTTCCATAGAGTTACGGCCATTCTTCTAAATTACTCCGGAAAATGCAGACTGTTCATTAGTCACCTCAGCAAGACCAATGCCTTCTGAGAGATTCACCATTACAATGCATTGAGGAGCATCCACATAGGTCTTGGTACTGCACCTCCATCTGGGTTTCAGAACCTGCTCTCGGGTGTCCTAAGTGAAGTCGGGAAATCATTCTTGTTGCCACAGGAAATGCCCCAGGAAGAGCTGCTCATTGAAACCAATGTGCATGGACTTCCTGCCCGGTGCTGCGACCACAGTGTGCTCCCACAGTGTTCCTTATAGTGCTTACTTCAAGAATAGGGTTTTGTCATCATTCATATTTCCTAAGGAGAATAAATAGCTTTCTCATGCTGTTTCAAGAGGCTGTGTTTTAATATGTAACTTTTTTTATATATAGGAAACTGCAACTTCCTGTTTCGTATAAGGAACACCTCCAGATCAGGAATTGTTTGCTGAGGCTATTTTAGAAAATAACTCATTATAAAGCAAGCTTTCTACTGAAACCTACATCTGTGTTTAGGTTACACATTTCTGAACCTGCTGGAGTGGAGCGCACATATTGAATAGAAAGGCTCTTGAGCCAGTGCTTGCAGAAGAAAGAGGAAACTGTCCTTGGAATTGCTTGGTTTGGGCCTCTGGGAAAATACAAAAGCTGGCTGGAATTCAGGGTTTGGTTTAACCTATCAACATATGTCCTTGGAGATGTTATTTGCTCTGGATAGTAAGTCAAAGCTCTTTGCGGAAGAGGTGCTGGGGAACCGTTCCCATGGTGGTTCTGGATGGAGGTCCCTCTGCGGTGCTTCTCAGGCAAGTCTAGCCCCCGGCCTTTACTCGGGTACATATAAACCACTAGCCTCAAGAGTCTCCCCACTAGATGGGCCACTGCAGTGGAGAATCACGTCTCTCTTACCACCATATCTCTTGCAGCTCAAGTATCTGGCACACAGTAGATATTTAGTAAAGGACTGATGATTCAAGCAAAACTCACTCCCAAAGTGCTGCTTGGATTTTTCCCCATTATAACTGATTTTTCTACTTTTCAAATCCTGTTAAGATTATTTAAAACAGCTTAAGTTTCTATCCTTTTTCTTAAAACTATTTTGTATTTGCATACATATTGCTTTCTGACTTTGAAGAAAACTCTGAGTGGCAGCTCAGAAACATATTTCATCCTGACTTCCAAGCTTATGTTGTGATGCAAGATTTTATATACAGAAAACAGATTGCTAAGAAGTCAACCCTCTCCTAAAAACTGGCTTGATCTACAATCTTGGTTTGATTATACACCAGTAAGCTGAATGCTGAAAGTTAGGATTATAAATAAAATATAGAAAGACAACATAAGCTGCGAGAAACATAAATTCTCAATTTTTATCACTACTCTTTAGTTCAAAATGCTAAAAAATATATATAGCTATTGTATTTACCATAAGAAAGCCCCAAGTCGACACAACTTTGGAGGGAAAAGGTAGACACATTGATGACCCAACCTAATAAAGTATTGGAGAAGCACTCTCTTTCTTTCTTATCATTGTCTCTATTGAGACTGGTGATTACTATTCCTAATAGGCAGGGGGCCTCTCTGATACTGTGGAAAGAGCAACAGAGGAGTAGCCAGAAAAACGTGTACTTGAATTTTGACCCTGTCATGATCGACTATGTGACTCCCAGCAAGTAACTGTACTTCTCTGTGCCATGGTGTCATCAACCATCAAGCAAGAAGATGGCCTTAAAGAAGCCTCCCAGTGCTAAATCTAACGAGTCCACAAACTCATCCCATAAACATCTTGTCGACACAGCTATTACTACTACTTGCAGTCAGATACAATTTTTATCATACTTAGAAAAAATGTTGAGACATGAAAAAAAAAACCTGACAATTTAATACAGACATCTAAGTGCCTTAGAGTTTATTATGGGCTAAGACCTTGCATACAATAGCTATTTAATCTTCACATTCATTTTATAATGTAGGTGGACTATTATAGTGCCTTCTAATTAAATCTAAACCATTTCTGCTACTTTCCAAGCTCCTCCCCGCCAAAATAATAATGGTTAAGCTATTGTTGAGCACAATATCATTTGAATTTTAAAAAACAAATCTCTTACTACTTATTACTGTATAAAATATTAATTAAAACTTTAGCAGAAAAGTAACTTTTTAATTAAGGAACTGTGATTTTCTCTTTTGTGAGTTCAGATATTAGGCTAAATATTCCTAAACCATAAAAATAAATATGTAGGCTCCCTTTTCAGCCCAATATGACTTAACTTTTCTGTGATATGCAATATGATTATTTGATCACTGGATGGCAGTAGAAAAAAGTCAGCTTTGTGTGTCATATTGTTTTACTCCCTCTCTTGGTTGGGAATGTAAATTAAAATAAGGAAATATTATATTTCCCAAATATATTAAAAATTGAAAAATAACAGTAATCTGCCATTAATATACAATGATTCTTGTCTATGTGATTTCAATAAATTTTGGATATAATTAAAATATGTTGAAAATTTACATGACTATATATTGCTTTGTACCCTATACACATCCAGCTTGTGTGCATGTAAAAAATTTATGAAAATCCAATTCAGAAAAATTGGTTAGTTGAAAATAATTTTCTGAACAATAGGTCCTTGTGTACCACCACTGGTTGGCAAGTTTCATTTGAACCCAGGACCAGCCTTATTACTTGTCGGGTGAGTGAGATTATAAAAAAGAACTTACATTTTTTTAGGGAAAAAAAGTATCCTTATGCTTTTGTGATTTTGTTAGGAGACATAGGGCAGAGTGGTGACCATGTAAAACTACAAGAAAATGAAATATGTAGCTCACTGCCAAGATTTAAAAACAGTAATCAACTGGAATTCATCGATACTGTTGTAAACTCCAAATTTCTAATAATCCTAATATTTGAAAATATTTTTTCTAAATATATCTCTTCTATGTTCCATCACCTAATATATAAATCATCATTGCACTGACACACATATTACATCAGCATACTCTCCACACTAATAAGTACCTTTCGAATGCTAATGATCATCACATAATTACCCCATGCTCAATTAACAAAGTAATTATTATCATGTCACTTTTAACATTGTGCCTCAGAACATAGTATAGAAACTGGCATATAATGGAATCTTAACAAAAGTTTGTGAATAAAGAAATAAGTGAATGTATGAGCCAAGCAATGCATAAATGATATATTTTGGTTAAGAGAAATTTTTAAAAATATATGAACATATAATGAAAGAATATCATTGCCCTTTACATCATGTCAGTACTTGACTTTTATAAATATTCTGATATAGAAGGAGGGCCAAAGAAAGGCTAGAAATTTATCAAAGGCAGAGACCTAAATGCAATACTAAGATATCAATATAGAATTACTGGACAATGATATTTTATAAATGGCTAGAAAATTGAGTTCAACAAACTAAGCAGTTCCATCTTTCATCTCAAATGCTTTCTTAGATTTATGTCAGTGCTATAACATAACACATTGCCACACATTTATTGGCTTAAAAGAACATATATTTACAGTCTTACTAGAGGCCTGGTGCATGAAATTTATGCACGGTGTGGGGGATGTCCCTCACCCCAGCTTGCACTCTCTCCAATATGGGACTCCTTGAGCAATGTCCAACGGGCAGTCGGACATCCTTCTCACAATCCAGGACTGCTAGCTCCAAACCGCTCACCTGCCTGCCTCCCTGATTGCCCCTAACCACTACTGCCTGTCAGCCTGATCACCCCCTAACTCCGTGATGGGGAACCTATGACATACGTGTCAGCAGTGACACACATAGCCATTTTCGATGACACATGGCCAAATGCAGTTGCATACAGAGAAGTATGGGGCTGCATGCCGAGAAGGACGTTTCATCCTCGGCTACTGCACTGCCAGGTGCAGTTGCCGAGGATGAAACAATTGCTGTAGTGTAATGTAGACACTCTGTGCCAGAGGCCTGTAGCCCAAAATAACAGAACTCCGGCACAGAGCGTCTAGTTCTGGGACGTCCAGTTAGGCTGTTAGGGAATCTTTGACCTCACTTCTGGCCGCAGAGCAGGGAGCAGTGGATTGCCATGGGGGATACATCTCTGGGAGCCCTGTGATTGCCATTACCAGCAACCACATAACCACAGCAACCATCATCCAATCTACTGTCCTGGGGTGTTGTGGATTTCTAATTGACCATCATTACTGAGATAAGTGAGGGGGAGGCTAGTGAAGAGGGGAGGGCCTGTGCTATGGGTACTGTTTCCCACCATTAGAAATAGCGACATGGTGCAGCATAGTGAAGACTCAATTTCACCACTATTACTGCTATGCATCCTTATTAACCCCTATTTCTGCTTATTAACCCTGCCCTTTCTTAAAAGACAGATACCTGTGCCATCTTGTGGTCAGTTAGGCTAGTTAACCCCAATTGCCTGCAGGGCTAACAGGCTATCTATAATTCTATCTTCTGTCACTGCCCCCCGGATGGAGAACCCAAAAAATACAAAAAACAAGGTTAAGTAAAGGAAGTGGTAGTAACAGTAGCTGACCCTTTCAAGAGACATGGACCAAAATGTATGACATTATAAAAAAAAAAAAAGAGAGAGATCCTTTTGCATTCTATGTACTGAAACAGTAGTAAGCAGAATGTGGAATATAAGTAGACATTTTGAAATTAATCATCCCAAGCTCTTGAAAAAAGTGAGGATTTGTTAAATTGTTTACAGAAGCTATTGGACATCGAATTGTGCCTTTTCATTGTATTATCCATCAGGAGGTTTTATGTGCCAAGGCAGGATTCACCAACTTAAATGACTTAATGGCAGTTGTTACAAAAATAGTTAATTTAATAGCTGCTCGCTCCCTTCACAAACGAGAATTTTTTGCACTTTTACTGAAGGTTGATTCCACCTACAGTGGACTGCTGATGTACAGTAATGTAAGATGGCTGAGCCGAGGCAAAGTTCTTCAGTGCTTTGTGGAGTGCTTTGAAGAAACTAAGATATTTCTTCAGGATAAGGATCTGGGAAACCTTTCTCAGCTCAATGATGATAAGTGGGTCAACACCCTGATATTTTTTACAGATCTCTCTGTTCATATTAATGAACTGAACATAAAGTTACAAGGTTTGGGCAAAAGTATTAATGTTATGTTTGGATACATAAAAGCTTTTGAAAGTAAACTTAAAATTTTCAAGTGAGATGTAGAAACGAAAACTTCTAAGTATTTTCCTCGAGTAACAAAGTATTTTGAGAAGGCTAGTGCAGCTGTACAAACTGAAATGGAACCCTTGCATATAAAGTACCAGCATGTTTTAGACTAGTTACTTGACCAGTTCAGTGATGGATTTAATCAATTTAGAAGCCTAAAACAGACCATAAAAATAATTAAGTATCCTCACGTAGTAGTCTACAGTAGTTTGGAATTAAATTGTTTCCAATGGATGCAAATTGATGATTTGGAGATGCAACTTGCAGAATTTCATGACAGCATCTGGGCTCAGGTGTTTGTCGACTTGAGGTCAAAGCTTGAGAATCTGGAAAGGTGTCACTTGGAGAATCAAGAGGAGTGCCACTACTAACAGGAAATTTGGAGTGCCTGGAACCAATTACCAGACACTTTTAGCACCCTGAAAAATATAGCAATGGCTTTACTCACAATTTTTCCCTCTACATACTTTTGTGAGACCTTATTCTCAGCATTCAATAATATCAAAACCAACAAAAGAAACAGATTGACAGATGAAGTTAGTAGCGCTTGCTTGGGCTTGAAGTGTACAAAATACCAACCTTCAATTGAAGGTTTAGACAATGACATTCAGCAACAAAAAGTTACTAATAGGCAGGTTAGTTAAAGAATTCCCCTTCCCCTTCACTTATCTTAGTTCAGGGCACCCCACACTAGTTAAATAATATCAAGACCAACAAAAAAAACTGACTGACAGATGAAGAAAGAAATCACTAAGCAGGTAAGTTAAATAATTAGTTTTTGATTTATTAAATACAGTTATATATTACAATTATATATTTTTGTTATTTAAACTACAAATATCATGAAAGAGGAGTAGGAGGAGAAGGA
Organism: Antrozous pallidus; assembly: GCA_027563665.1. Lineage (NCBI taxonomy): Eukaryota > Metazoa > Chordata > Mammalia > Chiroptera > Vespertilionidae > Antrozous > Antrozous pallidus. Next base: position 77,951,454 of record CM050520.1, on the reverse strand, counting down.
GGAGGAGGAAGAAAGGAGGAGGAGAGGGGGAGGAAGGGGAGGAAGAGGAGGAGTAGGATGAAGAGGAGGAGGAGGATGAAGAAGAACAACAACAACACCAACAACAGATGAACAGAGTTAAAAAAATAAAATGGCAATAAATATGCACCTATCAATAATCATTTTAACTGTAAATAGCTTAAATGAAAAGACATCAAAAGACATAGGTTACTGAATAGACAAGGAAACAAGACACATATAAATGTTGTCTACAAAAGACATACCTCAGAACAAATGATATACACAGACTAAAAGTAAAGTAATAGAAAAATATATTTCATGCAAATGGAAAGGAAAAACAAAGCTGGAGTAATAATATTTATATCTGACAAAATAGACTTTAAAACAAAGGCTAGAGTAAGAGACATAGAAGAGAACTACATAATGATGAAAGGAGCAATCCAATCCAATAAGAGGATGTTACCCTTGCCAAAATATATGCATCCAACATAAGATCGCCGATATATGCAAAGCGAACCTTGATGAACATAAAGGGAGAGAGGGACAGAAATGCAGTCAAAATCGAGTATTCTAACATCCTATTGACATCCATGGATAGATCTCCCAGACAAAAATCAACAAGGAAATGGCGGTCTTAAGTTACACACTAGATTAGACAGATTTAATTAATACCTTCAGAGAATTTCACCCCAAAGCAGCAAAATACACATTCTTTTCAAGTGCACATGAGACATTACATTGACTAGGCCACATTTTAGACCACAAGTCAAGGACCCAATAAATTCAGGAAAATTGAATATATTTCAAACATCTTCTCTAACCATAATTGTATGAAACTGGAAATCAATCACAAGTAAAAATCACACAAAAACATGGATGCTAAATAACATGTTACTAAATAATAACTGAGTTAACCATAAGATCAAGGAAGAAAAAAGATACCTTAAAACAGATGAAAACGAGAGCACAACCCTAAATCTATGGGACACAGTAAAAGCAGTTTCAAGAGAAAATTTCATAGAATTATAGGCCTACCTAACAATCTAAGTTTATACTTACAGGAGCTAGACAAAGAAAAACAAGTTCCAAAGTGAGTAGAAGAAAGGCAATATAATGCATCCAAATTAGAAAGGAAGAAATAAGTAAAATCGTCATTATTTGTAGATGAAATGATATTGTATATAAAGAAGCTTAAAGATTCCATAAAAAACTACAAAATGTATTTAGTAAAGTAGCAGGATATAAAAAGAAATATCTAGAAATCAGTTGTATTTTTATATACCAATAATAAACTATCAGAAAGGAAAACTAAGAAAGCATAAAATACCTAGGAACATACTAGTATTTTGCCCAGTGAGTGTGGCTCAGGGGTTGAGCATCAATCCATGAATCAAGAGGTCATAGGTTAGATCCCCAGTCAAGTCATATGCCTGAGTTGCAGGATTAATCCCTTAAGTGTGTGTGTTTGGGGGGGAGGGGGTTGTTCAGGAGGCAGCTGATCAATTATTTTCTTTCATCACGGATGTTTTTCTCTCTCCCTTTCTGTCCCTCTCTCCAAAATCAGTTAAAAATATTAAATTTAATCAAGTATATAAAAGACCTGTAGAAAATTATAAGACAATGAAGAAATTGAAGAAAATACAAATAAATGAAAGCCTATACCATGTTCATGGATCAAAAGAATTAACATCTTAAAATGTCCATACTACTAAAAGTGATCCATAGATTCAACATATTAATAGAACTTGATCAAATATTCCAAAAATTTATATGGAACCACAGAAAGCCTCTGATAGCCACAGCAATGTTAAGAAAGAACAAAATCAGAGGAATCATGATACCTGATATCAAACTACACTATAATGCCGTAGTTATCAAAACAGTGTGGTACTAACATAAAAACAGACATATAGTTCAATGGTATAATATAGAGGGCCCAGAAATAAACCTACAACTTTATGGTCAACTAATATTTAACAAAAGAGGCAAAAACATATAATGGGATAAGAATAGTCTATTCATTAACTGCTTTGGGGAAAATTGGATAGATATGTGCAAAAAAATGAAACTAAGACCATCTTCTTATACCATATACTCAAAATGGATTAAATACTTAAATGTTAAACTAGAAACCATAAAAACCCTAAATAAACACATAGGCAGTAAAATCATGAACATTTTTTTCTGATATATTGCCTCAGGCAAGAGAAACAAAAGAAAAATGGACAAATGGGACTACAGAAAACTAAAGTTTTTGCACAACAAAGGAAGCTATCAACAAAATGAAAATGCAGCCCCCTGAATTAGAGAGCATATTCATCAATAATACATCTCATGAGGGGTTAATATCCAGAATCTATAAACATCATATACACTCAACAGCAATAATCAGATAATCTAATTTAAAAAATGGGCAAAGGGCCTGAATAAATACTTCTCCAAGAAGACATACAGATGGCCAAAGACATATGAAAAGATGGTCAACATCACTAATCACCAGAGAAGTCCAAATTAAAACCACAATGAGATATTACCTCACATCTCTCAGAATGGCTATCATCCTATATAATAAAAGCCTAATATGCTTTGTGTCTGATCATCCATTCAACTAATCAAAGCATAATATGCTAATTATATGCTAAGTCCGCTCAACCACATTCTATGATGTACACCGACCACTAGGAACAGATGCTCTGATCAATAGGTTAGCTTGCTTCTGGGGTCCAGCTGATCGGGACTGAGAGAGATGGGAGATGGGCCAGGCTGCCCCTTCCCCTGGCCGGCCCCACCCCTGATCAGCCCCCATAGGGCAGGTCCCACCCATGCACAAATTCGTGCACAGAGTCTATAGTCAATAAATAAACAAACAACAATGTTGGTGAGGATGCGGAGAAAAGGGAACCCTTGTGTTCTTTTGGTAGGAATTCAGGTTGGTGCAATCACTTTAAAAAGCAGTATGAAGTTACCTCAAAAAAATTAAAAATGGAACTTTCTTTTGACCCAGGGAATATGTCTGAAGAAACCCAAAACACTAATTCTAAAGAACATATGCACCCCTATGTTCACTGCAGTATTAGCTACAACAGCCAAGATTTGGAAGCAGTTTAAGTGTCTATCAGTTGATGAATGGATAAGAAAAAGCTGTGGTAATTTACATAATTGGATCCTGCTGGATCATATAAAAGAAGGAACTCTTACCATTTCTGACAACATGGATGGACTTGGCCAAGTGAAATAAATCAGCCAGAGAAAGACAAGAATCACATGGTCTCACATATATGTGGAATCAAACACAGTTTTTGAAAATGAAACACACACATACACACACACACACACACACAAAACTAGGTAATATAATTTGCCCTATAATTACTTATATACATATTTTATTCCTTTAGTCTAAGTGTACGCTATAACAGAACAAAGGCTGTGCCTTAGGCTTAACTGTCTGCCTTAGTGCTTCATCCAGAGATCTACAAGTAGTCAGTACTCAATCATATAAAACAAATGTGTTTGTTTATGCTTATTGCAGTTGGATTTGGTAAAAAGCACTATAGTGAACTAAACTTCAGTGAACTAAAGAACTGAATCAAAGCAGTGTAAAGACAGTGGTTCTCCCAGGGTTATTTAAATAACCTTCCCTTATCCTGTACTTAAACTAAATTCCAAATAGCTCTCACTCTATTCTTTTTTTCAATTAACAGCTGTCTAAAAATTCTTTATTTCCATGTTTAGCAACTCCATCAATGAACTTCTTGTTTTATAGGAAATGTATACTTTTTGTCCCATTCAATAGTGATTCTCCTGTGTAATCTTCAGTATAACTTACAGTGTGAACAGGTTCTCTTTATATGAATAAATCTTTAAAGAGAATAGAGATGAATTCACCTTACCTTAACTTTCTATACTTAATCATTGATTTAACCTTACAAATTGTTTAATAACCCTTACTTTAGAAAGGAACCAAGATGGTGGCATAGGTAAACACCTATCTTGCTGCGCCACACAACAATTCCAAAACTACAACTTAACAACAGAACAAACATCATCCAGAATAACCAGAAAGCTGGCTGAGTGAAAATTCCACAAATAAAAGCAAAGATAGGGCACTGTGACTCAGAGGAGCAGTGGAGGGCAGCGTTGAAGATATGCATGGAGTCAGAGGTTTGGAGCCGTGCATGCGCGCCAGCAGAGAGGGCGGGCGGCTGCAAACCCGGCTAGTTTTCTCCAACGGGGAGGGAGACAAAGGCGTCCCACAGCACTGACTCCTCAGTTCAAGGCGAGGTTCGGGGAATCCACACTCATAAGGGGTGAAACAGTACAGTAGGAAAGCATGCTGAAACCCGGGCATGGCAGAGGTCTGCAAGCTTGTGGAGAGGCCAAGCTTGTGGAGAGTGCACGTACTTGGGAACAGCAGAAGTGCGCGACCATGCAGACAGGACTCATGACTTGCTCCCTCGTTCAGGAGACCACGGGACTGCATTGTTTTACAACCCTGGGCGAGACGTTGGGTGTGAAGACTCATTTGGGGAGAGGCTGAGTTGTCTGGTAGCGGGTGGAGATCGGTGGTGGTGGCTTTCTCTCTCAGAGGTGCATGCAGCCATTACCACCCAGCACAGAGACCCACGTGCTGCACAGGGCAGAGCTGATGCTGCCTGCTCAGCCTTGAGATGCCGCCCATCCAACCTGAAGACAGTTTACCCTCACAGCTAATTGGCCTGGAGGTTAAATCCTCCTAGTGCTAACAACAATAATCTGGGCTTAACTTCAATAATACTGTACAACCCATAAAGGGCTTCAGTAAGAGTATCCACCTCAAATAACTGGGGTGGCTGAGCCACTGTCCCTTAGAGGGCATCTACCACACAAAGCTAATCAACCAACTCAGGAAAGCAGCCACCATGCAGAGACATGGAAAGAAATCAGATGTGAAAGAAATGGAGGAAAAAAGACGACTGGACATAGAGTTCAAAACCACAGTAATAAGGTTTTTCAAGAGGCTCCTAGAAAAGGCTGATGAACTGAATAAGACCTACAAGGAAATGAACAAGACCTATGAGGATATGAAAAAGGACCAACTAGAAATTAGGCATACACTGACTGAAATAAAAAAATATTACAAAGACCTAAAAGCAGTCCAGAGGACCACAAGAACCAAGTCAAAGATTTGAAATACAAAGAAGAAAATCCACTTAGCTGGAAAAGCAGGAAGCAAAAAGAATCCAAAAAATTGAAGATAGTGTAAGGGGCCTCTGGGACAACTTCAAGCATACCAACATCCAAATTATAGGGATGCCAGAAAAAGAGAGAGAGCAAGATAATGAAAACCTACTTGAAGAAATAGTGACTGAAAACTTCCTCCACCTGGTGAAAGAAATTGACTTAAAAGCCCAAGAAGCACGCAGAACCCCAAAATATAGGAATCTAAAGAGGACCACACCAAGACACATCATAATTAAAATGCCAAGAGCAAAAGATAAAGAGAGAATATTAAAAGCAGCAAGAGAAAAACAGTTAGTTACCTATAAGGGAGCACCGATAAGATTGTCAGCAGATTTCTCAACAGAAACAATGCAGGCCACATGGGAGTGGCAAGAAATATTCAAAGTGATGAATACCAAGAATCTACAACCAAGATTACTCTATCTAGCAAAGATATTATTCAGAATTGAAGGTCAGATAAAGTGCTTCACAGATTTAAAAAATCTAAAGGCGTCCATCATCCCAAACCAATATTATATGAATTGCTGGAAGATATTCTATAAGAAGAGGAAGAAGGAAAAGGTAAAAATAAAAATTATGAACAGCAAATACACATCTATCAACAAATGAATCTAAAAATCAAGTGAATTAAAAATCTGATGAATAGGATAAACTAGTGAATATAACAGAATCATGGGCATAGAAAGGGAATGGACTGACAATTCTTGGCGAGAAAAGGGTTGTGGGAGGTGTAGCAAGAGACTGGACAAAAATCATGCACTTATGGGAGAGGACAGTGGGGGGGGAGGTGAGGGCTGAGGGTGGGATGGGTACTGGGTGGAGGGGAGCTATAGGGGGGAGAAGGGGGAACAATGTAGTTAATAAACTGAACAATAAAGATTAAAAAATAATCCTTATTTACTTCTTTCTTTGAACTTTTATTAAGTAGTGGAGATTTCACATAAAAATGCTCAAATACTAACACTGGAAGGGAAAGGTATACCAAGAAGGATTCATTCTAATCAGAGCCTTTGTGGGACTTATTTTGGGAAGGTAAGATGGAAAAAGAAAGTAAATTCTCCACATTTCATTGAGATAAGTCTAAAATTAACCACAAAATGTCATGTTATGCCTAGGCAGCTATGTGTGCTGTTAGCACTCCCATAAAATCTTTTGGAAACATAATCCCTCTCTCCATCAAGCTCTTGTTTATAACAGCTAAAAAAACCACTTTCCCATGTTATAAGTATGAAAGAAATATCAGGTAGCACATGCACCCACAATCAGAAACACAACTGACTTTATTTTTTTTATTTTTTAGCTTTGTTTATGATTTTTATATATTTGTTATTGTTTAAAGTATTACAAATAGTAGTACATATGTTTGCTTTTTTCCCCCATTGACCTCCCCCCAGCCTCCCCTCCCCTACCAGCACATGCCCTCACCTGCCCCCTAACCCCCAGTCTTGTATCCATTGGTTATGCTTACATGCATGCACACAAGTCCTTTGTGAGATCTCTTACTGCCCCCGCCCCCCACTCTCCCCTGCCTTCCCACTGTAGTCTGTCTGTTCAATGCTTCTTTGCCTCTGTATCCATTCTTTCCCCCCATTTCTTTTCTTTAAAAAATCTTGCATCTGCATACTAGAGATAAACATATAAGAACAAAACAATGTTTGAGTCTCAGTTTCAATGTCCAACAGTTCTGAGTCCCAGTTTCAATGTCAAATAGTTCCTTATTGTGTACATGTCAGTAATGATATCTGGATGGTGGACATATTGTGGCAATGCAAGTATGATCATGTTTTTAAAGTAAGTTGTATGCATTGAGACAACTTACTTTAAAAACATGATCATAATTAGTCTATTTTAGTCTGCATGTAATTTATGCAAATATGCTCACATTTTGCTTCTGCCTCTAGTTTATCTACATGAATACTGCACAAGTTACTGGAGCTTAAAATATCCACAAGTTAATTTTATATTTCTACTAGAGGCCCGATGCATGAAATTCATGCATGGAGGGAGGGGGAGTTCTCCCACAGCCCAGCCTACACCCTCTCCAATCTGGGACCCCTCAAGGGATGTCCAACTGCCTGTTTAGGCCCGATCCCACTGGGCAGTCGGATATTTCTATCACAATCCAGGACTGCTGGCTCCCAACTACTTGCCTGCCTGCCTTCCTAATTGCCCCTAACCCCTTCTGTCTTCCAGCGTGATCACCCCTAACTATTCCTTTGGCAGCCTGATTAATGTCTAACTACTCCTCTGCCAGTCTGTTTGCCCCCAACTTCCCTCCTCTGCTGGCCTGGTCATCCATAACTGCCCTCCCCTGCTGGCCATCTTATGGTGGCCATCTTGTGTCCACTTGGGGACAGGATCTTTGACCACTTGGGGGCAGCCATTTTGTGTATGGGACTGATGGTAAATCTGTATATTACTCCTTTATTAGATAGGATAGAGGCCTGGTACATGGGTGGGGGCCAGCTAGTTTTCCCTGAAGGGTGTCCTGGATCAGGGTGGAGGTTCTTTTAGGGCCTGGAGCAGCCTGGGGGAGGGGCCTGTGGTGGTTTGTAGGCCAGCTATGCCCCCTGATGACCTAAGCAGAGGCCCTGGTATCTGGGATTTATTTATGTTCTACAATTGAAACTTTGTAGCCTAGAGTGGAGCCAAGCCTTCTGCTCGCTTCATGGCAACAGCCATTTTCTCTGTTCAGGTTTATTTACCTTCAATAATTGAAACTTTGTGGCTGTGAGTGGAGGCCAAGGCCATTCAGGGCTGCAGATGCTTGGATTACTCCATCGCTGGGGCAACACCAGCCTCTGCTCTCTCCAGCTCTGTGGCTGCTGCCATTTCTGTTTGGATTTTGTATCTTCTATAATTGAAACATTGTAGCATTGATTGGAGGCCTAGGTTGGCTAGGGCAGGCAGAAAGCTTGGCTTTCTCCATTGCTGGGGAAACCCAAGCTTCCTTTCTGCTCTCAGTGGCCACAGCCATCTTGATTGGGGTTTATTTGCATATTTGATCCTGATTAGCTGATGGGCATGACTTGTGGGTGTAGGGGAATTGTGGTCATTTTGCATATTACTCTTTTCTTAGATAGGATGGTCTTCCCTTATCTGTTTTTCCTTTTCTAGTCCCTATCCTTTTCACTGATATAAATAGCCATCAGACAATTAACAGAAATCTAACAGTTACCCCAGATTATGAGTTAAACATCCTTTCTCCCATTTATTTATAATCTGATAGTGGGAGGGCTCATGTGCCCCAAATGATCAGCCATAAAAACAAGATAGTGATTGGCTGATTTCCTGATTCTTCAAATCTCATTGAGCTATTCTTATGTACTAGCAATGACATGGACAATGAGGATGATCAGCTATTTTAAGTACAGAGACTGCTTGCATCAACAGATGCCAGGTAGATAAATATCATTATACGCTTTATGATGGAAATGTGGGAAAAATAAAGGAGTAGTTGGTTGGGAGTTTTGGGACTCAGAAAAGGCTACATAAAGTGGTGCAATTCCTCTGTCTAAAAGGTCAGACCTGGTTAATACATGTACTCAACAGTCCATTACAAAACAACTATGATGTGTCTAGAAGAACAATGACAACAAAAATATTAATACAGTTTAGGAATGTACCACTGGATGAATATTCTAATATTTAAACATTAAAAAGTTAAAAACAATAAAAAACTATTTTACTCCAAGGCCTACTAAATTGAAGAGTTTACTTTAAATACCAGAGAGATCACCCTTGTAGAACTCAATTAGTGTAGTAAAAAGACAGGTGGAGAGCACAGTAAAGAAGTAGAAATTGTAAATGTAGGTTTACAGGACATTGGCACATAAATAGCAGTTGACCTTTTGAATAAAACTAAGATCTTCCAGAGACTCTCAGGGATAAAATAGAAAGATAAGGCTAAAGTTAGAGCATTACAAAACATACTAATAATTATAGCACAAACAGGAAGAGAAAACCCAGCCAAGGAGAAAAAAATAAACAAAAGGGTAAATGATATAAGAAGAAAAATCTACGTGTGTTCAATAACATTTTCCATTGTTATAAGTATCCTTCTATTATTTTTGAATAGTGTAATTTTATATATGAGTTTATATGCATTTATCCTAAAATGTTGCATTTGTAGAACTTGGTAGGTTATAATATGGATTATTTACCTTTGAATGCTCTTTCTTTTTATATAACATGATGTTCTATACATTCTAAGATCTTTCACTGTTCATAATGGTTGTGGGCACAGAACAAAACATAAAATATACTTCACTACTCCAAATAACCTAAAATAAGTATTCAGTTGGTTCTGTCTTTGATAATATCACCCTTTAAAACATATCGTTTAGAGGCAGTTAAGGCAAAGAAGGGGCAGTGTCAAGCCAAGGGAAGAGAACATTTCAAGAAAAGATCTGCCAATCACAAGAAGGCTACAAATTATAGTGACCTCATTCAGCGCAGTTCAGTGGAGCAGTAAAGATGATGACATTGCAAAGGATAAAGAGGAATTGAGACAGTGAGCTATAGTGAGACTGAAGAAGTTAATATGGTGATAAAATGAAAAGAATCAGTACAACACCTTGTATATGTTATGGGAGGGTACAAAGAAACTTGTAGATGTGAGTTGGTGAGAGGATGGAGCCAATAAGAAGGGAGAGTTTAAATATAGGAGGGGAATTAAACTCTGTGGGTTAGGTTTTGGGACTGAGAGAATCAGAAAGAGGTAGAATCTGCCCTAGCCAGTTTGGCTCAGTAGATTGAGCACTGGCCCATAGACTAAAGAGTCACAGGTTCAATTCCAGTCAAGGGCACATACCTCAATTGCAGGTTTGATCCCCTGTTGGCACACTGGGGCCACATGTCTTTCTCACATTGATGTTTCTCTCTCTGTGTCTCTCCCCCTCTCTTTCATTCTCTTTAAAAATCAGTGGAAAAATATCCTAGAGATTAACAACAGCTTCAAAAAAGAAAGTAGAATCATATATAGGAGGGAATATAAGAGCACAATACCTATATACAGGACTGACTTAGAAGAGCATTGCTAACTCTGATTCTCAGATAACTTATTAATGTGAATAACATCAAGGTTTATACTTGATGTTATCATTGGTTAGCAACTACATTATTTGTTGTAACATAAGCTGTGTTCAACTAAACCAGTTAGAAGATAAAGAGAGATATAGGTATAGACTCTGTCTATCTATCATCTATCTTTCTAATCTACCATTGCATAAACTGGTGCTAATTCAAGTTATTTTATTTTATAATTATGTAATTGCTCTTATTTACTACCCAAAGAGCTAGATTTTTCATTTATCTTTGTTGGATTTTAACAGGATAAGCCTATCATGTCAACCTAAGATCATGTCGATTTTATAATTCAGCAATCAGTAAACTATAGGTACAGGCACGCACTACCTATTTTGTAAATAACATTTTATTGGAACACAGCCATACCCGTTAATTTATATAATTTCTATGGCTGCTTTCATGTAACATGAAACAGAGAACTGATGGCCTAAAAAGCCTAAACTATTTGCTGTTTGGCCCTCTACAGAAAAAGTCAGCCAGCCTTGGCATGTAATCCAACCTAATAAGTACTCTTTCCAGCTAAAATATGCAAGTTTGGAAGATGTGTTTTCCATGTCTTCATTCAAATTATTAAAAATTCTAATCCCAATAGGAGCTAATCCAAAGTATGGATAGAAATCCCTGCTCACCTCCCTCCTGACTAACACAAATCTGCCAGTTACCACTAAAAGAATGATAACAACAGCTTATTACTATCCAGGCTACAGTTGCTTGTCTCCACAAGGCTGTAAAAGTGAGCATTGTAAATTTTCTGGTGAAATCCATATATGCTTAAACAAATACCATTTCTAACTTATGATACTGGTAAACCTATCAAATATGTAATCTAAACTTTCCCTTTTGACTCAAAGGCATCAATAAAGACATTAGAAAATTACTAGACTGCAATATAATGACTCCCTGCTGGCATTGGGAAATAGGTTGTGTCTGAGTCCATTTCGGCTGCTGAAACAAAATACCATACACTGTGGCTTATAAAATGGCAGAAATGTGTTTATGACTATTCTAGAGCCCAAGATTGAGGTGCCCGTAGGTTCAATATCTTTTCGCTGCATCCTCACATGGCAGACGGAGGGAAGCATCTCTCAGGTGTCTCTACCACAAGGGCACTAATTCCATTCATGAGGATTCTGCCCTCATGATCTGATCAATTCCTCCAAATTCTACTTTCTATTATCAGCACATTGGGAGATCACAAATTTCAGGGTATGAATTTAGAGGTCAGCACAAACATTCAGTTCCATTTTTGACTGTATTCAATAAGAAGCCTAAGCCAGCTGTGCTTTCTTAGGTCTTAAAAATGATTTTCAAAGCTTGAAAATATAAGATGAGGCAAGAAAACTACTAGCTGTCACTTCTCAAAGCTAACAGTGTGATAACTGTAACCAGTCTGGTTCTCTGAAGTAACAGCAAGCTCCCAGTTTGTGTGGATACGGGGACCACATAAGCAAGTGAGATGGAACTGCATGGAAAGTAAAGGCAAATGGTTTTTTAATGTCTACCACATGGACTTTATGAACTCATTTATATACTTTGTGTCACTAATTTTGGTTTTTAAGTGAATTTGATGCATATTTATTAGTTCATTTGGTTGTGTTTTATATAGCTGAGGTTACTGAATAGCTAAATTCTAGAAATTTATGCTATTGCTATATTACTTATTAAGTGTTTCAGCAAAATATGAATCTTGTCAGAAGCTTCTCACCATTGGGTCTGAAATGACTTGTTAAAAATTAACACAGAATATTCAACTCATGCTCATAACTCACCCCAGCAATTGTCACTGCACTACCACAGATCAAAGAAGACATGCTGGATTTCAAATTTCAGAAATCAAGAATCCTTTGATACAAGCTTTTCATCACGTTTAGCTCACTTTTAGAGACAAAGTACTGCATTCACAATTATGTCTTTATAAACAATATACAAAAAGGTGCTCAAGTGTGAAACCTAATATCTGAGGAAGGATCACTTCTCTTTATGAAGGCAGCTCACATGCCTATGGGCCTTTCACAGAACGCTCCGTCTTCCAATTACACAAAATCCACTAATTTGTACATGGTGCAAAAATAAGAAAACACAGTATTAATCTACCAATATTAAAGTCAATATACCAATGTCTGCATGTCAAGGTGAGAGCAAAGATGTAGTATTAAATGCATCATCAACTATTGTAAGAAACAAGGTTTGCTTCATTCCTGATCTGAAAAACATCCTTGGAAGACAGTATTTCCTCCTGTCTGTGCACTTATACATGTTAGGGTCTCGTGGGCTTATTCCTTTACTTATGATGTACAGTGGGTTCTGAAATACTGTGTGAGGAGGTAGTACATTTCTGCTGCAGTATTTGCCTTGGATTCTTTCTTTTTTGCTCTTATATATTACTATTGGCCTGGTGCATGGATTCATGCACATTGAAAGTAAATTGATTAGAAGAACTATTTTAATATCACTATTCACCCTTTCTCTATAATAGAAATGTCAACCAAATTCACAATCGACAATGACAGATCAAAATACATGCATGTGCCAAACCGGTTTGGCTCAGTGGATAGAGTGTCGGCCTGCGGACTGAAAGGTCCCAGGTTCAATTCCGGTCAAGGGTATATACCTTGGCTGTGGGCACATCCTCAGTTGGAGGTGTGCAAAAGGCAGCTGATCGATGTTTCTCTCTCATCGATGTTTCTGACTTTCTATCTGTGAAAAATCAATAAAATATATTTTTTAAAAAATACATGCATGTGATTGGTGTCAGCAAGAGTTTTCTATGTATTGTGCACACGTGAGTAAACTTAGCCTTTTATACATATAGATCCCCTTGTAATTTTTTGTCAAACTTGTCCTCATAAAAGTTAATGTAAGAGTGCTCCCTTTTAAATTGCATTAATTCTGAAATATAGAAGTTAAATAACTTAAAGCACTAGACAGGTTACTTTTTTGATTTATATTATGCTATGAGACTTCCGATACAGTCAACGGTTTCTAATATCTGGGATTCTGATCTGCAGAAGGGTGCCTAGGGTGAGAGGACCTCAGTGATGTCCTGAGAAAACTCAGGCATGTCCTCATCTAGGATACTGAAATATATTCTATATCTATGTCCCACAGGCAGTGGAGATGTAGAAAGACTGGTCTTTTCTGTTTCATTATTATTGATTTCAGAGAGAGGAAGGGAGAAGGAGAGAGAGATAGAAACATCAATGATGAGCTGCCTCCTGCACACCCCCTACTGGGGGTGGAGCCTGCAACTCAGGCATGTGCACTGACCAGGAATCAAACTGTGACCTCCTGGTTCATAGGTCAAAGCTCAACCACTGAGTTACAGCAGCCAAACAAAAGGCTGGTCTTGATCACAGCACTGGTCTGACTGACTTCTCAGAATCACTGCAGCACTCGGCATTGAAACACAGAATCGGGCGTATCTTTCCCTAAATTAAATCTTTCATTGGCTTCCCATTACCCTCAGCATGACTGTCAAACTCCCTAACATTACTTCCCAGGCATTTCACTAGCGGACACTTGCTTACCAATATTCTCATCTCCAAATCTTGGCAAGTGCTATTCTCTGCATTAGAAAACCCAACAGCCTTCCTCACTGCTACCAACTTCTTAACTGCTACTAACCTCTTCATCCCCCAGTTTAGACATCACTTCCTCCAGGAAGCCTTCTCCAATCCCTAAATCTATATTAGGTCCTCCTTGTGAATTCCCATACTCCTGTGTATTCCCTTTATTAAAGCACCTATCATACAACATAGAGGCTTCATGTTTTTTTTTATTGGAAAATACATTTTTTACAAATAAAAATCTTAGAAAGAATTCAAATATGTGAAACAGAAATGTAGAGATACATGGAATTGTTCTGTTGAAACAAGAGTGGAGAATCTGAAGCTATACATGTTCAGTCTCTAAGGTATTCCATGCTGGTCTGTAAGGCATTTCCTGAGAATCAAGAGACTCTCCAGAGTGCATCCAAACACAATAGCACACTGGAACTAAGCACTCATTTGTTTATGTTGCCCACTAGACCATAGGCTCCAAGAAAGCAGGAACCATATTTGTTTGATTCAAAATGTGTTTAATAACTGGGCATCTGACACAGAAACTGGCAGTTATTAAAGATACAATAAATAAATTTGGAATAAATGGATAATAATTATAAGTAGGGTCAGCAACAGAGCTCAGGGTAAATAATTATTTGTTCCTTCTTCTCTAGATAGTCCAGATCAAGTAAAGTGTGACCTTAAAAGAGATCAAGTAGTGCAAAGGGTAACCCATCTCTTTTCTAAAGTCATCTTGATATTTTATAAAGGACAATGCATTACAGAAATGACATGGTATTGAAGAGTTAGAAACATCTTACCTGGTTTGCTTAAAAGATGTTCCTATTTTAATACAAAAAAGAATTTTCTTAAGGTGTTCGGGAAGTATGTTTTTATGCTAATCAGATTATTTCAGCAAAGACAGTTCAAGAGTAAGTTCTAGAAGAAAAACAATTTGCATATGACTCAACTCTCCAGGACAGTGACATAAGGATGCACAGACTTCCAGACTTTTGGAATGATGGGATTATCTGAGACCACCTGAGAGTCCTGTGTGCTACCGTGCTTATAGCTTGTCAGTAACTCTCGGGGACATTATTTGAACCTGTGGCTCTGAAAGAATATTTTGCTTTCTTTCACTTAAAGGGGAAATCCTGTAGACAAAAAATCACTGTCATTTAATAAACTCAACATGGTCATTCCTATAACTCACAACCTATTGGCCTCTTCTATTACAAAGTATATAAACATGTGGCTGAACCAGCCTTTTAAACAGAACAACAGAATTCTATGAGCTGTAAAAAAAAAAGAAGGATCTCTTACCCTTTGAGATAACATGGAGGAACACAGAGAATATTATGCTAAGTGAAATAAGTGAGGCAGAGAAAGACAAGTATCCCATGATCCCACTTAAATGTGGAATCTAATAAACAAACTAATGAACAAAATAGAACCAGAGTCGTTGAAGCATGCAACAGACTGGCATATTCAGAAGGAAGGGGGAAGTGGGAAGAAATTAACCATAGAACTTATATGCATATGTGCAAAACCCATGGACATAGACAATAGTTCAGTGAAGGCATGAGAAGGGGGTGGGAGTGGGGTCAGGGAGATCATAAGGGGAGGGGAGATATCTGTAATACTTTAAACAATAAGGATAAATTTTTAAAAAAGAATCTCTATTAAACAATGTAATCTATGGTGGTAAGTCAATGTTATGTTGCATTTAAAATATGAACTAACACTATACTCTATAAGATTATGAGGTTTTAATATCCTTAGAGTTGAACAGAAACATAAACACTGAAGTATATATGATTTAGACACAAATCTGATTCTTAGCTTTCAGGCACTTTAATTTGTTTATATTGTTCTCTATTGTATTGCCTTCCCTTTAAGATTTGATCCTTGCACCAAAGTCAATGTACAGTACTGTCTTCCACTGGAATAATAGGAACCCAAGTTATTTAAACATCCAGCTTGAGTACTTAAAAACCTAAGACCACAATTACTAAAATTGCAAGCCTATCTCTAGATTATGATAATGTAATAGATGATTCAAGAACAAGAATACTAAATAACACAACAAAACCAAACTCAGAACCACTTACCACAAACACCTGAACTTTCTGAAAGCAACAATAAATCAAGAAAATGAAAAATGACTCTATATTCTTAATCCCCTCGGCAGGAAGTTCTATCTAGTTTGATGTGAAAATGAGTAAGTAATGCTGTCAGTTAATTGCTACCTTTACACATCTTGATCCACACTCTAAGCAATACCAGTTATAGCCAGTTATTATTAAAAATCACCAAGTACATAGGCATTAAAATAAGAATACGGGGATGCTACTGCCAAATGAACAGGGCTTTTTTTTTCTCTTTATTCCAAGAGGCGAATCAGTTTGAGAAAAAAATAACAAATATGATATAAGAAAGTATAAATATTAAATTAAGTACTGCAATCTAATTTTATTCCTTCTTAGATGTAGAATCTTTTTCTTCTTGAATACAGAGACCAAATCCAACCACTGTCCTCCATTCTGTCACCTTTAGCCATGAAGCAGGTGCTGGGAAGGGCTCTACAGATATCCCTTTTAGGACAATAATATAGTTGACCCTTGAACAACACATGTTTGAACTGCATAGGTCCACTTATACATGGATTTTTTCCCCAATAAATACCATAAATATTTTCTTTTCCATGTAATTTTTAATAAAATTTTACTTTTTTGTAACTTACTTTATTGTAAGAATACAGTGTATAATACATATAATACAAAATATGTATTAATTGATTGTTTATGTTATCAGTAAGGTTTCCAGTCAACAGTAGGCTATTAGCAGTTAAGGTTTGGGGAGTCAAAGTTATATTTGGATATTTGACTGACAGTGGTCGACAACCCTAATCCCCAAGAGTTAACTGTATAATATAATGATGAGTTCTGGAAAGCCAGTCGACAGCAGCAGACCAGTCTGCTATATTGGATAGCAGAAACCTATATTATTAATCAACCCTTATACTTCACTTCTGTATAATATCTTAACTACTCTAGTTATCTGAAGCTATTAAGTACATGTTGATAAAAAACAAAGTTTGTTTTTCTTTTAATCAGGCTGGACAGGCTCCAGCTCACCTCTTATCCAGCACAGGGTGCCTGCTCTCTTTGCTCCTTTCTTAACCTGACATTAGGTAAGAGTTAACAGGGTTAGCAGGGAGATATCTATGGCACTCAGTGTTATGACAATTTCATCATGAGGTAATAGTTTCCAAAACCCCTATTCAGGGGTCATGGCTAACTTCTTTGTTGTGATTTCTTACCATTTGTAATCTGAGCGCCAGATCTTCTAAAGACCCTAAATTAATGTTTGGGAACTTTTATCTTCTATATTTCCCCTTATATTCCATGTCCATGACCTTCCCAAGCTTATACCCTACCTTAATCTGTCAGACAAAAGATCAAGACTATTGTCTTCTTTAAATTAGGAAACATTGGGACAGCAAGTAGAAAATGTCTGGAATCACAACAAGGGTTCAGTTTAGTAAGTTATTACTTTCTCTTGTCAGCTCAACTGTTGCCATTAAGATTTTCCAGATATATCTAGACTTTTTCAAAGACTTTATTCTACTGTTTCTCCAAAACTGTCTGGCAATGATCCTCAACCTTTTTTACATATTGTCAATCCCCACTCAAGGTGCCCTTTTAGACTTTTTTTTCCTAATCACATCCCCTCTCTATGAAATATTAACATTACAGAGAGACTGTTAATCTGTTTATATGCACTGGCCTTTCGAGGACCACAAACCATTGTAATACCAAAGATTTTTCACCTCGTAATATTCAATTTTGACCTTTTGGGGAAATAGGTTTTTTGTTTTTTTTGTTGTATGTTTTGTTTTTGTTTTTGTTTTTTGTTTTTGAGAATGTAGGCTCTATAAGAACAAGCTATCTTTTGAAAATTCTCCAAACGAACCACACATTATAAGTTAATTTTTTTACTCTGTATGTGACAATTTTTTTATTCTAAATATCCTTTCCCTTTCCTTAGTCTTACAAGTATTATAGAATGAGATTGACATTGAGAAAAGTATTGAACAATATCAACCAATCAACATTTCTGTGTGTGTGTGTGTGTGTGTGTGTGTGTGTGTGTCTATTATTTGAATAATTACAAAGCAGCTTTAGCTAAAATATAAAGAACTAAATCCAGGGAAGTTTTTGAAATTCTGATCAAGTATATCATTTGGTATATAGGCTTGACAGAAGTATAGAGTTTTCACACAGAAAAATGAAATTAGATTATTATTTTCAAAAAATACTATGAGCTGCATGACTTGGTTTTAGTCAGAATTTCGTGGTCTAATGGGCAAAGCTAAGAGACTTTCAGATTCTGTCCTTGACTTCTTGTAACTGATACTGGGAGGCCACAGATTACACAATTATGGCTATGAAGTCATGCAAATTAGAAATGGCATTTCACTGCAGCTGAAAGGGCATATAAAGTGCAAGCATTAACAAATCTAAAAATTCAACTAGAAGAAGACTTCTTGATGAAAATATTAACAAGTAAAACAAAACTATAAAAGATTGATCTTAAGCCTACACTTTTTTTTTTAAGTTTAGTAAGACAATGTTATGCTGTAATTAAGTTGGAAAGTTATCAGGAAGGTACTAATAGTGCATTTTACATGAAACACTATCATGAAGTAATTCTATACATATAGGAGGATCTCAGGCCAGGAGTTGACTCTGTCGTTTCCTGTACCCTACACACACACACACACACACACACACACACACACACACCACTTCAGATGACTTGAATGTACTGAAATCTGTGGTTCACTTGTTATCAGAAAATATAATGAAGTTTCTTTGTTTCAAAGTTCAGAAGCTTTTCAGCAAAGTCCATACAATGAGGGAGTGAGATGGCTAAATAAATTTACCAGAGAACAGTGAAGTGTTGCCAGCTCAAACAGTGAAACCATTAAGATTAACTTGGTGATCTTAGGGGATGTGTTAGAACAAGCAGAGGAAGATGTTATTGATGAAAGAAAACCTATGGGTCACTTCAGGTAGATGGCAGAAACAGCTGGCAATATCAGCTGTAGTTGAGAATTGAGAAATAAATCAACTTCAGATCTCGGTGGAGGCCCAGAAAATAAATAAACTGAATTAACGTCTCTGGGACCCAATGACCCAGGTGTCCTGCGGAATAAAGGAAAACAAATAAGCTTGCTCAGGATAGCTGTTTAAAGAGCTTTACTTTTTTGCAAACAGTTGAAAAGCCTTCTGAGCAAGGAAATAAATAGCAGAAACCAGCCTCCCTTGTGGTACAGATGGAACCCCAAAATCCCTATTCTCCCAGACTATGAGCTCTGAACCCCAGTGGGAAAGTCACTCTGGGGACAGAATGGGCACACATCCATCTTCTAAAAATAAATAATATATATAAAAATAACCAGTCTGTCCCAGATGTAACTGAGATTCTGAAATGCCTCATTCCCTCTTTCTCCACTAAAACAATAAAAATCAAAATAAGTCACCCGGAGGAAGTCACTTGTGAGTGCCTTCATCTACTTTGTCTCCTCTATCTGAGTTTCAGGTTCAAAAGGTTAAGAGCTTCACCAATGGGCGGCGCAGCCTGCAACTTTCTGCAACTCCGGGGTTCTGGCATCAGTACCTATTGGGCATCAAATCGACTTCTTTAGAGTGCAGCAGAGAACCACCTCATGGGTTCCATTCCGTCCTGCCCGCATCCCACACCTCTCCATCCTGTGCTGGGGGGGAAAGGTGCTCTCTAAGGACTGAGGATCTGGGCACCGACTGACACGAAAACCCCCATACTCAATGCATTCACCAGACTTCGCCTGAGAGAGAAACAAGGAGAGGACAAGAAAAGGTGATTGCTTTTAATAAAATAAATAAATAAAATCTGAGCCTCTTACCATCTCGCCTGAGGTTGGCGTTGCGCAAAGCTTTGATGGATGCGCTCTGCGGGGCTGCAGAAGTGTCCCGATAGCTGCAAAAGTTTGCGCAGATTAGAGTGTAGACAAGGATGAGCCGGTGCATTGGGATCAGAGAACGAGGGGCGACGTCGCTCTAAGAAAAATCCGGGAGATCTTCCAGGACGGCCGCTGCCCCACCGCGCTAGAGCCGCCTGCGCTCGCCCCGCGACGGCCAGCCGCTGTGCTAATCGCCAAGTTCTCCCCAAACTTCCTGCATGCTGAATTCTCCGAGCGCTCGCGGGTGCCGCACTTCCTTGTGGTGCTGAGAGCTGATCGAGGGTGACGGGACAAACCACAGGTTGACGTTTGTTCGCCCCCTCCGGTGGCCAGCAGCTGCAGCACAGGCTGCAGGGGGCGGGCTCCGCGCGGGGTTGGGGGGGGGGGGGGGCAAGCGGCGCGCGCGGCGTGGTCTCTGCCCGGAGGCGGCGGCCCCGGAGCTGTGCGCACTCAGGCTCCAGCCGCGGCGGGAGCAGCCCAGCTCCCCAGGCCTGGCCAACTCCCGCTCCGCAACTGAGCATGCCCATGCCCCGTTTGACGGAGGGCCAGGACTCTTCCCACCACCCTGTGTTTAACCCTAGACGTTAAACCAGAAAGGGAGCAGAGCACAAACAAGGTGGCCAGGGAGAGGTGGGTGAAGGTAGAACCCAAGTACTTCTCTAAAGGTGACTGTCTCCTTCACCCGCAAGGCATAGCGCATGCCTTGGTGATAGTGGGGTCTGGGAAAGGACTGAAATTGTGTTTGGTGTGCAATAAATCTTGACTGGTTCTCCTTAGTGAAGATTTCCCTCTGGAGAACAAATGGAAACATGCAAATTGCAGAGGAGCCCAATTCTGTGCTTTCTTTTGAGCTTCAGTGGATATGACCTCAGCTAAGTCAAGGTTAATTTCTCGGAGGGATAGCAGTCCTTCCTTCCTAGCTCACAGGGCTCCGGTAGTCATGGGCCAAGTCCGTGTGTGGATGTGTGTAATAAATAGTCAAGGCTGCTCTGAAATGCCTCACCGCCACCCCTTGCACAGTGGAAGGGGGTAGAGATCAGGGTGGGGTTGAGGAGGGTACAGACTGGCAAGGTGGAGTTTGAGAGAATATTGTGTTCTTTATCTTCATGGTCTATAAGAAGAGGCCCTGAACTTGCAGGCCACTGGGCCTCCCTCCTCTGAGTATCTGGAGGCTCTGAGCTCCAGAGGAACTGCCTCTGGTTCCAGGAACTTCCTCATCAGGCATTTGTCTCCCCCATAGGGAGACTATATTGGCAGCAGGAGTGGGTCTAGACCCTCCCGCTCATTGACTTCGTCTTCTTGAGTAAGTCATCTGACCTCTTGGGCCTCGATCGTTTAACTTATAAAAGAAGAGTAGCAATTCTTTGCTTGTATGATTGCGGTGAGAATTTTATGAAATAATTTTTGTACATTGCTTTGTTTGTAGCTGAATCTAAGTCCGAATTTACATAATTTCTCAGCTGCTCACTATGAGACCTAGAAGGGACACTTTTCATTTTCTTTCAGACCTCCTAGCTTCTGGAAGTCGGGGGGATGAAAAGTCAGCATATCCACAGAGAGAGCTGAAGTGGCTGGGAAGGTGGAAAGTTCAGGAAAAGATGGATCTGACAATTCTGTCCTCTGATGCTTATGAGGACACACATGTTCTTTCCACAAACAGAAAGATCAATGTGGTTCATCTCTTGTCATTTTTGTCTAAAATGGTGTTTTACAAACCATAGGTGTGTGGGTTGTGAAATCAATTTCAAGAGCAGCATTATTATTCTGTTTCTGTTAATACTTTAGATTTCAGAGCAGTTTTATGTTCACAGCAAAATTGGGTAGAATATGTAGATTTCCCATATGCCCTCTGTACCCACACATGTATAGCCTCTCCCATAATCAACATCTACACACCAGAGTGGTACTTTGTTACAATTTATGAACCCACATAACAAATTTACCTGATGGCACACTCTTGCTTCCATATGGTGTACATAAAGGTTACATAATGGCTCACTCTTGGAGTTT
Source organism: Antrozous pallidus (assembly GCA_027563665.1). Classification (NCBI taxonomy): domain Eukaryota; kingdom Metazoa; phylum Chordata; class Mammalia; order Chiroptera; family Vespertilionidae; genus Antrozous; species Antrozous pallidus. Next base: position 77,929,584 of record CM050520.1, on the reverse strand, counting down.
TATATTTCATGAGCTTGAACAACTATATAAGAATACATATCCATAATTATGTTATACACAGTGTTTTCACTACTGTAAAAATTCTGTGCTCCAGAATTATTCTTTAAATAAGTAGTATGGAAGCAATAGCTTAGAGATTTATTTACCAGTGTTCACTGATAATACCGTAAAGTATTGTTTCAGGAATATTTTGTTTCAAACACACACACAGATCTGAAAGTTATTTCTGGGGGCCATAGTAGAAAAATTCTAAAAGCCACTGAAAAAAGGTCTGATAATTTTATCTCAAATGTAAGCGAGCCCTTGAAGACTACCAAGGAGAAGAACAAAATCTGGGCTTGCATTTAGTCATTTATTTATTCAACAAGTATTAATGAAGCATTAGATTTTCCCATTTGCCATAGCCTAGTCTAAAGACTCTGGAGAATAAAACAGTGAAAAGAGGTGATAATGTCTCTAGTCCATTGGGGTTTGCATTCTATTGGAGAAGGATTATTGATAAGTAAGTACATATCTATATTATTAAGAGGGTCAGAGATCAATGAGGTTGGATTTGGGGTTAATTAAAATATCTGATGCCATTGCACTAGCTGGTTTTGTTCAGTGGATACAACACTGGCCTGCAGACTGACGGGTCCCGGTTTTTATTCTGGTCAAGGGCACATGCCTGACTTGCAGGATCAATCCCCAGTGGGGGTGTGCAGGAGGCAGCCAATCAATGATTCTGTCTTATCATTGATGTTTCTATCTCTCTTCCTCTTTGAAATATATATATATATATATATATATATATATATATTACCATTTTTAAAAAGTGGTTGCAAGTTCTCATTAAAATTTCATACTTAGGACCTGAAATGAGAATATAGGAAAAACTAGAGGCCTGGTGCATGAAATTCATGCACAGGGAGTGAGGGGGTGTCCCTCAGCCCAGCCTGCACCCTCTCCAGTCTGGAACCCCTCAAGAGATGTCTGACTGCCCATTTAGGCCCGATCCCAGTAGAATCGGGCCTAAACAGGCAGTCAGACATCCTTTTCACGATCCAGGACTGCTGGCTCCAAACTGCTTGCCTGCTTGCTTCCCTGATTGCCCCTAACGGCTTCTGCCTGCCAGCCTGATTACCCCCTAATCACTCCTTTGCCAGCCTGATTGATGTCTAACCACTCCCCTGCCAGCCTGTTTGCCCCCAACTTCCCTCCTCTGCTGGCCTGGTCCCTCCCAACCACCCTCTACTGATGGCCTGATCACCCACAAATGCCCTCCCTTGCAGGCCTGGAACCTCCCAATGGCCCTCCCCTGCTGGCCATCTTCTGGTAGCCATTTTGTGTCCACATGAGGGCAAGATCTTTGACCACATGGGGGTAGCCCTCTTCTGTATTGGAGTGATGGTCAATCTGCATATTACTGTTTTATTAGATAGATAGAGGCCTGGTGCATGGGTGGGGGCCACCTGGTTTACCCTGAAGAGTGTCCTGAATCAGGGTGGGGGTTCCCTTGGGGTGTGGGACTGCCTGGGAGAAGGGCCTGTGGTGGTTTGCAGGCCAGCCACACCCCTCAGCGACCAAGGGAGGTCCTGGGATCTGAGATTAATTTATGTTCTACAATTGAAACTTTGTAGCGTGGAGCAGAGCCAAGCCTTCTGCTGGCTTCGTGGTGACAGCCATTTCTGTTTGGGACATTACTTTCTATAATTGAAACATTGTAGCCTGGAGTGGAGGCCTAGGCACTAGGGCTGCAGAAGCTTGGCTTCCTCCATTGCCCGGGCAACCCTAGCCTCTTCCTCTCTCCAGCTCTGTGGCTGCTGCCATTTCTGTTGGGATTATGTATCTTCTATAATTGAAACTTTGCAGCATTGAGTAAAGGCCTAGGCCAGCCAGGGCAGGCAGAAAGCTTGGCTGCCTCCATTGCCGGGGAAACCCAAGTCTTCCTCCTTCCAGCCATCTTGGTTGGGGATTATTTGCATAATTTGCTCCTGATTGGCTGCTGGGCATGGCTGTGAGCATGGCTTGATTGGAGGTACAGTCAATTTGCATATTACTCTTTTATTAGATAGGATTAGAAAAACAACAATTATCAAAATGCTAAAGAGGATTATTTATTTAAAGATTTTATAATAAATATTAAATTGAAAGTCTTCAAAGTAGTGTATCCAAGATAGTAATAAATGCTGTATACTCACAAAGCATTGTGAATTAATAGTGTCAAATAATTTAGCTAACTATATTAAAGAACAACACATGTAATCAGCATGTTTATGATTATTTTTAATGTCACTAAACATCCAAAATCAATGACAAAACAAAAAATTAGACACTCAAGCCTATCGATTGTTCTGAACCTGGTTTTAAGTATTACTTAATAATTAATCCTTACAAATTGGCTTTACCATGTAAATTAAGATATTATCCTATACAGAATATATTCTTAATCAAATATATTGAGTGGGAAAGGTCTGACATGAAGTTAATGTATGACTATTTCAGATTACTTTGTCACAGGTGTTTTAAACTAACCACAATACTGAATTTGCCACTGCACTTTCAACGGGAAATAGGTCAGCCTGGCCAGTGTGGCTCAATTGCTTGCATGTCATCTTCTGCACCACGAAGTCACTGGCGGGATTTCAGGTCTGAGCACTTGGCAGTGTTGCAGGCTCAATCCCCAGTAAGGGGCGTGCAGGAGATGGTAGTGGATATTCCTCTCTCATCAATGTTTCTCTCATTGATGTCTCTATCTCTCTCTCCCTCCCTCCCCTTTCTTTCTCTCTAAAATCAATTAAAAAAACATTTAAAAATGCATATAGATCATGTAGAAGAACATGAATAAACAAAATGAAATGAGGTTTATAAATATGTATTACCACTCAAAATAATATGAATTAATTATTCTATATTTAGCCATTGTTCAGTGGCATTTATCCCAAACAAATGTTCTAGCAATAATAATTTGATGAAAAGAGTAGATAAAATGTAACACTATTTTTATTGTATACTCTTACCTTTGCATTATCAGGACATAAAAATGGTGTTTTTTCATTACATTTTCAAATATACGTGGCTTCTCTCACTAACTCATAAATGCTATGGTGGGAAAGGAGTGAAACACTGAAACAGAATGAATGCTTCGAAGCCTTCTCATTTCTGCAAGTGGTTCACACCAGTCTTTTTGGAAAAAGGTAAACTTTTATCTTATAACTCATTGCAGGGCTTTTTTTTTATTTTCTATAGTAATCATGTTGAGAAGCTTGCTCCATTCCAAGAGGACGTCCCTCTGTTATTCATCCACCCCTCAGTAGGTCTCAGAAAAGACAAAACACTGTGACATGACATCCTAAATTCTTCTCTGTCACTAAACTATTAAGTTTGGTAAATATTGAATTTTTATGGTTACTCATATCTCTTCCTATAAAATGGGAACATTATAATGGGTTACCTTCAAGACTCTCTCAAAAAGATATTTTGTTTATTTTTTTTTAATTTGCTTTCACTCATAATTTTTACCACATGCTATATATGTAGCTTTATCACATTCAAATGCATGTTAAATAGTGTTAAAAAGTCTGATTACATACAAGAATAAATTTTTTTCTACAAATTTTTATGACCTGCTATTTTAAAATTCCTATAAAATGATAGCTCAAATATTTAAAATTAATAGTTATTTTATTTTCAAAATTATATCTTCTTTTAAAGAAAAAAATGGTTCAAGTGTATAAAAACACAGATAAGGAGAATGTGTTTTAGTGGTAGAAATAACTATATAGATAAAATACAGTTGATTAAAAGTATGACAAATTTCCAGAAGAAATTGAATATGATGCCTTAAAACATTTAGCAAAATGATTTTGACCGTGATTTAGGTCAGAAAAATTATATTACACTCAGTTCATTTTCAAATCTATATGAAGGATAATGTTTGAATATTTGGTGCCAAAGAATGAAATGAAAATTCATATGAAAACAAACTGTGGCATTTTTTCTAAATTGTTCCTATTCATTTGAAAGACCTAGAATACTAACATGGTTATAGAATATGTTGTATCAAGTACATGCAAAATATATTATTAAATTATATTGTCTGGTCAAGAAGCATGCCAGTTTTAACCCATCTAATGACCGTTGTTAAATAATGAAAGTTAGCCTTCTGTTAAACTCCTTTATATTTTAACTAACTTGTTTGCCACGTGTAACCTATTTATTATTTCATTTTTACTGATAGTAAAATAAGTTGTAGAAAGATGTTTTAAGCATCTTCTTAAAAAGTATTACATTCTCTGTCTTTGAGGAGTGAAGAATTTATTTTGATATTAGGGTTCTGGAGAATTGATTTTCTTAATTCTTTTAAAGCAGTATGTATCAATTTTCTTTTCTTTCCAGTTATTGGTGAGGCAGCCCAAGTCCTGAGTATTGCCTTTCCTCAACAGAGTATGACACTAAGTGCCATTTTGTTAGATATTTATCTTTAAAACTATAATTTCAATGTTTCTTTCTATTTGTAAATCTGAGGTGCATGCCTAATTTTTATTTTCCAGGTCCTAATTTGAAAAAAAACCAAAACACAAAAAAAACAGCAAAACATAGTACATGGTAATGCAATCATAAGCCCAGGGGTGTTCAATTTATACTATACTGTATTGTTTACTCTATACATAATATTTATATACAATTACCATATTTTATCTAGAATCCTACATAGCATATCAGATAAAATTTGCCCAGCGACAGTGCTGACATGTTTTGAACAGTAACTTTCAGATTTGATCTTTTACATGGTTGTAGGTGAAACTATTAGTGTGACTCCTGGATAACAGGCCCAGTCAGTCAGATGATGTGATGTCACAGCATTGTTTTTATTTATTTTTATTTTTACTTGATGAATTAACCAGTGATTCAGCTCAATAGAATGCAGTCTGTAATGTAAAAGGATCCCTATATCTATCATTTTTCTTCAACTTAGTTATATTTTTACTTTCATATGTCTGCCCTTCAGCTGCATTATCTAAATTTAAGGTTTGAAAGATGCATATGTTGCCTATCCTGCAGGATTTCTTCCTTAATTGATCTGGGATGTCTGCCAGTCTTCTTTAGAATTCTGCACTTCTGTCTTTATAAGATTGGCTGATATCCAGTGAATTGTCACGCTGCGATGTCTCCTTTTACCTTCCCATTTGTTAAGAAACAAATTGGTATTCACATCTTAAAATGTCCCTTGCCTTGAGTGAGAGTTTTTTTCATTCAAGAAGAAAAATATTTATATTTCTGGCAATTCCATTATTACGCATTCATTATCCTTTTGGGTCAAGCCAATATTGAAGATTTTAATAAGATAATATTTAAAACTTAAGTGAGTGTTTAACCCTTATGAATGAGCAGATTCTATTTTTCTCCCTAACTAATGTAACCCATCTGCTAGATATTCCCCCCTACAAGTTGTTGCTTTTAAAAGTTTGAGATTAAGGGCATATTTTGCACTCTAAAATCGTGGTTATTTTTTCAGAATTTTCTCCATATAGTCTACTAAAGAACATAAAATTGCATTGTGAAAGAGAAATAAGTATTGCAAGTGCAGTGCAAATGAATAATATAGTTTACTTTGAATAAGTTAACTTGTAGTAGGGAAAAAAAAGTCATCATTAGACATTTATCCTGAATTTTCTCCTCGATTTTTCTTTTCTTCTTTTTTTTGAGGCCACAAGAAATTTGTTTCCTGAGTAAAGAATGGAAAAGTGTCCCACTTAAAAAATTTAAAGTGCAAAAGGGAGACTGTTTTGATAAAGGGTAGTCTATATTCACTTGTCTCATCACCATAAACTTACAGTGAGTATCTTTTCAGTATTATATACTGATTGACTCACGAAACCTCAAGTGACTCTTAAGTGTAATATAAGGAGGCATCTTTGAAAGGTTATGGCACATATTTCATGATTATATTCTTTGAGCATAAGCCATTTTCAAAGCTATAAAAACCCGCCTCTTATTTAAATGGTTGTTGGACATTTCTGATTTAGAGTTGCCTGGAGTGAAACTCTAAACCTTTCAGGAAACTTTGAAAGAATAAGCTTGCTTTCTTGGCTTTATGTAGAACAATCAATGAGATGCAATCTCTAAAATGGAATGCACAAAATAAAAAATTAAAAAAAAAAAACAATGAAAATGTGACAAAGAAAGGATGTTGGAAACCACAGAAAAGAACTAGGTCATTTCAAGGTAATAAAAGCAAAGAAAATCTTTCCAACTCATTCCTTAAATGAGTTAGCTTTACAATCTGTCTGGAGAGCATATATAAATGTAGAAAAACTAATATAACACTGATGAAGCCACAAAACACGGAAGTGTCTGTATGAAATTCATGTCTTGAGAATTATGAAGGTAAGACTTTAAATGGTGTGGTAATGGAAATAGAGCTGGGGTAGAGGTGAAGAGTCCAGGGACACACAAAAATTATTTTTGAGTGCTTGAAGATTTGAGGATCTATTAAATGGAAGAATAAATAATTATTCCTATATAATGCATATAATATTCTCTTATTAGAAGGTACTTTCTAATTAATACACTGATTTAAAAACATTAATTTGATATGTTTAAGAGAAGAGAAGAATGGTTTATTATGACAGAAGTTGTGTTTTTCTTTTTAATTACTAAACACATATCATGGGGACTGCATTGATACCAAGAGTATTAAAAATGAAGCTATTTCATTAAGAAGAAGTTTTTAAATACCTTAAACGTTTTTTTCCAAACTCTAGGATTTTTCATTTCTTTTTTTTAAAAATTCTTTATTATTAAAAGTATTACATGTGTTCCTTTCTCCCCCACACCTCCCATTTATTTATTCATCCAGCTCCCATACCCTCCCGCCACTCCACTCCTGCCACCCCAGGCCTTCAGCACAAGCACCCATGTCTGTGCCATGGATTATGCCTATATGGATACAAGGTTGATTATCTTCCACCTACCCACACTCCCCAGCCTTAACTCTGAAATTCCGCACTCTGTCCCATGCTTCTATGTCTCTGGATACACTCCATTCATCAGTTACTTAGATTCCACATATGAGTGCGATCATTGATACTTGTCTTTTTTTGACTGAGTTCTTTCACTTAGGAGGATACTCTCCAGGTCCCTCGTTGCTGTCTCAAAGGGTAAGAGATTCTTCTTTTTTTTACTGCTGCATAGTATTCCATGGTATATATGTACAACAGCTTTTTTATCCACTCATCTACTGATGGGCATTTGGGCTATTTCCAGATCTTAGCTACTGTAAATTGTGTTGTTATGAACATGAACATAGGGGTGCATGCATTCTTTCTGATTTGTGCTTTGGATTTCTTAGAATATATTCCTAGAAGTGGGATCACTAGGTCTAGGATTTTGTATTTCCACAATCATATTTTCCCCAAGGTTATTTAATTTGGAATAATCTTATCATGTACAGCAAAGCTGGGAATTTTTAATAGCTTTATTTCACTATTAAAATTTTTTTAATGTTTCAAATGTTTTTAGTGAGAAGTATTGTTTAAACTTCTGTTAAGGGACAACAACAGTCTTAATATGGTCCTAAGGCACATAACTTTACATTGAGACTAAAAGTATATGCAAATTAATTATCTTCTTCACCTGGCCAATATTATGAATAGTGCTAGGACTACACTTATTTTCCCCTAATGCATTAAAGTTGATTCAATTGTTTTTTTTAACACAATATAAATTTTAACAAGCTCATGAAAGTTGTTGAATTTATTTTTGAAGCCAAACATTGCTTCAGAAAATATGAAAATATTTAGGCTGCTAAAATCTGATACCATATAACTTGTTTTCACATTATTTCAAAAAAAACCTTATTCAGCAACTTAAAGGATCTGCAATAAAACCAAAGAGCAATCTCTCAGCAGCCAAAGTAGGTGTTTGAAGGACTATTCTGAAATGTCTGCGTTTCACTTCATGGGAAACCGTTAGGCCTAAGTCTGAGCCAACTTGGCCTTCCATTGTGCATAAATTTAAACAGCTCAAATATCTGGTTTCACTTTTAAGTAGCAAAAGAAGTAACAAAATAGAATTGAGAGTATGGAAAGACTTTTTTCAATTTCTAAAAAGAATGTAAAATTCAACATGGCAGTCTATGATTAGGGGCTCATGGATATCTCAGAATGTCTTATTAATTAAAAAATATATTTATGTTGCCAAATTTTCATAAATTCCTTAAAATTCTATTGACTATATTCTATTTAATATGGTAAAGTTTTACACTGTCAATATGGAAATTTACTTTAAAAACAATTGAATATTAATAATGACACATATATATGGGTATATAAGTTAACTCCAACTTAAACTCGAACAACAGTGGGCTAGCATTTGTAAAAAAAAAATCTTTGTCAGAAATGGACACTGCAGAAATTGAGTGCTTTATCCAAATATATATATTAGGATTTTTTAATTTATATAAACAATACTAGAAATGATTTTTTTTCATGAGTAAAATGAATAGTATCCTATACATGTTGTGGGAAGAAATATTGATCAGAGCACTTTTCTTGAATGAATGATGTAAGAATTCACCAAGGCCAGCAGTTGGATGTCTTTGGTGCAAAGCTCAGTCCTGACTGGCATTCTCCCTTTGGACTTGCATCCTCCCACTTCACAGAGTCCCTTATCGCCGGAACCAGTTACAAGTTCAAGGTCAGCTAGTCCTACTGCCAGGATACCATTGTGCTCACCTCAGAGTGAGTCTGTCATGCAATGTGCTGGTTCAAGTGTTTGAGCAGAATCTACTATCCAGGTGCCAGAGTAGCTATAAAAACTAGCTACTTGTTTTTTACTTGTTTGCTGTTAATTCTACGTGTCTGACATATATGTGCTTATATTGCAATATAACAAACAGTAAAAAAGTTGTGAGGGAAAGAACATTTAGTCTTTATCTACCTTAACTGCCAGATGTGACTAATATTCACACAAAAATCGTAGAATCTGCCTCATGGCCATGTGGACTTATGTTAGTTTGCAACACAAACATATGTTATAGAATTATGATAGAAGCCAAATAATTCTGAGCATAAATAAGATTCCATTTTCTTAATTTGTACACAATGACCATCTTTTTCTTTGATATACTGAATAAATATGTTCAGTGTATCCACACTGCATACACTAACCATCTGCTAGTTATCAGACTCACTGTTGTAGCATCACATGCTATGTCCCAGTAACCATTATTTATTAATTAGGCTTCATTCACATCACTTTTACTACAGCATTCTATCTAATAAAAGAATAATATGAAAATTGGCCATCACTCCAACACACAAGATGGCTGCCCCCATGTGGACACAAGATGGCTGCCAAAAGATGGCCAGCAGAGGAGGGCAGTTAGGAATGACCAGCCCAGCAGAGGAGGGAAGTTGGGGGCAACCAGATCTGCAGGAAAGGGCAGGCCTGCAGGGGAGGGCAGTTAGAGGCAAACAGGCTGGCAGGGGAGCAATTGGGCATCAATCAGGCTGTCAGGAGAGTTGTTAGGGGTTGATCAGGCTGGTGGAGGAGTGGTTAGGGGGTGATCAGGCTGGCAGAAAGAAGCAGTTAGGGGCAATCATGAAGACAGGCAGGCAAGCAGTTGGGAGCCAGCAGTCCTGGATTGTGAGAGGGATCCAAGATTGGAAAGGGTGCAGATTGGGCTGAGGGATATACACCCTGTGCACGAATTTCATGCACTGGATCTCTAGTATTACTATAATTGTCCTGCTTCTTATTTATTCTTGTTAATTTTCTGCTTTGCCTAATTTATAAATTAAATTTTAGAAAAGCTATGATAAATAGAACAAAACATAGTATATATATGGTTTAGCACTACTCATGGTTTTAGGCATCTCCTAGGAGTCTTGGAACATACGCCCAAGGGTAAGGCGAGACTACTGTACCTGTAGAAATAAGTTTTTTTATATATGAGATTGATGTCACAGATAAGAAAAACAAAAACTACTTGATATTTTGGCAAATAGTATGCTATAGATCATCAATTCTAAGATGCATTTCTTTTTCTCACCTTAAACAAGTCTAAAATCAGAATAAATACTTTTCTTCTCTTAAACACTCTCAGCCAAGCGGCAGTCATCACGTGGTTGAGATCACTTGGCACCTCTGGTGAGATTAAGAAAGTCCAAGCCGCAGACCTCACAGAATGGTGCTCCTGGGTAAGGAGAAAGCTTCAGACTCAACAGTGGAGTGCTCCTTCAGTAAATGCTGTATTATCAACACTTTTGATGGCCCAGAAAACAACGTTATGTGGGAAAATAAAGAGTTTAATAATCCTCAACAAAAAATTATTCAGAAAGTTGGATTGTGAATTAGAAAGTTGTTTTAGAAAATCTATAACCTCAAAAATAAATACATTATTTATTATTTACTAGAGCCCGGATGCATGAAATTCATGTAAGAGTAGATTTTTCTTCCTCCAACTGCTGGCACTGGCTTGCCTCTGGCACCCAGGACCCAGGCTTCCCTCACAGTCCTGGCGTGGTCTAGAAGGTCGTCTGGAACGATGTCCAGTCTAATTAGCATATTTATGCTTTCATTAGTATCCTATATAGTAAAACCCTAATATGCAAATTGACTGAAGGGTGGAATGACTGGTCACTATGAACTGACCACCAGGGGCCAGATGCTCAACATAGGAGCTGGTCCCTGGTGGTCACTGTGCTCCCACAGGGCGAGCACTGTTCAGCCAGAAGCAGGGCTCATGGCTGGTGAGTGCAGTGGAGGTGGCAGGAACCTCCGTGGCAGCATTAAGGAGCAGCAAGCCAAGCAGTAGGGAGCAATAAGCAGGCAGGCAGTAAGGAGTGAGGGGTCCCGGACTGTGAAAGGGCACAGGCCAGGCTGAGGGACGCCCCCCCCCCCCTAGTGCATAAGTTTCACGCACCGGGTCTCTAGTCTATACTAATAAAAAAGTAATATGCAAATAGTTGGAATGCCCTTACATGTAACAACCTATCTTCAGGCTGTGTGCACAGCAGGTGTGGGTGGCAGGGACTTACAGTGTCAGGGACTTGCATCATGCCATCATAATCCATCATTAAGAGGCCTGGAGCCTGGAGGAGGTCTCTGCGTGGCCCAGTCTGGGGGCAGGGCCCAGTGGAGGCCTCCTCACACCTGCATCAGGGCTCCAGAGGCCTCTGGGAAGCCCAATCTGAAGGCAGAGCACAGAGATGGGGTGCAGTGGAAGCCTCCACATGGCAAGGCCTGAGGGTCCCTCAGCTCCATGCACTGAGGCCTGGTGGTCCCATGGCTCCATGCAGCACAGAGGCAGGACCCCCAGCTCTGGCCTACCTCTTTGGGTCAATCTATCGAGGAGCCCTGGATGGGTGGGTGGGGCCTAAGTTTTGTGGTGATGGATCCATCATGGGGCTCCCACACTGTGACAGGGCACAGGCCAGGCTGGAGGCCCCTTTCCCCAAGTGCATGAATTTTGTGCACTGGGCCACTAGTAAATTATATGTCTTCTTTTATAAATCATCAACTTTAACTTTTTTTCTTTCACAAGGTATTATTATAAATAAAAATCCTACAATATATTAATGGAATTGAACCAAAGTATTTTGATAATATTTTTATTTCATTTATGCATAGGAGTAATTTTAAAAAGTACATGTAAAACAGTTTGTAAGAGTTATTTAAATAAGCATAATATTAGTAAAGATAACAAAACATTAATTAGTTTAGTAGTTTAATTGATATCTTGTTATCCCCTTATCAAGGATATAAAAAATAATGACATATCTAAAGACTTGTGTTAGCTATTTTTAGCTATGTTAATTCTCTAGTGGATGCTAGAACTTGAAAATATCCATAGTGGATCAAATTGCTCAGAAGAATTCATTTTTTTACTAAATATTTTGCATTTTCTACCAGATAGTCATGTGTGTTAAAACCGACAATTTCTAGTTTGATACTTTTTAAAAACTATTTGCTATTCAATGCATTATTTTCAGTGAGCTAATTGATACTTGATAGTAATGATAAAATTGGCATAAAAAAAGCATTAAATAATTTTTGACTCATGAATCTGCAATTTTCTGGTAAGCTCTTGGCTAAAAATCTGATATATGAGTTTCCATTCTAAAACATGTGATGTGATTTTTGTCCACAATTAAACATTTACTGACTGAAGTTGTTTCCACATTTTTCATTTTGTCATTCTACCTCATCACCAGCTATTGATTGCTATAGTTCAGTAAATTTGATATTCAGTAATAGAAAAACTCTAATATCAAAATATATACATCCTTTTTATTTATTGTACTATTGGCCCGGTGCACAAAATTCATGCATGGGGTGGGGGTGTTCCTCAGCCTGGCCTGCACCCTCTCCAATCTGGGATCCCTATTGCAAGCGGGGACTGCTGGCTTCTAACTGCTCACCTGCCTGCCTGCCTGATTGCCCCTAACCAATTTGCCTGATGGCCTGCTCACTCCCAACTGCCCCCCACCCCACCAGCCTAATCACCCTCAACTGCTGTCCCATCCTGACCTGATCACCCACAACTGTCCTCCTCTCTTGGCCCCTGACTGCCTCTACCTCTGCCCCACCACCATGGTTTTGCCCAGAAGAACATCTGGAAGGTCTCCCAGTCTAATTAGCATATTACCCTTTAATTAGTATAAATAGAGGCTTGGTGCACAGGTGACGGCTGACTAGTTTGCCCTGAAGGGTGTCCCAGAACAAGGTGGGAGTTCCCTTGATGGTCAGGGCGGCCTGGGCAAGCAAGGGGCCTGTGGTGATTTGTGGGCCAGCCACGCCCCCATTGGGGTGGGAATCTTCACTGGGGAGTGCTGGCCTGGGTAAAGGGCTGAGGGCAGTTTTCAGGTTGGCCACACCCTCTTCAGGGTGTGGGTCCCCACTGAGGTGGCTGGCTAGCCTGGGTGAGGGGCTGATGGCTGTTTGCAGGCTGGCTGCACCCCCCAATAGGGACCCTCACCCCATGGGTGTGTGGCCATCCTAGGTAAGGGGCTGAGGGCCTTTTGTAGGTCCCTCCCTCAGTGGGGGCCTGGGCAACGGCAACCGAAGCCTTCCACGTGCCCACCTGGGCCATCTCCATGTCCTCTGCTCGCAGGCACCTCTTTCAGCTGCTGGCTCTGGTGGGTGGGAAGCTTGGCTTCCTCTGTTGCCAGGGGCGACCTAAGCCTTCCATGTGCCTGCCAGAGCCGGCTTCTTGTCCTCTATTCACAGCCCCCCCCCCGCCCCCCCCCCGCCCCCCCCCCCCCCCCCAGCAACCCAAGCCTTCTGCGTGTCCGCCTGGGCTGGCTCCATGTCCTCTGCTCGCAGATCCCTCCTTCAGCCCGCCCGGTTGGAAGCTTGGCTTCCTCTATTGCCAGGGGCATTCCAAGCCTCCCACACACTCTGTGGCCACCACCATCTTAGTCCTGCTAATTTGCATACTCCTCCTGTTTAGCTGGTGGATGTCTCAAAGGTACAGTCAATTTGCATCTTTCTCTTTTATTAATATAGATATATTTCCTCTTTTTAATTTTTTTTTATTTTTATTTTTTTAAATATATTTTTATTGATTTTTTACAGAGTGGAAGAGAGAAGGATAGAAAGTCAGAAACATCGATGAGAGAGAGACATCAATCAGCTGCCTCTTGCACGCCCCCTACTGGGGATGTGCCCGCAGCCAAGGTACATGCCCTTGCCGGAATCGAACCCGGGACCCTTCAGTCCTCAGTCCGATGCTCTATCCACTGAGCCAAACTGGTCTCGGCTATTTCCTCTTTTTTAAATAAGCAACTTTATTTTATTTTTTCCCTTTTCACAGGGAGTTATTAAAAATGAAAATCCTGCCATATACTTCAGTGCATTATGACTATAAAACCCATATTCATCTCTTGGGAAGATAATGAATTAATAACAGTGCCTTCATAATCCAGTATTTTTATTTTTTTTAAATATATTTTATTGATTTTTTACAGAGTGGAAGGGAGAGGGATAGAAAGTCAGAAACATCGATGAGAGAGAGACATCGATCAGCTGCCTCTTGCATACCCCCCGCTGGGGATGTGCCCGCAGCCAAGGTACATGCCCTTGACTGGAATCAAACCCGGGACCCTTCAGTCCACAGGCCGACACTCTATCCACTGAGCCAAACCGGTCTTGGCCTAATCCAGTATTTTTAGCCTCCCCCGCCCCCTTTTCTATTAAAAATGCAGAGAGAATACTGTGAAGCTCAAGTTTCTCTAAAGAAAGTAGGGTTTTACAGAATATCACCTCACCTGATTGTTGGTGAAATGTGAAGGAAGAAAGGCATTTATTTTGAGAGTCATAAGCATTAAAATATTTACAAAGATTAGATTTTTTTCTGTCTAGATGCTACTGTCTCCTCATAAGAAATGTCTGACTTAGGCCAATCTCAGCAAGATGAACATGATTAATTTGTAAACTATTAAATTATCTTAACTTTCTTCTCTTTCTTTCTGGCATTTTCCTCATGAATGTCAGATAGCTTAACTTTAGTTTTTATGAGTAAAAGCAGCACAAATTTATCATAATATAACTGAAGATGTCCATATCCTCTAAAATTTGCACTGTCTTTATTGTTTCACTCTTATGGATACATCCACCAAACAAAAATTTAAGGGGAAGTGTTTGCACATATGTTATTATCTATAAACTATGCAAATAATTTTGCCAGATTACTAGCCAGTAAGTTTCATTTTGAAACAAAGAGCCATCCCGATTTTCTGCTGATATTGGTTATAACTATTAATACTGGTTCATACGCCACATTTTTTAACTGGGGTTAGAATTTGAGGTTTGTGTCACTATTGAGAAACCTGAGAAAGGGTAATACACAGAATGAGAGAAAAAGGGAGAGTGTTTTGAAATAAAATAAAATAAAAACTACATAGATAGATAGAATCTTCCCTCCAATAGGGAAACTTCAGAAGTGCAAATATAGGATGAGTTTTAAGATATAAGTGTTAAATAAAAGAACCAAGTTTGATGTAGGTGACATAAATAATATGTCCTTGTTAGGAACTGGGAGTGTTTTAAAGATGGGACAGCTGCATGAGAAGCAATATGCCATAGCATTGGTATGAATGGGTAGCATTATTTATAGGAAAAAAATAAACCAGTATTGGGGACAGACCAATGAAAATAAAAGAATAGTCACTAAATGTGATCTCAGTCTACTCACTCAAAGAATACTTTCCTCATCTACAAAGTGGAAAAAAGCATTATGTTAGAAGTTGATTGCATTAGTGCACGTGGAAGGTGCTATAAAAGAGAAAACTACCATTTTAACAGCAAAAGAAGATAATGGTCTAAATGATATTAGGTAGAAAACTGTATATTTTGGGTCACATAAAGATGTGTGACATATGTTTATTTGTGGGAAAAGAGATTGGAAATATGAAGAAGAGAATGGGAAAAAAAGTATTAGAAGTAAATTGGATGGATGACAGGACCTTAGAAATTAAACATTTGTTCATTAAATCATTCACCAATATTTTTCTGAATGCCTGCTATTGTCTGGCATTGTTCTAGGTGCCAGGAATACAGTAATGAACAAAACACTGGAAGAACTATCATTCAAACATGAGTGATACAGGTAAAATATCTAGCAGGCTAGAGTAGGAGCTAAAGGTAGAAACTAAGGCAGGAGGTGTGATTATGACTGCCAGTAGTTAACCACTGGCAGCTCATAACTTTAGGAAAGGTTTCCTTGAGGAAGTGACTTTTAATGTCAAAAGCTGAAAGAAGGGAGAGAGCAAGCCTTGCCTGTCTCTCAGTGAAACACTTTCCAGAGAGGAAATAGCAGTTGCAGATGCCTTGTGGTGAGAGTGTGATAACATGTCCCGGGAACCATGAGGAGAACATTTAGCTGGAAGAGAGGAAGTGGAGCAATTGAAGGAAAATAGTGGCCTTGTGGCCAGATTATTGTAGGGCTTAGGGGCATAGTACACACTGTGGCTTTAACTCTGAGCTCGATGTCTTTGGGTTTCTATGGGTAACATTCTCTGTCTTGTATTTAACAATGCTATTCTAGCTGTTGTAGTAAGAAAAGCCCAGAAAGGGAGGTAGATCGATGAGAAAGCTTGGAATCATACTGGAGAGAAATGGTGGTACACAGAGTGGGAGATTTCAGGGTGGTAAGAAGAGTTCAAATTGTAAATACATTTTTAAGTAGCAACAATGCATTTGTCAGTGGATTGAATACATTCAGGGTATAAGAGAAAGGGAAGAGTCGAATATAACTCAAAAATTTTGGCAACTGGAAAGATGGAGGAGACTAAAGGAGAACCAGGTCTGGAGGGATATCAGGGTCACAGATCTAGGTATGACAAGTTTGAAATCCTCCTTAGATATTCAAGTGGAGATGTTGAATAGACAGTTGGATATCCAAGCCAAGAGATGAATAAGATGGCTTATGAAGTAATTTCGAAAGAAAACAGAAAATATCTAAGGACTGAGCCTTGTGAATACCAACATTAAAAGGTTGGAAAGATAAGTAAGAACCAACAAAGGCTGGCCAAAATGTGAGAAGAAAAGCAGGCAAATGTGTGTTCTAGAAGCCAAGTGAAGATGTTTCATATTAACTAAATGAATTAGAAAAGCAGAACAACAGTAAAAATTTCTTAAAAACAGAGAAAAAAATAATTATTTCTCAGTGGAAACAATAGAGGGAAGGAAGGATGATGAGTTGGCTAAAGGCCCCATTAGAAGGCATTAACAAGACAAAGCAGGGGACTTGTAGAAGTTTCCCAAATGAACTAGGCATGACAATCTGTACCAGAGTCACTTGAGATGATCATTAAAACACACAGACTCCTGAATTAGAATTTTTCATGGAAGACTGAAGATTGTATTTTCAGAAATCTCCACATGTGATTCTTTACAAGTTACTAAGGTTAAAAATATTGTAATTGGAAAACTGATTTTCAAGAATATTTAGTATAATTATATGTAAGTATGCAAATGTAGGTTGTGAATATGAGATAGACTTATCTGTTATTGACTCTCACAGTCATGATCTATATTTTCAACCAATAAAAGAATTAGTTTATAGCCATGAAGAAAAGAAATGAATTACTTTACTTTCAGACTTGATATCCATTTACATTAAATATATTTGAAAGCTCAAATTGCCAACCTTTATTTTTTCCATTTCACTTTATACTGGGGGGAAGGAATCAAAATTGAAATTTGCAAGCAAGTGAAGTAGAACCTATCATTGCATTGCTCACTATTCCATTGATTCAGTGATTCTGCATGTCAAAAAGTATCCTCCTTCTACTTCTCCATGAGCAAAACACACATACACACACACACACACACACACACACATACACACACACACACACAAACACTGATGTATATGCAGTATCTACAAACCCTATGTTAGGTTTGTGAAAATCTATTCCAGTGCTTCATGGGCAATTCCAGTTGCTCACATGTCAGAAGAAACTTTTACTCGCATCTTTATGATTGTGGAAGATCTCCATGAGAAGTAAGCTCTGAAGGAGCATCACTGAAAATTATGAAGTGGATTCCTAGTTCAAACAACTCTAATTATATTTAGAAAGAATAGGAAGGATGAAGGGAAGATAATAGTGTACACAGAAGAAAGTAAGGCCTATGGAAAGAACCTCCAACATTTATCTGTGCCTCCTATATTCCAAATACTGTTCTCTGCGTTTTACAAACATTGTCTCATTTTCTCCTTTCAGTTCTATGGATGGAGATTCTCAAACTCATTTACCCAAAGTCAGTAGGTGATGAATTAGAGTTATATATAGGTGTGTCATATAATAACTTCTGTTTCTTCACTGTGCCACACAAGCTCTTTTAGAATTCATTGCTATGACTGGAATTGCTAAGTTGTACTACAAACCTTGCATTACAATGATGTATGTTACACCATTCAAATGCTAGCATCTCGAGCATATGGAAAATATCTATGAAGCATATTATGGCAAAATAACAATGGTAAGTTATCAATTTAGAACCTTAATGTACATGAAAGCCTTCCATTATATAAGAAAATTCAAAATACTAAACCATAGGGCCTTCAGAGGTACAGTATTCTTACAGATACACTTTTCCCAACTTACCATCTCTGGACATCTTATCTGACCCATGTCCTTCCCTGTAGGTTCCAGACCACTTAGCTTTCTTTTTCTAAAGACCTGATAGGACAGTTTCTAGTTATGCTGCTCCAGTTGTCTTCCCTGGTTGAACTCATTCTCATAAAAATGGATACTCTAAAGGGTTTCTTGACTCTCAATGATTGCCTTTTTCTTCTTTGCACTTAGTTCTTCTGTCCACAAATGGCTGCATTGTCCATTGAAGGTATTTTTTTCATCCTCATCTGTCCCACACTAGAGGTAGAATTTTCCTGCACAGTAAAGGAATTGCCCAGTCTTAGGTTTTCCCTTCCTCTGAAACTTTGTAATACTGCTCTTAGGTTTTAGGAGGTGTTCTGATATACAGATCAATAGACTGAGAAGTAAGAGTCAGAGGTTTTAGTATAATTTCTGTCATTCGTTCAATTTTGAGTCCTTGGAAGATCACTTATCTTTCCTGAGCCTCAGTTTCCTTGACTTTAAAATAAAATGTCTTGACTAAGCGATCTTCACATCTAAGATCCCATTATTCTGTGATGACTCTTCAAAAATATAATGAGAAAAAAATTGATACAGAGGCAAAGAAGCATTGAACAGACTGCCAAACTACAGGGGGAAGGCAGGGGAGGGTGGGGGGGCGGGAACTGTAAGAGATCAACCAAAGGACTTGTATGCATGCATATAAGCATAACCAATGGATATAAGACACTGGGGCAGGGGGGCAGGTGAGGGCATGTGCTGGGGGTGGGGAGGCTGGAGGAGGTCAATGGGAGGGAAAAAAATAGATGGAAACATATGTACTACCATTTGTAATACTTTAAAGAATAAAAAAAATTAAAAAAATACACAGAGCAGCTTGCATTTTTTTGGGGGGGGCTTTGTTTTGTTTACAGCTAAACAAGGTATACATAAAATTTACTACTGGGAAACCTATCATAGGCCATTTTTATAAAAATCAAAAGTTTGAGAATACAAACTTTACTTTCAAAAAATGTTTTTTTTTTCTGATTATAAACGTGACACATTACCATTGCACAGAAATTGGAAAACACAGAGCACATAAAGAGGAAGATCAAAATCACATACTTCCTCAAAGCCATAATAATCACTACTTACATGGCAATGTTCTTGCTTACTTCTTTGTTTTTCAATAAAATTGAGGCCATATTTTTGTTGTTGTTGTTTACTGCTTTTTTATATCATTTTATTTCTGGTAGCATTTCATAATATCACTGTGCCATGTTAACACAATGATTTCCTATACTTGTGCATTAGTTTATTTTCAATATCGCATTATTTTGAACAATAATATATGAATATCTGCATGAATGTGTGTGTATGTGTGTGTGTGTTCCATGACCTCACAGCATGAATTCCTAGAATTTCAGCAACATATATTACCTAGTCAAATATTATAAATGTGTATTAAGCCTTTATATACAGCTATCAAATTGCTCTCTGATAAAGCAGTACATATTTTCACTCATACAGGAGACTTGAAAATACCACTCATTCTTCTCTTCAACACTATACATTGTCATTGCACCTTGCCAGTTCAATAGGTAAAATCTTTTCTCATTATATTTTTACTTTTATGTATGCTAGTATTTCTGAGATTATGTTGAAAGTATATTTACTGCTTCAGTTGCCCCACCTGACCTTCTTCCTTCCCAACCACCTTTCCTATCACTCCACTCCAGCCACATGAATATTGCTGTTCTTAGATTCTGCTAAGTTTGCTTCCATCTCAGAGACCTTGACCATCCTGTTGGTTTTCTGTACCTAAAATGTATCCTTGTCTCCAAATGGATGCAAGGCTCACTCTCTCCATTCTATTCTATTCAAATATTATCTCCACAGAAAAGCTTTTCATATGCTCCTCATCCTCAAATTGCCTCTCTTCAAGTTATAGTTACTTCCTCTACTTTCCTAAAACATTTGTTTACCAACTGAGATTGTTGTTTATTTATGTAATTACCTCATGTTTATTTATTTTTTGCTGTTGTCTTCTCAGTAGATTAGAAGCTTTCTGAGAAGAGGGTTAGTGACTATCTTAAGCATTCTGATATTAATCCCCACCATTTAATACCCTGTCTAGCATATAGTAGTATTTTAACAAATATTTGGACAATGAATTATCTGAATTTGATATTTACTCATCTGCCTCAGATGGAAGGCTTATAAACAATATTAATTTATTTCTTACAATTCTGGAGGCTGAGAGTCCAAGATTAAGGCACTGATAGATTATCTGAGGACCCCTTTTTGATTCATATACAGCCATTTTCTCATTGTATCTGCATATGGCAGAAGAGATGAGTGACAAATCTGGGGTTTCTTCAGCAAAGGCACTAATTCCATCAATGAGGTCCTTGTAATCATCTCCCAAAGGCCCCACATCTTAATACCATCAGTGGTGCCACGGGTCTTATCCAGCATCTAGAAGGGTTCAGGAATTTGGAGAAGGGCTGCATGTAAGTTATTAAAGAGTCCAGAGACAAAACATAAATTTGGAAGGCATTTTGGGTAGCCAGAATAGACTTAGCTGAAGAAACCAAGTCCTCCTGAATCTCCGGACACCTTGCTCTTTATTAATACAATTTGTCCTAAAGCAAAGTAGATATACTTATGAAAGGCAAGTTTGGTATACAGTAGGCATTGTCAGATTGAGGGAACTGCCTTCAGCTGTTCAGGTGTTTGGCCAGTAGGAGGCAATAACATGTAGATTGAAATGCCCTCAGTTGTCTGGCAACAAGCAATCATCTATGCAAATCTTTAGGTTTGGGGAAATGCCCTTAGCCATTTCCAGTAGCAGATAATATATATTCAGCCCTGCTGAATCCCCAAGTTCCATCAAGTTTTTTGATAACACTTCTTGCATTTATGACATGCTTGAATTAGCTTCCGGCACAGTTGTGTCTTATAATGTCAACAATTGAAATCAGGTATTTTAGGGGGACAAAAATGTAGACTCCATCAACCATCTTTCTATTTGGATGTTTCTCCTTTTACTTAAGAGATTACAATTGATTAAGAGCATTACTCTTATAAATTCTTTGAGGTACACACTACCTATATTGTTCTAAAATAGTTGTTTTTGGGTGGACGCATAGAAGAATTAAACATTTTGGCAAAAATAATTTCAGGAAGTCATATTTGTTAAACTTTCTTTTTATGGCTTCCTTCTATAATATTATGATCAGAAAGTCTTTCCGCAGCCCAGGAATTAATTAATATTCCCTTACTATTTCTTCTAGTTTATTTTGATTGCTGTATTCTCAAATTCTGAAATGTATTGTGATGTTATTTGTTTTATTTTCCTTCTTTTAAGTGAATATAATAAATCTGGAAATAATTTTAATAAATTTATTATTGATATGGAGTTTCTTGCTATGAACATGTCCCTGAGCAAATCAGGGAAAAGTACTGCAGCTGGATTTTTTTTTTTTAAGGTTAGTGTGTCTGCTACAGATTACAGACATGTTTCCTTCTCACCGGTAACTCCTAGAATCATTCTGATATGTATGCAAGGATAGTAGTCACCTTTAAGTTCTTACTTGAAAACCTATCTTTTAAAATGTGGCTGCTGCTCCTGGGAAAGTGTTTAAAATATCATTCTTTCTACTTACATGTGATCCAGTATTTACTATGTTTGCATGTTATTTCACTTCCCATTTTACTGACACTGTAAAACATCAAATAACATTCCTAAGGTTGTACAGCTAGTTAGTGACAGAACTGTGGTATATTTGATATCAAAGCCAATGATAAATATTGTAATTGAAATGTTTGAGGGAATACTATAAGCCAGTGTTGAGCCAAGTCTATTGCACAGCTTGTTTTGTTGAATATTCACAGAAACCTAGTACATCTATTTGATATTTAATTCTATTAAGATTAAGAGATTTGCACAAGTTCACACAACTACTTTCCTATACTATTTCTAATAGTACTACTTCAAAATGCCCTACTCTCTGGGTAAAAGTAATTTTAATTAAAGATCTGTGTAAAGTAGAGTAGGTTAATTCTTGTAGCTTTCAGACCCCAAAATTTATAATGGCTCAAACTCATTTCCTTAAAACAAAAAACAAAAAACACCTATTCAATAAATTTGAATATTAAAAATAACAGGACTTATGGGAAAAATAGTGTTTGGGAAGCTGCTTCAGAACCTCTGAAGCTTTGTAACCAGAACACTAAAATATAGGAAAAAATACTAGTGTGTCTTAAAAGCCCTGTTTCCAATTACAGGTATTCTTTGATTTGTGATAGAGTTACATTCTGATAAATTCAAGTAAAAAATATCGTAAGTTGAATCTGGATTTAATATACCTAACCTATCAAACATCTAGCTGAGCCTAACCTACCTTAAATGCGCTCACAACACAATACCCACAAAATGCTCACAACAGGGCACACTGTAGAATATTGGTTGTTTACCTTCATGATTACATGTTTGACTGGGAGCTGCAGTTCACCGTTACTCCCCAGCATCCTGAAAGAGTATCATACTCCCTATGGCTACCTTGGGAAAAGATAAAACTTTAAACTTCAAAATATGGTTTCTACTGAATGCATATCACCTTCTCACTTTCAAACAGTTGAAAAATCGTAAGTCAAACCACCAAAGTCAGGGGCTATTTGCATATGACATTTCTATTTGGATGTTTCTCCTTTTACTTAAGAGATTACAATTAAATAAGAGTATTACTCTTATAAATCCTTTTTCTGAGGTACACATTACCCATATTGTTCTAAATTAGTTGTTTTTGGATGGACACATAGAAAAATTAAAGATTTTAGCAAAAAAAATTTCAGGAAGTCATATTTGTTTCAAAAAGGCAATATTGGGAATACAGTAAAAATATCAGTAATTGCCAGAAGTTTAGGAAGGAAGAGAAGTGAATGGGTGGTGCGGAAGGATTTTTAGGGCTATGAAACCATAGAATCAACTCAAATGTGAACCATTGTGTAAACTATGGACTTTGAATGATAATGATTTGTCATTGCAGGTTCATTAATGCTAACTAATATACCAAATTGCTGGAGATGGCAATAGTGGGAAAAGCTAGGGAGGGTATTAAATGTTATATGGGAATTCTCTGCACTTTCCACTCACTTTTGCTGTGATTTTTAAACTATATTAAAAAATTAAGTGTCTAAAAAAAAGACATATTAAATTCTTAATAAGTAAAAAAAAAAAACAAAAAACTTGGAAGCTACCTTTTAAAACATAGGAGAGCAATGGTGAATAAACAGTACAAAGAATAATTGAACTTCAGAATTATGGAGACAAAGATCAGAGAAGACCATCCAAAGTGTGTGGTGCAGAACAAATGATCAAAACTAAAACAAACATGGAGTGAATGGGAAGTTACAATTCTGAATTACTCTGTGACTCACTCTGTTTTATTATAGGACTAGAGGCCCAGTGCAAAAAATTTAATGCACAAGGGGAAGGAGAGGAGACAAAAAAAATAATGTTTTTGCCACCCCTTTCTGATAATGGCATCCCACTGAAGGCAAAATTTAGTTTGAATATACTAAGAGAAAAAAAAGCTGTTTATATTTGTGATTTTTCCATCTACAAAAATTTTGTACTTTTCCACATTTGCCAAAAAGAGAAAAATAACTATAAATGAGGACTAAAAGAAAGAAACAGTCAGATCCCACAAAACTGTATTTTGAATAGTAGAATCCTTGCCTTTTGCTGTGCATCTGTGGGCATATTCTTTTCTTCAAAACACTTCATTATGCTAAGATTTCTCCATCTCAAAAGAAATGTTCTAGTGGTCAGATAAATACTATTATAGTTGAATATGAGTACAAAATATAAAGAGAATGAAAGGTACCTAATTATTCAAAATAGAATTTTCTTGCTACCAGAAGTCTGCTCTCCAAGTCTACAAAAGATAAAACAACCATAAAACATACTAACATAATTCAATATGGCCCTTCAGGACTGATATACCTTTGAATACACAGAGCATTACCTAATTTATTTTAGCAAGTTTAAATGGGGAGTCAGAAAGTCCATTGTGGGCAATCATGCAGAAATATCCACAGATATACTCAGCCATTAAAAATATCATCCCAGAAAATGAAAATGAAGCACTTTTCTGGTCCAGATAATTGGGCCACTTAATATGCCAGAGACTTAGGCATTCAACACAAATGAATATAAATTATTTATGTCTAACTCAGTTAGAGTCTCTGAACTCCAAGCTTTATCATCAAAATTGTAGGTTCTTAGTGGGAAAAAGAGTATGCACCAGCTTCAAAGCCAAGCACCTCATTAGTGCTTTGTAAAAGATGCTCATGTCTTCACTTTTAAGAAACTATAAATATGTTATCTAGAGGTAATTCTTTGGTGTTCCAGAATTTACTATCAAGTTGGTAGGCATGAAGCTTGACAACTGTTGCAAAAGTGCATTTATTTTAGAGAAGTTTATTCTCCTACATCAAATTGAAAAAACAAATGCCTCTTTTGGGTCAATGATGTTATTAGGTACCATACTGTTGATAAATTCAAAGTCTGTTATATTATTATTTTTATTGATTTTTGTGTTGCTAATCCTCAGTGGAGAATATTTTTCCATTGTATTTTAGGTTTCTAGATTAATAGAAGGAAGAGAGAGAGAAAAGAAGAAAGAGAGATTTGTTGCCTCCAGCACAGGCCAAACCTGCAACCCAGGCATATGCCCTTGACTAGGAATTGAACCTGCAACCTTTTGGCAAACAATCTAATCAGAGAAACAGCAGCAAGGGATAATCCATTATCCTATCTAATAAAAGAGTAATATACAAATTGACCATACCTCCAATCAAGCCATGCCCACAGCCATCCCCACCAGCCAATCAGAAGCCAGTTATGCAAATAAACCCCAACCAAGATGGCTGCTATCACTGAGAGCAGGAAGGAGGCTTGGGTTTCCCCAGCAACCAAGGAAGCCAAGCTTTCCGCCTGCCCTTGCCAGCCTAGGCCTCCACTCAATGCTACAAAGTTTCAATTATAGAAGATACATAATCCCATCAGAAATGGCAGCAGCCACGGAGGTGGAGAGAGAAGAGGCTAGGGTTGTCGGGGTGATGGAGGAAGCCAAACTTCTGCAGCCTTAGCCTAGTCCTTCACTCTAGGTTACAAGTTTCAAACAGAAATGGCTGCCACCACGGAGCGAACAGAAGGCTTGGCTCCACTCCAGGCTACAAAGTTTCAATTGTAGAACATAAATAAATCCCAGATCCCAGGGCCTCCACTTGGGTCACTGGGGGGCATGGCTGGCCTGCAAACCACCATAGGCCCCCCTCCCAGGCTGCCCCACACCCGAAGTAACACCCATCCTGATCCAGGACACCCTTCAGGGCAAACCAGCTGGTGCCCACCTATACACCAGGCCTCAATCCTGTCTAATAAAAGAGAATATGCAGATTGACCATCACTCCAACACACAAAATGGCTGCCCCCATATGGTCAAAGATTCTGCCTTCATGTGGACACAAGATGGCCACCGTAAGATGGCCAGCAGGCCAGGAGAGTAGGAGGTTCCAGGCCTGTAAGGGAAGGCAGTTGTGGGTGATCAGGCCAGCAGGGGAGGGCAGTTGGGAGGGACCAGGTTTGCAAGGGAGGGCAGTTGGAGGCAATCAAGCCCACAGGGGAGGGCAGTTAGGGATGACCAGTCCCACAGAGAAGGGAAGTTGGGGCAAACAGGCTGACAGGGGAGCAGTTAGACATCAATTAGGCTGGCAGAGTAGTGGTTAGGGGGTGATTGGGCTGGCAGGCAGAAGCAGTTAGGGCCAATCAGGGAGGGAGATAGGTGAGCAGTTTGGAGCTAGCAGTCCTGGATTGTGAGAAGGATGCCCGACTGCCCGTTTAAGCATGATCCTACCGGGATCGGGCCTAAACGGGCAGTCAGACATCCCTTGAGGTGTCCCAGATTAGAGAGAGTGCAGGCTGAGCTGAGGGACACCCCCCCTTCCCGCCCTTTGAGGTGCACAAATTTCATGCACCAGGCCTCTAGTATTATTAATAATTTAAGCTCATAAAATAGACATGATTATTAAAAAGTGCATTAAGAAAATATATTGGGAACCACTTTCTTGTGATTTTTTAATATTGTTTAAATTCCTTTAAAATCAGGAAGAAATTGGGCTGAATAGATCCTGGGCTGCAGAATCAAAACTGTCCCATAAAATTCCCTGAGATTATCTGGGAAGTGTATGAAATACTTCTTGTCATTAAGGTTGCAGCAAACAAACATTACAGCTATTGGCTCTCAGTCAGTGTATTTCTTAACAGAATCAGTTTCTTAACAAGGAAATGTATTTTCAGAAATTTCCTTACCACATTCCACTTTAATGTAAGTAAGAAAACTTCAGTATGGCCAGTGTTGGGGAAAGTGACTCATTGACAATAATAGTCAGGTTGAAGAAGGAAGCTGATAACTCTAAAAGTGCCTAATTTAAGAAGAAGCACACAATTTATGGAAAAAATTATATATATAAATGCCTGCGTTGGAGCAAATCCCAAGTAACCATTCTCTCAAAAATAGCTTTATAAAAAATGAGGTATACTTGAAATGCAAAACTTGCAGTTCAGTTTTCTTGCTCATGTTGATATTATTCTTTTGTCACTAATAATTTACTTTTTCAGATTAGGTGCTTCTTTTAACTTATTCTTCAGCTCAGCATATTAACAACAGACATCTACCATAGGAAATAGTATGCAAAGTGCTGACTTTTCATTTCAAATATGAACTGAATGTGTGACTGGATTGGCCCACATCATTTCTGTTAACATTTTAGGGCATTGTGTTTCTATATGATTACCTATATAGATGGCATAGTCATGATCTTTTAGTAGCAAATAAATTGCTAATCATGACACCTTAATAGATGGTAAAGCGCCTCTCCAACTTATTTCCTTCACAATATCTCTTTCTTCTTTTGAAAAATGTGATGCACTTTTACTTTAAAACTATTAAAATCCTTTGTCTGAATTGTGCTTTTGTTCATAAATAGAAAAGATAACTTTAGAGTACTGTCCACACACCCCGGTTCCCAAAGGTAAGGAAATTATTCATGTGCTAGTTAGCATTTTTTTTCTCAGTTGTAACAGAACCTCATTCACATTTACTCATGAAACAGGAAATTTATGGAAAGGCATCTAGAGAGCCCCACGCTTATCCAGGGTTGAGAGTTAAGTGTGTGGTCAGGAATCCACAGGACGTGAGGGACAGGGGCTTCTCTTCTCTTGAGGTTGGAGACTTCCAGCTCCTGCTTCTGCCTGGGTTTCAGATCCCTTGCCAACTGTCTCCCAATGACTTCTTCTGAAACTCTCTTCTTGTATAGCTTTCAGAAGCTTGGACTCTTCTAATTGCTTCCGTAGACTCAGTTATATAAACTTTTCATCACTGACTACAGACCTTACCTTGTGATCATGCGGTTCAAAATGGTAAGGACAGTCTGATTGGTGTACCTTGTCTTTTGGCCTGAATCTGTTACTAGGGACCATGTAGATGCGACCCATTTGTTAGTTCCTACATTTCTCCTGTCAGTTGTAGTGGAAATACTCAGGGTAGGGGTGGTACTGAGTAGGGTGGGGAGTTGAAGTAGGAGTGGTGAAGATATTTGGCCTACTGTTTGCTCACCTATGACAGGAGGTTAGGATTATTTCAGATTAAGGTCAGAGCAAGTAAGAAGTGACATTGCTAACTTAAAGTTTTAAAAGGTATGCACTCAAAATGTATCTATGGCAATATTGCCATTTCATTTAATTTTATTTTAGAATAGAAAAAAATTAAATTCATGTTCTAGTTGGCTAACTCATTGATGGCATAGGCTAATTCATATTAATAAATAAACATTGATGGCATAAGTTAATCCATATTCATAAATAAACTAGAAGATGGGTGCACAAAATTTGTGCGTGGGGAGGTGTGTCCCTCAGCCCAGCCTGCACCCTCTCCAATCTGGAACTTCTTGAGAGATGTCCGACTGCCTGTTTAGGCCCACAGGGCTATACGGGCATTCAGACATCTCTTACACAATCCATGACTGCTGGCTCCCAACTGCTTGCCTACCTGCCTTCCTGATTACCCCAAACTGCTTCTGCCTGCCAGACTGATTACCTCCTAACCACTCCCCTGCCAGCTTGATTAATGCCTAACTGCTCCTCTGCCAGCCTGTTTGCTCCTAACTGCCCTCTCCTGTATGCCTGTTCACCCCTAACTTCCCTCCCCTGCAGGTCTGGTCCCCCCAACTACCCTTCCCTGTAGGCTTGATTGCCCCTAACTGCCTTCCCTTGCAGGCCAGGTCCTTCTCAACTGCCCTCCCCTCTTGGCTTGATCATCCACAAATGCCCTTCCTTGCAGGCCTGGCCCACCCAACTGACCTACTCTGCTGGCCATCTTGTGGCAATCATCTTGTGTCCACATGGGTACAGCCATCTTGTGTGTTGGAGTGATGGGCAATTTGCATATTACTCTTTTATTAGATAGGATAGAGGCCTTGTTCATGGGTGGGCTCAGCTGGTTTGCTCTGAAGGTTATCCTGGATCAGAATGGGGGTTCCTTTGGGTTGTGGCTTGGCCTAGGTGTGGGGCCTGTGGTGGTTTGCAGGCTGACCACATCTCCCAGTGACCCAAGCGGAGGCCCTAGTGTCTAGGATTTATTTATCTTCTATAAATGAAACTTTGTATCCTTGAGTGAAGGCTTGGGCCTGCCAGGGTGTGCGGAAAGCTTGGCTTCCTTCATTGCCGTGAAAACCCAAGTTTATTGCTTGTTCCATGGCCGCAGCCATCTTGATTAGGTTAATTTGCATACTCACTCCTGATTGGATGGTGGGCATGGTTTATGGATGTAGTGAAGTGATGGTTAATTTGCATGTTACTCATTGATTATACAGGATATTGGAGAGTAATTATAAACTACTGTTTTCCATATATTTTCATTGAGACTGGTCCTGAGCTGAAACATGACTGCTAAGGAATTTGCCAATATGTTTACTAATAAAAGCTTAAGTGGCATCTCACCCTCGCAACATCACAAGATGGCCACCACAAATGGTTGGCAGGGGTGGGTAGATGTGGGTGATCAGGCCAGCAGGACAGGGCAGTTGGGGGTGATTGGGCCAGCAAGGAAGGGCAGTTGGGGGCAACTGGCTGGCAAGATAAGGCAGTAGGGGGTGATGGGGTTGGCTGGGGAGCAGTTAGGCATTGATCAAGCCAGCAGGGGAGTGGTTAGGCGGTGATCAGGCTGGCAGGCAGATCAGCAGTTAGGAGCCAGCAGTCCTGGATTGTGACAGGGATGTCCCACTGCAGGCTTAAGCCCAATCCTACAGTCAGACATTCCCCAAGGGGTCCCAGATTGGAGAGGGTGCAGGCTGGGCTGAGAGACACCCTCCCAGTGGACAAATTTTGTGCACCAGGCCTCTGCAGGAAGCTTGGGTTTCCATGCAATGGAAGAAGCCAAGCTTTCTGCCTGCCCTGGCTTGCCTTGGCCTCTGCTTAAGACTAAAAAGTTTCAATGATAGAAGATAAATAAATCCCAACAAAAATGACTGCAGTCACAGAGAGCAGGAGGCTTCAGTTGCCCCCAGCGATGGAGGAAGACAAGTTTCCACAGCCCTGGCCTGCTTTGGCCTCCACTTAAGACTACAAAGTTTCAATTACAGAATATTAATTAATCCCAACAAAAATGGCTGTGGCCATGGAGTCAGCAGGAGGCTTGACTCCAATCCAGGCTACAAAGTTTCAATTATAGAAGATAAATAAATCTCAGGTACCAGGGCCTCCGCTTGGGCAGCTGGGGAGAAGGGCCGGCCTGCAAACCACCACAGGCCCCTTGCGCAGGCTGACCTACTCCCCAAGGGAACACCCACCATGATCCAGGAGAGCCTTCAGGGCAAACCAACAGGGCTCCACCTGTGCATCAGGCCTCTACCCTCCTATACAATAAAAAAGTAATATGCAGATTGACCATCACTCCAACACACAAGAGGGCTACCCCCATGTGGTCAAAGATCCTGCCCTCATGTGGACACAAGATGGCCACCACAAGATGGCCAGCAGGAGGGCGGCAATTGGGATGGACCAGGCCTGCAAGGGAGGGTAGTTGGAGGTGATCCAGCCTGCAGGTGAGGGCAGTTAGGGATGACCAGGCTGATAGAGAGGAAAGTTGGGGGGCAAACAGGCTGGCAGGGTAGTGGTTAGGGGGTGATCAAGCTGGCAGGCAGAAGCAGTTAGAGTCAATCAGGAAGGCAGGCAGACAAGCAGTTGGGAACCAGCAGTCCTGGATTGTAAGAGGGATGTCCAACTGCCCGTTTAGGCCCGATCCCCCTTGAATCAGGTCTAACTGGGCAGTTGGACATTCCTCGAGGTGACCCAGATTGGAGAGGGTGCAGGCTGGGCTGAGGGACACCCTCCACCCTTGTGCACAAATTTTGTGCACCGGGCCTCTAGTATCTAATAAAAGAATAATATGCAAATTGACCATCACTCCAACACACAAGATGGCTGCCCCCATGTGGTGAAAGATGACTGCATCCATGTGGATGCAAGATGGCCACCACAACATGTCCAGCAGGGGAGGGCAGTTGGGAAGGACCAGGCCTGCCAGGGAGGGTAGTTGGGGGTGATCAAACTTGCAGGGGAGGGCAGTTAAGGGTGATCAGGCCAGCAGAGGAGGGAAGTTGGGGGCGACTGGGCCTGCAGGGAAGGGCAATTGGGAGGGACCAGGTCAGCAGGGGAGGGCAAACAGACTGGCTGGGGAACAGTTAGGCATTAATAAGGCTTGCAGGAGAGTGGTTAGGGGGTGATCAGGAAGGCAGGCAGGCAAGCAGTTGGGAGCCAGCAGTCCTGGATTGTGCAAGGGATGTCTGATTGCCCATTTAGGCCCTATCCTTGGGATCGGTCCTAAAAGGGCAGTCGGACACCCTTAGGGTTCCCATTTTGAAGAGAGTGCAGGCTCTTCATATGCTTGTTAGTTTGGGGGGAAAGATGATATATTTAACATGTATTGATGGATAAATAGATCATGTGAGAGAAGTCCATGAAGTATGAGATTAAATATTTATTTTTATATTATGTATTAACATTGCTTTCAGAAAACAATGTCAAGGTACTGGACTAGTTAAAATCCTGGCCGCTGAACTCAGGCTCCCCTCATAATATGCCATTCATTCCTTTGTATTTCATGCCTTTATCTGGGGACTCACACTAAGAATTGTGCAAAGCACCTCTAGGTTTGACCTTTGTTTTTGAACTTGCTAGCAGGATGATGTTGGAAAAGTCAGTTAATCATTCTGGGTGCCAGTTCCTATGTTCACAAAATGTTACATCATGTAATTTGGTGTAAGCATAAGCACTTTGTATATGTTAAAGCATTACTCATGTATTAGACACTTTTACTCCCTTTCAGGATGTAGATAGGGGGTATCAGTTAGACTCTTTATTTCTAACTCAATTCTAACGCTTTGTTATTGCTGTTAATCCTCAACTGAGGGCACTTCTTCCATTTCCTTTTTAGAGAGAATGGAAGGGAGTGGGAGAGACACAGATAAAAACATTGATGTGAGAGATACATCAACTAATGGTCTCCTGAACACGCCCTGAAGAGGGCCCAGAATTCAACCTGCAACCGAGGTATGTGCCTTGGACTGGAATACTCTTGACCCTTCACTCAGCAGGCTGACGCTCTAAACAGGAGGCAAACCAGCCAGGGCCTAATGCTCTTATAGAGATATTAGAGGCCCTGTGCACAAAATTCATGCACGGAGGGTGGTGGAGGGGGGCAGGGTATGACCCTTAGCCTAGGCTGCACCCTCTCCAATCTGGGACCCCTTGAGGGATGTCCGACTGCCCATCCAAACTGCTCACCTGCCTGCCTCCCTGATTGTCCCTAACTGCTTCTGCCTGCCAGCCTGATCACCGGCTTATCACTACCCTGCCAGCCTAATTGATGTCTAACTGCTCCCCTGCCAGACTGTTTGCCCCCAACTTTCCTCCTCTGCCAGCCTGGTCACCCCTAACTGCCCTCCCCTGCAGGCTTGGTTCCTCCCAACCACCCTCCCCTGCTGGCCAACTTGTGGTTGCCATCTTGTGTCCACATGGGGGCAGGATCTTTGACCACATGGGAGCAGCCCTCTTGTGTGTGGGAGTGATGGTCAATCTGCAAATTACTCTTTTATTAGATAGGATAGAGGCATGGTGCATGGGTGGGGGCCAGATGGTTTGCCCTGAAGAGTGTCCCAGATCAGGGTGGGAGTTCCCTTGGGGCAAGGGGCAGCCTGGGCGAGAGGCCTGTGGAGGTTTGCAGGCCGGCCACACCCCTCTCACCCCCCTCACCAGTGACACAAGCAGAGGCCCTGGGATCTGGGATTAATTTATGTCTACAATTGAAACTTTGTAGCCTGGAGCAGAGCCAAGCCTTCTGCTCACTTCACGGTGGCAGCCATTTCTGTTTGAAACATTGTAGCCTAGAGTGGAGGCCTAGGCCAGCAATGACAGGCAGAAACATTGGCTTCCTCTATTGCTAGGGAAACCCAAGCTTCTGTTCTCTCAAGCTCACAGGCTGCCGCCATTTCTGTGTCTTTCATAATTGAAACTTTGTAACATTGAGTGGAGGCTTAGGCGGGCAATGGCAGGCCAAAAGCTTGGCTGCCTCTGTTGCCTGGGAAACCCAAGCCTTCCTCCTGCTCTCAGTGGTGGCAGCCATCTTGGTTGGGGTTTATTTGCATAATCTGGTCCTGATTGGCTGGTAGGTGTGACTGTGGACATGGCTTGTGGGTGTGGTGATGGTACAATCAAATTTGCATATTATTCTTTTATTAGATAGGATAATCTATAAATGGATAATCAGTTGTCCTAAAAACATTAGAAGGGTTGAATAATATAATTATACCTATGACTTGTTGTGAACTTCTTTATTGTAACAGTTAATCATGTTGTTGAACAAAAGGGATTTAAAATAAATCCCAAAGCTCATGCAACTCCGAAATATTTTGTGAGATAAGGAGCATCTAACAGAAAAGAAGAAGATGTCTGGCACTTACTGCTCTCAAAGAGAAACGTGTTCCTTGCTAGGTTAGTGGGACCAGGTAACTGCTAAAACACAATGCATTGCTTGCTTAGCAGGGATTTAATCTTGTATCCACAGTAATCTAGAGTATTCAAATATGTGGTTTAATTTCTGAAACTTATATATAAACAGGTCAAAATTTATTTATAATATGATTATGAGATCACCTTTTAGCTGGAGTTATTTCTAGCTAATGCCAGAGACTTCAGCATTCTGTCCTAATGCTATTTTTCCCTATATTTTATTGAGTTAACCACAATTTATTATTTTTAAGTGGCATTTATGACTAAATGGGCATTAATTCATTCTTCATGCTTTAATTGATTTGTTTAAGATATCACTCCCCTAAACAGTAAAACACAGAGTGCTGGGTGTGAGGGATTGATCACTGCTAACTTAGTGTGTGTTACAGTGGGGGGACATCCCTGGTTGGCCATGGTCAGCCCCTAGATAGATGGACTTAAGGGAAACTTCTGGGCTTTGCAATGAAAGCTTAGATAAAAAGGAAATCTTCCCAGTCCCAGCAGAACAACAAATGTACGACTCTTGACTTGAACATTCATCTGGTAGAGACAAGCTTGCTAAGTTGTAGAATTCTGGTCTTACACGTATTAAAAAATTTATAAACACTATGAGGAATTGGTTTAAATATCCTCAACATTGCCATTTTGATTGGAAAATACAGGGCAGCCCAAAAAATGTATATACATTTTAACAGCTAACAGCTATTTTTGAAAATGGAATGTATTTTATTAAACACTACTTACACATTTTTGGAATATATATATATATATATATATATATAGTATAATTTTATCTTTATTTTTTAAGTTAAATTTAATTTTAAATTTTATTGTTGAAAGAATTATATATGTCTCCTTTTTTTCCTATTTATATCTCCCCAGTCACTCCCACCCCCCCAGCACATGGCCTCACCCCCCTACTTACCTGTGTCCATTGGTTACGCTTATCTGCATGCATACAAGTTCTTTAGCTGATCACTTACCCCACCTGCCAACCTTCCCCCCTGCCTTCCCTCTGAGGTTGGACTGTCTGTTCAATGCTTTTGTGTCTCTGCATCTACTTTTGTTCATCAGCTTATGTTGTTCATTATAATATACAAATGAGTGAGATAATTTGATATTTATATTTCTCTAACTGGCTTATTTTGCTTAGCATAATGCTCTCCAAGTCCGTCCATGTTGTAGCAAATGATTAGAGTTCTTTCTTTTTCATAGCAGTGTAGTATTCTATTGTGTAAATGTACCACAGTTTTCTGATCCACTCTGCTGATGGGCATTTAGACTGTTTCCAGTTCTTAGGGGTGCATATTTTTTTCTGATTGGTGTTTTTGATTCCTTGGGATATATCCCTAAAAGTGGGATGACTGGGTCAAATAGGAGTTTCATTTTTAATTTTTAAAGGAAACTCCATACTATTTTCAACAGCGAATGCACAAGTCTTCATTCCCATCCATCAGTGTATGAGATTTCCTTTTTTTCCACATCCTCACCAGCACTTGTTTGTTGAAGATTTTAGCCATTCTGACAGGTGTGAGATGCTACCTCATTGTCACTTTGATTTGCATCACTTGGATGATTAGTGACTTGGCAATTTTTTTTTTCATTTGCCTATTGACTTTCTGTATGTCCAATTTTGAAAAATGTCTATTTGAGTCCTTTGCTCATTTTTTGATTGGATTCTTTATCTTTTGGTATATATTTTTTTAGCCATAATGCTTTATTCTGGTGCCACGTGACTTGGGGATATATAGAAGAGATAGCTGGTCATTCCATGTGGCTTCACTGTGGTGGTTATCCATTCTGTGTAGGCTACTCTAGGCACTGAGCTTGGGCTGCTCCTCTGGAGGATTCAGCAGGGCAACAAAGACCACATTCTTTTACTGCCACTGGAGTCTCCGTACTTTCCTTTGCATGATCTATTAGTCTCTCTGGGAGTAAACCTCAACTGGGTCCAAACTGTCACTTTTATCCTAATTGATTCTGGACCCAAACTGGCCTGGTCTATTACAGTTACTTAAAGGTTTATTCTTCTAACAGAGGTCTGAAATTAATTCCTGGAAATATTCCCCTTCCTCTCCTACTTTCAACAATTCTTTATGCCAGAAGCAAATCTATTTTTGTTTTGCTCTGATATACATTTTCTGGTTTTGATGAATCGCTAAATGAACACATTTTTCCTCCCCAAAAATGTATTTCTTTAAAAGGCAGAAATAATTCATTTTTATAAGATATAAGCAGGGAACCTATGAGCTGAGAAAAAAATTCTAGCTAGATGCTTTATTTAGTTTAGGTTGGGGATTTTTAAGTAGCATCATTGTTACTCAAATATGTGATGGCAGTGTGGTGGTAGGGTAATATTCTCATTGGCATTAACACTGACAAAGTTCTGAGATATGTTTAGCCTCTCTATATTATTGCTTATTATTTCTATGTGGCCCATGTCTCCATTAATAACAAAGAAGCAATCAAGTAAAAAACAAAAAAACAAAATACAAAAACCTCCTTCTCTATTGGTAATTTTAAAGAGATCCAGTCAATTTTACTTTGATCTGTATTCACAATCCAACAATGCAACATATATAGTGCACTTGTTTGGAAAAGACTGAAGAGAGATGTAAAAAGCACAGAAAATATGGTCTCCATTTAGATGCTTCAGTGACTTCCCTTTGCACTTACGATGAAATTAAATTTCTTAATGTGGCCCAAGGCACTGCAGCATCTGGCCCTGCCTTTCTCCCCAACAATATCTCTTCTTCTTGTCCTTCCTCTTACCACTCTAGTCACACTGGCCCTCTTTCCTTTGTATGAAGACCCCAGGTTCTTGCATTCCTCTACCTTCTCACTTGCTGTTCCCTGTGTGGGAACATTATTCCTCCACTATTTATTCAACTGGATTCCTCTTTTTTGTCTTAACATTATTGCAATGTGAAGTTCCCTGGCCAACATTGGAACAGATTCCAATCTTTCTTTTCATCATTAGCTTTTAGCTTTAGTTTAATTATAGCACTGTCATTATTTAAATTTATTTTATCATTTGTTAAATGATGCTGAAGATGTTATTTAAGTACTCTGACCTCAGTTTTTTCATCTGTATAGTGAAAATAATAAATAATCACTACATTTTTTAATAATTCATACTAATTTTACTAATTTTTATTAGAGCACTACAATTAAGGTATTAACTTATGAATTTGTGTGGCATATTTAGAAATTAAATAATAATACAAATACCTTTAGAGTGCAATATGCCAACAAAGTGCAAATTTTTATCATTAATCAAAATTAAGATTTCAGACAGTTTGATTAATTTTTTTTTGTTTTTCATAGAAGTTTTATTTATAATAGGCAAACAGTGGAAACAACTCAAATGCCTGTCACCTGGTGAACGAAGTGTAGTAATCTACACAGAGGAATACCACTTAGTAATTAAATTAAATGAAATACTGATGTACACAGCATATATGATAAAGGCCTAATATGAAAAGTATCCCCTCGATGGGGAGTTCAACCAGGAGTTTGACTAGGGAGCAGGGCTGGTGGTGGCAGTGGTGGCAGGCGGTGGGGAGGTGGGGGTGAAGGGAGGTGGCCCCGGCCAGCAGGTGCTAGGGGCCCTACCTAGGCACGATTTTGTGCATTGGGCCTCTAGTATTTCAGAAAGCCAATCAGTGGTTGCTCAGGGCCCAGACTGGGGGCATGGGGAGAGGGCTACAAGAGAACTTTTGGGGGGTGATGGTGGTTTTATAGCTATATATTTGTTAAAACTCATTGATTTTTTAAATTAGTAAAAGTAGCTGCATAAAATACATCAATAAAATTGATTTTAAAAATAAGTAAGGGCCTATGGACACAGAAAATAATGCAGTGAAGGACTGGAAGGGAAGGTTGGAGGTAGGCAAAGGGTGGAGAAATGAGGGACAGCTGTAATAGAGTCCACAGTAAAAGCTTAGAGCAGATGTATTAGGAGTTTTGCTCCCCTGAGGCCAGGCTGTGATTGCAATGGTGTTGGGGGTGATCCAGCCTATTCTTCTTCTAAGGCTGTGGCTCGCAATTCCAGGGGCATCAGGACAGCTTTGGGAACTTGGCAAAAAGACCGAGGCCAAGCCCTGTCCTACTGCAGTGAGTGTGGGCCTGATCTCTTAATAGACACTGGCCACGTTGGACGTTGTTTGCTGCCCCACGCTTGCCCTGCTAGACCCTCCTCAGAGCTGTGCACTCTTTCTCTCCTGGAATGCCCGGGCACCTTTCTGGCCCCTGGTACTGTCCTGCGCACACATGGGTCACTGTACTTGCCCTTCGGAATACGTTACTCACATGATTGCTTGTTTGGCATCTGTCTTCTCCACTGGCTGTAAGCCTGTGAGGACTGGGGCCATGCATGGGACAGAGCCTGGCACACTTTACAATATCTGGTCTGTGGCCAGAAGTCTGAGAGATGCCCAGGGGCTTCTGGGGGTGGGGATCATGTCTGTGGCCAGTGAGTGGAGCGAAGCCAGCCCTCTTCTTCCCAAAGCAGAGCCACTGCACATTTAGATGTGGTAACATTAACCTGGGAACGAGGCAGGTGAGCAATAGGTTTCCTAGTCAACTGTGCTTTCAAACAAATAGGGGGTGGGGATTGTCCTCCAAAAGGTAGGCTTCTCCCCCCCCACCCCGTTTTGACTTGGCCAGCTCAGCCTTCAGATGTGACCATGAGTGCATCATGTTAAGCTCTGACCCTCCTTCGGGTTCTCTGTGCACAAATGTGTTGCCTACAAAGTAGTTTCATGCACCGGGCCTCTAGTAGTAACTCCCTCCGCCTGCTTAACCCAGAACGGGTCTCGGACAGCATGGCGATGAGCCCTCGGAGTCCCCGAACGAAAGTGCGGATGAAAGTCAGATCGAAGTATCCATCGCCTCAAAAAGGCCGGAGCACATGTGCCAGCTGTGCCAGAAGCCAGGCGCCCGCTGCTCTACGAGGGCACCTCCCACTCTCCTGCCTCGAGCTGCCCTGGCGCCAGAGCGGGATTCATCTGCAGTGAGTGTGTCTCAGGGATTCATTCGTGCGCAAGGAGAGCTTGGCGAACGCCCAGCGCCTTGCCATGTCGCCCTGCGGGAAGTTCTTGATTAATGTGTATAAAGGTTGGGTGATGTCTACAAATAAATTATTTCACAGAAAAATTTAAAACAAAAAGACATAATTAAGTTTTTAAATGTAAGCTAAATGTTCTGACCTATGGCTACAATGTACAGAAAATACTTCAATTACAGGTCTTTTTTTTTTCTTGTTTAAGCAAAAATGATTTTTACAAACATTAATACTTCTTTATACATATCCTATATAATAAAAGCCTAATATGCAAATCAACCAAACAGCAGAAGAATGACCAGTCACTATGATGTGCACTGACCACCAGGGGGCAAATGATCAACACAGGAGCTGCCCCCAGCCCTCAGGCCCCAGTCCGGCCAAGGTGAGTGCCAGCAATAAGACCCCTGATAGCCCAATCAGTCACCCTACAGAGGGAGGCGACCTGCAGCAGTGGCAGCAATGGTAGCGGGGGACAGGGCTGGTGAGAGAGCAGCACCAGGCCTGCTAAAGTGGGTCCAGCAGGGAAGATGGCCCTGATCGTAGGCCAGGCCTAGGAACTGTACCTGTGCATGAATTTGGTGTGCTGGGCCTCTGGTAGCATATAATGATGCAGTGGACATGAGGTGAATATATATCTCTGAAACAGTGATTTTCTTTCCTCTGGATATAGTTCCAGAAATGGAATTGCTAGATCATAAGGTAATTTTATTATTTTTTTGAGAAAATTCCATACTCTTTTCTATAGTGGTTGCAACAATTTATTATCCAACTAACAGCACATAAGAGTTCCCCTTTCTCTACATCCTTGCCAACACTTTTTATTTCTTCTCTTTTTAGTAATAGTTAATTGACAGGTGTTTGGTAATAGCTTATTGT